>JARQOD010000002.1:417323783-417531572 GCA_033576555.1 Oophaga sylvatica
GTTCCTATGTTGATCCTAGACGCCTCGTCACAGCCTGAGAACTAGCTATACCTAAAGATAGAAACAGGAAAGCTAACTGCCCCGGAGTAAAGCCCCAAAGGAATAGGCAGCCCCCAAACATATAATGGCGGTTAGACAAGATGAAAACACAAACGCAGGCAGAAAACAGATTGAGCAAACGCTGGGGCCACAAGCTGACTAAATAGGAAAGGACAGGAGAGATTACTTTCTGCAACCCAGAAAACCCTACAAAAATCCAACAATTCTGATTACAAAAATACTGAGATCACACAATCTCGCCACCCACTAAATCAGATCTCAGTGTGAACAAAACCAAGCTGCAGCCGCTGAAAAAGCAGGAAAAAGCAAGTGAAAAAACAACAGAGGCTACAGACAAACTGTGAGGAGCTCAGGCCCCAGGAGGGGACCCGGCTGTCCTCCACAAATGTGCAGAAAACAATGCAAATAGCAAGCACAAAAATAAAAGCAGAAAATATCTTATCTGATAGCAGAAGATGCAGGCAAGACTCAGCAAACTTCCAAATGAACCAGGAACCGTAATTGAGACAAGAACAATTGATCACCGGCAACCATCATGGGAGGGAACCTCCCTTATATCAGACCAGTCCGTGATCCCAGATTGCCATTTTTCGCTGAAAGGTTCAGTACCGTCTGTAACCACCAGAGGGAGCCTCTGCTCAGAAACCATCTCTAGCACATTCATAACACATGAGGCAATACACAGTAAAATCTACTTTATGATTGTCTAATTCTGTCTGTCTGTAACGGAAATCTCGCGTCGCTGATTGGTCGTGCCCAGCCGGACGCGACCAATCAGCGACAGTCGCAGTCCGGCCACGAATTGGCGCTAGATTTGAACCACGCACGCCACTGCTACCGTCGGGAGATCAGGTAGCCGCCGGTCATCTCCTGCCGCATGGAGGTCAGCGGCGACTGGCGGCCTCCACGTAAACCCCAGCAGCAGCAGCCTCTATATACACCCCAGCAGCAGCAGCCTCCACATATTCTAGAATACCAGATGTGTTAGAATCGGGCCACCATCTAGTTTTTAATGTGCGTGAGGCCTGCAGACAGCTTCATATCACCACCACAAAATTATTACGTGGACTGTATCACTTTTGGCAACAAGATTTTTTTTTTTAATGTGCATGACCTATGCAGACAGAAGAATTTCACAGCCTCTAAATAACAAGGTGAGATATGGAATGGTGAATCAGGGTAGCAACTGGCAAAAAAATGCACAACAGCTTAAATTACAGAACAATGTCACCTCACCACTAAATGACAAGGTGGGATATGGCATGTCGTTTCACATTTAGCAAGTGAAATAAGGTTTAGAACAGTCTACTCGTGCATGGAGCACAATAGAAGCAGTGCGCAGCACACTTCATGAAATGTGCCCTGCTTCTTTGTCTGTGGACCTCAGTAATGGCACACAAAAAAACAACTGGAAGGTCGATTGCTCAGCCACACAGGACACTATCTAGATCTGACTAAGAAACAACCCCTAGCTAACTTGCTAAAATCTAGCAACTAATGCTGGGTTCACATTGCGTTCCGGGCAATGCGCTGACGGCATTCGTTACATAGCGGCACTAACACTATGTAAAGGATGCGTTAACGCCGCCATTGCCCGCAATAACAGTAGCGCATCATAACGCATGCCGAAATCGGCATGCGTTAGCGATGTGCCGTCAATCTGTGAGGGACCCTCGGACGCGGTCTGCAGCATTCGGGGGTCCATCACTGCTAGCGCAGATGTAGAAGCTGCGCTAGCGCGATCGCATAACGCGCTTGCGTTAGGGAGTAGCGTTAACGCAGCCTGTCAACACTATGCGTTGAACGCACTGTATTAACGCTATGTGAACCTAGCCTAACAGTCCCAGCATCAGGAGCAGCTTCTATGCGCTGTTACAGCGCAAAATGGCACTAAAACAAGATGTCCTCTCTTTATATGGATTTATATGATTTCAGAAGCCAATGACTAGTGTTGAGCGATATTGCTCGATATCTAAAAATATATTGTATCGAAATTGTATCGCCGATAGCACTAAATATCGTCGATATCCGATTCCGATTGCGGAAGTCCAATGTAAGTCTATGGGAACAAAATATCGCAACTAAAAAAAACCTTTACTTCCTTGTAAACACTAAATATACACACATAGAATACATATATATATATATATATATATATACATGTCATTGTGACATATATATATACATATATGTATAGTTTATACACTTCTACATAGTAAAATATCCTCTGATTCAATTGCCGGGTAAAGCCGGCTTCTGTGAAAAGACAGAAGCACCCGACATGAAATGACACTTGGTGTACATAGGGTTAACCATGTCTTTTCATGTCGTTTGCAATCTGATTTGCACAAACAATTACATCAGTCTATGTGTGCAAAATTTCACACCTGTAGGGGTTAATTAAAGGTGTAAATTCGTTGTAAAAAAAACGGACTTTTTTGCTACGAATTTACACCTTTAATTAACCCCTACAGGTGTGAAATTTTGCACACTTACACTCATGTAATTGTTTGTGCAAATCAGATATCAAACTACATGAAAAGACATGGTTAACTCTATGTAAACCAAGTGTCATTTCATGTCGGGTTCTGCATTTTCACAAAAGCCGGCAATTGAATTAGCGGCTATTATACTATGTAGAAGTGTATGAACTTTAAATATAAATATATATATATATATATGTGTCACAAATTTAATGACATGTATATATATATATGAGGTGTAAAATTGCTGAAAAAAAAGGCGTGGGCTCCCGCCCTATTTTCGCAACCAGACAGACAAAGCCAGTGAGTGGGGGCAGATAATAATAGCCCAGAGAGGGACCATTATTTTTGGCCCCCCCGGCTACTAACATCTGCCCCCAGACACCCCAGAAAGGGCAAATCTCTAATTAGATTTGCCCTTTCTGGCACTTTGCCCGTCTATTCCCATTGCCCTGTAGCGGTGGCGAATGGGTTAATAAGGGGTTAAAATGACCTTGCAATTGAAAGGTCACTTTAAGCCAGGTTAATAATTGAGAGCTGTGAATTAGACAACTATCAATTATTAATCCTATTGTATGAAAGAAAAATCAAACACACACACTTTAATAAAAAAGAAGTTTAATGAAATAATCACACAGTTTTTGACCATATTTTATTTTCCTGCTAAAACCATTTCCTGTAATAAAAATAAAATAATAAAGCAAAATTATTCTTACCAATCCGATGTACAGTCAGGTCCCACGGTGTAATCCTTCAGAAAGGGTTAATGTTTACTGCAGGGACCGCAGCTAATGCTGCAGCCTCACAGTAAACCCCCAAATGAATGAGTTCCTCTCCTGGCTGACAGGAGAGGAAGTGGAAAGCTTAATTGATTGCTTTCCACTTTCACTTCAGGTCAGCCAGGGACACAATCAGTGACGTCAGAGGGAACTGGTTAACAAAAATAGGGGATCCCCTCTAAAAAAATTGGCGTGGGGTCCCCCCTATTTTTGTTAACCAGCCAGATGAAGCAGACCGCTGAGGCCTGGATTTTCAGGCTGTTAAGGAGCCAAGATCCATGGACCTTGCCAGCCTGATAATACCAGGCCACAGCAGTCTGCATATCTTGGCTGATTAACAAAAATAGGGGATCCCCTCGAAAAAAATTGGCGTGGGGTCCCCCCTATTTTTGTTAACCAGCCAGATGAAGCAGACCGCTGAGGCCTGGTTTTTCAGGCTGGTAAGGATCCAATATCCATGGACCTTGCAAGCCTGATAATACCAGGCCACAGCAGTCTGCTTAGCTTGGCTGGTTAACAAAAATAGGGGATCCCCTCAAAAAAAAAACGGCGTAGGGGTCCCCCTATTTTTGTTAACCAGCCAAGTAAAATGCAGACTGCTGCGGCCTGGTATTAAAAGACTGTCAAGGCCCATGGATTTTGGCCCTCAACAGCCTGATAATACCAGGCTACAGCAGCCCCACATTTGGCGCATCAAAAGATGTGCCAATTGTGGCACTTTACCCGGCTCTTCCCACTTGCCCTGTAGCGGTGGCAAGCGGGGTAATAAGGGGTTAATGTCACCGTTGATTGCACGGTGACAATAAGCCCGGTTAATAATGGAGAGGCGTCAATAAGACACCGATCCATTATTAATCCCAAAGTTATTAAATGCATAAAAAAAAGACAAAGCAAGAAAAAAGTATTTTAATGAAATAAAAGAGACAACACATTTTTCATTTCTTTTATTGTACTCTCATTCCTGCGACGCCATCGATCTCCTGTAAAAAAAGAAAAAAAAACAAACCAACAGTATACCACCTGTCCGACGCAGTCCATAATAACGATTGTCCCACGACGATCCAGCTCTGCTACATCGCAATGACAGGCAGAGCCTGTCATCCCGGCGCAGCACAGCTGATTACCTGCTTCCCCGGTGGTGACGTCATCGGACTGACTGCTTTACGGCCGGGATTACCCAGCAGTCACTGCAGTTATCACGAGAAACTGCATGTGACCGCCGGGGAGAAGAGGATGGCGGCCATGAAGCAGTCCAGGCCGTGACCGCCGGAGATCTTCTGCCAGGTAAGTGCCGCTGACTCCTGACAGACCCGACCGACGGACACTGACAGTGACAGACCCGACCGACGGACACAGACAGTGACAGTGACAAATCCGATTCCGGTATTCGATATGACGAAAATATCGAAACGAATTATCGAAAGGCCGATAGAGCTAATATCGGCCGATAGCCGATATTTGCATTATCGTATCGCTCAACACTACCAATGACACAAATCGTTGTGTCAGGACATTGTGGATGTTTACATAACATAAAGTTAGAAGAAAGAAAAAAAAATGTACAGTTTTCAGGAACGCCACTCCTCAGAGCTTTCCCCACCCTCTACCCTTATCAGACATGTGCCCCACGCTCATCTTACATCACCATTATTGTAGTCAAAGTGCTGAAAATAGTTTAGTGCCAGCGCAAATATTTTGCCGCACTTATTTTTAACGAAAGTTTTCGATTTTTTCTGTTTTTATAAAATTTTGCTCATGTTTCCGATCACGAATCTGAATGTGTCATATTCTTGCCGATTTTATGTTTGGCGATTGTTTTTTGTACAAATTCGCTTATCACTAGTCATGAGACAATGGGCAGCTACAGTATGTGACCTGGGGAATGACACCTCCAACAAATTACACTATTAGTTGGGGCCTTTGACAATAACTCAGACACCTCCTGGGCTCTTGGATGCTCCCCAGATGTGACTCAAGTTCCCCTCTTTTTTACGTATGGAGATGCTAAGACCCCTTGCTTCCCCAAGGAGCTCTCGACCATCTGATACCTTTTAACAAGACCCCCTAGTTCATCGGATTTCCTTTGGCAATGCAGGATTGCATTGGCCTCGAAAGGGAATTCATAAACCTATTCCTGTCGATCCTCTCCACCATCTGTGCTGGGGAGGAAGATTAAGGTTGTAACCATTTTTGGGATCGGGAGGTTTGTCACCGAAATAGGCTCAGTGGTGCACCCGCTGCGTCCTGACAGCCAGATTTACTCCTAAGTGTGCCAAAATCTCATTCTTCAACTTAGCATACAATTTTGCATCCTTCTGCGGTTCACCTTTTAAATATGGCACCAGAACCTCAGCCCATTGCTCCAAAGGCAATTTCTCCCGTTCCGCCATGCTCTCGAAAACACCTCTACATCATCACCCTGGGTCATCTTTACCAACTCTCTTCTTACCGTCTTCCTTGCGTGTGAGTCATCACCTGAATTTGGGGTTTGGGTGGTTGCCCTGCCACGGATCGCTTCGGCTAGGAGTTCCATCTGCTCCTGTGCTGCTGTTGCTGCATCTGCTGCTGCTGTTGCCACTGCTGCGGCTGCTGCTGCTTCCATATCTTTTGCTGTTGGAGATTAGCCTCAGGGCTGCCACTAGGAATTTCGGGGCCCCATACTGGCAAAATTTATTGGGGTTCCCTGGAGACTCCGCCCAGGCTCCACCCCAGTTCCGCCTCTACCCTAGCTCCTCCTCCACCACGCAAACCTTCCAAAATCCCTCCACCCTTTCTTGAAAAAACTCCACTTCTGCACCACACCCTCACCAATCACACATTAAGGGCCTCTGCACACATTGCGGTTTTTGCTGCGGTTCCGCAGCGGTTTTTTGCGCTGCGGAACCGCTGCAGAACCGGACGCCATGTACAGTACAATGTTAGTGAAGGGGGGAAAAAAAAGCAGTGCACACGCTGCAGAATTTTCCGCGCGGATTGGGTGCGTTTTCCATTATAGGTGTAAAACCGCAGGGCAAATCCGCGCCAAAACCGCAGTAAATCGGCACTAAAACAGCAGTGCGGTTTACCTGCGGTTTTAGCAAAATCCGCAAGTGAATCCGCAACGTGTGCACGGGACCTAACACCACATCACATACACAGCCATCAGCTTTTGTTTGGCCAAAAGATTTTTAAGCCGCCACCATGACAAGGTAGACTTTATTGGCAGGGACCTACTCTACGCTAACCCATTAAACATTTGGTAACTTTTTTGATGACCTACACAGATTCCAAAAGCAGTATGAGGGTCCCCACACACTATAATGTCACCCAGAGCCCCACTAAAATATGAGAGCTCCCTCAGGCTCACACACAATAAATGTCACATACAGCCCTAACATGTAATTTGAGGGTCCCTACACGATATCAGGATCTCCACACACAATATGATGGCCCCTGCAGCCGTCCATTCAATATAATGGCCCCACAATGCCAACACACTATGGGGACCAACCCCCACAAACAGTTTGATAGCCCTGCTGCACCCCTTATATAGTGCCATCGTCAGTGCACCCCTTATACAGTGCCATCCTCAGTGTACCCCTTATACAGTGCCATCTTCAGTGCACCCTTTATATAGTGCCACTGCCACCCACAGCGGACCCCCAGCTCTGAGTCCCCTAGTTATTGGCTCCTTGGGGGGTCCACCTGAGATCAGCGGCAGTCCTAACCCCAACTATGTACCCGGCATAGCGCCATACTCTGGGTTGTGGACATGTCTGGTACTGCAGCTCAGTCTCCCACTGCTATGGGTCAGGATAGTGAGGAGCTGCAGTAACAGACATGACCACAGTGCCTGTATGGTGCTATAGTGAAGGGGCCTGCAGTCAGCTGATCGGTGTAGTGAGGGTCGCATACATTGTGTATGGGGCTGTGATGACCCCGTATATCCGCCATCATGTAGCCCCCCCAAATGAGGAGCGGGGTCCTCCCAGGACTTAAGGACACCTCGCAGCTATCGGCGGGAGCAGACATAACATTGTTGTAGAGCAGCCGGACCACGGGGGCAACCAAGACCCCACTGATATCTGACACGGTCATAAGACGCGGTCACAGGCAGAACAGGGTGCGATGTGCTGCAAAAACACAAAGTCCCACTAAAAGGAGGAGACAGTCAGCATGCTGGCACAGAGCTCACTAAGAAGAGGACATAACTAAATCTAAGGGGGAGAGACTCCCCCTTAGATTTAGTTAAGTCCTCTTAAGTGAGCGCAGCTGCACAGTGCAAGCATGCTGACTGTCTCCCCCTTAGATTTAGCAGTCTCCTGCTTTTAGTGAGCACAGTTCCAGCATGCTGACTGTCTCCCCCTTAGATTTAGCTGTCTCCTCCTTTTAGTGAGCACAGTTCCAGCATGCTGACTGTCTCCCCCTTAGATTTAGCTGTCTCCTCCTTTTAGTGAGCACAGTTCCAGCATGCTGACTGTCTCCCCGGGAGATTTAGCTACTGTCTCCCCCTCAGATTTAATTACTCCCTGGGAGACAGTCAGCATGCTGGAACTGTGCTCACTAAAAGGAGGAGACAGCTAAATCTAAGGGGGAGACAGTCAGCATGCTGGCACTGCGCAGCTGCGCTCACTAAGAAGAGTACATAACTAAATATAAGGGGGGAGAGTCAGCATGCTGGTACTGTGCTGACTAAAATGCTAGGACAACGTCTATCTGAGCTGCAGGTGGAGACAGTCAACATGCCTGCATACAGCTATGGACGCTGGAGATTTGTCCCCATCATCAGCGCAGCCGCCAAGCCACCGGAGACGTCGGAGTCAGACCCAACCTGTTTGCTCGCCGCTACCTCGTGACTGTGCCTGCCTGCCGTCCTGTCCTGCCGCAACCGTCCACCGTCTTCTGCTAATGCTCCAAGTCACACGTAGCGTGCACACACCGCACACTGCTCTGCTCCAGAATGAGGAAGTGGAGCAGAGCAGCGTGTGACGTCAGGTGAGGGCGGCGCTGGCTGGACCATGGTGCACTGGTGGGGGAGGGCCCGGGGGGCCCGGCAGGCTGGGTTATGAGGCGCAGCGCAGCAAAGCCTGAACAAAATGTCAAGGGGCCCGAACGCAGACCAGGCTGCCAGCATGCTCGGGCCCACCTAATCACCGGGCCCCATACAGTTGTAAGAGTTGTAATGCCCTGATGGCTGCCCTGATTAGCATGCACCAGTTGCTTAATCAACTCCTCCATGTTGTTGACTTTCATCAGGACCTGTGGTATCTCTGCGGCAGTCATACTGCCCCTTGGAATTCAAACCGCATTCTCCACCATTTGTAGGGTTTCGTGCTCACTCAGCTGCGAATGAGGTAGGCAAAGGAAGCGATTTCATTAAAATGTCCTGGCAGGTTTATAAAAACTCCATAAACCTGCTTAAGCATAAGCAAACAAAAAAATAGCCTTTTCCGGCACAAAGAGAAAACACAAAGTAAAAAAAGTCCATACAATATCGCGGGTCCCCCTCTTAGGATAGTGTCCAGTTCTTTAGGCCTTAGCACAGACCAGCGCACTGGAGATCCACAAATCTCCAGACCCAGAATGAGACACTCGGTGTCCATTTTATCTGCTAAATCACGCCTTTGGGGCGAGGATATGTGAGCAATCATTCCCATTAATCTCTTTTGACTGCTCATAAAGCCTGGCCCTGGAATGGCCTAATAATTCTCTCAGCACTATATGTGCTTTAGACTGCTTTCCGAGCTCACATCACCGAAGATACCAACTGCAATGATACGTATCTCCCCTCAAGGAACCGTCCGGTGCCCATCTTATATTTATATATATATACACATATACAGTACAGACAAAAAGTTTGGACTCACCTTCTCATTCAAAGATTTTTCTGTATTTTCATGACTATGAAAATTGTAGAATCACACTGAAGGCATCAAAACTATGAATTAACACATGTGGAATTATACATTACACTTTACAAAAAAGTGTGAAACAACTGAAAATATGTCTTATATTCTAGGTTCTTCAAAGTAGCCACCTTTTGCTTTGATTACTGCTTTGCACGCAGAATATGTGAACGTATGGACTCTACATGCCTGGTTCCCACCATGAAGCATGGAGGAGGTGGTGTGATGGTGTGGGGGTGCTTTGCTGGTGACTAGTGTTGAGCATTCCGATACCGCAAGTATCGGGTATCGGCCGATATTCGCTGTATCGGAATTCCGATACTTGGTTCCGATATTTTTCCTATATCGTATACCGGAATCGGAAGTTCCCATAATTCTTTGAGAGGCACTGTGATTTTAGTCAGCCAATGAGGAATCCTAAGAAGTGTGGGCACATCCTGTAATGCTGCGGTCATGTTAACTAATGGCATGGCTGTGATTGGCTGCTGAAATGATGTCGGAATGCACTATAAAAGGCTCCGCTGCCATTTTAGCTTCACTGTGCTGTGAATTCAGTTAGGGACAGAACGCTGCTCTGCTGACTCTGAGGGACAGTTACAGATAGCGTTTTTGTGAATTGTTCTGTAGGCAGGCTATTTGAGAAACCGCTTTGTAAATCATCCTTTTTCCTTGCAGTGTTGTTTTCACAGCTCTGTGCAAGGTGTGTGTGTGAGTTCAGGTGACGCTGCAGTTTGCTCTGCATCCAACGCTGTTTGTAGTCATCTGCACGTGTCACTCACTGACTCTTTTTTTTATTTTGAGGAATTGGTGCTGCTCCATTCAATTGAAATTAACAGTGATCTATTAGTGTGACGTTCTTCCATCCGTATCGAATACATTGGTTGCAAAGACTATAGAAGTACACAAAGGAGCCTTTCAGAGCTAGTGAACATTTTTGTGCAGTGTTCACTGTAGTCTGTGAGGTTTTGATTTTTTGAGTGCAGATCACGCTCCAGTTAGTTCTTCAACCACTGCTGGTTGGAGTCTGCTGAGCGTGTGTCACTGCCTCATCCTTGACATTTTTCTCTAATTGGTGCTGCTCCATTCTATTTCAAATAACTCAAATCTATTAGTGTGACGCGCTTCCATCCGTATACAATACATTGGTTGCAAACACTATAGAAGTACACAAAGGGGCCTTTCAAAGATAGTGAACAGTTGTGTGCAGTGTTCACTGTAGTCTGTGAGGTTTTGATTTTTTGAGTGCAGATCACGCTCCAGTTAGTTCTTCAACCGCTGCTGGTGGGAGTCTGCTGAGCGTGTGTCCCTGCCTCATCCTTGACATTTTTCTCAAATTGGTGCTGCTCCATTCTATTTCAAAAACTCAAATCTATTCGTGTGATGCGCTTCCATCCGTATACAATACATTGGTTGCAAACACTATAGAAGTACACAAAGGGGCCTTTAAAAGATAGTGAACAGTTGTGTGCAGTGTTCACAGTAGTCTGAGGTTTTGAATTTTGGAGTGCAGATCACGCTCCAGTTAGTTCTTCAACCACTGCTGATTGGAGTCTGCTGAGCGTGTGTCCCTGCCTCATCCTTGACATTTTTCTCAAATTGGTGCTGCTCCATTCTATTTCAAAAAACTCAAATCTATTAGTGTGATGCGCTTCCATCCGTATACAATACAATGGTTGCAAACACTATAGAAGTACACAAAGGGGCCTTTCAGAGCTACTGAACAGTTGTCTGCAGTGTTCACTGCAGTCTCTGAGGAATAACCACACTTAGGCCTTATTACTTTTCTGACTTTCTTTATCAATCTACCAAGATGAAGAAGGTGAGGGAGTAAGGCACGTGGTCGTGGCCGTGGAGTTTCAGCAGGGAGAGGACGTGGGGATTCTGTGGCTGCTGCCGCCCCAGTGACACAGCATCCACCAGTTTTCCCCGTGAGCGTTCCTTTATGCGCACTTTTGTAGGAGCTCGGCGTACCCCCCTGCTGCGGGAAGAACAAATTGAAGCCGTTGTTGGTTGGATGGCAGCCAATGCATCGACTTCAATTGCTTCCACCTCCTCTCAGGACCACAGCACTGTTGAGCAACCATCTGTCTCTTCACCACCTGCCAAATTGCCCATGCAGTCAGAGAGCTCTGTACAGGAGCCAGCTGAGTCTCTGCTTCTGTTCTCAGAATCTGTTGGCTTGCAAACAGGGGCCCAGCCAAGCAGCATTCTGGAATGTGAAGAAGAGGGAGTATGCAGTGATGCGCAACAGCTGTGTCTCTCAGAATCTGAAGAGGCGGGTGAGCCAGTGCCGATGGTCAGCACACCGCAGAACGCATCTGATGATGATGATGAGACTCAGGTGCCAGTTTCTGTTGAGCATGGTGCTGGCCAGACCACCAACAGTAGCAGGTGTTGGAAGAGGGTAGTGGAGATGATGAGGTCCAAGACCCAACATGGCGTGAGGAACAGGAAGGTGGTGGGAGCAGCTCTGAGGAAGAGATTGCCCCAACGGTCCAAACAGGAGGGAGAGGTAGGCTGCAGTCTCGGTTGCCTGTAGCCTCCAGTTTGGCACCTGTTCGGAGCAGTTCTCTTCCAAAAGCCAAAACGGGCGCTCCCAGGAATTGCACTGCGTGGTCCTTTTTTGACACACTTGCAGATGATATTTGCTATGTCAAATGCAAGCTGTGTAATCAAAAAGTAAAAAGAGGTAAAAGTGTCAGTAACCTCAATACCACTAATATGTGGAAACATGTGCGGACAAAGCACGTGGTTGAGTTACAAAGACACACTGGAGATGTAGGCCAACCTACAGCACCACCTACATCTTCAGCTCGTGTTGGAGCCTCTTCCTCCAGCTCACACACAGCTGGTTCGGCTTCCTCACAGGATCGCCATGGAAGAACCTCGGTCACTGTTGTCCAGAGACAAAGTGTTATTCCACCCACAGCAGCAAGTTCCCTGTCATCCTCACACTCCCAGGCCACAAAACAGCCATCGGTAGCACAGGCATGGGATAAAAGACGGCCATACTCGGCAAACCATCCACGAGCACAGGCTCTGAATGCTGGCATTGCAAAACTCCTGTCCCTTGAAATGCTGTCATTCAGGCTGGTGGAGACTGACAGTTTCCGTAACTTAATGGCATTGGCAGTCCCACAATACAATGTGCCAAGCCGATTTTATTTCAGCAGGCAAGCCGTCCCTGGTCTGCAAAAGCATGTTGAGGGAAAAATTAAACATGCGCTACTAAATGCCGTCAGTAGCAAGGTCCACCTGACCACCGATGCGTGGACCAGTACCCATGGCCAGGGACGATACCTTTCCCTCACTGCCCTTTGGGTCACTGTTGTGGAGCCGGGTACAGATCTTGCGAGTGGCGCTGTACATGTTCTGCCAACTCCAAGGATTGCAGGAATCCAGTCTGTACACATTGACTCCTCCTCCTACTCCAGTTCCTCAGAATCATCGCTGCAGGAGCCGTCACGGTCTACCTCCACATGGACCAGTGAACGCTTACCTGTTGCGACAGATACGAGCACAGCCATGGCCAAACGTCAACAGGCCGTCCTGAAATTAATTTCCATGGGGAATCGAAGCCACACAGAACAGGAGCTCTGGAATGCCATCAAGCAGGAGAGCGACATGTGGTTTTTGCCAGCGAATCTCCAGCCAGGCTTGGTAGTGTGTGACAATGGCTGAAATCTGGTGGCAGCTCTGGGCCTTGGCAACCTCACTCACATACCATGTCTGGCACATGTGCTCAACTTGGTCGTGCAGAGTTTTTTGAGAGACTATCCGGATCTTGATGCACTGCTGCACAAGGTCCGCCTAGAGTGCGCTCACTTGCGACGTTCCAGCAAGGCCAGATCGCGCATTGCAGCTCTGCAACGCAGATTTCGCCTTCCTGAACATCGCATCATATGTGACGTACCCACCAGGTGGAATTCCACGTTACATATGTTGGGGCGGTTGTGTGAGCAGCAGCCAGCAGTAATGGAGTATCAGCTGCATCAGGCGCAATCAACTCGCAATTTGCGCCGTTCACACTTCACCACTACTGAGTGGGCCTCTATGAAGGACATCTGCCACGTTTTGCGTGCGTTTGATGAGTCAACGCGGATGGCGAGTGCAGATGATACACTAGTCAGCCTGACTGTCCCCCTTATCTGCCTGCTTCAAAAAACACTGCAAGCACTAAGGGATAAGGTTTTGGAAGAGGTGGAGGATGAGGAGTCACAAATTCCATCACTTTCTGGACAGTCAGAGCAACGTGGTTCCTCACAAAGGGCTGGGCAGGGCTCACTTTGTGAGGAGGATGAGGAGGAGTCAATGGAGGAGGAAGACATCGCTCCAGAGGGAGGTACACAACGCTCTAGTCAGTATGTAGAGCGAGGGTGGGGTGATGCAGAGCAGGCAGAGATGACGCCTCTTGCAGGGGACAGCGTTTCTTGGCCAGTTGGGAGTCTGCAGCACATGGTTGATTTCATGCTGCAGTGCCTGAGAAACGACCGCCGCATCGCCCACATTCTCACCACGTCTGATTATTGGGTGTACACCCTCCTAGACCCTCGCTACCGGGACAACTTACAAAGCCTCATCACACCGTTGAACCAGGAGCGTAAAATGCGGGAGTACCAAGACACACTGGTGCAATCCATAATGTTCTCCATTCCAGCCGAGAGCACTGCTGCTGCTACTGCTTTACAAAGCAGCTCTGTGCGTCGAGGCAGTGGAGACAACTTTGCAACAAGAGGGAGCAGAAGCAGCGCCTCTGCACAGGGCAAGACCAGTATGTTCCAAATGTGGCGAAGTTTTGTGGCAGTGCCACAAATGTCTACACCATCCGAGACGGCTCCAGTCAGCAGGAGGCAACGTTTCCGTAAGATGGTGACAGACTACATGTCTTGCCCTCTCAGTGTACTCCCAGATGGCTCTTCCCCATTCAAGTTTTGGGTCTCTAAGCTGGATACATGGCCAGAGCTTAGCCAGTATGCATTGGAGGTGCTGGCTTGCCCTGCTGCCAGTGTATTATCGGAGCGCGTCTTTAGTGCTGCAGGTGATGTACTAACAGACCGTCGCATGCGACTATCCTCAGAGAATGTAGACCGGCTTACTTTTCTGAAAATGAACAAGGCATGGATCTCGCCTGAATTTGCCTGTCCGGTTTCCGATTAAATAACTGGTTGGCAACGTTATCCATGTCTCCTGTTATGTTCATCTTTCTACCACCTGAACTCTACTCCCTGGGCTACAACACTGCCAGTTGCTGCTCAGAAGTGTCGTGTCCACAGACCAATACACAAGCTGTAGTGTTAGTGGGGTTCAGTAACGCCAGTTGTTCCCCTGCTGTGTGTCCGGCAACAAGTCTCCTGTTCCCTACACATGCACAGAAAAACCCATGTCGAACATGTTCCAAATAGGGAAGAGCCGTCACCCTGATTGTTATGCTTAAAACAGGAAAGCTTGAAGTTTTCAAGGCCTAAAATGATACATTTTTATAAGAAATAGGGACAAATATTAATTTGTCATCACAGCGCATATCTGCACATGGCTATTAGAAATGGTAACAAAAAATAAAACATAGTGTTCACTTTTTGAAATTAATGCATAAAAGTACATTTCATAATTATCAATTAATGCTTCTTAAGGAACGTTATCTGTACCTGTAAGATAATGCAGCCAATGGATGTACGAATCATAAACATCATCATCATCATCATCATCATCATGAGTTCTATTTCTGACAGACATAATAAAATACACAGACTGATGCCAACTGTAACTTCACACACCATATATGAAATGGCCAGCATATAAACCTGGTAATAATGCGCAATAATAAATTATTACATCTAGAAAGTGCATCATGCATACTGACAATAGGTAGTTAGACCTGCAAGTGCAGGTGAAACAACCACAACAGATATAAATTAATAATGTTATATAGGTATCACAGTGCATAGATACTCATGGACAGTGTCGATCTAATACTGTACCTCAATAAAGGCAGCGTCACCCATCATGCTTGTTTGTCTTGTAGATTGTTAAAGAGGGAACGTGCTTTTTTTGTTGCTCATAGGTGGAGTATTATACAGTAAATGATTACTGCTGTCATATTTTTTGCGTCCCTAGGGCAGAATAACGCTGCGTAACGTCACATTTTAGAGAGAGTCATATAATTGACACACGCTACCCTACCCTACACGTGACAGTAGGAAGGTAGTGTTGCCGGATAAAGCCTTGCGCAACCAGACATGCTTTTACCCTCTTCAACACTGTACAAGCAAAAAATGCATGATTGCAGCCGCAGCCTTTATTGACGTACAGTATAACATCGCCATTACCCATCAGAGGCTGTCCACTGTCTGATACAGACCTAGAATATACCTTTGCTATCCGTAGCCTTTGTTTCACCTCCACTTGCAGGCACACACTTAAATTGTGAAAATGCATAATTTTTTTTTTAAATGTTTATTTTTTATCGTACATTATTGCGTCATCACATTGATGAGTCCATGCTGGACATGTCATAAATGCTGTACAAAGTAACGATTTTATTAACTTAAATAATTGAAATGTCTGTGACTGTCACATATAAATTGCAATGATGATGATGAGTGACTATTACAAAATCCATTGTCTTCACTATGTTATGGTTTAACATAGCGTTCCTACGCATCATTCCTAAATACAAAAATGGACTTTTATTCAGAAATTTACAACACTATATTTTGTTAAATTTTTAAATTGGTGTGTGTTGTTCCATTTCTTGTTGCCATGTGCTTATATGCGTTTATATTTGCAGGGTGTTTATTTTTATTCTTTGAATTGAAATTCATCATTTTATTGTCCTAGTATAACTTCATTTATTCTTGTTTGAAGTACATACATTTGCAATGGCCACGTAACAAGGCAATAACTCAATATTTTATTTCAAAACCCTCCTTGACCCTGGGCTTCAACACCGCCAGTTGCTGCTCAGAAGTGTTGGATGCACAGATCAAAACAATCGCTGATGTGTTTTGGGGTTCAGTAAGCCTGCTGTTCCCCTGCTGTGTGTCTGGCAAAAATTACTGCTGCTAATCCAAATTAAACTTCAACATCTCATACTAGGTCTCTGCCTACACCCTCCTTAACCCTGGGCTTCAACACCGCCAGTTGCTGCTCAGAAGTGTTGGATGCACAGATCAAAACAATCGCTGATGTGTTTGTGGGGTTCAGTAACACCTGCTGTTCCCCTGCTGTGTGTCTGGCAAAAATTACTGCTGCTAACTCAAAATTAAACTTCCAACATCTCATACTAGGCCTCTGCCTACACCCTCCTTGACCCTGGGCTTCAACACCGCCAGTTGCTGCTCAGAAGTGTTGGATGCACAGATCAAAACAATCGCTGATGTGTTTGTGGGTTCAGTAACACCTGCTGTTCCCCTGCTGTGTGTCTGGCAAAAATTACTGCTGCTAACTCAAAATTAAACATTCAACATCTACAATAGGTCTGTGCTACACCCTCCTTAACCCTGGGCTTCAACACCGCCAGTTAGCTGCTACAGAAGTGTTGGATACACAGATCGAAACAATCGCTGATGTGTTTGTGGGGTTCAGTAACACCTGCTGTTACCCCTGTTGTGTGTCTGGCAAAATTACTGCTGCTAACTCAAAATTAAACTTCCAACATCTCATACTAGGCCTCTGCCTACACCTCCTTGACCCTGGGCTTCAACACCGCCAGTTGGTGCTCAGAAGTGTTGGATGCACAGATCAAAACAACCGCTGATGTGTTTATGGGGTTCAGTAACGCCTGCTGTTCCCCAGCTGTGTGTCCGGCAAAAATTACTGCTAGCTAGCTACACATGGTGAAAAAAACATGACATGTCAAAGTGGCTAGTGCTACACATAGATATGAGGCTACACCCTTACTTCTAAGCTGTGAACAAGTGAAACGTCAGCTTTAAAACCATAAAATGATTAGTCTTTGTCACAAATCTGTAACAAAATAATTGTGACATATTAGTGCAGATATGCACATGTCGAACACAAATGCTAACACAAAAGCCTACTTATGCTATAGGGTACTGATGGTGAATCTTGTCACTCCATAACTTAGACAAATCCAACTCACATCATGCCTCAAATGCTGCAATGTTGGAAGTGCATAATGTGGGTTGAATTTTGACAACAGCTGCAGTGCGAAGGTTAGCCTTCAGTGTTCTTGGTTTTTAAATAAAAGCATACAAGAAAATATAATAATCCATTGTTGATTAAGGGACGTGATGTACACCTGTAATATTGTGCAAACAATGGATGTAGGACTATTCCTCTTCAACATTACTTATATTTGTGTCATTTGAAAAAATACATATTTAATTATAAATTTAACACCCCATATCATAAAGGTCCATCATGTAAACATTAGAATCGGTAACAAAAATCATGCATTACCTTGTTAAAGTCAATAGTGCATAGTCACAATAGCAAAATATATACCTGCAAGTGGTGCTGAAACAACGACAACTGATAGAAAAGGTGAATAATATCTAGTTATCAGACTGAATAGCGACACCTGTACAATGTCGATATAATACTGTACCTTAACAAAAAGGCTGTGTCACACCTCACACGTGTTTTTCTTGTAGCTTCTTATGTAATAGGGCACATGCGTGTATGTTTCATCATAGGTGCATGTTTACTGAGTAAAGCAGTCATGACAACGCCTTTGTATTGTCGGTACGCTAGCGATGATGAACGATGCGCAACGTGAATGTTAGTCTGCGTCATAAGACGCACAGACGCTCCAATACCCAACGCGTCACAGCAGGAAGGCAGTCTATGCGTCCAAACAAAGGCGCAAGCATATATGCACGTACCCTGTTTATAAAGCTATATAAAAAAATTGATGTAGTAGTGATGCACACTTTATTGAGGTACAGTATTACATCGCCATTCACCATCTGTGGCTATGCAGTCTCATCTATATATACCTTATCTATCTGTAACATTTTATGAATGTCACAGATAACTTGTAATGCTGATGATGTTTTGAAGTCAGACATTCATTGTCTATACAATAAAAATTGGGTACATACTGTTACTTATCCATCATTAATGGATTCTGATATGTACTTGTATGCTTTTATTTAAAACCGTATAGCAGATTCGTTAACCAATTTGTTTTGTGGTTTGCATTGCTTTTCAACATGTTAATGTATGCGTTTATGTTTGTCAATTCTTTATTTATATTGATTTATTTTAACTTAAATCATCATCTTATGGTAGTAAAGGTTATCTTTCTCTTGTTTGGAGTATGGACATTTTTAATTGACACGTAACAAGGAAAATACTTGATCTAGCATTTAAACATCCTCCTTGACCCTGGGCTCCAACACCGCCAGTTGTTGCTCGGAAGTGCTGTTAGCACAGTCAACACTTGCTCCTGTGTTACTGGGGTTCAGTAACGTCAGCTGTTCCCCTGCTGTGTGTATGGCAAAAAGTTCTGCTGCCTCAACCCTGTTCTGCTCTCATCCCTGGCTCCAACACCGCCAGTTGTTGCCTGGAAGTGCTGTTAGCACAGTCAACACTTGCTCCTGTGTTACTGGGGTTCAGTAATGTCAGCTGTTCCCCTGCTGTGTGTACGGCAAAATGTCCTGCTGCCTCCACCCTGTTCTCTTCTCATCCCTGGGCTCCAACACCGCCAGTTGTTGCTCGGAAGTGCTGTTAGCACAGTCAACACTTGCTCCTGTGTTACTGGGGTTCAGTAATGTCAGCTGTTCCCCTGCTGTGTGTACGGCAAAAAGTCCTGCTGCCTCCACCCTGTTCTCCTCTCATCCCTGGGCTCCAACACCGCCAGTTGTTGCTCGGAAGTGCTGTTAGCACAGTCAACACTTGCTCCTGTGTTACTGGGGTTCAGTGTTGTCAGCTGTTCCCCTGCTGTGTGTACGGCAAAAAGTCCTGCTGCCTCCACCCTGTTCTCTTCTCATCCCTGGGCTCCAAGACCGCCAGTTGTTGCTCGGAAGTGCTGTTAGCACAGTCAACACTTGCTCCTGTGTTACTGGGGTTCAGTAATGTAAGCTGTTCCCCTGCTGTGTGTACGGCAAAAAGTCCTGCTGCCTCCACCCTGTTCTCCTCTCATCCCTGGGCTCCAACACCGCCAGTTGTTGCTCGGATGTGCTGTTAGCACAGTCAACACTTGCTCCTGTGTTACTGAGGTTCAGTAACGTCAGCTGTTCCCCTGCTGTGTGTACGGCAAAAAGTTCTGCTGCCTCAACCCTGTTCTGCTCTCATCCCTGAGCTCCAACACCGCCAGTTGTTGCTGGAAGTGCAGTTAGCACAGTCAACACTTGCTCCTGTGTTACTGGGGTTCAGTAATGTCAGCTGTTCCCCTGCTGTGTGTACGGCAAAAAGTCCTGCTGCCTCCACCCTGTTCTCTTCTCATCCCTGGGCTCCAACACCGCCAGTTGCTGCCTGGAAGTGCTGTTAGCACAGTTAACACTTGCTCCTGTGTTACTGGGGTACAGTAATGTCAGCTGTTCCCCTGCTGTGTGTACGGCAAAATGTCCTGCTGCCTCCACCCTGTTTTCCTCTCATCCCTGGGCTCCAACACCGCCAGTTGTTGCTCGGAAGTGCTGTTAGCACAGTCAACACTTGCTCCTGTGTTACTGGGTTCAGTAATGTCAGCTGTTCCCCTGCTGTGTGTACGGCAAAAAGTCCTGCTCCTCCACCCTGTTCTCCTCTCATCCCTGGGCTCCAACACCGCCAGTTGTTGCCGGAAGTGCTGTTAGCACAGTCAACACTTGCTCCTGTGTTACTGGGGTTCAGTAATGTCAGCTGTTCCCCTGCTGTGTGTACGGCAAAAAGTCCTGCTGCCTCCACCCTGTCTCCTCTCATCCCTGGGCTCCAACACCGCCAGTTGTTGCCTCGGAATGCTGTTAGCACAGTCAACACTTGCTCCTGTGTTACTGGGTTCAGTAATGTCAGCTGTTCCCCTGCTGTGTGTACGCAAAAATCCTGCTGCCTCCACCCTGTTCTCTCTCATCCCTGGCTCCAACACCGCCAGTTGTTGCTCGGAAGTGCTGTTAGCACAGTCAACACTTGCTCCTGTGTTACTGGGGTTCAGTAATGTCAGCTGTTCCCCTGCTGTGTGTACGGCAAAAAGTCCTGCTGCCTCACCTGTCTCCTCTCATCCCTGGGCTCCAACACCGCCAGTTGTTGCCTGGAAATGCTGTTAGCACAGTCAACACTTGCTCCTGTGTTACTGGGGTTCAGTAATGTCAGCTGTTCCCCTGCTGTGTGTACGGCAAAAAGTCCTGCTACCTCCACCCTGTTCTCTTCTCATCCCTGGGCTCCAACACCGCCAGTTGTTGCTCGGAAGTGCTGTTAGCACAGTCAACACTTGCTCCTGTGTTACTGGGGTTCAGTAATGTCAGCTGTTCCCCTGCTGTGTGTACGGCAAAAAGTCCTGCTGCCTCCACCCTGTTCTCCTCTCATCCCTGGGCTCCAACACCGCCAGTTGTTGCCTGGAAATGCTGTTAGCACAGTCAACACTTGCTCCTGTGTTACAGGGGATCAGTAATGTCAGCTGTTCCCCTGCTGTGTGTACGGCAAAAAGTCCTGCTGCCTCCACCTGTTCTCCTCTCTTCCCTGGGCTCCAACACCGCCAGTTGTTGCTCAGAAGTGCTGTTAGCACAGTCAACACTTGCTCCTGTGTTACTGGGGTTCAGTAATGTCAGCTGTTCCCCTGCTGTGTGTACGGCAAAAAGTCCTGCTGCCTCCACCCTGTTCTCCTCTCATCCCTGGGCTTCAACACCGCCAGTTGTTGCTCGGAAGTGCTGTTAGCACAGTCAACACTTGCTCCTATGTTACTTGGGTTCAGTAATGTCAGCTGTTCCCCTGCTGTGTGTACGGCAAAAAGTCCTGCTGCCTCCACCCTGTTCTCTTCTTATCCCTGGGCTCCAACACTGCCAGTTGTTGCTCGTAAGTATTTGGCACGGGTACTTACTCCTGCCCAGCCTGGTTACAGCACGACAGCTGTTTCCTGGCAGTGTCAACGTCAATTAGCCTCCAATAAGTTGTCCTGTCGTGTTGCATTCGGGTTAGCCGACTCTATGGTGCCTGCAGTTTAGGTGCTTCCTATTTGTGCTGCGGGATATGTAAATAAAGGCTGTTTCCATTGTGACAATAGGACAAGCACCCACTGTAGGACTGTGTGATTCGGTAACTGCGGACGGCTTGCGGCCTGTCAACTTACATTTTCATGGGTGCCTTAAGGTACCCGTCTGGGTTCCAGTACCGTCAGCTGGTTCTCCGCAGTGCCTTTGGCCTAGGTGCCTCCATCTCGGTATCCGAGTTCCAGCAACGTCTGCTGGTCCTTGGTAGTGCTTTGGAGCACAGGTACCTCCTGCTTAGTAACCGTGTCCCAGTAACGTCAGCTGGTCCTCGGTTGTGCCATTGGCTCTTTTCCTTCTGCTGCCCCTCCGGGTTCCAGCACAGTCAGCTGGTCCTCGTTACTTCCATTGTCTCTTGTACCATCTGATACCCGTCCGGGTTCCAGTAACGTCAGCTGGTTCTCGGAAGTTAGTCAGCCTTCTTGTACCTTCAGCTACATTTCAAAATTGAAGATTTTTTAAATGTTTTTTTGGGTAATCACTCTGGATCTCCAACAATGAAGACGACGACCCTGATGACCACCCCGAAGAAGACAATGAGCCAGAAGACGAGGACCCTGAAGACGAGGACCCTGAAGAGGACGACGACGACCCTGAAGACCACCCCGAAGAAGACGATGACCACAAGGACGACGAGCATCAAGCCAACCAGCCTGAACACCATCACAAAGAAGAAATAAAAGATTACCCAGAAGAAGATCACCAACAGGACAAAGAAGGTTAAGACAAACTACAAGATACAGAACAAGAGGCAGAAGAACAATAAGCAGAAGATCAAAAAGCAGAAGAACATGAAGTATAAGACCAAAATTAAGAGCAAAATAGATGCTCTAAATTATAAGCAGAAGAAGACTAAGCAGTGTATGGGGGTGGGTCCGTTCCTCCTCGTGGTGCCCCTGGAAAATGCCTGCTGCTGCTGCAGGCTAAACTGAACGCGGACAAATACTGTTGTAATTTAAATCTTTTGTGACAGCAAGAACGGAAGGATGAAAAATTCATACTTTTACAGATTACAAGTACAGGAATCTCTGTCACAAATAAGAATATGATGAAGAAGATGAATAGGAAGAAGATGAAGAAGTAGAATATGAAGAAGAATAATAGTTTAATAAGAAGAATATGAGTAATGTTAACAAAAAGATGAATAGCAAGAAGTTTAAGAAGAAGATAAATAAGGTGAAGACGAAGAATAATTTGATGAAAAAGATGATGCTGCTGAAGATTATGAAGGAGAAAGTGTGGCAGAAGTTAAAAAGGTGAAGAGCATGGAAGTTGTGAAAAAAGGTTAACTACATTGTCTATTTCTTCGTCAATCCGAACGTCTTTAAAAAAAAAGGATTACTGCTATTCCATTTGATTGGGTTAAACATCTATGCCTTTAATGTCTCCTCAACCTCCCCCAATACATTCTACATTAATCTTTGTTGTTTTCCTTCATGTACAATTAACCAACAAGGCAAGAATGGGTTTTTTTAATTCCGATATTTTGTTCCCATAGACTTACATTGGATTTCCGGTATCGGTAACGGGTATCGCCGATACTTTTTGGGTATCGGCGATTCCCATTCCGATCCGATACTTATTGATATCGGAAAGTATCGCTCAATTCTACTGGTGACACTGTTGGGGATTCATTCAAAATTGAAGCGGTGAGCGGTCCAGCTCACCCCAAACCATCTCGATTGGGTTCAGGTCTGGTGACTGTGGAGGTCAGGTCATATGGCGTAGCACCCCATCACTCTCCTTCTTGGTCAAATAGCCCTTATGCAGCCTGAAGATGTGTTTGGGGTCTTTGACCTGTTGAAAAATAAATGATGGTCCAACTAAATGCAAACTGGATGGAATAGCATGCCGCTGCAACATGCTGTGGTAGCCATGCAGGTTCAGTATACCTTAAATTTTGAATAAATCCCCAAAAGTGTCACCAGCAAAGCACCCCCACACCATCACACCTCCTCCTCCATGCTTCACGGTGGGAACCAGGCATGTAGAGTCCATCCGTTCACCTTTTCAGGGTGCAAAGCAGTAATCTGTATGAAAATACAGAAATATCTTTGAATGAGAAGGTGTGTCCAAACTTTTGGTCTGTACTGTATGTAAGAGAGTTGTAGAGGTAGACTTCATACACATCCTGTAAAAATTGTGAAGGAGTGCATCATACATACACTAGAAAAATTAAGAGCGAGGGTTACATGATGAACCTCTAAAAATTGTGAATAAGGGTCACATGATGACCCTGTAAAAATTTGGAGGGTACATAATGACAAGTCAGCATCCAATGCACCCAGGCAAGTGCCGAGGCCCGGAGCAAGTGGGAGGGCCCACTCACTGTCAGGGACACCAGCACACTATGGGGCCCATGATTCGGGAGAGCCCAGTGCCCGTGCCCGCTAGTTGGCGCTCCCGCTTGATCAGTGCCCTGGCACTTTCAATACTTACCTCTCCCTGTTCCTGTGCAGTTCTGGTGGACTTCCATGTTTTTGATTCTGTTACGTCTCAGGGCAGAGGGTGCAATAACGTCACTACTGTGCTCCCTCTGCTGTGAGCAGTAACAGTTCAGAGAATCGGAAGACGGCGATTCTGAGGAGTCCAAACCTGCGGCCAGTGAGGAAAGGTGACAATTTTATTTTTTTATGTATAGATCAATGCAAGGGGCCCATATTGTATGGAGCATTTTATAGGGCCCTTTCTGTATGTAGTATTATATGGGGCCCATTCTGTATGGAGCATTAGATGGGGTCTATTCTGTATGGAGTATTATATGGGGCTCATTTTGTATGATGCATTATATAGGGACCATTCTGTATGGAGTATTATATGGGGCCCATTATTCTGTATGGAGCATTATAAGGGCCCATTATTGTGTACGGAGCATTATATGTAGTCCATTATTCTGTATGGAGTGTTATATGGTGTTCATTATTCTGCATGGAGCGTTATATGGGGTCCATTATTCTGTATGGAGTGTTATTTAGTGTCCATTATTCTGTATGGAGCATTATATGGGATCCATTATTCTGTAGGGAGGATTATATGGGGCCCATTATTCTGTGAAGCATCATATCTGGTCCATTATTCTGTATGGAGCATTATATCAGGCCCATTATTTTGTATGAAGCAATATATGGGGTCCAATATTCTGTACAAAGCAATATATGAGGCTCATTATACTGTATGAAGGACAGTGTGGCGCCCATAATACTGTATGGAGGACTATATGGTGCCAGTAATACTTTACTGAGGACTATCAGGGATGATGCATATGGACCTGGGCACTAGGAGGGTCTAATGAAGCTGTTCCAAACCTTTGATATTGTTCCCCTGCGTCTGTTGGACCTGGTGCATGACTCCCTCTTCTTTCCTCAATTGGTTGCCCAACCAGAGTTGTCAGATGGAAATTTTTGTACTAATCGTTCGCCTAGGGTCTTCAGGTATTGCAACATTTTACTAACCATCTCCGCAGCAGGAAAGAGAGATGGAAAATTCTCCTTATAGCTGTGCTGCCCACTCGTTTCCCGGCCCTGTAGAAATGGGACGCTGTGTCTCCCAGTTGCCAGGCAAGCAGGACACTGCCTTGCCTGGTGTTAACTAATGCTGGAAACGTGTGCACCCTGCTGTACAGGTGAGCAGGGAGTGGCATTGTTCTCTTCCCAAGATGATCTGAAGCTTGGGCTTTGATTACAGTTTATAAATAAGTAGATCCGTGAAGTGGTTTGTAGATATGAGGTGCCCCAACTATAGAGAGTGACAGAGGCACATACTTTACTGGAGAACTGATGAAGTAAATCATGGTCCCTTTTGAGATAGAGCAAGCTTTCAATATTTCCTAGACTCACAAAGTAATGGGAAGGTGGAGCGCCTTAATGGTACACTGGAATAAAAATCCAGAAGAGCATAGAAGAAACACACTGGTTCTGGGTAGACTGCTTGCCCATTGCATTGTATTCAGTGAGGACTGCCCTGAGGGGTAGAGAGAAGCTGTCCCCATATGAAATACTGTTTGGTAGTGTCTCTAATAGTGATGAGCGAGTATACTCGTTACTCTAGATTTCCCAAGCATGCTCGGGTGATCTCTGAGTATTTGGATGTACTCGGTGATTTAGTTTTTGTCACCGAAACTGCATGATTTGCTGCTACAAGCCAGCCAGAGTACATCTGGGGGTTTATAAGAAAAGAAAAATAGGAACAAGGTTCCAGCCAGCTCACCAACTTGGAGGATGCACGGAGGGAAATCCAGACCATGGACTTGAGACTTGGCAGACGAGGAAAAAAGGGGGACTCCAGCTTCCATAAAATGAATGAAACTTTATTCGTGTAAATTACACATAAAACCTCCTGGTTCAAGATAGGAGTGCACTACATAGCACAGGCAATAGCGACTCGTTTCGACCTAGATGCGGTCTTTGTCACAGCTATCAACATGTCTAAGTGCTTCACATATATAGGATAGTTCAACCAATCACAATCTATGACTATAATCACATGTTAAAACAGGGTATTCCTATAATTAACTATTTAATCACATATAAAAAAAAAAAAAAAAAAAAAAACATTAAACATATAACCATTAGTTGAACTATGCCTGTTAGAGACAAATATACTGAAAACAATCTAATAATGGTATAAAATATCATTTCTTTTATTTAATCCTTTGGGATTTCTTGTATCAAGATTAAAGATCCAGAAGACTTCTCTGGTCAGCAACGATCTTTTCCTATCGCCACCTCTCTTAGTGTTCAACACATGTTCAATACCTATAACGCACATAGTTTTAATTTCACCTTTATGACAATTAATAAAATGTTTGGATGTCATAGAAACATTTTTAGTTTCACAATTTTTATTCTTTATATCTCTCAGATGTTCTGAAATTCTGACTTTTAATTTTCTCGTTGTGCACCCTACATAGATTAGATTGCATTCATTGCAAATAATTTGGTAGATAACATTTGTGGTGTTACAATTAATAAAATCTTTTATATTAAACACTTGCGTTTTATTTGCGTTATTGTAGGTTTTAGTGTTGGTGGCTAATTCACACATCCCACATCTACTTTGACCGCATCTGAAAAAACCTTTCATTTTTAACCAATTAGTGTCAGCAGCTTTAGTTGCAAAGGAGCCTGGAGAAATGAAATCACCCAGATTAGGAGCTTTCCTAGCCACAATATTAACCCCTGGTTGGAGTATTTTTTCCAATGTTTCGTCCTCATATAAAATGGGGATATATTTTTGAATAATTATTTTTATTTCATAGAATTGAGAACTAAATTGAATGCTGACAAATGATTTTGAATCCTCTTTATTTGTTCCCAAAATATTTATTTTTATTTATATTGGGCTGCAATAATTCTTTTCTATCACGTTTTAATGCTATATTGCGAGCTCTCTCAATGGTCCATAATGGATAGCCCCTATTTTTTAATTTATTCTCTATCATTCCAAATTCTTTGAACATGTCCTTTTCCTGAGAACAATTTATTTTGTGCCTTATAAACTCTCCCACCGGGATAGACTTAATCGTGTGTCTAGGATGGCCACTATTTGCATGCAGGATAATATTACTTTTAATGGGTTTGGAAAAAGTACCTGAGATGATAGGAATGCCACTTTCACCACGCAAATTCAGATCAAGGAAAGAAATGTTATTCCTGTTAGCAACATATGTAAATTTGATATTCATTTCATTGTCATTGATATATCTGACAAATTCAGGTATGATAGATTCACTGCCTTCCCAGATAATCAAGGTATCATCGATGAATCTACCATACCACTTCAGAAATTTGGAAAAAGGATTATTTTCGTTGTAAATAAATCTTAACTCCCAGTATGCCATGGTTAAATTTGCAAGAGAAGGCGAGTATTTTGCTCCCATAGGAACTCCTGATTTTTGGAGAAATGCCTCACCATCAAAGGTGAAGAAATTATGTTGTATGAGAAAAAAAATTACATTTAGTAGATAATTGGTTAATTCTGCAGTGTAATTGCTATGATTTTTTAGAAAATATTCCAATGCTATCATAGCCAAATTATGAGGAATATTGGTATATAAAGAGACCACATCACAGCTCAACCAAATATTTTTATCAGTCCAGATTTTATTAGCTAATGCATTTAACACATCTTTTGAATCTTTGAGATGTCCTGGTAATTTCATTACTAGCGGTTGAAGCAGGGAATCAGTCCACTCACACAAATGTTCACATGCTGACCCTATGCCCGAGACTATAGGTCTCAAGGGGGGTATTCCAGTGTTTTTATGGACTTTAGGAAGTCCATAAATTATGGGTATAGCAGGATTAGATATATACAAATAATCTGCCTGTTTCTTCGATATTACTCCCATTGTCAATCCCTCCTGTATGATTTTTTGTACCTTATTATCAACCACCTTAGAAAAATTAATGGTTAGTTTCTCATAAACATTTTTGTCAGCTAACAATTCTTGCATTTTTTTGACATAATCTGCAGTATTCAGTACTACCACTATTCCACCCTTGTCACTTTTTTTGACTATGATGTTAGACATTTTCTTTAAGGCCGGGATCACACATGCGAGACACACGGACGAGTCTCGCATGTGAAATCCCAGCTCTGGTGCCGACACTCGGGAGTGGAGCGAGCGGCTGCATAGAATTACATGCAGCCGCACACTCCACTCCCGAGTGCCGGCGCCAGAGCTGGGATTTCACATGCGAGACTCGTCCGTGTGTCTCGCATGTGTGATCCCGGCCTAATTCTTTCAGTGCTTTATTTTGTTTAAAGGTCAGATTTTTTCTGTACTTATTATGGTGCTTGAACCTCTAGGTTCAAGCAACATATTGTAATCCGATTTCTTATATTTTATTCTTCTTCTTCTTCTTCTTCTTCTCCGCGTTTTCTGCAATTAATGCGGCCCGTACCGCTCGGCGCAGAGACCCGGTTCAGGCGGCGTTTCGAAGCCCTTGGTGGAGACAGGTGTGCTATGTATTTTTGGAGTCGATCCGATTTTTAGTTTTTAAAAAAAATCGCATTTTAAGCGAAAATTTTCCCATAGGAATTAATGGCGACCTTTCCATGACCCCCAACTGACATGGATTGAAGCCACAGCGCAGGTGCAGTGACCTTACAAAGATGGCAGCTATGCAAATGCAGCTTCCACACATGACCCGTATCAGCTAATAAAAGCTGACAGATCGCTGATTCAAGGTCTTAAAGGTGCAGCGCAGGGCCCCAGGCAGCACACAGGGGCCCCAGGCAGCACACGGGGCCACAGGCAGCGCGCCAATGGTTCCTGAAAAGCCCCACGGATGCCTTAGTGGCTTTAGAAGCCCAGTGTGCCAAATTGGCCCCTGAGGCAAAGTTACAGCATGTGTCAACATGGCTAAAGTGGCTACCTAGTGGCCAAAGTGGCTACCGAGGTGCCGAATGTGCCAAAGTGGCTACCAAGTGGCCAAAGTGGCTAATCCTCGAGGATGCCGAAGTGCCAAATGTGGCTACAAGTGGCAAGTCACCAACGTGGCCAAAGTGGCTGCAATGGCCAAAGTGGCTCATGCTGCCAAGTGGCTACCAAGAGGCAAATGGCTACGAGGCAATGTGCCCAAAGTGGCTAACCAAGTGGCTACCAAAGTGGCTATCACCAAGGTGCCAAAGTGGCACAAGTGGCTACCAATGTGCCAAAGTGGCTACCAGTGCCAATGGCAAAGTGGCTCAAGTGCCAAGTGGCCAAAGTGGCTACAGAAGGTCCGAATGTGCCAAAGTGGCTACCAAGTGGCCAAAGTGGCTACCAGAGGTGCCAGAATGTGCCAAAGTGGCTACCAAGTGGCCAAAGTGGCTACCGAGGTGCCGAATGTGCCAAAGTGGCTACCAAGTGGCCAAAGTGGCTACCGAGGTGCGAATGTGCCAAAGTGGCTACCTCAAGTGATGGCCAAAGTGGCTACCAATGCATGGGTGCCGAATGTGCCAACAGTGGCTACCAAGTGGCCAAAGTGGCTACCAAGGTGCTGAATGTGCCAAAGTGAAGCCAAAGTACCAGTGCAAGTGAGGCTACCAAGTGGCCAAAGTGGCTACGAGGTGCCAGGCAATGTGCCAAAGTGGCTACCAAGTGGCCAAAGTGGCATACACAGGTGCCGAATGTGCCAAAGTGGCTACAAGTGCCAAAGTGGCTACCAAGGTGCCAATGTGCCAAAGTGGCTACCAAGTGGCCAAAGTGGCTACGAGGTGCCGAATGTGCCAAAGTGGCTACCAAGTGGCCAAAGTGGCCTACCAAAGGCTTAGGTGCCGAATCAAGTGCTACAAGTGCATGCTACCGAGGTGAATGTCCAAAGTGGCTACCAGTGCAAAAGCTGCCAAAGTGCTACCAATGTGCCAAAGTGGCTACCGGGTGCCGAATGTGCCAAAGTGGCTACCAAGTGGCCAAAGTGGCTACCGAGGTGCCGAATGTGCCAAAGTGGCACTAAGCCAAATGCTAGCGATCAAAGTGGCTACCAATGTGGCCAAAGTGGCTACAGTGCGCCAAGTGCTACCGTGCCAAAGTGCTACCGAAGTGCGATGTCCAAAGTGGCTAACCAAGTGGCCAAAGTGGCTACCGAGGTGCCTGAATGTGCCAAAGTGGCTACAGGCCAATGTGCCAATAAGTGAGCTACAGCAAGTGGCCAAAGTGGCTACCAAGTGGCCAAAGTGGCTACCGAAGGTGCCTGTCAAATGTGCCAATACAGCCAAGTGGCTACCAAGTGCCAAAGTGGCTACATGAGGTCCGAATGTGCCAAAGTGGCTACCAAGTGGCCAAAGTGGCTACCTGAGTGCGAATGTGCCAAAGTGGCTACCAAGTGGCCAAAGTGGCTACCGAGGTGCCGAATGTGCCAAAGTGGCTACCAAGTGCCAAAGTGGCTACCGAGGTGCCGAATGTGCCAAAGTGGCTACCAAGTGGCCAAAGTGGCTACCGAGGTGCCGAATGTGCCAAAGTGGCTACCAATGCAAAGTGGCTACCATGCAAAGTGGCTACTAAGGTGCCGAATGTGCCAAAGTGGCTACCAAGTGGCCAAAGTGGCTACCAGGGTGCGAATGTGCCAAAGTGGCTACCAAGTATGGCCAAAGTGGCTACCAAGTGGCCAAAGTGGCTACAGAGGTCCGAATGTGCCAAAGTGGCTACCAGGCCAAGTGAGCCAAAGTGGCTACCATGCCAAGGGCTACGGTCGAATGTGCCAAAGTGGCTACCAAGTGCCAAAGTGGCTACCAAGGTGCCAATGTGCCAAAGTGGCTACCAAGTGCCAAAGTGGCTACCAGGTGTTCCAAATGTGCTACAATGGCAAAGTGGCTACCAAGTGGTGCCAAATGTCTGGCTACCGGCAAGTGTGCCAAATGCTCCAAAGGTCTGCCAAAGTGACGTGCAAGTCAGGCTACCAAGTGGCCAAAGTGGCTACTAAGTGCCGAATGTATGCCAAAGTGGCTACCAAGTGGCCAAAGTGGCTACCGAGGTGCCGAATGTGCCAAAGTGGCTACCAAGTGGCCAAAGGGCTACAGTGCCGAATGTGCCAAAGTGGCTACCAAGTGGCCAAAGTGGCTACCGAGTGCCGAATGTGCCAAAGTGGCTACCAAGTGGCCAAAGTGGCTACAGGGAGTGTGAGGCCAAAGTGGCTACCAAGTGCCAAAGTGGCTAACCATGTGCCAAAGTGGCTACAGCATGATGTATGCCAAAGATAGTGCTACCAGGTGCAATTGCCAAAGTGCTACCAAGTGCCAAAGTGGCTACCGAGGTGCCGAATGTGCCAAAGTGGCTACCAAGTGCCAAAGTGGCTACCGAGGTGCCGAATGTGCCAAAGGTGCCGAATGTGCCAAAGTGGCTACAAGTGGCAAGTGGCTACCGAGTGCCAATGTTGTCAAAGTGGCTTGCAATGGCCAAAGTGGCTACCAAGTGGCCAAAGTGGCTACGAGGCGATTGCAAAGTGCCCAAGTGCCAAAGTGGCTACCAAGTGGCCAAATGGCTACAGGTGCCGAATGTGCCAAAGTGGCTACAATGGCCAAAGTGGCTACGGTGCCAGTGTGCCAAAGTGGCTACAATGCCAAAGTGGCTACGAGTGCCAATGTGCAAGGGCTACAAGTGGCAAGTGTACCAGTGCCAAAGTGCCAATGCAATGTGCCAAAGGTACAAGTGCAAAGTGGCTAAGGGCAATGTGCCAAGCACAAGCAAATGGCAAAGCCAAGTGCAAAGTGGCTCCAAGTTGCTCAAAGTGGCTACCACGGTCGGCAAAGTGCTAAAGTGGCTACCAAGTGGCCAAAGTGGCCCTTGTACGAGTGTGCCAAAGTGCCAAAGTGACAACACAGTGGCCAAAGTGGCTACCTGAGTGCCAAAGTGCAACAGTGGCTACAAGTGCCAAAGTGGCTACCGAGGTGCCGAATGTGCCAAAGTGGCTACCAAGTGGCCAAAGTGGCTACCGAGAGTGCCAAGTGCAAAGTGGCTACGAGGTGCCAATGTGCCAAAGTGGCTACCAAGTGGCCAAAGTGGCTACGAGGTGCCAATGTGCCAAAGTGGCTACCAAGTGGCCAAAGTGGCTACCGAGGTGCCGAATGTGCCAAAGTGGCTACCAAGTGGCCAAAGTGGCTACCAAGTGGCCAAAGTGTCTACAGAGGTGACAAATGTGCCAAAGTGCCTACCAAGTGGCACCAAGGTGCCGAATGTGCCAAAGTGGCTACCAAGTGGCCAATGTGGCTACTGAGGTGCCAAATGTGCTAAAGAGGTTACCAAGTGGCCAAAGTGGCTACCAAGTGGCCAAAGTGGCTACCGAGGTGCCGAATGTGCCAAAGTGGCTACCAAGTGGCCAAAGTGACTACCGAGGGCCCGAATGTGCCAAAGTGGCTAGCAAGTGGCCAAAGTGGCTACCAAGTGGTCAAAGTGGCTACTAGGGTGCCGAATGTGCCAAAGTGGCTACCAAGTAGCTAAAGTGGCTACCGAGATGCCAAATGTGCTAAAGTGGCTACCAAGTGGCCAAAGTGGCTACCGAGGTGCCGAATGTGCCAAAGTGGCTAGTAAGTGGTCAAAGTGGCTACCAAGTGGCCAAAGTGGCTACCGAGGTGCCGAATGTGCCTAAGTGGCTACCAAGTGGCCAAAGTGGCTACTTGGGTGCTGAATGTGCCAAAGTGGCTACCAAGTAGCCAAAGCGGCTACCGAGGTGCTAAATGTGCTAAAGTGGCTACCAAGTGGCCAAAGTGGCTACTGTGGTGCCAAATGTGCTAAAGTAGCTACCAAGTGGTCAAAGTGGCTACCAAGTGGCCAAATTGGCTACCAAGGTGCTGAATGTGCCAAAGTGGCTATCAAGTGGCCAAAGTGGCTACCGAGGTGCCGAATGTGCCAAAGTGGCAGCCAAGTGTGCCGAAGTGGCTACCAAGTGGCCAAACTGACTACCAAGTGGCCAAAGTGGCTACTGTGGTGCAGAATGTGCCAAAGTGGCTACCAAGTTGCCAAAGTGGCTACCGAGTTGCCAAATGTGCCAAAGTGGTTACCGAGGTGCCAAATGTGCCAAAGTGGCTACCAAGTAGCCAAAGTGATTACCAAGGTGCTGAATATGCCAAAGTGACAAACAAGTGGCACCGATGTGTCGAATGTGCCAAAGTGGCTACCAAATGGCCAAAGTGGCTACCGAGGTGCCAAATGTGCCAAAGTGGCTACCAAGTGGCCAAAGTGGCTACCGAGGGACTGTGTGCACCAAAGTGGCTACCAAGGATTCTTGCATGCCAAAATGGCTACCAATGGGCCAAAGTGGCTAACAGGGGGCCATATACGATCCATCCCAGGTTGTGCCATCGCTATACACAACATTCATATTCCAACTTTACTTTCTGACAGTCGACTCCTGATACACTGCTGTAAAGCTGGCAGTGCTGTTCAAGCACCATGTATTTCCTTCAGGAAATGCCCATCTAGTTATTAAATTTATTCTCTTTTAATAAAAGCTGCTGACACTAATTGGTTAAAAATGAAAGGTTATTTCAGATGCGGTCAAAGTAGATGTGGGATGTGTGAATTAGCCACCAACACTAAAACCTACAATAACGCAAATAAAACGCAAGTGTTTAATATAAAAGATTTTATTAATTGTAACACCACAAATGTTATCTACCAAATTATTTGCAATGAATGCAATCTAATCTATGTAGGGTGCACAACGAGAAAATTAAAAGTCAGAATTTCAGAACATCTGAGAGATATAAAGAATAAAAATTGTGAAACTAAATATGTTTCTATGGCATCCAAACATTTTATTAATTGTCATAAAGGTGAAATTAAAACTATGTGCATTATAGGTATTGAACATGTGTTGAACACAAAGAGAGGTGGTGATAGGAAAAGATCGTTGCTGACCAGAGAAGCCTTCTAGATCTTTAATCTTGATACAAGAAATCCCAAAGGATTAAATAAAAGAAATGATATTTTATACCATTATTAGATTGTTTTCAGTATATTTGTCTCTAACAGGCAAAGTTCAACTAATGGTTATATGTTTAATGTTTTTTTTTTTTTATATATGTGATTAAATAGTTAATTATAGGAATACCCTGTTTTAACATGTGATTATAGTCATCGATTGTGATTGGTTGAACTATCCTATATATGTGAAGCACTTAGACATGTTGATAGCTGTGACAAAGACCGTATCTAGGTCGAGACGCGTCGCTATTGCCCGTGCTATGTAGTGCACTCCTATCTTGAACCAGGAGGTTTTATGTGTAATTTACACGAATAAAGTTTCATTCATTTTATGGAAGCTGGAGTCCCCTTTTTTCCTACATCTGGGGGTTGCCTGTTTGTTAAGGTATCACCACACGCCACTTCTCTCCTGAAAAAACATCATGGACAGACTGATATTCTGCAAAAGGTACAGGCAGTGGACTGCTGAGGACTGGAGTAAAGTTATTTTCTCTGATAAATCCCCTTTTCGATTGTTTGGGACATCAAGAAAACGCCTCATTCGGAGAAGACAAGGTGAGCGCTACCACCAGTCTTGTCTCATGCCAACTGTTAAGCATCCTGAAACCATTCATGTGTGGGGCTGCTTCTCAGCCAAGGGAATTGGCTCTCTCACAGTCTTGCCTAAAAACACAGCCATGAATAAAGAATGGTACCAGAATGTCCTCCAAGAGCAACTTCTCCCAACCCTCCAAGAGCAGTTTGGCGATCAACAATGCCTTTTCCAGCATGATGGAGCACCTTGCCATAAAGCAAAGGTGATAACTAAATGGCTCAGGGAACAAAACATAGAGATTTTGTGTCCATGGCCTGGAAACTCCCAGATCTTAATCCCATTGAGAACTTGTGGTCAATCATCAAGAGACGGGTGGACAAACAAAAACCTAAAAATTCTGACAAAATGAAAGCATTGATTGTGCAAGAATGGACTGCTATCAGTCAGGATTTGGTCCAGAAGTTGATTGAGAGCATGCCAGGGAGAATTGCAGAGGTCCTGAAGAAGAAGTGTCAACACTGCAAATATTGACTTGCTGCATTAACTCATTCTAACTGTCAATATAAGCTTTTGTTACTCATATGTTTGCAATTATATTTCTGTCTGTGATAAAAACATCTGTCAAACACACATAAAAACCAGAGGGCAGCAGATCATGTGAAAATATAATATTTGTGTCATTCTCAAAACTTTTGGCCATGACTGTATACTCGCTCATCACTAGTTTCTAATACAGGGTTGTATTTCCCGCAGCAGCTGCAGGCCTCCTACAGTTCCCTTACTAAATATGTCTTGGAGTTACACAAACATCTGACTGTTACTAATACCGTGCTCTTTTCTCCATCACAGACCCCAACTATATAAGTGGCACACACACACTGACACCAAGAGACTGGGTCGTGGTCAAGAGACACATGAGGAGACTACTGGGACCCAAATACAGAGAGCCATTTCAAGTACTACTGACCACTGCCATTTATGTAAAGCTCCAAGGCAAAGACACTGGGATCCATGCCAGCCACTGAAAAAGGTCCTGAATCCCAGCAGCAGCAAAGATGATGACCCTACCACTTTGGACCATGATGATGACAATTGTATCCCTTGCTCTAACTCTCAATGAACTGAAGGAGGACTAGGAAAGGTGTGAAAGCACATTTATAATTTGTGATGATAGATATTGTGAGGAAATAGCCATGGATATTTGGACAATTTTGAGTTGTGCTTTACAGATTCTGCCCAGACTTGTGAACAACTTGACACTTTTGATTACCCTTTTGAGACTGATATGCCAAAGGAATGAGGTCAGTTTTCAAAACAATCAAACTTGGATGATGCCAAACCTCCGATACAAGGACTTTTGACTTTTATACATTGTCTATGCAGACCCAATGACATCGTACCCTGCATACTGCCTAAGGATTTATATCTATTGTGTGGTCAACAGGACTATAAATGATTTCTCCCGGGTGCAGAAGAAACCTGCACCTCAGCACGCCTTACACCTGCTGCAGTCATACTACTTCTGCATGGTGACCTAGAAATAAATTCTGTCTCCAAACATTCCCTATATAAACGAGCTGCAGACAATCGCCCAGACTGAATGGTAGACCTCATATAGTGGAAATGAGGATAGGGAATAAGAGTATATTCATTTACCCTTTCATTACATAAATGTTCGTATTAATAATGTGTGTAACTGCTAGAACTGGTATATTTTTTATGACGAAATTTACAAACAAGTCCGCTCCAGGCAACCATAGCATGTGGAAGTAGCTGATGAATAAATTGTCTGTAATAATGGAAAGGGAGGAATTGTTATAGTAAATATTTAAACTGTCCTTGGATTATTATTTTGGACAATTAAATCTACCTATACAGTACAGACCAAAAGTTTGGACACACCTTCTCATTTAAAGATTTTTCTGTATTTTCATAACTATGAAAATTGTACATTCACACTGAAGGCATCAAAACTATGAATTAACAAATGTGGAATTATATACTTAACAAAAAAGTGTGTAACAACTGAAATTATGTCTTATATTCTTGGTTCTTCAAAGTAGCCACCTTTTGCTTTGATGACTGCTTTGCACACTCTTGGCCTTCTCTTGATGAGCTTCAAGAAGTAGTCACCGGAAATGGTTTTCACTTCACAGATGTTCCCTGTCAGGTTTAATAAGTGGGATTTCTTGCCTTATAAATGGGGTTGGGACCATCAGTTGTGTTGTGCAGAAGTCTGGTGGATACACAGCTGATAGTACTACTGAATAGACTGTTAGAATTTGTATTATGGCAAGAAAAAGCAGCTAAGTAATGAAAAACGAGTGGCCATCATTACTTTAAGAAATGAAGGTCAGTCAGTCCGAAAAATTGGGAAAACTTTGAAAGAGTCCCCAAGTGCAGTTGCAAAAACCATCAAGCGCTACAAAGAAACTGGCTCATATGAGGACCGCCCAGGAAAGGAAGACCAAGAGTCACCTCTGCTTCTGAGGATAAGTTTATCCAAGTCACCAGCCTCAGAAATCGCAGGTTAACAGCAGCTCAGAATAGAGACCAGGTCAATGCCACACAGAATTCTAGCAGCAGACACATCTCTACAACAACTGTTAAGAGGAGACTTTGTGCAGCAGGCCTTCATGGTAAAATAGCTGCTAGGAAACCACTGCTAAGGACAGGCAACAAGCAGAAGAGACTTGTTTGGGCTAAAGAACACAAGGAATGTACATTAGACCAGTGGAAATCTGTGCTTTGGTCTGATGAGTCCAAGTTTGAGATCTTTGGTTCCAACCAACACTCTACATGCCTGGTTCCCACCATGAAGCATGGAGGAGGAGGTGTGATGGTGTGGGAGTGCTTTGCTGGTGACACTGTTGGGGATTTATTCAAAATTGAACGCATACTGAACCAGCATGGCTACCACAGCATCTTGCAGCGGCATGTCATTCCATCCGGTTTGCGTTTAGTTGGACCATCATTTATTTTTCAACAGGACAATGACCCCAAACACACCTCCAGGCTGTGTAAGGGCTATTTAACCAAGAAGGAGAGTGATGGGGTGCTACGCCAGATGACCTGGCCTCCACAGTCACCAGACCTGAACCCAATCGAGATGGTTTGTGGTGAGCTGGACCGCAGAGTGAAGGCAAAAGGGCCAACAAGTGCTAAGCATCTCTGGGAACTCTTTCAAGACTGTTGGAAGACCATTTCGGTGACTACCTCTTGAAGCTCATCAAGAGAATGCCAAGAGTGTGCAAAGCAGTAATCAAAGCAAAAGGTGGCTACGTTGAAGAACCTAGAATAAAGACATATTTTCAGTTGTTTCACACTTTTTTGTTAAGTATATAATTCCACATGTGTTAATTCATAGTTTTGATGCCTTCAGTGTGAATGTACAATTTTCAGTCATGAAAATACAGAAAATCTTTAAATGAGAAGGTGTGTCCAAACTTTTGGTCTCTACTGTATATCTTTGATAGTTTTGTATTTTAGCATTAGCTTTATAAGTGTTATTCATAAAAGCAATAACACAGGGTGTTCTTTCTGATATAGAGGTGTGTGTATTAAACAATCCTTTGTCTCTGAAAGTATAGTAAGCTGGATAGAACTGGTTTGAAAAGAATTTCACAGAATCCACAATGTGTGATTTTGTTTTTCCCAACTTAAATATCTTCTCTCTTAGGAAATGTAATGTAGGAATCCATTCCCACTTTCTTAATCTCTGTAGTTTTAATAAAAATACTTGTGACTGGTCATCGGAGAACCAGACAAGAATTGTACATGGACTGACACTGGCTGTGTGTATTTTCTTGGCTCCAATGCATCGTATTTATTTTATTTCATTTTAATTAGAACCATAATGGCAGAGATATTGGAGATCATTTGTATCTCAACTCAAATTAGCTCTCCTTGGAAGGGGCTACCGCAACAACATGCAGGGATGGCACCCCCATCTCTGTTGACCCGTCGACCCATTAGAATAACTGGGATGATTAGCCACATAGTGGTTCCTAACCAATATATCCTCTTCTTCTTGCTGTAAGGAGTGCCAAGTCCAGTAAAAATTGGTTTAAGGTGGGTTCTGTTTTATGTTTCGACCTGTGTTTCTGCAGTACCTGTCAGATCCTGTGCCACTGATTATTAAATGTTGCAATAAATATAAGTGGTGGATCCTTTTTGACACTAGCTGTTATGAACTGCTACAAGCACTAAGGAAAGATGGGAATTCTGTCCCTACAATAGAACTGAGCTGGATCCCTACGATGTAAGGGGGAACCTGATCCTGCGACCAGACCCGCTAAAGTCCTCAGCTAGTCTGAACGAAGACCTATAGTTGCGAGGAAGGAATCCCTACAAGATCTAGGGACTGGGAGAAAAGGTGGACACCTCCTAACAGAAATTGTAGCAGGGAAAATTAAACAGAAAACAAATTATTACGAGATCCTAAGATAAAGCAAAACTGACAGAGTAAGGCACCTAAGCACCCGGCTAGCTTAAGAGTAGATAATACAATGAAGTCCAGCAAAGCCAGAAGGGCGGAGCCAGACTAAATAGGGAAAAAAGGTCATGTGACCAGCAAACTAAAACAAAATCTAACAAGAGGGTTCTAACAGTACCCTCCCTTCTAAGAGGATCCTCCGGATACCCTAGGACTTAGGCTTATCTGGAAACCTCTTGTGAAACGCTCTGACAAGTCTAGACGCAGAAACATCATCCGCCCTCACCCATGAGTTATCCTCGGGTCCATAACCCTTCCAAGCGACGAGGTACTGTAAACTCCCTCTATACCGTCTAGAATTTAGGATCCGGGAAATCTCATATTGCCCGTCCTCCACCACCAGGGGAATAGTGGCCGAGACTTCTCCATCTGAGACCTCAGCTTTTTTCAAGAGAGAAACATGAAACACCGGATTAATCTTCCAGGAGGTAGGAAGCTCCAACTTAACAGCAGATTGGTTAATAACCTGAAGCACCTTAAAGGGCCCTACAAACTTGGGACCCAAATTCTTAGACGGAATCCTCAAGCGCAGATTCTTAGAGGACAACCAAACCATGTCACCAATAGCAAACAAAACCTCTTGTCGTTTTCTATCAAAATACACTTTGGATCTTTTGTTAGCCTCCTGAAGATTACCACGCACATCAGACCAAACTCTCTCCAAAACACCAGAAAAATTCTCCTCTTCAGGTACAGCCGATCCCAACTTGGAAAATGACCCAAAAGACGGATGTCTCCCAGTACAACAAAAAAAGGCGAACAACCAGCAGAAGCGGATGTATGATTGTTAAGAGCAAACCCAGCAAGTGGCAGAAACTCAGACCACCCTTCTTGATTATCAGTCACAAAACAACGCAAGAACTGCTCAACATCCTCGTTTTTCCTTTCTGTCTGGCCATTAGACTCAGGATGATATCCGGATGAAAACGACAAATGAACTCCCAACCTGTCACAAAAGGCGCGCCAAAAACGAGCCACAAACTGAGGTCCCCTATCGGAAACAATGTCAGTAGGAACGCCATGTAGTCTGACAATTTCCTTGACAAAGGCCTTAGCGAGAGTCTTAGCGCAGGGCAATTTGATGAAAGGAACCAAGTGACACATCTTGCTAAAACGGTCCACGACCACCCAGATGACAGTGAAACCCTCAGAGGGGGGAAGGTCAGTAATAAAGTCCATAGCCAAATGTGTCCAAGGTGCACTAGGGACCTCCAGAGGGCAAAGCAACCCTGCAGCAGGAGTATGAGAAGACTTAGATCTAGCACACACAGTGCATTGACGCACCCACTTAATGACTTCCTTCTGCCATCCATGCCACCAAAAGCTGCGACCCACAAGTCTCTTGGTCTCAGAGATTCCAGGATGACCTGCCAACCGAGAGTCATGACATTCAGCAAACAAATCTCTCCTCAGGGTACCAGGCACAAACAACCTCCCATGCGGCGTGTTAGATGGGGCATTCTCCTGTGCTTTAAAAATCTCATCTTCCAACACGGAGTCCAAAACAGCAATAACAACCCCTCTTGCAAAATGTTTTCCTCCTCCTCAGTACCCACCATAGGAGAAAAGCTGCGAGACAAAGCATCAGCTTTAACATTTTTAGTACCTGGGATGTAAGTAACGGTAAAATTAAACCGTGAGAAAAACAGTGCCCACCTAGCCTGACGGGCATTCAAGCGTTTGGCAGCATCAAGGTAGATCAGATTTTTATGATCGGTGAAGACTTGAACGGGAAATTCCGCTCCCTCCAAAAAATGACGCCAGTGTTCAAATGCGAGTTTAATTGCCAACAATTCCCGATTACCGATATCATAATTTAGTTCAGACTCAGAAAATTTCTTTGAAAAAAAGCACAGGGATGTACTCCATCCGTCTTTTCCTGAGACAACACCGCGCCGACCCCCACAGAAGAAGCATCAACCTCAACCAAAAATGGTTTAGTCACATGAGGCTGCGTAAGGATGGGAGCAGAGCTGAACCTCTCCTTTAGCAACACAAAAGCCTCAATGGCCTCAGTAGTCCACTGAACCGCATCAGCACCTTTCCTGGTGAGATCGGTCAGAGGTTTGGCAATCACAGAAAAATTTTTTATGAATTTTCTATAATAATTGGCGAACCCCAAAAACCTCTGTATTGATTTCACACCAATAGGCCTAGGCCAATCCTGCACAGCTTGCACTTTCACAGGGTCCATCTCAAAACCTTCACTGGAGACAATGTAGCCCAAAAAACTAAGTCTCTGTACAGCGAACTCACATTTTTCTAGTTTGGCAAAAAGTGAATTATCACTCAGTAACTGTAATACCTCACGAACACTCCTCCAATGAGACTCCAGATCCGGTGAATAAATCAAAATGTCATCCAAATACACAACCACACTTCTGCCGATCAAAGGTCTAAGGATGTCATTAATAAGATTCTGAAAAAATGCCAGAGCACTGGAAAGCCCAAAAGGCATGACCGGATTCTCAAAATGACCCAGTGGAGTGTTAAACGCAGTCTTCAATTCATCCCCCTCCTTCATGCGCAACAAATTGTATGCCCCTCGAAGATCAATTTTCGAGAACCACTTGGCCCCCACTAACTGATTAAACAAATCAGGAATCAATGGCAGTGGGTAAGGATTGCATACAGTAATCTTATTAATCTCATGAAAGTCTAGACAAGGCCGTAAACCGCCGTCCTTTTTTTTAACAAAAAAAAATCCAACCGCCACAGGAGATTTGAAGGTCTAATGTGACCGGCGGCCAAGCTTGTCTGTATGTATTCCTCCAAAGCCTTTCTCTCAGGAATAGTCAAATTAAATAAACGACTTTTAGGAAGAGTCGCTCCAGGGACAAATTCAATTGCACAATCATAATCTCTATGAGGAGGCAATACCTGCGATTCCTTATCAGAAAAAACTTTCCAAAAATCCTGAATAGGTACAGGTAACTCCCCCTTAACTACAGCAGCAATACGCCCGTTACAACACTTGTCATAACACTTAGGACTCCAGGATTTAATTTCATTGGTAGACCAATCCAGTACCGGATTGTGCAATTTTAACCAGGGTAACCCCAAAATCACCGGGGAGGGCAAATTATTCAAAACTACCAAATCTAAATTCTCTTGATGAACACCATTAATAGTAAGAGGAAATTCACAGATATGGTGAGTAACATTTTTCAAGGGAGAGCCATCCACAGACACCACATTAATAGGGGAAGACAGAAGTTTGGGTTTTAATTTTAGTTTTTCCAAAAATTTCCCATCAATCACATTGAGAGTTGAACCACAATCCACAAATACCCGAAACTCCATTAATTTCTCCTCAACAGCAGTGGTAGCAGAAAGAAAGACACCTTTATTGTTTAAACAAGCTATGCGGGCGAAACTGACCTCATTTTTTTTCTCTCTTTATTCATTCGAAGCGCACAGTTCTTAATGAAATGCTCAGATTTACCACAATAGAAACACAAACCTTGAGCAAATCTGCGTTCTTTTTCCCGAGAGTGAGGTGCCATTGCTCCAATTTCCATCGGCTCTGCAATGTCAGTACAGTCCCTCTCCAGATTTGGAGATGACAAGGCAAATTTACTCTCATTAACCCTTGCACGCAGTCTCCTATCCACCCGTATGACTAATTGCATAGCCTCTTGCAAGTTACCAGGTATAGGATAAGCAATCAGCAAATCTTTAACCCTTTCACTTAACCCTGCAAGAAATAAACTTTTCAAAGCTGAATCGTTCCATCCCACCTGAGTGGACCACCTTCGGAAGTGAGTACAATATTTTTCCACATTACCTGATCCCTGTCTCAAACGTCTCAATTCTGTCTCAGCTGATGAAACACGATCCGGATCGTCATACAATAACCCCAAAGCAGAAAAAAAACTATCCACTGATCTAAAGCATGGATCACTAGGCTGCAGAGAAAAGGCCCAGTCCTGAGGTTCTTTGCGCAAAAGTGATATTATGAACCCTATGCGCTGTGATTCATCACCAGAGGATCTGGGTCTCAAACGAAAATACAACAAGCAAGCATTTTTAAAAGAAAAAAAATCTTGTTGTTTACCAAAAAATAAATCAGGCAAACGTACCTTTGGCTCCACGAAATGTGCTCCAGAACAACTACTCACGTGTTGCTGGATTTCAGCCACCTCCAGAGAGAGACCCTACAGGCATTGAGCCAAATCCTGAACCTACACCATGATGGAAACAGAAAATCTTTCCTTAGAGATTTTTTTTTTATTTTTTTTTTCTTGGCTGGACTTACTGTTATGAACTGCTACAAGCACTAAGGAAAGATGGGAATTCTGTCCCTACAATAGAACTGAGCTGGATCCCTACGATGTAACGGGGAACCTGATCCTGCGACCAGACCGCTAAAGTCCTCAGCTAGTCTGAACGAAGACCTATAGTTGCGAGGAAGGAATCCCTACAAGATCTAGGGACTGGGAGAAAAGGTGGACACCTCCTAACAGAAATTGTAGCAGGGAAAATTAAACAGAAAACAAATTACTACGAGATCCTAAGATAAAGCAAAACTGACAGAGTAAGGCACCTAAGCACCCGGCTAGCTTAAGAGTAGATAATACAATGAAGTCCAGCAAAGCCAGAAGGGCGGAGCCAGACTAAATAGGGAAAAAAGGTCATGTGACCAGCAAACTGAATCAAAATCTAACAAGAGGGTTCTAACACTAGCTGATACCCTGCACAGTAACTGGTCATGTGGAGCTTTCCTGGCATGAAATTATCCCTACTTGATGTTTCTATCACTGTATCCTCGCTCTTGGAATTGGTTCTGGAGGTCCCGGGCCTGACTCTCAAAAATTCCATCTATTGAACATATTCGTTTCATCATCCAAAATTATCCAATAGGGACCGCTTATATAGTTGAGCATATATGTGCTGATGTAGCATGAAGTAATGCGTTCACTGATGTTTCCTTACGCAATACATCAGTTTGAATAGTGCAATAAACTCCATTGAGAGAAAAAAATCCTCCTCAGCACCCAGAGAAAAAGAGGGAAAAAATGCACTAACCACACAACTAGAGGTAGCCGTGGAGTGTTCCTATGTTGATCCTAGACGCCTCGTCACAGCCTGAGAACTAGGTATACCTAAAGATAGAAACAGGAAAGCTAACTGCCCCGGAGTAAAGCACCAAAGGAATAGGCAGCCCCCAAACATATAATGGCGGTTAGACAAGATGAAAACACAAACGCAGGCAGAAAACAGATTGAGCAAACGCTGGGGCCACAAGCTGACTAAATAGGAAAGGACAGGAGAGATTACTTTCTGCAACCCAGAAAACCCTACAAAAATCCAACAATTCTGATTACAAAAATACTGAGATCACACGATCTCGCCACCCACTAAATCAGATCTCAGTGTGAACAAAACCAAGCTGCAGCCGCTGAAAAAGCAGGAAAAAGCAAATGAAAAAACAACAGAGGCTACAGACAAACTGTGAGGAGCTCAGTCCCCAGGAGGGGACCCGGCTGTCCTCCACAAATGTGCAGAAAACAATGCAAATAGCAAGCACAAAAATAAAAGCAGGAAATATCTTATCTTATAGCAGAAGATGCAGGCAAGACTCAGCAAACTTCCAAATGAACCAGGAACCACAATTGAGACAAGAACAATTGATCACCGGCAACCATCATGGGAGGGAACCTCCCTTATATCAGACCAGTCCGTGATCCCAGATTGCCATTTTTCGCTGAAAGGTTCAGTACCGTCTGTAACCACCAGAGGGAGCCTCTGCTCAGAAACCATCTCTAGCACATTCATAACACATGAGGTAATACACAGTAAAATCTACTATATGATTGTCTAATTCTGTCTGTCTGTAACGGAAATCTCGCGTCGCTGATTGGTCGTGCCCGGCCGGACGCGACCAATCAGTGACAGGCGCAGTCCGGCCACGAATTGGCGCTAGATTTGAACCACGCACGCCACTGCTACCGTCGGGAGATCAGCGGCGCTAGCCGCTGATCTCCCGAAGGTAGCCGCCGGTCATCTCCTGCCGCATGGAGGTCAGCGGCGACTGGCGGCCTCCACGTAAACCCCAGCAGCAGCAGCCTCTATATACACCCCAGCAGCAGCAGCCCCCACATATTCTAGAATACCAGATGTGTTAGAATCGGGCCACCATCTAGTTTTTAATGTGCGTGAGGCCTGCAGACAGCTTCATATCACCACCACAAAATTATTACGTGGACTGTATCACGTTTGGCAACAGGATTTTTTTTTTTAATGTGCATGACCTATGCAGACAGAAGAATTTCACAGCCTCTAAATAACAAGGTGAGATATGGAATGGTGAATCAGGGTAGCAACTGGCAAAAAAATGCACAACAGCTTAAATTACAGAACAATGTCATCCCACCACTAAATGACAAGGTGGGATATGGCATGTCGTTTCACATTTAGCAAGTGAAATAAGGTTTAGAACAATCTACTCGTGCATGGAGCACAATAGAAGCAGTGCGCAGCACACTTGCATGAAATGTGCCCTGCTTCTTTGTCTGTGGACCTCAGAAATGGCACACAAAAAAACAACTGGAAGGTCGATTGCTCAGCCACACAGGACACTATCTAGATCTGACTAATAAACAACCCCTAGCTAACTAGCTAAAATCTAGCAACTAATGCTGGGTTCACATTGCGTTCCGGGCAATGCGCTGACGGCATTCGTTACATAGTGGCACTAACACTATGTAAAGGATGCGTTAACGCCGCCATTGCCCGCAATAACAGTAGCGCATCATATGCGTTAGCGATGTGCCGTCATCCTGTGAGGGACCCTCGGACGCGGTCTGCAGCATTCGGGGGTCCATCACTGCTTGCGCAGATGTAAAAGCTGCGCTAGCGCGATCGCATAACGCGCTTGCGTTAGGGAGTAGCGTTAACGCAGCCTGTCAACACTATGCGTTGAACGGACTGTATTAAAGGTATGTGAACCTAGCCTAACAGTCCCAGTATCAGGAGCAGCCTCTCTGTGCTGTTACAGCGTCAAAATGGCACTAAAACAAGATGTCCTCTCTTTATATGGATTTATATGATTTCAGAAGCCAATGACATAAATCGTTGTGTCAGGACATTGTGGATGTTTACATAACATAAAGTTAGAAGAAAATAAAATGTACAGTTTTCAGGAACGCCACTCCTCAGAGCTTTCCCCACCCTCTACCCTTATCAGACATATGCCCCACGCTCATCATACATCACCATTATTGTAGTCAAAGTGCTGAAAATAGTTTAGTGGCAGCGCAAATATTTTGCCGCACTTATTTTTAACAAAAGTTTTCGATTTTTTCTGTTTTTATAAAATTTTGCTCATGTTTCCGATCACGAATCTGAATGTGTCATATTCTTGCCGATTTTATATTTGGCGATTGTTTTTTGTACAAATTCGCTTATCACTAGTCATGAGACAATGGGCAGCTATGTGACCTGGGGAATGACACCTCCAACAAATTACACTATTAGTTGGGGCCTTTGACAATAACTCAGACACCTCCTGGGCTCTTGGATGCTCCCCAGATGGGACTCAAGTTCCCCTCTTTTTTACGTATGGAGATGCTAAGACCCCTTGCTTCCCCAAGGAGCTCTCGACCATCTGATACCTTTTAACAAGACCCCCAGTTCATCGGAATTCCTTTGGCAACGCAGGATTGCATTGGCCTCGGAAGGGAATGCATAAACCTATTCCTGACGATCCTCTCCACCATCTGTGCTGGGGAGGAAGATTAAGGTTGTAACCATTTTTGGGATCGGGAGGTTTGTCACCGAAATAGGCTCAGTGGTGCACCCACTGCGTCCTGACAGCCAGATTTACTCCTAAGGTGTGCCAAAATCTCATTCTTCAACTTAGCATACAATTTTGCATCCTTCTGCGGTTCACCTTTTAAATATGGCACCAGAACCTCAGCCCATTGCTCCAAAGGCAATTTCTCCCGTTCCGCCATGCTCTCGAAAACGCCTCTACATCATCACCCTGGGTCATCTTTACCAACTCTCTTCTTACCATCTTCCTTGCGTGTGAGTCATCACCTGAATTTGGGGTTTGGGTGGTTGCCCTGCCACGGATCGCTTCGGCTAGGAGTTCCATCTGCTGCCTGTGCTGCTGTTGCTGCATCTGCTGCTGCTGTTGCCACTGCTGTGGCTGCTGCTGCTTCCATATCTTTTGCTGTTGGAGATTAGCCTCAGGGCTGCCACTAGGAATTTCGGGGCCCCATACTGGCAAAATTTATGGGGTCCCCTGGAGACTCCGCCCAGGCTCCACCCCAGTTCCGCCTCTACCCTAGCTCCTCCTCTACCACGCAAACCTTCCAAAATCCCTCCACCCTTTCTTGGAAAAACTCCACTTCTGCACCACACCCTCACCAATCACACATTAAGGGCCTCTGCACACGTTGCGGTTTTTGCTGCGGTTCCGCAGCGGTTTTTGCGCTGCGGAACCGCTGCAGAACCGGACGCCATGTACAGTACAATGTTAGTGAAGGGGAAAAAAAAAAAGCAGTGCACACGCTGCAGAATTTTCCGCGCGGATTGGTTGCGTTTTCCATTATAGGTCTAAAACCGCAGGGCAAATCCGCGCCAAAACCGCAGTAAATCGGCTCTAAAACAGCAGTGCGGTTTACTTGCGGTTTTAGCAAAATCCGCAAGTGAATCCGCAACGTGTGCACGGGGCCTAACACCACATCACATGCACAGCCATCAGCTTTTGTTTTGGCCAAAAGATTTTTTAAGCCGCCACCATGACAAGGTAGACTTTATTGGCAGGGACCTACTCTACGCTAACCCATTAAACATTTGGTAACTTTTTTGATGACCTACACAGATTCCAAAAGCAGTATGAGGGTCCCCACACACTATAATGTCACCCAAAGCCCCACTAAAATATGAGAGCTCCCTCAGGCTCACACACAATAAATGTCCCATACAGCCCTAACATGTAATTTGAGGGTCCCTACACGATATCAGGAATTCCACCACAATATGATGGCCCCTGCAGCCCTCCATTCAGTATAATGGCCCCCACAATGCCAACACACTATGGGACCGACACCCACAAACAGTTTGATAGCCCTGCTGCACCCCTTATATAGTGCCATCGTCAGTGCACCCCTTATACAGTGCCATCCTCAGTGTACCCATTATACAGTGCCATCCTCAGTGCACCCTTTATATAGTGCCACTGCCACCCACAGCGGACCCCCAGCTCTGAGTCCCCTTGTTATTGGCTCCTTGGAGGGGTCCACCTGAGATCAGCGGCAGTCCTAACCCCTACTATGTACCCGGCATAGCGCCATACTCTGGGTTGTGGACATGTCTGGTACTGCAGCTCAGTCTCCCACTGCTATGGGTCAGGATAGTGAGGAGCTGCAGTACCAGACATGACCTGTCTGGCGCTATAGTGAAGGGGCCTGCAGTCAGCTGATCGGTGTAGTGAGGGTCGCATACATTGTGTATGGGGCTGTGATGACCCCGTATATCCGCCATCATGTAGCCCCCCCCAAATAAGGAGCGGGGTCCTCCCAGGACTTAAGGACACTTTGCAGCTATCGGCGGGAACAAACATAACATTGTTGTAGAGCAGCCGGACCCCGGGGGCAACCAAGACCCCACTGATATCTGACACGGTCATAAGACGCGGACCCTCCCAGGTCACAGGCAGAACAGGGTGCGATGTGCTGCAAAAACACAAAGTCCCACTAAAAGGAGGAGACAGACAGCATGCTGGCACTGAGCTCACTAAGAAGAGGACATGACTAAATCTAAGGGGGAGAGACCCCCTTAGATTTAGTTATGACCTCTTAAGTGAGCGCAGCTGCGCAGTGCAAGCATGCTGACTGTCTCCCCCTTAGATTTAGCTGTCTCCTCTATTTAGTGAGCACAGTTCCAGCATGCTGACTGTCTCCCCCTTAGATTTAGCTGTCTCCTCCTTTTAGTGAGCACAGTTCCAGCATGCTGACTGTCTCCCCGGGAGATTTAGCTACTGTCTCCCCCTCAGATTTAATTACTCCATGGGAGACAGTCAGCATGCTGGAACTGTGCTCACTAAAAGGAGGAGACAGCTAAATCTAAGGGGGAGACAGTCAGCATGCTGGCACTGCGCAGCTGCGCTCACTAAGAAGAGTACATAACTAAATATAAGGGGGGGAGAGTCAGCATGCTGGTACTGTGCTGACTAAAATGATAGGACAACGTCTATCTGAGCTGCAGGTGGAGACAGTCAACATGCCTGCATACAGCTATGGACGCTGGAGATTTGTCCCCATCATCAGCGCAGCCGCCAAGCCACCGGAGACGTCGGAGTCAGACCCAACCTGTTTGCTCGCCGCTACCTCGTGACTGCGCCTGCCTGCCGTCCTGTCCTGCCGCCACCATCCACCGTCTTCTGCAACTGCTCCCAGTCACACGTAGCGTGCACACACCGCACACTGCTCTGCTCCAGAATGAGGAAGTGGAGCAGAGCAGCGTGTGATGTCAGGTGAGGGCGGCGCTGGCTGGACCATGGTGCACTGGTGGGGGAGGGCCCGGGGGGCCCAGCAGGCTGGGTTATGATGTGCAGCGCAGCAAAGCCTGAACAAAATGTCAAGGGGCCCGAACGCAGACCAGGCTGCCAGCATGCTCGGGCCCCCCTAATCACCGTGCCCCATACAGTTGTAAGGGTTGTAATGCCCTGATGGCGGCTCTGATTAGCCTGCACCAGTTGCTTAATCAACTCCTCCATGTTGTTGACTTTCATCAGGACCTGTGGTATCTCTGCGGCAGTCATACTGCCCCTTGGAATTCAAGCCCGCATTCTCCACCATTTGTAGGGTTTCGTACTCACTCAGCTGCGAATGAGGTAGGCAAAGGAAGCGATTTCATTAAAATGTCCTGGCAGGTTTCTAAAAACTCCATAAACCTGCTTAAGCATAAGCAAACAAAAAAAATAGCCTTTTCCGGCACAAAGAGAAAACACAAAGTAAAAAAAGTCCATACAATATCGCGGGTCCGCCCTCTTAGGATAGTGTCCAGTTCTTTAGGCCTTAGCACAGACCAGCGCACTGGAGATCCACAAATCTCCAGACCCAGAATGAGACACTCGGTGTCCATTTTATCTGCTAAACCATGCCTTTGGGACGGGGATATGTGAGCAATCATTCCCATTAATCTCTTTTGACTGCTCATAAAGCCTGGCCCTGGAATGGCCTAATAACTCTCTCAGCACTATATGTGCTTTAGAATGCTTTCCGAGCTCACATCACCGAAGATACCAACTGCAATGATACGTATCTCCCCCAAGGACCCGTCCGGTGGCCATCTTATATTTATATATATATACGCATATACAGTACAGACAAAAAGTTTGGACTCACCTTCTCATTCAAAGATTTTTCTGTATTTTCATGACTATGAAAATTGTAGAATCACACTGAAGGCATCAAAACTATGAATTAACACATGTGGAATTATACATTACACTTTACAAAAAAGTGCGAAACAACTGAAAATATGTCTTATATTCTAGGTTCTTCAAAGTAGCCACCTTTTGCTTTGATTACTGCTTTGCACGCAGAATATGTGAGCGGATGGACTCTACATGCCTGGTTCCCACCGTGAAGCATGGAGGAGGTGGTGTGATGGTGTGGGGGTGCTTTGTTGGTGACACTGTTGGGGATTCATTCAAAATTGAAGTGGTGAGTGGTCCAGCTCACCCCAAACCATCTCGATTGGGTTCAGGTCTGGTGACTGTGGAGGCCAGGTCATCTGGCGTAGCACCCCATCACTCTCCTTCTTCTTCAAATGGCCCTTATGCAGCCTGAAGATGTGTTTGGGGTCTTTGACCTGTTGAAAAATAAATGATGGTCCAACTAAATGCAAACTGGATGGAATAGCATGCCGCTGCAACATGCTGTGGTAGCCATGCAGGTTCAGTATACCTTCAATTTTGAATAAATCCCCAAAAGTGTCACCAGCAAAGCTCCCCCACATCATCACACCACCTCCTCCATGCTTCACGGTGGGAACCAGGCATGTAGAGTCCATCCATTCACCTTTTCTGCGTGCAAAGCAGTAATCAAAGTAAAAGGTGGCTACTTTGAAGAACCTAGAATATAAGACATATTTTCAGTTGTTTCACACTTTTTTGTAAAGTGTAATGTATAATTCCACATGTGTTAATTCATAGTTTTGATGCCTTCAGTGTGATTCTACAATTTTCATAGTCATGAAAATACAGAAATATCTTTGAATGAGAAGGTGTGTCCAAACTTTTGGTCTGTACTGTATGTAAGAGAGTTGTAGAGGTAGACCTCATACACATCCTGTAAAAATTGTGAAGGAGTGCATCATACATACACTAGAAAAATTAAGTGCGAGGGTTACATGATGAACCTCTAAAAATTGTGAATAAGGGTCACGTGATGACCCTGTAAAAATTTGGAGGGTACACAATGACAAGTCAGCATCCAATGCACCCAGGCAAGTGCCGAGGCCCGGAGCAAGTGGGAGGGCCCACTCACTGTTAGGGACACCAGCACACTATGGGGCCCATGATTCGGGAGAGCCCGGTGCCCGTGCCCGCTAGTTGGCACTCCCGCTTGATCAGTGCCCTGGCACTTTCAATACTTACCTCTCCCTGTTCCTGTGCAGTTCTGGTGGACTTCCATGTTTTTGATTCTGTTACGTCTCAGGGCAGAGGGTGCAATAACGTCACTACTGTGCTCCCTCTGCTGTGAGCAGTAACAGTTCAGAGAATCGGAAGACGGCGATTCTGAGGAGTCCAAACCTGCGGCCAGTGAGGAAAGGTGACAATTTTATTTTATTATGTATGGATCAATACATGGGGCCCATATTGTATGGAGCATTTTATAGGGCCCTTTCTGTATGTAGTATTATATGGGAACCATTCTGTATGGAGCATTATATGGGGTCTATTCTGTATGGAGTATTATATGGGGCTCATTTTGTATGATGCATTATATAGGGACCATTCTGTATGGAGTATTATATGGGGCCCATTATTCTGTATGGAGCATTATAAGGGCCCACTATTGTGTACGGAGCATTATATGTAGCCCATTATTCTGTATGGAGTGTTATATGGGATCCATTATTCTGTAGGGAGGATTATATGGGGCCCATTATTCTGAGAAGCATCATATCAGGTCCATTATTCTGTATGGAGCATTATATAAGGCCCATTAGTTTGTGTGAAGCAATATATGGGGTCCGATATTCTGTACAAAGCAATATATGAGGCTCATTATACTGTATGAAGGACAGTGTGGCGCCCATTATACTGTATGGAGGACTATATGGTGCCAGTAATACTTTACTGAGGACTGTCAGGGATGATGCATATGGACCTGGGCACTAGGAGGGTCTAATGAAGCTGTTCCAAACCTTTGATATTGTTCCCCTGCGTCTGTTGGACCTGGTGCATGACTCCCTCTTCTTTCCTCCATTGGTTGCCCAACCAGAGTTGTCAGATGGAAATTTTTGTACTAATCGTTCGTCTAGGGTCTTCAGGTATTGCAACATTTTACTAACCATCTCCGCAGCAGGAAAGAGAGATGGAAAATTCTCCTTATAGCTGTGCTGCCCACTCGTTTCCCGGCCCTGTAGAAATGGGACGCTGTGTCTCCCAGTTGCCAGGCAAGCAGGACACTGCCTTGCCTGGTGTTAACTAATGCTGGAAACGTGTGCACCCTGCTGTACAGGTGAGCAGGGAGTGGCATTGATCTCTTCCCAAGATGATCTGAAGCTTGGGCTTTGATTACAGTTTATAATAAAGTAGATCCGTGAAGTGGTTTGTAGATATGAGGTGCCCCAACTATAGAGAGTGACAGAGGCACATACTTTACTGGAGAACTGATGAAGCAAATCATGGTCCCTTTTGAGATAGAGCAAGCTTTCAATGTTCCCTACACTCACAAAGTAGTGGGAAGGTGGAGCGCCTTAATGGTACACTGGAATAAAAATCCAGAAGAGCATAGAAGAAACACACTGGTTCTGGGTAAACTGCTTGCCCATTGCATTGTATTCAGTGAGGACTGCCCTGAGGGGTAGAGAGAAGCTGTCCCCATATGAAATACTGTTTGGTAGTGTCTCTAATAGTGATGAGCGAGTATACTCGTTACTCTAGATTTACCAAGCATGCTCGGGTGATCTCTGAGTATTTGGATGTACTCGGTGATTTAGTTTTTGTCACCGTAACTGCATGATTTGCTGCTACAAGCCAGCCAGAGTACATCTGGGGGTTGCCTGTTTGTTAGGGTATCACCACATGTATTCAGGCTGTCTAGCAGCCGCAAATCATGCAGCTACGGAGGCAGAAACTAAATCTCCGAGCACATCCAAATACCCATAGATCACGAGAGCATGCTCGGGAAATCTCGAGTAACGAGTACCGTCATGGCCAAAAGTTTTGAGAATGACACAAATATTAATTTTTACAAAGTCTACTGCTTCACTTTTCTAATGGCAATTTGCATATACTCCAAAATGTTATAAAAAGTGATCAGCTTAACAGCAATTACTTGCAAAGTCAATATTTGGCTAGAAAGTGAACTTTATCCCTCAAAACACATTTCAACATCATTGCAGCCCTGCTTAATGTAACGCTGGTATTGTCTGTACTTTGTTTTGCAGCGTTACTTTGTATGTTTTTTGCATTAACCCTTTTGCTCCTTTCCCCCTAACCAGCTGGGATACTGTTGTCTGTTACCTATATGGATGCTGCTCAGTTCCCGGCTCTGCTGCGTACCCGTACTTGCGTGAGTGGCTCCGCTGCTTTGCATGACCGCCCGCATGTGCGGTTCCTGACTTGCTGTGAAAGCCGTCCGTAGCTTGCAAAGTCCTCTGCAGTGGTGCATGACTTACTGCGTGGTTGGCAGCAGCCATTGTTGGGTTCCCTCTGTGTTGTGCTGTCTGGCTCTGCATAGGGGGCGCGGCCCACACCTGTCCTGCTTTTATGTGGATTGGGTGTTTACTAGAATTACTGCTCCAGCCTATCGCTGTGAAGCAGCTCATATATAAAGTTCCTCAGCCCTAGTGGGCGTTGCCAGAGCTTCACATTGAATCCACACTGAATCCCTGAACCTAGCTGTATGTGGTTGTGTGTTCAGCTCCTGCTCTGAAGTTGATCAGCTCTGGAGAGCTGATTCCCTGTTCCTGCTGTGTCTTGTTCCCTGATCCTGGATCAAACCCGGTACCTGAATGTCTGAATTGTGTCTTGTGTTTCCGCCTATGCTGGGGGCTGATTACCCAGATCGCCGTTCCTGGAGGCTGTATATCCAGGCCTGTTCCTGCTGTGTCTAATTACCTGAACCCCTGATCTTAGATCGAATCCTGTACCTGACTTTCTGAACTGTGTCCTCTGTGTTATGTTCCTAAAATCCTGCTGTGTCCAGAACCCTGTGCCAGTGACTGTGAATCCTTGCTATATAACCTGAGTTCATCTTGGAAGGAGGAGTCCGGTGTGTGCTGAGTTTCTGTTACTCTGTGCTCAGCCTCTGTGCAATCCCCGGCCAGCTCCCGTTGAGCCTGGTGGCGCTTGCACCAGACTGCTGGGGTTCCTTTTCAGGTCGCTGCCAGATGTCCGGATCCTATGCCTGATGACCATGGCCTGTGTTCCAGTCCGTGTTCCTGACTCCCTGAGATCCAATCCCTGTCCCTGTTGTTCTTGTGCAGGAAGCTCTGGCCATGGACTCCGCTGAGCATGTGCGGTCTGCAGGACTTTCTCCAAGCTCCACCTGATGTGTGAACTAGACTACTTGGTCCCCACAGGGTAAGTGGACTAGATGGCTCGATTCCCCGCTTGGTCAGCGGTTCGGACTTTTCGAGCTATTAACTCTGCTGCCATATTGTGAACTATGGGACTTACCGCCAAACCCAAGTGAATTTTTCTGGGGAATTTTTTTTTACTTGGGTCTTCAGAAGAGGGGGCCTGAGGAGGGGGATACTGTAACGCTGGTATTGTCTGTACTTTGTTTTGCAGCGTTACTTTGTATGTTTTTTGCATTAACCATTTTGCTCCTTTCCCCCTAACCAGCTGGGATACTGTTGTCTGTTACCTATATGGATGCTGCTCAGTTCCCGGCTCTGCTGCGTACCCGTACTTGCGTGAGTGGCTCCGCTGCTTTGCATGACCGCCCGCATGTGCGGTTCCTGACTTGCTGTGAAAGCCGTCCGTAGCTTGCAAAGTCCTCTGCAGTGGTGCATGACTTACTGCGTGGTTGGCAGCAGCCATTGTTGGGTTCCCTCTGTGTTGTGCTGTCTGGCTCTGCATAGGGGCGCGGCCCACACCTGTCCTGCTTTTATGTGGATTGGGTGTTTACTAGAATTACTGCTCCAGCCTATCGCTGTGAAGCAGCTCATATATAAAGTTCCTCAGCCCTAGTGGGCGTTGCCAGAGCTTCACATTGAATCCACACTGAATCCCTGAACCTAGCTGTATGTGGTTGTGTGTTCAGCTCCTGCTCTGAAGTTGATCAGCTCTGGAGAGCTGATTCCCTGTTCCTGCTGTGTCTTGTTCCCTGATCCTGGATCAAACCCGGTACCTGAATGTCTGAATTGTGTCTTGTGTTTCCGCCTATGCTGGGGGCTGATTACCCAGATCGCCGTTCCTGGAGGCTGTATATCCAGGCCTGTTCCTGCTGTGTCTAATTACCTGAACCCCTGATCTTAGATCGAATCCTGTACCTGACTTTCTGAACTGTGTCCTCTGTGTTATGTTCCTGAAATCCTGCTGTGTCCAGAACCCTGTGCCAGTGACTGTGAATCCTTGCTATATAACCTGAGTTCATCTTGGAAGGAGGAGTCCGGTGTGTGCTGAGTTTCTGTTACTCTGTGCTCAGCCTCTGTGCAATCCCCGGCCAGCTCCCGTTGAGCCTGGTGGCGCTTGCACCAGACCGCTGGGGTTCCTTTTCAGGTCGCTGCCAGATGTCCGGATCCTATGCCTGATGACCATGGCCTGTGTTCCAGTCCGTGTTCCTGACTCCCTGAGATCCAATCCCTGTCCCTGTTGTTCTTGTGCAGGAAACTGGAATCAGGAGCTGATGGCTGAAACAGAGTTAGACTGCACAAGACAGAGGGAACCCAACAATGGCTGCTGCCAACCACGCAGTAAGTCATGCACCACTGCAGAGGACTTTGCAAGCTACGGACGGCTTTCACAGCAAGTCAGGAACCGCACATGCGGGCGGTCATGCAAAGCAGCGGAGCCACTCACGCAAGTACGGGTACGCAGCAGAGCCGGGAACTGAGCAGCATCCATATAGGTAACAGACAACAGTATCCCAGCTGGTTAGGGGGAAAGGAGCAAAAGGGTTAATGCAAAAAACATACAAAGTAACGCTGCAAAACAAAGTACAGACAATACCAGCGTTACACTTAAAAGGACCAGCCAACCTCTTTTCAGTGATTGCTCCATTAACACAGGTGTGGGTGTTGATGAGGACATGGCTGGAGATCAATCTGTCATGATTAAGTAAGAATGACACCACAGGACACTTTAAAAGGAGGCTGGTGCTTGGCATCATTGTTTCTCTTCTGTTAACCATGGTTATATCTAAAGAAACACGTGCAGTCATCATTGCAATGCACAAAAATGGCCTAACAGGGAAGAGTATCGCAGCTAGAAAGATTGCACCTCAGTCAACAATCTATCGCATCATCAAGAACTTCAAGGAGAGAGGTTCCATTGTTGCCAAAAAGGCTCCAGGGCGCCCAAGAAAGACCAGCAAGCGCCAGGACCGTCTCTTAAAAGTGTTTCAGCTGGGGATCGGGCTACCAGCAGTGCAGAGCTTGCTCAGGAATGGCAGCAGGCAGGTGTGAGTGCATCTGCACGCACTGTGAGGCGGAGACTCTTGGAGCAATCCTTGGTCTCAAGGAGGGCAGCAAAGAAGACACTTCTCTCCTGAAAAAACATCATGGACAGACTGATATTCTACAAAAGGTACAGGCAGTGGACTGCTGAGGACTGGGGTAAAGTTATTTTCTCTGATGAATCCCCTTTTCGATTGTTTGGGACATCAAGAAAACGCCTCATTCGGAGAAGACAAGGTGAGCGCTACCACCAGTCTTGTCTCATGCCAACTGTTAAGCATCCTGAAACCATTCATGTGTGGGGTTGCTTCTCAGCCAAGGGAATTGGCTCTCTCACAGTCTTGCCTAAAAAACACAGCCATGAATAAAGAATGGTACCAGAATGTCCTCCAAGAGCAACTTCTCCAACTCTCCAAGAGCAGTTTGGCGATCAACAATGCCTTTTCCAGCATGATGGAGCACATTGCCATAAAGCAAAGGTGATAACTAAATGGCTCAGGGAACAAAACATAGAGATTGTGTGTCCATGGCCTGGAAACTCCCCAGATCTTAATCCCATTGAGAACTTGTGGTCAATCATCAAGAGACGGGTGGACAAACAAAAACCTAAAAATTCTGACAAAATGAAAGCATTGATTGTGCAAGAATGGACTGCTATCAGTCAGGATTTGGTCCAGAAGTTGATTGAGAGCATGCCAGGGAGAATTGCAGAGGTCCTGAAGAAGAAGTGTCAACACTGCAAATATTGACTTGCTGCATTAACGCATGCTAACTGTCAATATAAGCTTTTGTTACTCATATGTTTGCAATTATATTTCTGTCTGTGATAAATACATCTGTCAAACACACATAAAAACCAGAGGGCAGCAGATCATGTGAAAATATAATATTTGTGTCATTCTCAAAACTTTTGGCCATGACTGTATACTCGCTCATCACTAGTTTCTAATACAGGGTTGTATTTCCCGCAGCAGCTGCAGGCCTCCTACAGTTCCCTTACTAAATATGTCTTGGAGTTACACAAACATCTGACTGTTACTAATACCGTGCTCTTTTCTCCATCACAGACCCCAACTATATGAGTGGCACACACACACTGACACCAAGAGACTGGGTCGTGGTCAAGAGGCACATGAGGAGACTACTGGGACCCAAATACAGAGAGCCATTTCAAGTACTACTGACCACTGCCATTTATGTCAAGCTCCAAGGCAAAGACACTTGGATCCATGCCAGCCACTGAAAAAGGTCCTGAATCCCAGCAGCAGCAAAGATGATGACCCTACCACTTTGGACCATGATGATGACAATTGCATCCCTTGCTCTAACTCTCAATGAACTAAAGGAGGACTAGGAAAGGTGTGAAAGCACATTTATAATTTGTGATGATAGATATTGTGAGGAAATAGCCATGGATATTTGGACAATTTTGAGTTGTGCTTTACAGATTCTGCCCAGACTTGAGAACAACTTCACACTTTTGATTACCCTTTTGAGACTGACATGCCAAAGGAATGAGGTCAGTTTTCAAAATAATCAAACTTGGATGATTCCAAACCTCCGATACAAGGACTTTTGACTTTTATATATTGTCTATGCAGACCCAATGACATCGTACCCTGCATACTGCCTAAGGATTTATATCTATTGTGTGGTCAACAGGACTATAAATGATTTCTCCCGGGTGCAGAAGAAACCTGCACCTCAGCACGCCTTACACCTGTTGCAGTCATACTACTTCTGCATGGTGATCTAGAAATAAATTCTGTCTCCAAACATTCCCTAAATAAACAAGCTGCAGACAATCGCCCCAGACTGAATGGTAGACCTCATATAGTGGAAATGAGGATAGGGAATAAGAGTATATTCATTTACCCTTTCATTACATAAATGTTGGTATTAATATTGTGTGTAACTGCTAGAACTGGTATGTTTTTTATGACGAAATTTCCAAACAAGTCCGCTCCAGGCAACCATAGCATGGGGAAGTAGCTGATGAATAAATTGTCTGTAATAATGGAAAGGGAGGAATTGTTATAGTAAATATTTAAACTTTCCTTGGATTATTATTTTGGACAATTAAATCTACCTATACAGTACAGACCAAAAGTTTGGACACACCTTCTCATTTAAAGATTTTTCTGTATTTTCATAACTATGAAAATTGTACATTCACACTGAAGGCATCAAAACTATGAATTAACACATGTGGAATTATATACTTAACAAAAAAGTGTGTAACAACTGAAATTATGTCTTATATTCTAGGTTCTTCAAAGTAGCCACCTTTTGCTTTGATGACTGCTTTGCACACTCTTGGCATTCTCTTGATGAGCTTCAAGAAGTAGTCACCGGAAATGGTTTTCACTTCACAGATGTTCCCTGTCAGGTTTAATAAGTTGGATTTCTTGCCTTATAAATGGGGTTGGGACCATCAGTTGTGTTGTGCAGAAGTCTGGTGGATACACAGTTGATAGTCCTACTGAATAGACTGTTAGAATTTGTATTATGGCAAGAAAAAAGCAGCTAAGTAAAGAAAAACGAGTGGCCATCATTACTTTAAGAAATGAAGGTCAGTCAGTCCGAAAAATTGGGAAAACTTTGAAAGAGTCCCCAAGTGCAGTTGCAAAAACCATCAAGCGCTACAAAGAAACTGGCTCACATGAGGACGCCCAGGAAAGAAAGACCAAGAGTCACCTCTGCTTCTGAGGATAAGTTTATCCAAGTCACCAGCCTCAGAAATCGCAGGTTAACAGCAGCTCAGAATAGAGACCAGGTCAATGCCACACAGAGTTCTAGCAGCAGATACATCTCTACAACAACTATTAAGAGGAGACTTTGTGCAGCAGTCCTTCATGGTAAAATAGCTGCTAAGAAACCACTGCTAAGGACAGGCAACAAGCAGAAGAGACTTGTTTGGGCTAAAGAACACAAGGAATGTACATTAGACCAGTGGACATCTGTGCTTTGGTCTGATGAGTCCAAATTTGAGATCTTTGGTTCCAACCAACACTCTACATGCTTGGTTCCCACCATGAAGCATGGAGGAGGAGGTGTGATGGTGTGGGGGTGCTTTGCTGGTGACACTGTTGGGTAGTTATTCAAAATTTAACGCATACTGAACCAGCATGGCTACCACAGCATCTTGCAGCGGCATGCCATTCCATCCGGTTTGCGTTTAGTTGGACCATCATTTATTTTTCAACAGGACAATGACCCCAAACACACCTCCAGGCTGTGTAAGGGCTATTTAACCAAGAAGGAGAGTGATGGGGTGCTACGCCAGATGACCTGGCCTCCACAGTCACCAGACCTGAACCCAATCGAGATGGTTTGTGGTGAGCTGGACCGCAGAGTGAAGGCAAAAGGGCCAACAAGTGCTAAGCATCTCTGGGAACTCCTTCAAGACTGTTGAAAGACCATTTCCGGTGACTACCTCTTGAAGCTCATCAAGAGAATGCCAAGAGTGTGCAAAGCAGTAATCAAAGCAAAAGGTGGCTACGTTGAAGAACCTAGAATAAACACATATTTTCAGTTGTTTCACACTTTTTTGTTAAGTATATAATTCCACATGTGTTAATTCATAGTTTTGATGCCTTCAGTGTGAATGTACAATTTTCAGTCATGAAAATACAGAAAATCTTTAAATGAGAAGGTGTGTCCAAACTTTTGGTCTCTACTGTATATCTTTGATAGTTTTATATTTTAGCATTAGCTTTATAAGTGTTATTCATAAAAGCAATAACACAGGGTGTTCTTTCTGATATAGATGTGTGTGTATTAAACAATCCTTTGTCTCTGAAAGTATAGTAAGCTGGATAGAACTGGTTTGAAAAGAATTTCACAGAATCCACAATGTGTGATTTTGTTTTTCCCAACTTAAATATCTTCTCTCTTAGGAAATGTAATGTAGGAATCCATTCCCACTTTCTTTATCTCTGTAGTTTTAATAAAAATACTTGTGACTGGTCATCGGAGAACCAGACAAGAATTGTACATGGACTGACACTGGCTGTGTGTATTTTCTTGGCTCCAATGCATCGTATTTATTTTATTTCATTTTAATTAGAACCATAATGGCAGAGATATTGGAGATCATTTGTATCTCAACTCAAATTAGCTCTCCTTGGAAGGGGCTATCGCAACAACCTGCAGGGATGGCACCCCCTTCTCTGTTGACCCGTCGACCCATTAGAATGACTGGGATGATTAGCCACATAGTGGTTCCTAACCAATATATCCTCTTCTTTTTGCTGTAAGGAGTGCCAAGTCCAGTAAAAATTGGTTTAAGGTGGGTTCTGTTTTATGTTTCGACCTGTGTTTCTGCAGTACCTGTCAGATCCTGTGCCACTGATTATTAAATGTTGCAATAAATATAAGTGGTGGATCCTTTTTGACACTAGCTGATACCCTGCACAGTAACTGGTCATGTGGAGCTTTCCTGGCATGAAATTATCCCTACTTGATGTTTCTATCACTGTATCCTCACTCTTGGAATTAGTTCCGGAGGTCCCGGGCCTGACTCTCAAAAATTCCATCTATTGAACATATTCGTTTCATCATCCAAAATTATCCAATAGGGACCGCTTATATAGTTGAGCATATATGTGCTGATGTAGCATGAAGTAATGCGTTCACTGATGTTTCCTTACGCAATACATCAGTTTGAATAGTGCAATAAGTACACATTATAATGTTTACATCCAAAAAGTCAATCTCACCTGCAGCGATTTTGTATGTCAGTTTGATGTTTCGGTAGCTTTGATTCAATCCACGAATTAAATTCAGAAAGACCGGATCAGGACCTAGTGAGATGATAAATACATCATCGATGTATCTGTACCAGCACTGCGTCTGGGAAGTGGCACACACTCCATCCCCGAATATCTCTCTCTCCCAGTACCCAAGAAAGAGATTAGAATACAACAAAGCGCACTCTGCTCCCATTGCAGTACCGCGGTTTTGAAGGAAGAATTTGTCTTTCATTATTATGTTGTAGTACATTTCTATCACGCATAACACACACAAGTCAAAACATTTTTTTGAATTGAATTTGATTGTCATCCATACACTTTTGCGTTCTGTTACATTATAGAAGTATTAAATTACCAAAAATAGCATTGACTGCTGCAGGTGACCATTTTTCTCTTTTCTTAAAAATAAACTTGGTTTCAAGAGACCTAACTGAGTCGCACTTAGTACCAGGGCAATGGGGTACTCGGAGCCGAGCCCATGGAAATCTATGGGAGTTGTCACTGGTAGCGGTGGCTCGGTCCGTGGCCCTGGGCGCTCATCCAATGGGGGAATATTTACAGGGGATATTTAGGATAGGTAGTTCGTGACGCCACCTGCGGTTTCTGGTAAATTGTACCAGCGCTGCTCTAAGGACTTTCACAGGGGATGTTATGGGGGCAGCTGGGTGGTAGTCTCCCACAGGTGAGACGGGTCCCTGGAAGTCTATGAGGATGATGATGCAGGGTGTAGTAAGAATTCAGTCACACACAAGGTAGCTCCTTTTCATACCTTTTACTGATGATGGTTCAAGCAGATCCCGGGGAGCTGGTCGGGGTGGAGAGTGCACATTCCGGTAACAGCTGAGCAGGTTAGAGGCCTCCTTAACTTCAATTGTAGGTGAGTCCAACTTGCCTGAAGCGAAGTTAACTCTGAAACTCCAGATTTCTCTATAGCTGTACTGCCCGGCCAACGTTGTGGTGGAGCCTTCTAAGTGATGAAACTAAGTCCTTACTTTTTCGTGCACTTGACTCAAAGTCCCTGTTCCACCTGACTCCGGTTACGTATTGACACTTAGGGCTGCTCTCTGCGACCTGTAGTCCAGATGCCTCCGGTAATCTTGTTACTAAGCTTAAAACTGTAGCAACACCTCGGACTCCGGTGTCCGGCAATTTAGTGCAGGAAATCCAATACCTAAAGCACTTCTCTATCTTCTCCACTGCCCTTCGCCCTGCTCTCGCTCTTTGCATAAGCACTTGTAGCTTTGATGGAAATGTCAGCTTTCTCCAGAGCTCGCCGAGCAGCTCTCAGTATCCTCCTCCCTCCAGCTTCTGTTGAGGTACTGATTAAGGGTAGCTCTGACTAGGCTAGGATGATCCACTTCATCCGTACTAGCCTCCACTTGCTTGTCAGGTGAGCTACGTTAGCTCTGCGAGGACTCAATCCTTTCTCCTCTCTCTCTCCAAGTCCAGACTCCACTGGACTGAACTGCACTGTCCGAAGACAGGAAACTGACTGAACTGAGCTCTTCTCAGACAGGAAACAGACTGACTCTGCTACGTGTCACCACCTCTTGTACCCCTGATGGGTGTGTCTAAAAATGTGAGTGAAGTGCATAAATATCAAGCTTTGCTGTTACCTTCCTGTGCACTCTCCTCGACTTTTATGTGTGCCTGCGTAGCTGGGCTACACATCACAATTGCAGAATGAGTAAGGATTGTGGTAAGGGAAGGGGAAGTGGAAGTGCTGATGGTGGTGCATCCAGATGCCGAAGACGTGGGGCAGGTGCGACTATGCTTGTTGCTGGAGCACAAGCAACATGCCCATGCACGACAAATAGGTTCCTGTCCCACTTTGCAGGGAGGCACAGTACACCACTTCTGAATTCAGAGCAATGTGAACAGGTGGTCAGTAGAGTTGAGCGAAACAGGTCGGTCAGATTCAAAATTCGCCGACTTTAGACAAAGTCGAGATTCATCAACCGAAACACGACCATAGCGTGAGGTCGGCCATGCGGTAATCAAAACGAGCGCCAAAGTCGTATTTCCCAGATTGCTTGCAGGCGCCTTTTTTCAGCCAATGAGCTAGGACGGACACTGTGGGCAACGAGATGACATGGGTAGCGTCCACCACCATCTTAGAGAAGGGCATTGCAGTGATTGGCTTGCTTTGGGGGGCGTCATAGTGGCTATAAAAGCCCTGACCGCCATTTTACTTCTGCTGGTCTTAACAGTAGGGAGAGGTTTTTGACGCTGTTTATCTGTAGGGAGAGAGTTAGGGCAGAAAAGAGAAGTTGTTCTGTACTTGTGCTGATAGCAATTGTGCTGTACAGTTAGTGTGCAGTGACAGGGGAGGATTTTCTTGTGTGCAGCAGCGCTGGTTATTAGGCTGCCTGCCAGTGACCGGGGAGGATTTTCTTATGTGCAGCGGCGCTGGTTAATAGGCTGCCTGCTAGCTGTATTGCTGTGTGTTCACTGCTGTGCAGACTGCTTTTTACACAGCACTAATACTTTTATTCTTTTTTTCTGCACAATTACCGTGCGTTCATTTTTTCCAACACCGTATAGAGCTGTACGGTCCTCAAACAGTACCGTGTACCAGCTGGGATCACGGACAAATACATGCTGACTATCTGTGTGTGACTCCGGAAATATATACGGAGATTGAAATTTTTCCCTACACTATATACACCTGGTATCTTCTGATACAGTACAGTGTATCTGCTCTTTGTATTACGGTCAAATCCATACTGAGAGAGCGTCTGTGTGTGACTCCGGAAATATATACGGAGATTACAATTTTCCCCTACACTATATACACCTGGTATCTTCTGATACAGTACCGTATATCTGCTCTTTGTATTACGGTCAAATCCATACTGAGAGAGCGTCTGTGTGTGACTCTGGAAATATATACGGAGATTGAAATTTTCCCCTACACTATATACACCTGGTATCCTCTGATACAGCAACATATATCTGCTCTTTGTATTACGGTGAAATCCATACTGGGAGAGCGTCTGTGTGTGACTCCGGAAATATATACGGAGATTACAATTTTCCCCACACTATATACACCTGGTATCTTCTCATACAGTACCGTATATCTGCTCTTTGTATTACGATGAAATCTATACTGAGAGAGCGTCTGTGTGTGACTCTGGAAATATATACGGAGATTGAAATTTTCCCCTACACTATATACACCTGGTATCTTCTGATACTGTACCGTATATCTGCTCTTTGTATTACGGTGAAATCCATACTGAGAGAGCGTCTGTGTGTAACTCCGGAAATATATAAGGAGATTACAATTTTCCCCTACACTATATACACCTGGTATCTTCTCATACAGTACCGTATATCTGCTCTTTGTATTACGGTCAAATCCATACTAATAGAGAGAGCGTCTGTGTGTGAATCCGGAAATATATACGGAGATTGAAATTTTCCCCTACACTATATACACCTGGTATCTTCTGATACAGTACCGTATATCTGCTCTTTGTATTACGGTCAAATCCATACTGAGTGAGCGTCTGTGTGTGACTCCGGAAATATATACGGAGATTTAAATTTTCCCCTACACCATATACAGCTGTACGCTCCTCATACAGTACCATATATCTGCTAGTATTTTTGGTACATTTTCCCAAACATGAGGAAGTATGGTGGAAGAGGCCGCGGATGTGGGCGGGGAGGCCAGCTGGTACTGATGGTGGTGGTAGTGCATCTGCTGGTAGTGCCAAAAGCACAATAGCACCTAAAGCAGGAGGTGTTGAGCCTGCATCATTGTCTGGCTCCAGAAGGCCTGGAAGGCTCCCTTTTCTGGGAGTAGCTAAACCGGTTTTAAAGCTGGAGCATCAGGAACAGGTTTTGGCTTACATTGCCGAAACAGCCTCCAGCTCTATCGCCTCCTCTTCTGAAGTTTCAAAAAATGCAAGCACTGAGTCATCAGTGCAGGCTCCTGGTCAGGAACAACACCTTTCCTTGTGTCCTTCACTCCCACCAAAAGTGAAGGATGCGGCTGGCCACACTTCAGATTACTCCCTGGAGCTCTTTTCACATACCATGCCTGGGTTATCAAGTGAAATCCTGAATTCCCCGGTCCAAGATTATGACATGGAGTGCACTGATGCACAGCCACTGCTATATGATTCTGCTGTTACATTCACCCAGAGTACTGCATTGCCCTCGCATTCTACTGACCCAGATTCTAACCCTGATGAACCTCAGGTGCCCCTTCCCACATACTATACCACCTTACACGGTGACACAGAGCAAGGTGCAGATGAAATTGAAGAGGAGGTGATGGATGACCCAGTTGTTGACCCGGATTGGCATCTATTGGGGGAAGAGGGTGCCGCTGGCAATAGCTCAGAAGAGGAGGAGGATCCGCAGCAGGCATCGACTTCGCAGCTGCGGTTATCTGGCAGGCCCGCAGCAGTCCAAAAATGTGTTAAAAAAACAAAAAGGTTGCAGGACAGCTTGGCCAGACGGTCAAATTAGCACAGCGTGCAAGCCCTGAAAATTTATCCCATAGTAGGAAGAGTGCAGTCTGGCACTTTTTGAGGCAAAGGTTATCTGTAAGAAGTGCGGAAAGACCTTTAGCCGAGGGAAAAATTCTCCGAAATTTGAATACCAGTTGCATGGTTAGACATTTAAACACCATGAACTTCCAAGCGTGTACGGACTACAAAACCTCAGGTAGCACATGTGCACCTGCTCCAACTGAAGGTAGCCAGCAACGCTACATCGCTTCCCCCACTGTAAGCTCACCGGTTAGCACACCACCAGCAAGAAATATTGAGGTGTCGTCACAAGGCCAAAGCAGTCAGGGAATCACGATGTTTTTCCAGCGAAAGACTGAATCTAGGCCATCACCACCACCACCATCACCAACTCCCTCTCAGTCCGCCATGTCCACCGCTAGTTCCACCATATGCAGCTCTCAAGTCCAGATCACCCTAGCAAAGACTCTGAGGATGACAAGAAAGTACTCATCCTCTCATCAGCGTACACTGGCTTTGAACGCCTACATTGCCAAACTGATCTCATTAGAGATGATGCCCTTCCATTTTGTGGAAAGCGCAACATTCCGAGAGCTCATGGCCTACGCTGTCCCACGCTATGACCTACCCAGTCGGCACTTCTTTTCTAGGAAAGCCATCCCTGCCCTCCACCAGCATGTGAAAAACCGCATTGTCCATGCACTCAAACAACCAGTGAGTGGAAAGCTGCACCTCACAACAGATGCATGGGCCAGTAGGCATGGCCAGGGCCGTTACGTATCCATCACTGCGCACTGGATTAATGTGGTGGATGCAGGGTCCACAGAGGACAGTGGCGGTGGGACAGTGCTGCCTAGTTCACGGTATAGGCAACAGTTGGCTGTAGGCGTTCGACCCTCCTCCTCCTCCAGAAGTGAAAGCTCGTCGACAGAGCGCAGTCGCATGAGCACTCCATCCGCAGCTGCCAGTGTTGCACACGAGGTGTCCCACTATCGAACAGCTAGTGGTAAGCATCAGCAGGCTGTTTTAAAGATGATGTCTTTGGGCGACAACAGACACACCGCGGAGGTACTGGCTGACTACTTGCAGCGAGAAACAGAGTCATGGCTAGGCAGTCTACATCTTGAGCCAGGCAAGGTAGTCAGTGATAACGGACGTAATTTTGTGGCGGCCATAGCCCTGGCAAAAATCAGACACATATCTTGCCTGGCTCACACCTTGAACTTGGTGATGCAGTGCTTCATAAATAATTATCTGGAGTTACCAGCCCTGCTCCATAAAGTGCGAAGACTGTGCTCGCACGTCCGTCGCTCGCCTGTAGACTCCAGTCGTATGTAGAGGCTGCAGCGATCGCTCCACCTCCCCAAGCACAGCCTAATCATAGACGTTGCAACAAGGTGGTACTCCACCATGCACATGGTTGAGAGGCTGTGTGAACAGAGATAGGCTGTAATTCATTTGTGGGAGGATACACAGGCAGGCAGTTTGAGGGCAGACATAGAGTTGTCGGGTGTGCAGTGGTCAAAGCTGAAAGATCTCTGTAAAGTCCTTCAGTGTTTTGAGGAATGCTCACGGCTGGTAAGCGCAGACGACACCATCATAAGCATGAGAATCCCACTTATGCGTCTGCTCATGCAAATTTTGACGCACATTAAGGATCAGGCGTCTGCGGCGGAGGAGGAGGGAAGCCTTGATGACAGTCAGGCATTGTCTGCTCAGGAAACTATCCTGGACGAGGTGGAGGAAGAAGAGGAGGAGGATGAGGGGGATGATTATTTTGGGGAGGAGGATGCTTCTCAGGGAACAAGAGAAGATGTTGGCTTGCCAAGGTCAGGTACAGGGTTTGTGTGTGACTGGAGGGATGTGGATTTGGCAGAAAGTGCTCCTCCACCAACCACTGGCAGTGCATCATTGACACCTGGAACATTGGCCCACATGTGTGATTATGTCTTGCGGATCCTAAAAAGGGACCCCCGCATTGCCAAAATTATGAAGGATGACGACTACTGGTTGGCCAGCATCCTCGATCCACACTATAAAGGCAAATTACAGAGCATATCATGCCACAGGAGAACCTAGAGATAATATTGGCGAACAAACCAGCAACTCTGGTAAACCGTTTTTAGAGGTATTCCCAGCACACAGCAGCAGTGCAGGTTCTACCATGAGCCGTGCTGGGCCAAATGGAAGAGGTGTTCGTGGTGGCCACAGCCGAAGTGGTGTTGGAGACAGGGGTTTCATGACCATGTTGTGGTCTGATTTCTCGAGTAACGCTCACATGACTGGTAATACTGAATCGATTGCAACAGACAGGAGACAGCAGTTGTCAACTATGGTTCAAAATTACCTCTCCTCCCCTATCGATGTTCTCCCTCACAGTTTATTCCCCTTTGACTACTGGTCCTGTAAACTGGACACCTGGCCTGAATTGGCACAACATGCCATACAGGAGCTCGCTTGCCCTGCTGGTAGTGTGCTATAAGAAAGAGTCTACAGTGATGCTGACAGTGATCCTGACAGAAAGAAGGACCCGGCTGTCGACCCAAAATGTCGGTGATCTCAACTTCATTAAAATGAGCCATGCCTGGGTTTCAAAGGATTTTGTACCACCTTCCCCTGATGACACGTAGGTTGCCAGCAAAATGGCTTGCTTTCTCCTCCTCTTCCTCCAATTCCTCCATTTGCAACTGCTGAACGTCCAGCCTGCACCTCAACATATGCCTGTTTTTCCACCTCCCTAACTGGGCTGTACCCCCCCCAGGGCCGGCGTCAGCACCTGGCGCACCCGGGCAAGTGCCGGTGCCCTGAGCAGGTGGGGGGCCCACTCGCTGTCAGAGACACCGGTGTACTATGAGGAACCATGTGCCAGTGCCGTCAACCATGAGTGGCCCCCCCTGCTTGCTCAGGGCCCCAGTACTTGCAATACTTACCTCTCCCTGCTCCACCACTGTGACATCATCCAAGTTTCCTGACAGTGACATTCAGGTCAGAGAGCTCGATGATGTCACGTCTGTGCGCCCTCTGCCAGAACAATCACAGTGCAGAGAGCTGGAAGATGGCAACGCTGAGGAGTCCAGAGTAGAGCAGTGCCCAGCGAGGAGAGGTATTTCATTTTTTTTAATGTTTGGAGCAATATATGGGGAGCATTATACACTGGAGAATTATATATGGGGCCCATCATACACTTGAGCATCATAGATAGGGCCCATTATACACTGGAGCATTATAAATGGGGTCCATCATATGTGGAGCATTATATAGGCCCATCATACACTGGAACATCATCCATGGGCCCCATCATACACTGGAGCATTATAAATGGGGCCCATCATACACTGGAGCATCATATACGGGGCCCATTATATATGGAGCATTATATAGGCCCATCATACACTGGAGCATCATCCATGGGGCCCATCATAGACTGGAGCATCATATGGGTTCATTAATTATGGGGCATCATATAGGTATGGAGCATCATATGGAGCACATACGGGCCTATTCTGTATGGAGCATTATATGGAGCCCATTCTGTATGGAGCAATATATGGGGACCATCATATACTGTATGGAGCTTTATATGCGAATCCTACTGTATGGAGCAATATGTGGGGCTCATTATACTCTATGGGGACCGTCCTATACTGTATGGCACATTATATGGGGACCATCATATACTGTAGCATTATGTGGAGTTCATCATATACTGTATGGAACATTATATGGGACCAATTATTCTGTATGGAGCACTATGTGGTGGCCATAATACTGTATGGAGGAATATACTGTCTGGTTTTTGAGCTATTGTAGAATTTAAAATAGATATCAGTCATGTAATGTAAGAAGTGAAGTATTTGGCATTGTACTATACCTATATTTCTCTGCCGTATCGGAGCATCATGAATTGTGGTATGTGTTCACCCGGGGCCCACAAAAACCTGGAGCCAGCCCTGCCCCCCCCCCACAACTGTAGCCAAATAACCCCCTGTTTTCAATGCGTTACTATTATGTCCTCCACTCCCTGCCGACTTTGCTTCCCCATTGACTTGCATTGACTGTTTCCGTTAGTCGGCCGACTTCGTTCGACTCGACTTTTTTAAAAGTCGAGTCTGCCAAAACCCGACTCGACCTTCCTGGAGGCAAAGTCGCTCATCTCTAGTGGTCAGTTGAATAGCAGAAAATGCTTCCAGCAGGCTTGGCAGCACTACAACGGTTTTCCACGCAGTCCAGTCTCACCAGCCTAAAGTCTGGATCACTTAATCCTCACCCTGATCTTCTTTCCTCCTACCATATTGAGTCCCAAGAGACTTGTAATCCCACACTGTGACACATCAAGGAGCTCTTTACCACATGCTTCTAGAGGGACAGGAGGATTTGCTGTTTAGTTATGTGCAAACCTTATAGCAGCCACGGCCACAAGAACATGATGGTGGGGAACAGATGAAGATGTTGATGAGACACAGTTGCTATTAACGCTTGTTGTTAAGTCACAAAGTCAGGAGGACCAGGGTGCGGTGGTGGATGACAGTCACCAACCCAACCTGGGATGCTGGCATGCAGAGAGAAGCCAGCAGCGCTGAGAAGGAGGGATACAAGAAAGAGAAAATACATGCTATAATGGCGATCAACCTGAAAAAATGTATGTAAAATATAGAGTGCAAAATGCAAATTTTATTTTGCAAAAGCAGAAAACACACAAAAAAATCCATTAAAAACAATTTTAAAAAAATGCCCAGAAAAAAGACATGAATTTTAACCCCACAGACCCAAGGAAAGTATCACAGTCAATATAAATAACAATTTTTTGGCACCTTTTCTAAAGACAGTAAAGCACTGAAATAATTATATGCTAGTTGTAGCAAGACTTAAATAGAAAAATACAGTGTATAATGCTAGACAATCCCAGCCAAAGAGCATATAACAATTCAAGGAAGGTCACTAAGTGCTTTAAATAGTGCAAAGGTACACTGGCAGAATTACAATAAATCCCTGCCAAAACAGCTCCACAATCAATTAAGGGGGTACAAATGAAAAGACGCAAAAAATATTGACAAAGAGCAGCAGTTAGCTATCACAAAAGGAACATGATCCTAGTGGGAAAGGCTGCCACAGCATCTCTTGAGAACGACCAGGAGGACTGCCAAATGAAGAATAATGGTGCCAAAGAGTCAGGGGGGGCATAAAGAGCCCAACACGTGTCGCCACACAAGGTGGGTTCATCAGGGGCAAATATAAATGAGACTGCTTGTTTCTGCTGTTAAATAGACCCACCTATAATCAAAATGTCAATGTCAGATGTCGTGGAGTGTGAATCAGGGGAAAAAAAAACAAAAACAAAAAAAAAACACAAAGCAAGGCGAGCGTTATTGTATAGATATAGTTTGGCAACAGTGAGGCCGCACAAGCGTATGATCGTCTCCCACAATACACAAATATGGAGGCCAGTGCGCATCAAGGCTCAGACTGGACGAGTGATTGATGCCCCATAGTCCATTTGCAGGGGTGACCATAACGTATTGTCACCCATTCCATGACTGCACATAGGACAATACAACAAAGTGTGTATGGGTGCATACATAATTCAACTTGAAGGCATAGACACATCAAAGAGTATATAAATTTCTCCCATGTGGTATATACAAATACACAACACGTGAAAATAAAAAAGGTGTATAAGAATCCAAAAGACAGAGTGTTATGTCCTTACATAATTTAAGCCCCTATATGCACAATCTCTACTGAAAGGTGGTTAAATACAATGACCGTACGACGAATATGTAGGAGAGTCTCACCACAAGTCCTTTGATGAAAGATAAAAGTAAAAACCAAGTACCGTATTTAGCCCACAAACATTGAGCTGCAATCAGGCAGCCATCTGAGCGTATTACAAAAATAGTACTATCAGTAAATAAATATAGGAGCCTGAAAAGCTGATGTGCCATGTCATTAGTCTGAAGTTAAATAGGCCTACAGTTAGATTTCACATGTGCATACAGTCATGGCCAAAAGTTTTGAGAATGACACAAATATTATATTTTCACATAATCTGCTGCCCTCTGGTTTTTATGTGTGTTTGACAGATGTTTTTATCACAGACTGAAATATAATAATTGCAAACATATGAGTAACAAAAGCTTATATTGACAGTTAGAATGAGTTAATGCAGCAAGTCAATATTTGCAGTGTTGACCCTTCTTCTTCAGGACCTCTGCAATTCTCACTGGCATACTCTCAATCAACTTCTGGACCAAATCCTGACTGATAGCAGTCCATTCTTGCACAATCAATGCTTTCATTTTGTCAGAATTTTTAGGTTTTTGTTTGTCCACCCGTCTCTTGATGATTGACCACAAGTTCTCAATGGGATTAAGATCTGGGGAGATTCCAGGCCATGGACCCAAAATCTCTTTGTTTTGTTCCCTGAGCCATTTAGTTATCACCTTTGCTTTATGGCAAGGTGCTCCATCATGCTGGAAAAGGCATTGTTGATCGCCAAACTGCTCTTGGAGGGTTGAGAGAAGTTGCTCTTGGAGGACATTCTGGTACCATTCTTTATTCATGGCTGTTGTTTTAAGCAAGACTGTGAGAGAGCCGATTCCCTTGGCTGAGAAGCAACCCCACATATGAATGGTTTCAGGATGCTTAACAGTTGGCATGAGACAAGACTGGTGGTAACGCTCACCTTGTCTTCTCCAAATGAGGCGTTTTCCTGATGTCCCAAACAATCGAAAAGGGATTCATCAGAGAAAATAACTTTACCCCAGTCCTCAGCAGTCCACTGCCTGTACCTTTTGCAGAATATCAGTCTGTCCATGATGTTTTTTTCTGGAGAGAAGTGGCTTCTTTGCTGCCCTCCTTGAGACCAGGCCTTGCTCCAAGAGTCTCCGCCTCACAGTGCGTGCAGATGCACTCACACCTGCCTGCTGCCATTCCTGAGCAAGCTCTGCATTGCTGGTAGCCCGATCCCACAGCTGAAACACATTTAAGAGACGGTCCTGGCGCTTGCTGGTCTTTCTTGGGCACCCTGAAGCCTTTTTGGCAACAATGGAACCTCACTCCTTGAAGTTCTTGATGATGCGATAGATTGTTGACTGAGGTGCAATCTTTCTAGCTGCGATACTCTTCCCTGTTAGGCCATTTTTGTGCATTGCAATGATGACTGCACGTGTTTCTTTAGAGATAACCATGGTTAACAGAAGAGAAACAATGATGCCAAGCACCAGCCTCCTTTTAAAGTGTCCAGTGGTGTCATTCTTACTTAATCATGACAGATTGATCTCCAGCCATGTCCTCATCAACACCCACACCTGTGTTAATGGAGCAATCGCTGAAAAGAGGTTAGCTGGTCCTTTTAAGGCAGGGCTGCAATGATGTTGAAATGTGTTTTGGGGGATAAAGTTCATTTTCTAGCCAAATGTTGACTTTGCAAGTAATTGCTGTTAAGCTGATCACTCTTTATAACATTCTGGAGTATATGCAAATTGCCATTAGAAAAAGTGAAGCAGTAGACTTTGTAAAAATTAATATTTGTGTCATTCTCAAAACTTTTGGCCATGACTGTACACAGTCCCTATAAATGGGAAGCCCCATAAAAACCTTTTAAACAAATGCAGAGTGATACTTCCCCTGTAACCCCTTGATGAAAATAGATGGGCCAACAACCAGATGTTAGTCACAAATTCGACTACAGTCAGGCAGCCATCAGAGCGTAAAACTAAATCAACGGCCAAAAAGAGGGAAAAGGGTAAAAAGTTAGATATTGCTGAAGGAGTATAAAATAAGAAGCTACTCCCCTAAACTGATAAAGGGTACGAATGAGCAAATGCCCCAAAAATAACAAAAGATAATTTTTCATATAAAATCGATCACACAATAGTTTATTATTGTTATTGTATATATTCGTATCTCATAATCAATTAGCTTTTATATGGCTCAACAGGAGAAATGCATTTATAAAAAAAAAAAAAAAAAAAAAGGAAGAGAGATCATTGTAGCTTTCTTGTATGTCCAGAAAAAAATCAAAAATGCCAATAATACTAACACGCAAATATTGTGGATGATAATATGGAGAGAAAGTTTTCCTAAAGCGGGATGATACTCCCAAACCTGAAAGACTGAATGGTCACATACAGGGGAGGGCAGTTATCAAAAAATAAATAAATTATATTTATATTTTTTTATATTTACATATCAGATTTTTAGGCTTTATCATTTGAAATTACCAATTTCCATAAGTCGCTCACTAAAATATGGTGGAACATTAGGAGCCTCGAAGAATATAAAAAAGTGAGCATAATTCCCCGAGGTCTTCGCATACAGATTTTTCCCTCTTGAGAAGCAACTCCTGACTTCCAGTCTGTTTGGGAAACTGGTTTGGCTAAATGTTCGATGTTTGATTGATCATGATCAGGCTCTGCTAAATAAAAATAAGGAGTATATTAAAAAATGTGAGAACAAGTTGACTAACTTCGATAGGGATACTATTGTGGTCCCTTTTCAACAAAAATTAAAAAGCAGAATAGATCACTTTGAGAAAGAGATAATCACTAGAAAAATAAGTAAATTCCAACATAATAAACTAGATTACAGCAAAGGAAAAGCATGTAAATGGGTACATCATGGTAATAGACGCCCCACCTTAAGGGAACCTCAAGCAATAAACAACACTGCAGCAGCTAGTGATCTATCAGCTAGTGATTTTTTTGTCCTCAGATCCCAGCGACGCAGAGGTCGCCGCAGGAGGGGTAGAAGGAAGAAGCGATATCTTCAAGAAGAACAGCAAACCACAAAGGAATTGGTCTTCCACATTCAGGAGAGTGACAAGATACAACAAGAGACATTGATTACCTTAAGTGAAATCGTGGGATCACAAGGTAACCTGCAGGTGATCAACCTCTCTTCTTATGTATTATCAGATTTGGAGACGCAGGTCTTGTGTAAAGGGTTATCTTTCTCCCCTATGAATGTTCTTGATAAATTTAATTTTATTAAGGACCTGTATTTGTTTTGTCGACATCTCATCTTTAAAACGTTATACTGTGTGGCCCAGCTATGTAAGGCACACATAAAATCCAGGAGAATGCACAGGAAGGTAACCGCAACGCTTGATATCTATGCACTTCACTCACACTTTCAGACACACCCATTAGGGATATAAGAGGAAGTGACACTTAGCAATCAAGGTCATTCAGTTTCCTGTCTGAGAGGAGCTCAGTTCAGTCTGTTTCCTGTCTTCGGACAGAGGAGTTCAGGGATTCTGTTTCCTGTCTCAGGACAGTGCAGTTCAGTCTCAGTCCAGTCTGGACTCGGAGGATACTGAGAGCTGATCAGCGAGCTCTGGAGAAAGCTGACATTTCCATCAAAAGCTACCAGTGCTTATGCTAAGAGCGAAAGCAGGGCGAAGGGCGCAGAGGAGAAGGACAGAGAAGTGCTTCAGGTACCAGATTACCTGCACCAATTTACCGGACACCGGAGTCCGAGGCATTGCTAGAGCTTCATGCTTAGTGATAAGAAAACCGGAGGCTTACTGGACTACAGGTCGCAGAAGGCAGCTCAATGTGTCGATACGTAACTGGAGTCAGGAGAACAGGAGTCTAGCGGGACGCTGCAGAAATAGACTTAGTTCTACCACTGAAAAGGCTCTACCACTATGTCGGCCGGGCATTACAGCTATTGAGAAAGCTGGAGATTACAGAGTTAACTTCGCTTCACGCAAGTTTGGACTCAGATACATATTGAAGTTAAGGAGGCCTCTAACCTGCTCAGCGGTTACCCAAATGTGCATTCTCCACCCCGACCAGCTCCCCGGGATCTGCTTGAACCATCTACCAGTAAAGGTATGAAAAGAAGCTGCATTGTGTGTGACTGAATTCTTATCTACACCCTGCATCATTATCACCATAGACTTCCAGGGACCAGTCTCACCTGTGGGAGACTTACCACCCAGCTGCCCCATAACATCCCCTGTGAAGGTCCTTATAGCAGCGCTGGTCCAATTGATCAGATACCACAGGTGGCGTCACAAACTACCTATCCTTATAATCCCCTGTAAATATCCCCCATTGCATGACCGCCAGGGCCACGGACCGAGTCCTGCTGCCAGTGACAACTCCCATAGACTTCTATGGGCTCGGCTCCGAGTACCCCATAGCCCTGGTATCCACACATGTGGTGCGAGTCAATACCATCAGCCGACCATTGATAATTCTTTCCCAGATGACGAGAGACAAGTGTTTCTGGATCTTTTTGACCTATTACAGGAAAATGAAGCAGCAGAAACAAAAGGAAGATTTTTCCAGATGACTCCCCTCCCAGGCCACTCCATCTCTTGCTTTGTTTCTTACAGTTCAAATCTTCTTTGAAAAGGCATGTAGGTGTGGCGCCCCTGAGGGTTCAGTCGCCACAGAGGTATTGCATCTCACCCAGAGGTGTGATACTTCACTCTCAGGTAAGGAGGGAGCACCACCTAGGACTCTAACACCTGCACCCAACACACACTAGTGCAGCTGGGCAGCGTCGGACTGGAACACATTGGGCCCACCAGAGAAAATCATTCTTGGGGCCCACTATGTAGCTACATAGAAATAAATACAAGACCACCAATTGTGCAGTAAAACACACTACTATCAGGGTATAATATAAGGTAGTACATGTCTTAATTATGTAGCAGGAGTTGGGGTAGCCTCCCTCATAGATTATAAAGCAGCCCCCTCATAGGGGATAATGCTGCCCCCCATAGGGGATAATGCTGCCCACCTCATAGAGGATAATGCTGCCCCCCTCATAGGGTATAATGCTACATATATATAGATATAGATAGATAATATATAGATACCATATATACTCGAGTATAAGCCGACCCCCCTAATTTTGCCACAAAAAACTGGGAAAACTTATCGACTCGAGTATAAGCCTAGGGTGGAAAATGAGATTATGCCCCATATGCTGCCCCATGTATTATGCCCCACAAGATGCTCCATAGATTGTGCCCCATATGCTGCCCATTTATTATGCCCCCATAGATGCTCCATAGATTATGCCCCCATAGATGCTCCATAGATTATGCCCCATAGATTATGCCCCATAGATTATGTCCCCATAGATGCTCCATAGATTATGCCCCCATAGAAACTCCATAGATTGTGCCCCCATAGTGGCTCCTTAGATTATGCCCCCATAGAAGCTCCATAGATTCTGCCCCCATAGATTATGCCCCTATAGATGCTCCATAGATTATGCCCCCATAAATGCTCCTTAGATTATGCCCCCATAGATTATGCCCCCATAGATGCTCCTTAGATTATGCCCCCATAGAAGCTCCATAGATTATGCCCCATAGATGCTCCATAGATTATGCCCCCATAGATTATGCCCCCATAGATGCTCCATAGATTATGCCCCCATGGAAGCTCCATAGATTATGCCCCCATAGATTATGCCCCCATAGATTATGCCCCATAGAAGCTCCATAGATTATGCCCCCATGGAAGCTCCATAGATTATGCCCCCATAGAAGCTCCATAGATTATGCCCCATAGAAGCTCCTTAGATTATGCCCCCATAGAAGCTCCATAGATTATGCCCCATAGAAGCTCCATAGATTGTGCACCCATAGATGCTCCATAGATTGTGCCCCCATAGATGCTCCATAGATTGTGCCCCCATAGATTATGCCCCCATAGATGCTCCATAGATTATGCCCCATAGATTATGCCCCCATAGAAGCTCCATAGATTATGCCACCCATAGATTATGCCCCCATAGATGCTCCACAGATTATGCCCCCATAGATTATGCCCACATAGATGCTCCACAGATTATGCCCCATAGATGCTCCACAGATTATGCCCCATAGATTATGCCCCATAGAATGCTCTAAGATGCCCCCATAGATTATGCCCCCATAGAAGCCCATAGATTATGCCACCCCATAGATTATGCCCCATAGATGCTCCACAGATTACGCCCCCATAGATTATGCCCCCATAGATTATGCCCCCATAGATATAGATAGATAATAGATAGATACCATATATACTCGAGTATAAGCCGACCCCCCTAATTTTGCCACAAAACTGGGAAAACTTATCGACTCGAGTATAAGCCTAGTGTGGAAAATGAGATTATGCCCCATATGCTGCTCATGTATTATGCCCCACAAGATGCTCCATAGATTGTGCCCATGCTCATGATTGTGCCCCCATAGTGCTCCTTAGATTATGCCCCCATAGAAGCTCCATAGATTCTGCCCCCATAGATTATGCCCCATGATTGCATGCTCCATAGATTATGCCCCCATAAATGCTCCTTAGATTATGCCCCCATAGATTGTATGCCCCCATAGAACATAAGCTAGATGCTCCTTAGATTATGCCCCCATAGAAGCTCCATAGATTATGCCCCAGATAGATGCTCCATAGATTATGCCCCCAATAGATTCATATGCCCCCATAGATGCTCCATAGATTATGCCCCCATGAAGCTCCATAGATTTGCCCCCATAGATTATGCCCCCATATGATTATGCCACCATAGAATAGCCCCATAGATTATGCCCCCATGAGCTCCATAGATTTTTGCCCCATAGATTAGCTCCATAGATGTCATATATGCCCCATAGAAGCTCCTTAGATTATGCCCCCATAGAAGCTCCATAGATTATGCCCCATAGATAGCTCCATAGATTGTGCACCCATAGATGCTAACCCATAGATTGTGCCCCCATAGAATGCCCATAAGTTGTTGTCCCCTCTATTGATTAATTGCCCCCATAGATGCTCCATAGATTTGCCCCCATAGATTATGCCCCCATAGAAGCTCCATAGATTATGCCCAACCTTAGATTATGCCCCATAGATGCTCCACATGATTATGCCCCCATAGATTATGCCCACATAGATGCTCCACAGATTATGCCCCCATAGATGCCCTACAGATTATGCCCCCATAGATTATGCCCCCATAATATGCTCCCTATAGATATGCCCCCATAGATTATGCCCCCATAGAAGCCCCATAAATTATGCCCCCATAGATTATGCCCCATAGATTGCTCCACAGATTAGCCCCATAGATTATGCCCCCATAGATATGCCCCCATAGATATAGATAGATAATAGATAGATACCATATATACTCGAGTATAAGGGCCCACCCCCTAATTTTGCCACAAAAAACTGGAAAACTTATCGACTCGAGTTATAGCCTAGTGTGGAAAATGAGATTATGCCCCATATGCTGCCTCATGTATTATGCCCCACAAGATGCTCCATAGATTGTGCCCCATATGCTGCCCATGTATTATGCCCCCATAGACGCTCCATAGATTATGCCCCCATAGATGCTCCATAGATTATGCCCCCATAGATTATGCCCCATAGATTATGCCCCATAGATGCTCCATAGATATATGCCCCCATAGATGCTCCTTAGATTATTCCCCCATAGAAGCTCCATAGATTATGCCCCCATAGAAGCTCCATAGATTGTGCCCCCATAGATGCTCCTTAGATTATGCCCCCATAGAAGCTCCATAGATTGTGCCCCCATAGATTGTGCCCCTATAGATGCTCCATAGATTATGCCCCCATAGATTATGCCCCCATAGAAGTTCCATAGATTGTGCCCCCATAGATGCTCCTTAGATTATGCCCCATAGAAGCTCCATAGATTGTGCCCCCATAGATTATGCCCCCATAGAAGCTCCATAGATTATGCCCCATAGATGCTCCATAGATTATGCCCCCATAGATTATGCCCCCATAGATGCTCCAAAGATTTTGCCCCATATATTATGCCCCCATAGATGCTCCATAGATTATGCCCCCATAGAAGCTCCTTAGATTATGCCCCATAGAAGCTCCATAGATTATGCCCCCATAGAAGCTCCATAGATTGTGCACCCATAGATGCTCCTTAGATTATGCCCCCGTAGAAGCTCCATAGATTGTGCCCCATAGATGCTCCTTAGATTATGCCCCCATAGAAGCTCCATTGATTGTTCCCCCATAGATGCTCCATAGATTGTGCCCCAATAGATTATGCCTCCATAGATGCTCCATAGATTGTGCCCCCATAGATTATGCCCCCATAGAAGCTCCATAGATTATGCCCCATAGATGCTCCATAGATTATGCCCCCATAGATTATGCCCCCATAGATGCTCCATAGATTTATGCCCCCATGGAAGCTCCATAGATTATGCCCCCATAGATTATGCCCCATAGAAGCTCCATAGATTATGCCCCCATGGAAGCTCCATAGATTATGCCCCCATAGAAGCTCCATAGATTATGCCCCATAGAAGCTCCTTAGATTATGCCCCCATAGAAGCTCCATAGATTATGCCCCATAGAAGCTCCATAGATTGTGCACCCATAGATGCTCCATAGATTGTGCCCCCATAGATCTCCATAGATTGTGCCCCCATAGATTATGCCCCCATAGATGCTCCATAGATTATGCCCCCATAGATTATGCCCCCATAGAAGCTCCATAGATTATGCCACCCATAGATTATGCCCCATAGATGCTCCACAGATTATGCCCCCATAGATTATGCCCACATAGATGCTCCACAGATTATGCCCCCATAGATGCTCCACAGATTATGCCCCCATAGAATTATGCCCCCATAAATGCTCCTTAGAGTATGCCCCCATAGATTATGCCCCCATAGAAGCCCCATAGATTATGCCCCCCATAGATTATGCCCCATAGATGCTCCACAGATTACCCCCCATAGATTATGCCCCCATAGATTATGCCCCCATAGATATAGATAGATAATAATAGTAGATACCATATATACTCGAGTATAAGCCGACCCCCCTAATTTTGCCACAAAAACTGGGAAAACTTATCGACTCGAGTATAAGCCTAGTGTGGAAAATGAGATTATGCCCCATATGCTGACCATATGTATTGCCCCACAAGATGCTCCATAGATTGTGCCCCATATGCTGCCCATGTATTATGCCCCCATAGACGCTCCATAGATTATGCCCCCATAGATGCTCCATAGATTATGCCCCCATAGATTATGCCCCCATAGATTATGCCCCATAGATGCTCCATAGATTATGCCCCCATAGATGCTCCTTAGATTATTCCCCCATAGAAGCTCCATAGATTATGCCCCCATAGAAGCTCCATAGATTGTGCCCCCATAGATGCTCCTTAGATTATGCCCCCATAGAAGCTCCATAGATTGTGCCCCCATAGATTGTGCCCCTATAGATGCTCCATAGATTATGCCCCCATAGATTATGCCCTCATAGAAGTTCCATAGATTGTGCCCCATAGATGCTCCTTAGATTATGCCCCATAGAAGCTCCATAGATTGTGCCACCATAGATTATGCCCCCATAGAAGCTCCATAGATTATGCCCCATAGATGCTCCATAGATTATGCCCCCATAGATTATGCCCCCATAGATGCTCCAAGATTTTGCCCCATAGATTATGCCCCATAGATGCTCCATAGATTATGCCCCCATAGAAGCTCCTTAGATTATGCCCCCATAGAAGCTCCATAGATTATGCCCCCATAGTAGCTCCATAGATTGTGCACCCATAGATGCTCCTTAGATTATGCCCCCGTAGAAGCTCCATAGATTGTGCCCCCATAGATGCCCTTAGATTATGCCCCTATAGAGCTCCATTGATTTTTCCCCCATAGATGCTCCATAGATTGTGCCCAATAGATTATGCCTCCATAGATGCTCCATAGATTGTGCCCCATAGATTAGCCCCATAGATGCTCCATAGATTATGCTCCCATAAATGCTCCTTAGATTATGCCCCATAGAAGCTCCATAGATTATGCCCCCATAGATTATGCCCCCATAGATGCTCCACAGATTATGCCCCATAGATTATGCCCCCATAGATGCTCCATAGATTATGCCCCCATAGATTATGCCCCCATAGATTATGCCCCCATAGAAGCTCCATAGATTATGCCCCCATGGAAGCTCCATAGATTATGCCCCATAGAAGCTCCATAGATTATGCCCCATAGAAGCTCCTTAGATTATGCCCCCATAGAAGCTCCATTAGATTATGCCCCATAGAAGCTCCATTGATTGTTCCCCCATAGATGCTCCATAGATTGTGCCCCAATAGATTATGCCTCCATAGATGCTCCATAGATTGTGCCCCCATAGATTATGCCCCCATAGATGCTCCATAGATTATGCTCCCATAAATGCTCCTTAGATTATGCCCCCATAGAAGCTCCATAGATTATGCCCCCATAGATTATGCCCCCATAGATGCTCCACAGATTATGCCCCCATAGATTATGCCCCCATAGATGCTCCATAGATTATGCCCCCATAGATTATGCCCCCATAGATTATGCCCCCATAGAAGCTCCATAGATTATGCCCCCATGGAAGCTCCATAGATTATGCCCCCATAGAAGCTCCATAGATTATGCCCCATAGAAGCTCCTTAGATTATGCCCCCATAGAAGCTCCATAGATTATGCCCCATAGAAGCTCCATAGATTGTGCACCCATAGATGCTCCATAGATTGTGCCCCCATGGATGCTCCATAGATTGTGCCCCCATAGATTATGCCCCCATAGATGCTCCATAGATTATGCCCCCATAGATTATGCCCCATAGAAGCTCCATAGATTATGCCCCCCATAGATTATGCCCCCATAGATGCTCCACAGATTATGCCCCATAGATTATGCCCCCATAGATGCTCCACAGATTATGCCCCCATAGATGCTCCACAGATTATGCCCCCATAGATTATGCCCGATAAATGCTCCTTAGAATATGCCCCCATAGATTATGCCCCCATAGAAGCCCCATATATTATGCCACCATAGATTATGCCCCATAGATGCTCCACAGATTACGCCCCCATAGATTATGCCCCCATAGATTATGCCCCCATAGATATAGATAGATAATAGATAGATACCATATATACTCGAGTATAAGCCGACCCCCCTAATTTTGCCACAAAAAACTGGGAAAACTTATCGACTCGAGTATAAGCCTAGGGTGGAAAATGAGATTATGCCCCATATGCTGCCTCATGTATTATGCCCCCATAGACACTCCATAGATTATGCCCCCATAGATGCTCCATAGATTATGCCCCCATAGATTATGCCCCCATATATTATGCCCCATAGATGCTCCATAGATTATGCCCCCATAGATGCTCCTTAGATTATGCCCCCATAGAAGCTCCATAGATTATGCCCCCTGTGAGACAGTGAGGATATGTGGTGAATGGGGTGTACATTTCACCTAGGTTCTTTGCTAACTATAAGGGAAATATGTGGCTTTGTAGACCTGGTGGTAGAGAGAGGTCACTACACCTTGCATTCATTGCACACTTGCAGCTTAAACCTGAAGCCAATCAGCTGTTAATTAGGAAGCCAGAAATAGGTGTCTGCGGACACAGTCAGAGAGCTAGTTTAGCCTGGACACAGGGAGGTGTCCTGGCACAAGAAACAGTCTCCAAGAGTGTTAGAGCTGTCTTCAGCCTGGACACAGAGAGGTGTCCTGGCACAAGGAAGCAGTCTCTGTGAGAATGCATGCGGATAAGCTACTGAAGAGGAGGAGAGCCGTCTCAGTCTGGGTGCAGGAAGGACCCCGGACATAGGAGTGTCTCTGTGAACCTCCATGCTGATGATTACTGAAGAGGAGGGGAGCTGTCTCAGTCTGGGTTAGAGGTACCCCGGACACAAGAGTGTCTCTGTGAACCTCCAGCATAATGACTACTGAATAGGAGTGGATCTCTCTCAAGTCTGGACGTCGGGTGGACCTTCAGACATAAGGAGGAGTATCTGGGAAACTCCATACTGGTAACATATATCATATGTGTTGTTTTGGGCACAGACTGATAGAGTCTGGGTTCCTGATAGAAAGGGACATTACATAAGTGTAATTTAGTGGCTAGACAAGCCTAGGTCTTTTGTTTATGCTTTGTTTTATCTGTGTGCTGTGGACTTTAATAAAACTGGTTGCGGCCAGTTTTTACCATAATTGCTGTCTGAATGAACTGTTTCCGTGCCATTCTGTCTACCCAGACAGCGATCCTAGAGCTAAAATCCCCTGGAAGGCTACAATTGGTGGAGAATGCTGGGGCAGCGCAGGGCCTGGTACAGTTAGTGCTGGAGTGTGCATGCAGCACAGTGGCAAGAGACAGCATTAAAGGTGAAGTCTATTGAAATAGCAACAGAGAAAAAAAAAGTGTGTCAGCAGAAACGTCTATTGGAAGCAGTCTTAAAGAGACAGTAGCCCTAATAGACTTTGCAAAGAAAAAAAAAAAAGGGTGTTTGCACAGCAGAGCTAAATTTTTCTATGGAAAAGACTGTAGAGTGTGTGTATGTCTTGAGTGAAGACTACCGTTGTGAAGACAGAGAAGTCTGACAGCATGGATGACAGCATGGAGGCGCTGTTTGAACAAATGGCGCAAGTTATTGTGCAACATAAGACTGCTGTGATTGAGACAGATGAGTCCGGCAGTATGGAGGGGTTCGTTGAGTACCTGGTACAGGCCCAGCGGAGCATGGAGCAACAGCGCCTGCAGCACCAGCAGCGCATGCAGGAGCACCGGCAGAAATTCCTGCAGCAGCAGCAGGAGAATAACCGGTTGTTGGAGCAGATTGCAGCTCTCCGCACCGCGTCTCAGAGTAATGTTGTGAAGGCACCTGACTTGTCCGATGTAAAGAAGGCGGTAAGACGGTCCCTGGAAAAGATGACACCTCGTGATGATGTGGAGGTATATCTCACTAGGTTTGAGAGACTGGCAGAGAAGGAGAATCTGCCCCTATCTGAGTGGGCCATGATGGTCGCACCCTATCTGATTGGAGTGCCCCAGGTGGCCTATGCTCACCTGAGCAAGCAGGACAGCGAAGACTATGCCAAGTTGAAGGCAGAGATTCGTACCCGGCTGGGTGTTACGGTGACAGCCCATGCCAGGGGAGTTCATGACTGGAGATACAGTTGGGAGTCTGCAGTCAGCAGGCCTGATTATGGAGTTGAAAAGGTGGTAGTGAACCGCTACACCCGAGCATGTCTTACAGTGAACCGCTACACCCGAGCATGTTCTCCTGAGGTACAGCCGTCTGAGAGGACGTCACTTCAGAGTTCCCGGACGTCGAACTCTCCCGGTAAGAGCGTTCCAGCTGTTGGGGACATGGGGTATGCTGATAAGCGGGTTCAGGCCCGAGGGGACATGTGGGTGGAAGAGTGTGATGGACAGTGTTGGAGATGTCGTGAAATTGCAGCCAACTGTCCACTAGAGGGGGAGCCTATGTGCCGTGATGTTGGCAGATCCCTCTCTCTCTGCGCAGAACCTGTGTGTGTGACCACCGCAACCGAAGAGACTGGACCACAGGTGTCCCCGGTGGTTACAAATGGTTGCTCAGCGCACGCCCTCTTGGACTCAGAGAGTCCAGTGACTTCCGTATGTGACAGCCTGATTGATAGGGACTTCATCCCTGATAAGCACTTGAGTATGGTGTGCATCCATGGAGACACCAAAGTCTACCCAGAGACTGCCGTGGACTTGGTCCCTAAACTCGGGGAGGTTTCATGTGAAGTGGGGGTAGTGAAGAACCTGGTGCACCCCGTTGTATTGTGTAATGACTTTCCCCGGTCTAAGGATCTCTGGGGGAAGGGTGATTCTGATGGACAGTGTGATGAAGCCCCTACTGAGGGTACGCAGTCCCGAGGGGCGGAACACAATGTTAGTGGGCCGTTTATCTTGTGTGATAGTGATGATGATATTGATAATGATGATGATGCTAATCATAATAGTGATGATACTGATGATGACCGTGATAAAGATGAAATTTCTTTGCAGGTGATGTTGGGAGACGAGGATGGTGGGTCTCGGGAACCGAGTGTCCCTGACCTGCCTGTGTCCTGTGACAATTTTGGGAGAGAGCCGGTGCGAGACCCCACTCTTAAAACGGCACAGGAAAATGTAATTGTTCTGAATGAGGTTCCCCAAGAGCCTGGCTCTGAGGAGAGGTTTCCTCATGCTGCCATGAACAATAACCTATTGTTTAGGGACACTGAAGTCCAGGGAGAGGTCGTGAGTCAGCTCCTGGTACCTGAGCTATATGGAGGTATAGTGCTGGGGTTGTCACATAGTCACATACTTGAGGGACCAGATGGTGAAGTTAATGTTGAGGATAACATGTTAACTAAGGTTCCAGATCAAGATGTGAATGGGAATGAGTTGTATAACCCTGACAGTGAGCAAGATGTGAATGAAAATAAATTGTATACTCCTGAAAGTGAGCAGGATGAGAATGAGAATAAATTGTATGACCCTGACGGTGAGCCGGATGTGAATGAAAGTGAAGTGTCTAGCCCTGAAGGTGAGCCAGATGTGGCTGAGAAAAAGGGGTCAGACAGGGATAGTGGGAGTGATAATGAATCATCTGATGACAATAAAGCAACCAGTGCAAATGAGGAAGGCATGGTAGCAGAAGAGGTTGAGAGTCCTGAGAAGAAGGCTGATGCTGACCTTACAGCCAGACAGAAGATGCCATCTGAGGATGTTTTACAGTTGGAACAAGTGGTAGAGCGACTACTTCCAGCCCAAGAAAGGGAGAGACGAGAGGCTTCCCTGGGGATTGGCAGTAGACGTGCTAAAACAATGAGGGGTAGAGATGACGCTTCTGTTAGCTCACGGCTGAGTGTGAGACCCGGTGGCGGACGAAAAGACAGAGAGTCAGACTCAGAGCTACCAGTAAGCTTGACTGGACGATGGACTCGTGGCCGCAACGACGGTAGGAGTCAGTTCGGGAAAGAAAGGTCGGGTGAGGTGACACCGACACAAGGACAAGGCCAACGTTCTGACCGCTGGGGGCGGGAGAGGCCTAACAAAGAGGTGATATTGTATAGTGCCCAAAATCAACTGAGACTGGGTGACTGGCAGAGGCGACCGAGGGGGATCTCTGGTTGGGTGGCAGGTGTTCGACCCCACAAATTTGAACAGAGGGGGCACTGGGTATGGCCCTCAGGATATGCATGGAGGCATGTGATGGATGGACGGTATGTATCGCAGAGGTGGGTGGCCCTGTGATGGAAGCCTGGATATATTTTGGTTCAGCAGATCTACTGCTGAGACTTGTGCTATACATTGGGAGGCTTCCAGGTGACTTGGAGAGCTGGGCGGGTCCAGTCACCTACAAACCCACCCAAGGGGTATGTGTCTAAATACCTAGGATAAAGTTGTATGCAGAGGGGACGGATGGGTAATGCAGCGCTGGCTGGCATCCATTTAATGGATCAGTGTGTATGTTTTGACTGTCCATGTTCCTTCCCCTCAAGCTGACTGGTTATATGACTGTGACATCACACAGTGTGTGTGTGTGTGGTGTGTGTGTGTGTGTGTGTGTGTGTGTGTGTGTGTGTGTGTGTGTGTGTAAGGGTATAGAAACCCTGCTTAATGGAAAATATAGATGAAGCTAATGATGGTTATACTTCAGGTAAAGATGAAGCTGATGTTGGCTATGACTTGAGCTGTGTTCACTGTCTCTTTAGGTTTGTTGACCAGTCCTCCGGTCTGGATGACCAGCCCTCCGGTCTGGAGAAGAGGGGGGGGATATGTGAGACAGTGAGGATATGTGGTGAATGGGGTGTACATTTCACCTAGGTTCTTTGCTAACTATAAGGGAAATATGTGGCTTTGTAGACCTGGTGGTAGAGAGAGGTCACTACACCTTGCATTCATTGCACACTTGCAGCTTAAACCTGAAGCCAATCAGCTGTTAATTAGGAAGCCAGAAATAGGTGTCTGCGGACACAGTCAGAGAGCTAGTTTAGCCTGGACACAGGGAGGTGTCCTGGCACAAGAAACAGTCTCCAAGAGTGTTAGAGCTGTCTTCAGCCTGGACACAGAGAGGTGTCCTGGCACAAGGAAGCAGTCTCTGTGAGAATGCATGCGGATAAGCTACTGAAGAGGAGGAGAGCCGTCTCAGTCTGGGTGCAGGAAGGACCCCGGACATAGGAGTGTCTCTGTGAACCTCCATGCTGATGATTACTGAAGAGGAGGGGAGCTGTCTCAGTCTGGGTTAGAGGTACCCCGGACACAAGAGTGTCTCTGTGAACCTCCAGCATAATGACTACTGAATAGGAGTGGATCTCTCTCAAGTCTGGACGTCGGGTGGACCTTCAGACATAAGGAGGAGTATCTGGGAAACTCCATACTGGTAACATATATCATATGTGTTGTTTTGGGCACAGACTGATAGAGTCTGGGTTCCTGATAGAAAGGGACATTACATAAGTGTAATTTAGTGGCTAGACAAGCCTAGGTCTTTTGTTTATGCTTTGTTTTATCTGTGTGCTGTGGACTTTAATAAAACTGGTTGCGGCCAGTTTTTACCATAATTGCTGTCTGAATGAACTGTTTCCGTGCCATTCTGTCTACCCAGACAGCGATCCTAGAGCTAAAATCCCCTGGAAGGCTACACCCCATAGAAGCTCCATAGATTGTGCCCTCATAGATGCTCCTTAGATTATGCCCCCATAGAAGCTCCATAGATTGTGCCCCCATAGATTGTGCCCCTATAGATGCTCCATAGATTATGCCCCCATAGATTATGTCCCCATAGAAGTTCCATAGATTGTGCCCCCATAGATGCTCCTTAGATTATGCCCCATAGAAGCTCCATAGATTGTGCCCCCATAGATTATGCCCCCATAGAAGCTCCATAGATTATGCCCCATAGATGCTCCATAGATTATGCCCCCATAGATTATGCCCCCATAGATGCTTCATAGATTTTGCCCCCATAGATTATGCCCCCATAGATGCTCCATAGATTATGCCCCATAGAAGCTCCTTAGATTATGCCCCCATAGAAGCTCCATAGATTATGCCCCCATAGAAGCTCCATAGATTGTGCACCCATAGATGCTCCTTAGATTATGCCCCCATAGAAGCTCCATAGATTGTGCCCCCATAGATGCTCCTTAGATTATGCCCCCATAGAAGCTCCATAGATTGTAACCCCCATAGATTATGCCCCCATAGATGCTCCATAGATTGTTCCCCTCATAGATTATGCCCCCATAGATGCCCCCATAGATTATGCCCCATAGATGCTCCACAGATTATGCCCCATAGATTATGCCCCCATAGATGCTCCACAGATTATGCCCCCATAGAGGCTCCACAGATTATGCCCCCATAGATTATGCCCCCATAAATGCTCCTTAGATTATGCCCCCATAGATTATGCCCCCATAGAAGCTCCATAGATTATGCCCCCATAGATTATGCCCCCATAGATTATGCCCCCATAGATGCTCCACAGATTATGCCCCCATAGATTATTCCCCCATAGATGCTCCACAGATTATGCCCCCATAAATTATGCCCCCATAGATGCTCCACAGATTATGCCCCCATAGATTATGCCCCCATAGATGCTCCACAGGCTGTGCCCCCATAGATGCTGCATTTTATAGGCCCCTTTATGCTGCTGCAGCTGCTGCAACAAAAAAAGAAAGACATACTCACCTCTTGTCGCTGGGGGCCAGGTGCCGGCGTCTTGAGCAGGCGGGGACACCGGCGCGCTATGGGGGCCTCGGCACCTGAGAGATTTACCTGTCACCCGCTCCACCGCTGAGCGCCGCTGTCTTTGGGTCCTCCGGAAGTGAATGCTCAGGCAGAGGGCACAGCGCACACTAAAGTCGTCATCGCGCCCTCTGCCTGAACATTGCAGCAAGAGGACCCGAGGACACAGCGGCGCAGCGGTGGAACCGGACAGGTAAGTAATGATATTCACTGCTTCCCACGTCCATGTGGTCATGGGAAGCAGTGAATATTCATTTCTCTTTAGCAGCGGGGACAGGGGCTCCTGCCTCCTGTCACCCGCTGCTGCTCCGCTGGCACGGGGCCCCCATGGCAGCTGCGTGGTCTGCCGCTATTAGCGACACGCCATCGGCTGGGGGCCCCTGGAGCAGCGGGGGCCCTAGGCAACTGGCCCCTGTATGCCAGCAGGTGTCAGGGCCCCCCAGATGCCAGGGCCCACCGGAGAATCCTTCGGTTCTCCGGTGGGCCAGTCCGACCCTGCAGCTGGGCACCCTGGACGTACCCTGCGGGAGGATGGTCTCATCCCAGGCTGGTTAGTGAAGAGTGTATGGGTGGGTGGAATTAGTAAGCAGCAAGGAGGAGGAGTGAAGCTTGAGGAAGCAAGAACAGAGGTTAGAGAGTTGTGAGGAGGAAGAGGAAGGAGACGGAGGTGTGGAGTAGCAGCTCCCTGTCAGGGGAGGCTGCAGAGGAGAGGAGTCTAGAGACAGACTCAGAGGGGACTAGGAGCTAGGAAGAGCTCGGTCCGGAAAGTGGAGAGTAGAAGAGAAAGAAGCAGAAAGAAAGAGAAGCTTCTGAAGAGAGAGAGGAAGGGATCCTAGGGATACGGAGAGAGAGCAAGAACCATCCGTCGGTCCCGATCTGTTGGCAGAGGGACCAAGTCGCAGAGGGAACTCGACCCCTTAGCCTAGTGGAGGATTTTATGACTCAGCTAGCAAGTCAACTGCTGTGATAACTTTAGGGATCACAGACAATAACCACAATTATCTTCGCCGGAGAGGTAGCTATATAGAATCAAGGAAACGCAGAGATAAGACGTTATCCAACAGGATTCGCAGCCGCTAATCTGGGACACTGTATGTGAAGGTGCTGGAAGGATAGAAGGCGGGAAAATCAGCACAGTGAGACGGTCAGTAAAAGGAACACATATATAGTATGAGTGCTGGAAAGGTGTTTCCCAATCTACCTGAGGGTTTGCTGAGCCCCTCACCTGGAGGACACGGTACCAATCAGGCATTTGTACTGTTGGCCGCCAGAACTGTGAGTAAAGCTTTGGAAACTGCAACTCGCTGATTGTTTCTCAGTTTCTTCCTGCGTCATCTACTACACTCAGCTACATCTCCCAGCACCATATTACTAATTCTACAACACCATCCTGCCCTGAGACCACCAGCTTCACTTGTGGGAAGCTAATCCAACTCTGCTGCATCACACCATCGGTCTCAGAGGATCTGCACTACAGCGCTGGTCACCTCTGACCAGACACTACAAGTGGCGTCACGAATACTATACTACAAACTCTATCATCCCCTGTAAATATTACTCTTTTTATTGGACGCCCAGGGCCACGGACCGGGTCACTGCCGCTGTGATACATCCCTTCAATACACTGGCCCGGTACTGAGTATCCCACTGCCCTGGCGGGCGATCCATAGGGATGTCCAGAGACTAAAACTAGACCCCAACAAACATATTAACTTCAGTAAGGAGGAAAGAAGGGCCCTACAAAAATTAAAAAATAACAACGAATTTGTAGTCCGGGAGGCGGATAAAGGGGGAAATATCGTTTTGTGACCCCATGAACAATATATCAAGGAAGCTTTGCGCCAGTTACGTGATGAAAACTGCTATGTTCTTTTACCTTCTGATCCAACACCAGTATTTAAGGATAAAATCGACTGTCTTATCAACAGGGCACTACGGGAAGGAACAGTGACAAAAAAAGAAGCAGAATTTCTAACCACTCCGTTTCCGGTCATACCGACATTTTATGCCTTACCAAAGATGCATAAGTCCGTTAAGGAACCACTAGGTAGGCCATTGTCTCTGGAGTGGGCAGTCTTTTTGGGCGCCCTTGTATCTTTATAGACCATTTTCTCTAACCGTTGGTCTTGTCCCTTAAATCTTACACTAGGGACTGGAAAATCTGGATTTACCTGATGAGACCTACCTTGTGAGCATGGATGTGGAAGCCTTATACACTAGTATCTCACACACCCTAGGTATGCAAGCAGTGAAATATTTTCTTGACAAGGGTTTCAACAGAAACACCCATCATGATCTTTTTCTATAGGAACTGTTATATTTTGTCTCAGACAGAAATTACTTTGTTTTCAATAGAAAATATTACAGACAAAGGAACGGCACAGCGATGGGTGCCCGCTGCGCACCTTCATATGCCAACCTTTTTCTTGGGTGGTGGGAGGAACAAACTGTGTATCAACATCAGGCTTTCCATGTTGGCAAAGTTATATTGATGACGTTTTGTTTTTATGGAGGAGCTCCCCTGATCAATGTATTGAATTCATCAATGATCTTAATAGTAATCGATTTAACATGTCATTTCAGCTATCTCCATAGACTTCCTTGACATTAAATTATCCATTGACGATTCTCGGATCATCTGCAGCCTTTTTTGAAAAAAAAACCCCGCTACAAATAGCTTTTAACACTACTCAAGTTTCCACCCGCAACATCTGGAAAACGGAATCCCAAAGGGTCAATTCCTCCGACTTAAAATAAAAAGCAGCTCTGAGTTGGAATTTACAGAACAAGCAAAAGATTTGACTACGCGTTTTAGGCTAAGAGGTTACCCATGGAAGGTAGTCTCAGGAGCATACCAATATGCCCGTAGTCAAGACAGAACTAAGCTACTAAATAACAAAAAGGTATGTGAATCCTCCTGTCACCTTCCGCTATTCACCACTTTTAACAAAGTGGTTTGACATTCGAGGGATCCTTACCAGGAATTGGGACATCCTTTTGAGTGATAATAAGATGACTCCTTTCATTTCTGATTCACCTGGCCTGGTGGCCAGTAGGGCCAAAAACCTAAAGGATGACCTCTTCCATAGCCACTATCAAAGACCCATTAAGAAACTTAATTGGGCACAAGGATTTGGGGCTCTTACCCCTTTGGGAACTGCAATATCTGCCAATTTTTAATAGCACAGGATGGTTATTGTATTCCATCTTTATCTTTTCAGATTTGTCCTAGAGACTACTTCAATTGCAAGACTTCAAATCTCTTATATGCTATTTTCTGCAGTTGTCCTAAGATTTATGTGGGACAAACCACCCAACAACTTAAGAGAAGAATGCAACAGCATCTCTCAAACATCTCTACTGCTATCAAGGACCAAGAAAAGGGAAAATCACTATCCTCAGTGGCTGCACATTTTTAGGACACTCATGGAGGTTGCACAACAGGTTTCAAAGTGATGGGCCTTGAAAAGTTAACCACCAAGATTAGAGGGGTAACATCACACATTCCCTTCTCCGCTGTGAATCAAAATGGATCTACGAACTCAACAGCATTGGCATGAATGAGGATTTATTATTCACAGGCTTTTATAAACAACTATGATTTTCCTCCTGTCTGACTTTTGTAAAATAATTACAGTATAAGAGGGCCCACTGGGATTCTTACAGTTCCTCTTTGTTTATGGAAGATTATTTCCTTTTTGGTAGTCTGATAGGGTTGATGATCCCTTTTCTGAGCATTGTCTCATACAAACTTGGGTTTTTGGATTATTGCTTTTTCCTGCTTAGGGCAATTTTTTGCACCTTTCTAAGAGTCTTTTTAATTGTCATATACATATTTGTTTTCTTGTTTTTTTTTTATAACTGCCCCCCCCACCCCATGTGTGACCTTTCAGTCTTTCAGGTTTGGGAGTATCATCCCGCTTTGGGAAAGTTTTCTCTCCAAATTATCATCCACAATTTTCCATGTCAGTATTATTGGCATTTTTCATTTTTTCTGGACATACAAGAAAGCCATGATCTCTCTTTTTTTTTATACATGCATTTCTCCTGTTGAGCCATATAAAAGCTAATTGATTATGAGGTACGAATATATACAATAACAATAATAAACTATTGTGTGATCGATTTTATATGAAAAATTATCTTTTGTTATTTTTGGGGCATTTGCTCATTCGTACCCTTTATCAGTTTAGGGGAGTAGCTTCTTATTTTATACTCCTTCAGCAATATCTAACTTTTTACCCTTTTCCCTCTTTTTGGCCATTGATTTAGTTTTACGCTCTGATGGCTGCCTGACTGTAGTCGAATTTGTGACTAACATCTGGTTGTTGGCCCATCTATTTTCATCAAGGGATTATAGTGGAAGTATCACTCTGCATTTGTTTGAAAGGTTTTTATGGGGCTTCCCATTTATAGGGACAGTGTATGTACATGTGAAATCTAACTGTAGGCCTATTTAACTTCAGACTAATGACATGGCACATCAGGTTTTCAGGCTCCTATATTTATTTACTGATAGAACTATTTTTGTAATACGCTCAGATGGCTGCCTGATTGCAGCTCAATCTTTGCGGGCTAAATACTTGTTTTTTTACTTTTATCTTTCATCAAAGGTCTTGTGGGGAGACTCTCCTTTATATCCGTTGTGGGGTTATTTTGTCTGGCCTTTTTTACATAGGGACTCAAACTATATAAGGACACAGCATTCAGCCTTTCAGGCCCCTATATTTATCTATCGACACTGTCTTCTTTTGTATGACGCTCGGATGGCTGCCTGATTGCAGCTTAACCTTTGCTGGCTAATATACCAGATTCTTTGATTTCTTTTTTTGATTTCTTATTTCAGGTTTTTTTTTGGGGGGGAGACTCTCCTACATATTCGTCGTACGGTCATTGTATTTAACCACCTTTCAGTAGAGATTGTGCATATAGGGGCTTAAATTGTAAGGACATAACACTCTGTCTTTTGGATTCTTATACACCTTTTTTATTTTCACGTGTTGTGTATTTGTATATACCACATGGGAGAAATTTATATACTCTTTGATGTGTCTATGCCTTCAAGTTGGATTATGTATGCACCCATACACACTATGTTGTATTGTCCTATGTGCAGTCATGGAATGGGTGACAATACGTTATGGTCACCCCTGCAAATGGACTATGGGGCATCAATCACTCGTCCATTCTGAGCCTTGATGCGCACTGGCCTCCATATTTGTGTATTGTGGGAGACGATCATACGCTTGTGCGGCCTCACTGTTGCCAAACTATATCTATACAATAACGCTCACCTTGCTCTATGTTTTTATTTTTGGTTTTTTTTTTTTTCCCTGATTCACACTCCACGACATCTGACATTGATATTTTGATTATAGGTGGGTCTATTTAACAGCAGAAACAAGCAGTCTCATTTATATTTGCCCCTGATGAACCCACCTTGTGTGGCGACACGTGTTGGGCTCTTTATGCCCCCCCTGACTCTTTGGCACCATTATTCTTCATTTGGCAGTCCTCCTGGTCGTTCTCAAGAGATGCTGTGGCAGCCTTTCCCACTAGGATCATGTTTCTTTTGTGGTAGCTAACTGCTGCTCTTTGTCAATATTTTTTGCGTCTTTTCATTTGTACCCCCTTAATTGATTGTGGAGCTGTTTTGGCAGGGATTTATTGTAATTCTGCCAGTGTACCTTTGCACTATTTAAAGCACTTAGTGACCTTCCTTGAATTGTTATATGCTCTTTGGCTGGGATTGTCTAGCATTATACACTGTATTTTTCTATTTAAGTCTTGCTACATCAAGCAAATAATTATTTCAGTGCTTTACTGTCTTTAGAAAAGATGCCAAAAAATTATTTGTATTGACTCTGATACTTTCCTTGGGTCTGTGGGGATAAAACCATGTCTTTTTTTCTGGGCATTTGGTTTTTAACCCCTTTCTGCCATCAGACGTACTATCCCGTCCATGTGACCTGGGCCAATCTGACCATGGACGGGATAGTACGTCTCATCGATCGGACGAGCTCCCGGAGGCGGCTGGGTGTCAGCTGATTATAACAGATGACACCCGGCACTAAGTGCCAGGAGTGGTCACGGACCGCTCCAGGCACATTAACCCCTGGCACACCGCGATCAAACATGATCACGGTGTGCCGGGGGCACAGGGAAGCATCGCGCAGGGAGGGGGCTCCCTGCATGCTTCCGTGAGACTCTCAGAACAGCGAAATGTTAATCCTCCCTGCAGGATCCCGGATCCAAGATGGCCGTGGGGTCCTTCCGGGTCCTGCAGGGAGGCGGCTGCCTCAGTGCCTGCTTTGAGCAGGCGCTGAGAAAGCCTGCAGCAATGCCTGTCACATTGCTGGTCTGACAGAGTGCTGTGCACACTGTCAGACCAGCGATCTGACTTTATACAGTGATGTCTCACCCTGGGACAAAGTAAAAAAGTTAAACAAATAAAATAACAATTGTAAAAAAAAATCCAAAATAAAGGAAAAAAAAAATATTCCCCAATAAATTCATTTCTTCAAGTAAATAAAAAAAAAAAAAACAATAAAAGTACACATATTTGGTATCGCCCCGTCCGTAACGACTCGCCCTATAGATCTGTCCCACTAGTTAACCCCTTTAGTGAACCCCTTAAAAAAAAAAAAAAAAGCAAAAAAACAATGATATATCATCATGCCGCCAAACAAAAAGTGGAATAACACGTGATCAAAATGACAGATATAAATAAACATGGTACCGCTGAAAATGTCATCTTGTCCCGCAAAAAACGAGCCACCATACAGCATCATCAGTGAAAAAATAAAAAAGTTGTAGGTCGCAGAATAAAGCGATGCAAAAATAATTATTTTTTATATAAAATTGTTTTCATTGTATAAAAGCGCCAAAACATAAAAAATGATATAAATGAGGTATCGCCGTTATCGTACTGACCCGAAGAATAAAACTGCTTTATCAATTTTACCACACACGGAACGGTATAAACGCCCCCACCAAAAGAAATTCAATGAATTTTTGTTCATTCTAACCTCTCAAAAATCAAAATAAAAAGCTATCAAAAATATCACATGCTTAAAAATGGTACCAAAAAAACGTCAACTTGTACCGCAAAAAATAAGACCTCACATGACTTTGTGGGCCAAAATATGCAAAAATTATAGCTCTCAAAATATGGTGATGCAAAAACTATTTTTTGCAATAAAAAGTGTCTTTTAGCGTGACAGCTGCCAAACATAAAAACTCGCTATAAATAGTAAATCAAACCCCCCTTTATCACCCCCTTAGTTAGGGAAAAATAATAAAATTTAAAAAATGTATTTATTTCCATTTTACCGTTAGGGTTAAGGTTAGGGTTGCAGCTAAAGTTAGGTTTAGTGTTGGGATTAGGGTTAGGGGTGTGTTAGGGGTTAGGTTTGTGGCTAGGGTTATGGTTAGGGTTTGGACTAGAGTTAGGGGTGTGTTGGGATTAGGGTTGTAAATAGAATTGGGGGGTTTCCACTGTTTAGGCACTTCTCAATTCCAGCCAATTCTGCGTTGAAAAAGTCAAACGGTGCTCCTTCCCTTCTGAGCTCTTCCTTGCGCCCAAACAGTAGTTTACCCCCACATATGGGGTTTCAGCGTACTTAGGACAAATTTAACAATAACTCTTGTGGTCTAATTTCTTTTGTTACCCTTGGGAAAATAAAAAATTGGGGGTGAAAATATCATTTTTAAAAAAAAAAAAAATTTTTTTGTGTTTACAGCTGTACGTTATAAACTTCTGTGAAGCACTTGGGGCATCATAGTGTTCACCACACATCTAGATAAGTTCCTTGTGGGGTCTATTTTTCAAAATGGGGTCACTTGTGGGGGGTTTCCACTGTTTAGGCACATCAGGGGCTCTCCAAACGCGACATGATGCCCACAGACTATTCCATCACAGTCTGCAATCCAAAACGTCACTACTTCCCTTCCGAGCCCCGACGTGTGCCCATACAGTAGTTTTCTCCCACATATGGGGTATCAGCGTACTCAGGACAAATTGGACAACAACTTTTGGGGTCCAATTTCTCCTGTTACCCTTGGGAAAATAAAAGGTTGGGGACTAAAAGATCATGTTTGTGGAAAAAATATGATTTTTTTATTTTCATGCTCAGGCGTTATAAACTTTAGTGAAACACCTGGGGGTTCAAAGTTCTCACCACACATCTAGATAAGTTCATTGAGGGGTCTAGTTTCCAAAATGGTGTCATTTGTGGGGGTTTCCACTGTTTAGGCACATCAGGAGCTCTCCAAACATGACATGGCGTCCAGCCAATTCTGCTTTGAAAAAGTCAAAGAGCGCTCCTTCCCTTCCGAGCTCTGCCATGCACCCAAACAGTGGTTTACCCCCACATATGGGGTATCAGTATACTCAGGACGAATTGCACAATAACTTTTGGGGTCTTGTTACCCTTGGGAAAATAAAAATTGAGGTAAAAAAATCATTTTTGTGGAAAAAATATGATTTTTTAATTTTACAGCTCCACGTTAAAACTTGTGTGAATCACTTGGGGGTTCAGATTGCTCACCACAGATCTAGATAAGTTCCCTAGGGGGTATAGTTTCCAAAATGGGGTCACTTGTGGGGTGTTTCCACTGTTTAGGCACATCAGGTGCTCTCCAAATGCAACATGGCGTCCAATCTCAATTCCAGCCAATTTTGGTTGAAGAAAGTCAAATGGCGCTCCTTCCATTCCGAGCTCTGCCGTGCGCCCAAAAGTGGTTCCTCCCCACATATGGGGTATCAGCATACTCGGGACAAATTGGACAACAACTTTTGTGGTCCAATTTCTCCTGTTACCCTTGGGAAAATAAAAAATTGGTGAATAAAAGTTAATTTTTGTGGGAAAAAAAAGGATTATTTTCAGGCCCGGGCATTATAAACTTATATGAAGCACTTGGGGGTTCAAAATGCTCACCACAGATCTAGATAAGTTCCTTATGGGGTCTAGTTTCCAAAATGGGGTCACTTGTGGTGGGTTTCCACTGTTTAGGCACATCAGGAGCACTACAAACGGAACATGACCCCCATCAACGTCTGCATTCCAAAACGTTATTACTTCCTTTCCAAGCCCTGCCGTACGCCCAAACAGTATCCCCCCCACTTATGGGGTATCAGCGTACTCAGGACAAAATGGACAACAACTTTTGTGGTCCAATTTCCTTGGAAAAATTCAAAAATTTGGGACTAAAAAATCATTTTTGTGGAAAACTGTTTTTTTTTCACACCCAGGCATTATAAGCTTTTGTGAAATACTTGGGGGTTCAAAGTGCTCAAAACAGATCTAGATAAGTTCCATAGGGGGTCTGGTTTCCAAAATGATGTCACATGTGGGGGGTTTCCACTGTTTAGGCGCATCAGGGGCTCTCCAAACGTGACATGGCGTCCAATCTGAATTCCAGCCAATTTTGGTTTGAAAAAGTCAAACGGCGCTCCTTCCCTTACGAGCTCTGCCGTGTGCCCAAACAGTGTTTTTTCCGCACATATGGGGTATTTGCATACTCAGGAGAAATTGCACAACAACTTTATCTGTCCACTTTCTCCTTAGATCCTTGTGAAAATAAAAAAAGTTTGTAAAAGTTCATTTTTGTGACTAAAAAGTTAAATGTTCATTTTTTCCTTCCACGTTGCTTCAGCTCCTGTGAAGCACCTGAAGGGTTAATAAACTTTTTTAATGTGGTTTTGAGTACCTTGAGGGGTGCAGTTTTTAGAATGGTGTCACTTTTGGGTATTTTCTGCCATATAGACCCTCAAAGTGACTTCAAATGTGAGGTGGTCCCTAAGAAAATGGTTTTGTAAATTTTGTTGTAAAAATGAGAAATCGCTGGTCAAATTTTAACCCTTATAATTTCCTAACAAAAAAAAATTTTGGTTCCAAAATTGTGCTGATGTAAAGTAGACATGTGGGAAGTGTTATTTATTAACTATTTTGTGTGACATATTTCTCTGTTTTAAGGGAATAAAAATTCAAATTTTGAAAATTGCAAAATGTTCAAAATTTTCACCATATTTGCATTTTTTTTCAAAAATAAACACAAGTTATATTGAAGAAATTTTACCACTATCGTGAAGTACAATATGTCACGAGAAAACTTTCTCAGAATCGCGAAGATCCGTTGAAGCGTTCCAGAGTTATAACCTCATAAAGACACAGTGGTCAGAACTGTAAAAATTGGCCGGGTCATTAACGTGCAAAACACCCTTGGGGTAAAGGGGTTAATTGTTTTTAATGGATTTTTGTGTGTTTTCTGCTTTTGCCAAATAAAATTTGCATTTTGCACTATATATTTTACATACATTTTTTTAGTTGATCGCCATTGTAGCATGTCTTTTCTCTTTGTTGCATCCTGCTATTTATTTGCTATAGGCAGATCCCTACTATATTATTAATATCTATGGCTGGTGCCCTCCATTTTCGTTTTTTCGAGAGGGAGGGATAGGCAGCCTCAAAACAGACAGGAAGAGGCAGTGGAGTGACCAGAGGGAGAAGGCGGGCACCTGTTCCACAGAGCAAAGACACTCCTGAATTTTTTCATCAAAGAGTTAGGTGTTCCCCAGTCTGCGTGTTTGGAAAGAGCGTTCTGAGACAAAAAAAATTGCCATTTCCCCTATGCTAAGTGCTTCTCAATCACCTGTCCATAACACTGGCACAGATGCCTCATGCTATGCACCTATCCTTACACATTCTGACTTACCATCATCAGGCAATTCCAAAACCATTCAGCTGTGTCTACCCCAGGCCTTGAAACGAAAGAAAAAGTTTGCAGCCAACCACCCAGAGGCCCAAAGGCTAAAGCGGATACATTTCCAGGCTGCTTGCCGTGCAAATGTTGCCTTTAGGCTTGTTGACACTGAGGACTTCCGCCGACACATGGTGGCAGCCATCCCTCGATAGCTTACTGGGATTGTCCACTTAATGACTGACATGTATACAAGTGTTTTTGGCCAGAGATGCTACGTTTCCCTGACTGCACACTGGAAGAACATTTTGGAGGCTGTGGCCGAGTCGCACCCTCGCATGGCACATGTGGTCCCAAAGCAGAGAATTGCTGGATCTACTTCTATCAGCATTTCTTCTACCTTATACAGCAGTTCCTGCACCCCAACCTGCTCCTTCATCTACAAATATCTATCTCAGAGCACATTTTACAATCACCGAAAGCTGGAAGCTCTGCAGCACTGCCTCAGCGAAACGGCAACAGGCTCTGCTGAAGCCAATTTGTCTAGGGGCAAACCTGACACCGCAGAAGAGTTTACTTAAAGAATAACAGAACAGACAGATATGAGGATTTGCCACTGAACCTTCAACCAGGCATTATCGTATGTACTTATTTTTTATGTATACCCCTTTTAACATGTAAAGCGCCTTGGAATAAATGGCGCTATAATAAATAATAATAATATTAATAATGGATGCAACCTGGTGGTGACTGTGAAGTTTGGCAAGCTCACAAATGTACCATGCTTGGCACATGTGCTCAACTTGGTAGTTCAGCAATTTCTTAAAACATACTCAGATTTGTCAGAGCTTTTGGTCAAGGTACGCCACGTCAGGTTTAATAGCTGCTGCCGCTCTGCAGCTCACAGGCTGGTGTGTGACCTCACCACGCGCTGGAACTCCAAACTGCACATGCTGGCAAGGTTTTGTGAGCAGTAGAGGTCAGTGGTTGGGCAACAGCTCCAACACACCCGTCGGTATTCTGGTCAGTCTCCGCACGTAACTGAGGAGTGGGCATGGATGTCTGACATTTATCCGGTTTTCCAAGATTTTGAGGACTCCACAAAGATGGTGAGTGACGATGACACTCCTGTGCCTACATAAACATTCGATGCTAACAATTAAATATGAAACTTTGCATGCGGACCAGGTGGGGATGGACGAAGCCCTAACACAGTGAGATTCTAATCAGTCCAGTCTTATCTCATGTGCTCAATTTAGATTTGGTAACAACAAAAAGGTGAAAGCTGAGGAGGCGGAAGAGAAGAAACAGGAGCTGGTGGTTAGTGCAACAGAAGCTAGTAGCCACACAACCTTCGCCCTGTCTCTCCTACATGTATAGACTGAGGAGGGAAATGAGGAGGTAGAGGAGGAGATGGAGTCATCATCATGATGAAGACAGGGAAGTAGTGGCTGTATAGAGCATGACACATATAGCCGACTTTATGTACCACTGCCTTTCCCATGACCTTTGTGTTACATTAATCTTGGCCAAAAAAAGAGTACTGGTTGTTCACCCTAGTAGACCCATGCAACAACGAGAACTTTACATCTCTTGATCTTGAGGTGGAGAGGTCTTTCAAAAATGGTGCTACACCAGAAGGCCGTTGGTGGAAAACATGTTGAAAAAATTCCCATCTGACAACGCTAGCAGCAAGGGGCAAGCTTCTTTTCTCTAGTCACCTTCCATGACAGCATAGGAGTATGTTTCCACACCCTAATGGGGACAGAAAGCACAAAGAGGTTAAAAACCCCTCCCACTTGCCAGTGTTTTTCCTGTCCCCCATGGGGCATGGAGAGGTTCTCGGTATGCTGCGTGGCCGGTGACTGCAGTGGTGCCTACATGTTTCAGCCGGGCAGCGGTGGTCATGGGCTTTGCCTTCCTCCCCTGTGCTGCTCCCGTCTCCCCTCTGGGTGGATTCTGGGACTGTTGGCCTGACCCACCTGCGTCCCCTAGTGGGGGTAAAGCGGGCCAGTGATTTCCAGCCGGAGGCCTCCCTGAGCTCTTCGGCTTCTCCCCTTCCAGCGCGCGCTGTTCGGGACCCGTAAGTCGCGTCAGGCCGGGCGCATCACTTTTGGGTCTTGCGTTCCACAGTGGAACGCAGCCACTTCCGGTTTCAGCCCCAGCAGCCTCTGGAGGGCTGAATGGCGTGCGAAGCACGCTGAAGATGTTGGATGCCTACTTCGGACTCAGGGAGGGGGAGGAGAAAGCGGAAACGCCAGCGCTGAGGGCAGCGTTTATTCTGTATATAAACCTGCCAGAAGTCTGCTCCATGTAAGACTGATCCCTGTTATGTTTTGGTAGCTGAGGAGAGCAGGCAAAAACGGCAATACACCAGAGAAGTTGGAATCTACTGGATTGCAGTACCCTGACTAACCACCACAACTAAAGGCAGCCGTGGAGCATTCCTACGTTGGTCTTAGACGCCTCGTCACAGCCTGAGAGGTTAACTACACCTAAAGATAGAAAGAGGAAAGCTATCTGCCCCGGAGCAGATCCCCAAAGAACATAGGAAGCCCCAAAACATGTAATGGCGGTTAGACAAGAGGGAATACAGACACAGACAGAAAATAGTATGAGCAAACGCTGGGGCCCAATCTGCCTAGACAGAAAAGGATAGGAAGGATACTTACTGCAATCCCAAAAACCATTAAAAAAAAAGCCAACGCTACTAATTGCAAAAACACCTGAGATCACACGACCTCTACCACCTAAATAGTTCTCTGGTGTAACAAAACTCAGCCCCAGCCACTGAAAAAACTGGAAAAGGCAAATGAACAAACAACAGTGGCTGCAGAGGAACCGAGAGGAGACCAAGACCCCCGGGGAGGGGAACCTGGCCAACCTCACAGAAATACAGAGAAATATACAAATGGCAAGCACAAAAACAAAAAACAGAAAATATCTTATCTGAGAGCAGGAGAAGAGGCAAGACTCAGCAAGCTTCCAAGTGAACCAGGAAACAACGTTGAGACAAGAACAATTGATCACCGGCAACCATGATGGGGGGAAACCTCCCTTATATCCAGCCAGTCCGTGATTCCTGATTGCCAATCCTCATTGAATGGTTCAGTACTGTTTGTAACCACCAGAGGGAGCTTCTGCTCAGAATTCATTTCTAAAACATTCATAACAGATTCCCCTGTCAGCATGAAGAGTACCACTAGCCCTGCACCTGCAGAGCACAACGCTACCCCAGATCAGTAAGTGTACGGTGTGGGTCCTGGTGGATCGGCATTGGTATAAAGAATCCCCTAGTTATTAGTGTTGAGCGATACTGCTCGATATCTAAAAATATCGGATCGGAATGGTATCGCCGATATCACTAAATATCGTCGATATCCGATTCCGATACCGGAAGTCCCATGTAAGTCTATGGGAACAAAATATCGCAACAAAAAAAACCCTTTCTTTCGTTGTAAACACAAAATATACACACATAGAATACATATATATATATATATATATATATATATATACATGTCATTGTGACATATATATATATACATATAATTTATAGTTTATACACTTCTACATAGTAAAATAGACTCTGATTCAATTGCCGGGTAAAGCCGTGACATACCCCATAGAAGTCGACGGGCTAGGTGCCGAGTACCCACAAAACCTCTGGCTCTGTGCGACTCAACTTGGGCGTCACGAACAGGATTCTATAGCTCGCTATAAGCGAGTCCTGTGTGCCTGAATTGAACTGGTTTTGTGCTTGAGAATTGCTAAAATCATCAGAGAATGTATTTGCCATTTTTCCGCCATATCTGCGTCACGACGAGGCACTGGTGAAGAAGAAGGGCGTGCTCTTCGTGGGTGTACACTCACTCAGTGGCGCGAAAACGATGGCCGACCACTCTAAATGGTACTGCAATGTAAGATCGTGCCCCACAGCTCTTCAGTTCCGCCTCCTCATCCTCCTCAGTGTGCGGAAACTAACATGAAGGTCCCCGCTCACTACAAAAGAGGGGCCCTCTCCAGATGCTAATGACACATGTGACTTGGCAGAGATGGCTAATGGACACGAGCAGAAGTGTGAAGGGATGGAGCAGTCAGAGCTCTCCCCCCACGGAAGCGACCCGATCGCCACGGAACCACCGTTGGGCACCCGGCCTGGAAACCCTCCTACGCTGCAAGAAGCGAAGGATACCCTAAGAGGCCTGGCCCGGCACCGGGAGGAGGTCGCCAGGATGGAAGCCAGCTGGCGTGCCCTAAAACTAAACTTGGAGCGGCGCCAATCCCTCTTACCTGAAGTGTCTGTACCGGAAGGTGAGGCACCCATTCTAGTAGAGGAGTCCGTGCGGGCATCCCAGCCCTTGCAATGTGATCCGGTTGACGTTGTCGCAGTGGAGGCACCCGTTCCTGCGAAAAACGCTGCACCGGCAGCACCCCAGATCCCGCTGTCTGCCCCCGTCGCTGAGACAGAAGAAGCGACACCCGTCCTCATGGAGGAGGCCGCGCAGGCACCAGAGGTCTACCTGTCTGTACCGGAGCCCCGACTGTCATCTGTTCCAGAGCCGGCTGCTTCCTCCGCAGGTGAGCGCCGCCAGGACTGTCGGGCGCCAGGAGAGCTGCCGCAAACCGGACATCGTAAGCTGCAGTTTGATGGTGAGACATGGAGATGCTGGTGGAGGAGAATTACAACCGGCGTCAGGAGGAAGAGTGTTGACGTCGGGAGAGAGAAGCCGAGCGACAAAGGGAGCAGCGCGAATCCCAGAAGCTTCGCCAACGTCACATCGAGAAGGACCGGGCAGATAAGGACCGGATGAGAAAAGATAAAGGAACCCTGTGGGAGCCGCGGCGTAAGGGTGCAGTACGGAGCTTTAAATTGAAAGCTGGTTGGGGCTTCATCCAGGAGCCTGGACTTTATTTAGAAGTGTTTGTGACCCGGCAGGACGTGGAGACTCACCTCCCAGAAGGACACCCGGGGAGGGACCTGTTGCCAGGAGACTTGGTGACTTACACCCGACACTGGGGTTACAATGGATGGTACGCCCTAAATGTTACCAGGTGTGACCCCTATTCCCCAGAGTGTCAGGAACCTGTGAGACCCTCGGAGCCTTCAGCCTCCCACATCCAGGCCTCTGCACAAGTGCCCACCCCACGCCGTAAATCTCTCCAGCCTCCCTCAGTGGTCTCCTCAGCAGCCCCAGCTATGGACATGATAATGATAGCTGGCCCGTACCCGGCGCCTGTTAGGCCCCCTGGGGTTCGTTCAGTCCGGGACATAGGGCTCCAGACCCGGAGGGAGATGAAAGAGGTGGCCACACAGACACAGATAGCGGGTCACGACTTGACTTTACAGGCCACACGACGTCATCAGGTCCTGGTGGTCCTTGGTGTCTCGGATGTTTGGCAAGCATCAGAAGAGTACCAGGTGGTACCTGGAACACCCCTGCCAAAGAATTATAAATAACCCGGACAGGGTCCCTGTATGTAAATAGTTAAATTGTTGATGTACCCGGACGGGTGAATGTTCATAAAAAAGTTTTTTAATTTAATAAAAAACACAACACAGTTTTCATTACTTTTATTACAGTCTCATCCTGCGACGCCATCGATCTCCTGTAAAAAAATGAAAAAAAAAACAGCAGTATACCACCTGTCCGACGCAGTCCATAGTAACGAGTGTCCCACGACGATCCAGCTCTGCTACATCAGAATGACAGGCAGAGCCTGTCATCCCGGCGCAGCACAGCTGATTACCTGCTTCCCCGGCGGTGACGTCATCGGACTGGTTTACGGCCGGGATTACCCTGCAGTCACTGCAGTTATCGCGAAAAACTGCATGTGACCGCCAGGGAGAAGATAATGGCGGCCATCAAGCAGTCCAGGACGTGACCGCCGGAGATCTTCTGCCAGGTAAGTGCCGCTGACTCCTGACAGACCCGACCGACGGACACTCACAGTGACAGTGACAAATCCGATTCCGGTATCCGATATGACGAAAATATCGGTACTCGGAATCGAAAGCCCGATACAGCTAATATCGGCCGATACCCGATATTTGCAGTATCGTATCGCTCAACACTACTAGTTATACATTTATAATTTATGTTTTAGGGAGACAAGTCTACCCATAAAGCCTCTGCCAAAAAAAATGCTAAGTGCAGCATCTGTAATGGGAAGCTGCCCTTAAGATTGGATAAAAAACTATGCCAGCCCTGTATGGATAAGGTGGTCAGAGCGGAGCACCCATCTCTAATTGAAGAAATACGCATGCTAGTTAAACAAGAGGTTCAGTCCTCTTTAGCTGAATTCACCCCGCCTCCGCCACCACCTTCAGCTGGTCCATCACTCCCTAAAAAAAGGAGGATCCAAATAGATGACTCTGATTCAGAGTCAGATATCTCGTATGAATCATCCTCGGGGAAATGAAATAATGTTACACCCCATAGAAACTCGGAAATCAGGAAATATCTATTTTCGTCAGATCACATAGAAGAGTTGGTGAGCGCAGTGCGTAAAATCTATTATAGATATGATTAATCAGGAATGTGAACTTCCAGAAAAAAGGTTAACCACCCCATCTGATTTCAAACATAGATTTCCCCTGGAAGACCTTATTAAGTGGGGTATCCCCAAAGTGGACGTTCAAGTGGCGAGGGTCGCAAAAAAGACCGCTCTGCCCTTTGAAGACTCTTCCCAGTTAAGAGATCCCATGGATAGGAAAATTGAAAGTCTCCTAAAGAAATTCAGGGAAATCTCCACCGCGGCTCTAAGATCCAATATAGCGTCCACTTGCGTGGCTAGGTCCATTTTTCGCTGGCTAGACGAATTGGAAAACCATATCTCCCCGAGGACTCAGAGAGGAGACTTACTGGATTCCTTACCCATTCTCCAAAAGGCGACGGGATTCCTGGCAGATGCCTCAATGGAGTCAGTCTGTATTGCCGCTAGGTCACTAGTTCAGGCCAACTCTGCCAGAAAAGCACTAAAAATGTGGAGCGGTGATGTAACATCAAAATTAAAATTGTGCTCTATCCCTTTTAAGGGCGACTACGTATTTGGGCCTGCCCTGGATGAAATTCTGGAGAAGGCCACGGATAGGAAGAAAACCCTTCCTGAGCAAAAACCAGCCAGGAAGCGTTTTTTTCAGACCTCCCAGTCTCAACCCTCCCAAGCTACAGGGAAGGAAAAAACTGGGAGATGGAGTTATGCCAAAGGGAAACCCAGAAACATTCTTGTCCCCCAGCAGCAGCAGGACAAGCAATGACTCCGACCCTGTGGGGGGGAGGCTCTCGAGATTCTTCCACAGTTGGCAAGCTATTTCCAGCAGCCCATGGGTTCTCAATGTCATCAGAGATGGCCTGCTTATAGAATTCGAGACCTCCCCTCCCTGGGTCTGGAGAGTCACCTCTCCTCCATCTTGGGAGTCGCAAACTTTGATGATATCGGGCCTTCAGGAGCTATTAAGGTCAAAAGCAATATCCCCAGTTCCAATATGCGAACAGGGAAGAGGACATTATTCCCGACTCTTCATAATAAGGAAACCTACAGGACAAGCTCGAGTCATAATAAATCTGAAGGCTCTCAACCATCATATAGCCTACCGCAAATTCAAGATGGAGTCTATAAAATCGTCTATTCCAATAATAGGTCTTCAGTGTTTCATGGCGACTATAGATCTAAAAGATGCCTACTTCCAAGTACCCATACATCCTCAGCACAGGAAGTATCTAAGATTCGCGGTTCGCCTGAACCAGCGAATAACACACTACCAGTTCAATGTGCTTCCCTTCGGGATCTCTTCAGCTCCAAGGGTTTTTTCCAGGATTATGGCAGAGGCAATAGCATATATAAGAAAGCAAGGCATCTCCATCATGCCTTACCTGGACGATCTACTAATTATTGGCCCTTTGGACCAGGTCCTCAGGGACCATGTAGCAAAAACGCTGGACATTCTTCAAAACCTGGGATTGCTCCCCAATGTGAGAAAGTCTCATCTTCAGCCTTCAAGGACAATAAGATTCTTAGGGTATGCCTGGACTCGGTGAGACAAATGTCCTTTCTACTGGAGGACCATCGGCAGAACCTGGTGACGAAAGTCCAGGATTTCAGGAAATTAAAATCCCCTACCCTTCGGTTGGCAATGTCAACCCTAGGATCAATGACGGCCTGTATTCAGTCGGTGTCCTGGGCCCAAGCTCACTCCCGAACTCTTCAGGCAAACATTCTAAACAACTGGAATAGAAATCCCAACTTGCTTGGCAAGAGAATCCAGACCCCAGGGAGGGTAAAGGCCTCCCTATCCTGCTAAACCACAGGAACTTAGGCAGGGGCATAAGCTGGATGCAATTCCCCCTGATAACAATAACAACGGACGCCAGCCAGAGGGGCTGGGGGGCCATTGTATCTCAGACTCCATACCAAGGTCTATGGAGTCAGAAAATAATCAAAAGGTCATCCAACTTCAGGGAGCTAAAAGCGGTAGAGAAAGCGCTTCTGGCGGCAGGCAGTCGGATCTCAGGAAACCACGTCAGAGTATACTCAGACAACATGACTACTGTGGCCCACCTCAAACATCAAGGGAGCTCAAAGTTCGACAGCCTGAGAGAAATCTCGAGTCGAATATTTTTCTGGGCCGAAAAACATCTTCTCTCTTTGACAGCAGTGCACCTGAAAGGATCTGCCAATCTCTAAGCAGACTTCCTAATTCGCCGAGATGTTCAGCCAGGAAAGTGGAGCCTGAAGAAAGAAATATTCAATATGCTGGTAGACAAATGGAGCCTACCAGAAGTCTACTTGTTTGCCTCAAGCCAGAACACTCAAGTCAAATCATACTTCTCCCTAAATCCCAGGGATGCGTCTCGAGGAGTAGAGGCCTTTGCCCAAGAATGGAAGTTCCACTTGGCATACACCTTTCCTCCGATACCATTGCTTGCAAGGACCCTGCAGAAAATCCGGAACGATCGGGTACCGACCATCTTGGTAGCCTCAGCGTGGCCGAAGAGGAGCTGGTTCAATCTTGTTATAGAGCTCCAAGTGGAGGGGCCAGTCCACCTACCATTGGTAGAAGACCTCCTCTGTCAGGGCCCTATTCATCACCCGAATCCCCAAATGCTAAATCTAGCTGCTTGGCTAATGAGGCCCAGATACTAAGGGCTAGAGGGCTCTCAGACTCGGTAATCTCTACTTTGCAAAAATCAAGAAAGCCAGTTACCAACGCTATCTATAATAAGGTGTGGAAGAAATTCTCGTTATGTTGTCACCCTAATCCACCTGATCCCTTCCACCCGAATATTTCTCAAATATTTGACATTTTGCAAAAGGGACTAGAATTGGGTCTCAGACCAAGCACACTGAAAGTTCAAGTTTCGGCCTTAAGCTCTGTCTTTGTTCAAAATCTAGCCAAACATCGTTGGATAAAAAGGTTTATGATTTCAGCACTAAGGCTTCAACCCAAAAGACATATTATTGTCCCATCCTGGGACTTGAACCTGGTTCTCAAGGGTCTCGTGGGTCCGCCGTTTGAACCCCTATCTTCTTGTACTACTCAACTCCTCTCATACAAGGCAGCATTTTTAGTAGCGATAACTACAGCAAGGGGAGTTACAGGCCTTGTCTATCAGAGAACCATACTTAAGTATCAGAGACGACGCAATTGTACTCCGTCTCGATCCATTCTTTCTTCCAAAGGTGGTATCCGATTTCTACCGATTTCAGGATATTATACTGCCATCTTTCTGCCAAAATCAGGCAAATCCAAAGGAAGAAGAATTCCATTCTCTGGTTGTCGGCGCATAATCTTATACTACTTACAACAGGCCAAATCCTGTAGAATTAACCAAAACCTGTTCATTCATCTATCAGGTCAAAACAAGGGAAAAAAGAATATGACGACTCCTGCAGGTTTGAAAGCTCACACTACAAAATCCACCTCAGTCTCCTGGGCAGAAAGGGCTGGTGCCTCTACGGATCAGATCTGCAGAGCGGAAATGTGGTCTTCGTTGCACACCTTTACCAAACACTATAGATTGGACGTCATGTCCATTAGGGATCTAGTCTTTGGCCGGAAAGTACACCAGGCTGTTGTCCCTCCCTAGTGCTGAATTGGTTGGTATGCCTCCTATGCTGTCGTGTAAGGTGACTAGTGAAAATGGAATTAGACCTACCGGTAATTCGGTTTCTAGGAACCTTCCACGACAGCACTAATTCCCTCCAGACATTCTTGAATAATATTTCTGAGAATCTAAAGGTAACTGATCTTATGGTGTTAGTTATAAATCACTGGCAAGTGGGAGGTGGGAGAGGTTTTAAACCTCTTTGTGCTTCCTGTCCCCCATTAGGGTGTGGAGACATCCTCCTATGCTGTCGTGGAAGGTTCCTAGAAACCGAATTACAGGTAGGTCTAATTCTATTTTCCAAAGCAAGGAGGAGACGCCAGGTAGACACACCGCACAGGCACGGGTACACTTACAAAGGTGTGGCCGAGCATCCAGGGCCTGATTACAGTGTAGTTTTGACAAAGAGGGAACAGTTTTTAACCCCTTACCGACCTTTGACACAGCGTATGCATCATGAAAGTCGGTGCCAATTCTACCTGTGACGCATATGCTGTGTCATGGAAGAATCGCGTTCCTGCGGGTTGGGTGACTGGGGTCACTGAAAGGTCACCCGACCTGCAGGCACAAGACACTTTGTACTTCACCACAGGTGGTGGCTTAACCCCCCGTGGCTACGATCGCTCTGATTGGCTGTTAAAAGTGAAACAGCCAATCAGAGCGATTTGTAATATTTCACCAATGAAGTTTGGTGAAATATTACAATCCAGCCATGGCCGATGCAATAGCATCTGTCATTGCTGGAGACCGAGATGTGACCCCACCCACACAGAGTGACGGGGCGATCGGTCCCCACCACAGATTGATGGCGGCGATTGTTCGTCGCCATCACTATCTGCTTCCCTCCCCCTTCCCTCCGCTCCCCCCGCCTTCCAATCCCCCCTCACCTCCCCGGTACCTGTGATGTCCCTGTGTCAGTCCTGGTGTCCCTCCCGGATCCTTCATGGGTGCCACCATCTTGCAAAATGGCGGGCGCATGCGCAGTGCGCCCGCCGGCCGGCAGATTCCATTCATTTATTTTGATTACTGTGATAAACTCTCACAGTGATCAAAATAAAAAAAAGTAAATAAACTCCCCATTTATCACCCCCATAGGTAAGGACAAATAATAAAATAAAGAAAATATTTTTTATTTTTCCATTAGGGTTAGCATTAGGGTTATGTCACGCTGTATAGCAGATATATATATGAGATGTCAGTAATCTATATCAAAAGGGCAACATACTATATAACATGCGCATAGATATATTATAACATGGATTTACCTGATAGAATGTCCAGTGGTCAAAACGGAATCCGTTATACGCTGTCTCCGGCTAGAGGGTGACCGGGGTCTAAGCTGACCCTGAACTGGGGTCCTAACTAATCCCTCAACCTGGAGGTACTGTTAAAGGTACAGAGGTCCAGGCCACCAGCGTAAACCCTGTCTCCTATCAATCCCTGCCAACTGTATTCTAGTCCTAAGAAGGACCCTGAATACCACCAAAGGGAATGAACAGGTAATGGATAATGAACAGAAAGACATACAAGAAAGAGAAGGAATAAAGTAAATAAAGTCTTACATACAACACTCACACACAGTAGGAACACCTAAGGTCTCAGAGATAAACTATAAGCTATAAGAGTAAAAACAACTAATGAACTCTTAGCTTAAATATTCTCAGAACCGATCCAGACTGCTGAACTACATGAATGCTTTCACCGGCGTCTAACACCCAGACTGGCAGAAATATAAAGGAAACTAATTAGAACATAATCAAAAGCAGCCGGGCGAGGCTGCACCTAGCCTTAGCAAAGAGCTAGGAAAAATTAACTCTCACATTACCAAAAAACAAAGAAACAGAAGCTCAGCTGTGAGAAGTCAGAATGTGCAATCGCGACGATCTTTGTGGCGATGCACCCATGACAGTACCCCCCCTTCTACGAGGGGCCTCCGGACCCTCATGACCAGGTCTGTCCGGGTGAGTTGTGTGAAAGGTCCGTCCACGTTATCATTGACCACCACTGAAGGAGGAGGTAGAGGTGACGGTATGACTGGTGCCACATACTTTTTAAGTAATGACTTGTGAAACACATTATGAATTTTAAACGTAGGAGGGAGGTCCAGACGAAATGCCACAGGATTAATTATGGAACTGATCCTGTACGGCCCGATGAATCTGGGACCCAACCTCCAGGAGGGAACTTTAAGTTTAATATTCCTGGTAGACAACCACACCAGATCATTCACCTTCAGATCTCGACCAGAAACTCTCCCCCTATCAGCCATCCGTTTGTAACGGTTCTCCGTAACCTTCAGTCTTAACTGATCTGGAACTATCAGTCTCCCTGGAAGTCCCACAGGGGCGTCCCCCTGAGCCCCCAATACCTCCCCCTCAAGCTCAGAGCATACAGCTGACACCACAACTCCCTCCTGAGGAATAGGAACCGGATCATCCATCCTCCCGGTCCCTGGGAAAGTACGAGATAAGGCATCAGGAAGCAACTTTATTGAGCAGTCATATGCGCGATGAGGAGGTAACTCTTTACACCCCTTCTCTGAGAACATCTCCCCAAAGTCCTCCAGAAAAGGAGGCAAAGTCCTAGGCACAACTGCACCGATGACCGTGCTCATGCAGTTATTCTTGCAAAATTCACCCCACTGGCTTATCTTTCTGGATTGCCAATCAATCACTGGGTTATGTTTAGCCAACCAAGGAAGTCCCAACACAATAGGAGTAGGTAGACCCTCCAACACATAACAAGACAATTGCTCTTTATGCATTGCCCCTACTCGAAGATCTATGTTATGAACAGCTTGTACCAAGCTACCTTGACCAAGAGGTCTAGAATCAATAGAGAGTATAGGGACCGGTTTGGCCAATACACTCAGTTGCATACCATGCACCTGGGCAAACCGAGCGTCCACAAGATTAGCCCCGGACCCACTATCAAGAAAAACAGAAATCCTCTCAGTTCTAGTACCAATCACCACCTCCGCAGGCACGATAAACTGAGAGGGATTTGGGGACGAAATACAGACTCCCAGGTTAACTCCTTGGGTCAAAGAGGTCCGGGATGGACAACCCCCAACAAAATGTCCCTCTCTCCCGCAAAAGAAACACCTTCTAGCCTTGCGGCGCACCGCCGATTCCCTCCTACAAAATGATGTCCCTCCCAACTGCATGGGTTCCTCAGAACAGACCAGGGGAACCTCAGTATAAGGGACTTTAGTAGTAGGTGGAGTCATCATGGGGGGCGGAGTTACCTCGCGTCTTCCCCGAAGTCGTCTATCAATGCGAATAGCAAGGGCCATAGCAGCCTCCAGTGATGGAGGAGAATCATACTGAGCCAACACATCTTTTAATTTGTCAGACAACCCTTGACAAAACTGGCTCCTAAGAGCTGGGTCATTCCACTGAGTATCTGTTGCCCATCTACGGAACTCAGAAGAATATTCCTCCGCTGGACGATTTCCCTGCCGTATTTTACGTAACTTTGTTTCAGCAAGGGAAACTCGATCCGGATCATCATATACCAGACCCAGGGCAGTAAAAAATCGATCCACTGACTGGAGATCTGGGGAGCCTGGAGGAATAGAGAACGCCCAAGATTGAGGGTCCCCTTGTAAGAGCGAGATAACAATTCCCACCCTCTGCTCTTCACTCCCAGATGACCGAGGCCGCAGCCGAAAGTACAATTTACATGCCTCCCGGAAAGTAAAAAATTTGTCCCGCCCACCAGTGAATCTGTCCGGGAGAGCAACCTTAGGTTCAGATCTGGTTTGCTCTGGGAGGGACAAAACCTTGGACTTAATGTCTGCAAATTCCATGGACAACCCCTGCAACTGTCGGGCCAGCTGGGCTACTGGATCCATGACAGCTGGGGAGAATCTTTTTGGGCCGGTGAAAATGTCACGCTGTATAGCAGATATATATATGAGATGTCAGTAATCTATATCAAAAGGGCAACATACTATATAACATGCGCATAGATATATTATAACATGGATTTACCTGATAGAATGTCCAGTGGGTCAAAACGGAATCCGTTATACGCTGTCTCCGGCTAGAGGGTGACCGGGGTCTAAGCTGACCCTGAACTGGGGTCCTAACTAATCCCTCAACCTGGAGGTACTGTTAAAGGTACAGAGGTCCAGGCCACCAGCGTAAACCCTGTCTCCTATCAATCCCTGCCAACTGTATTCTAGTCCTAAGAAGGACCCTGAATACCACCAAAGGGAATGAACAGGTAATGGATAATGAACAGAAAGACATACAAGAAAGAGAAGGAATAAAGTAAATAAAGTCTTACATACAACACTCACACACAGTAGGAACACCTAAGGTCTCAGAGATAAACTATAAGCTATAAGAGTAAAAACAACTAATGAACTCTTAGCTTAAATATTCTCAGAACCGATCCAGACTGCTGAACTACATGAATGCTTTCACCGGCGTCTAACACCCAGACTGGCAGAAATATAAAGGAAACTAATTAGAACATAATCAAAAGCAGCCGGGCGAGGCTGCACCTAGCCTTAGCAAAGAGCTAGGAAAAATTAACTCTCACATTACCAAAAAACAAAGAAACAGAAGCTCAGCTGTGAGAAGTCAGAATGTGCAATCGCGACGATCTTTGTGGCGATGCACCCATGACAGGTTAGGGTTAGAATTGGAATTAGGGTTAGGGTAAGAACTAGGGTTAGGGTTGGAATTAGGGATAGAGTTGGAATTAGGGTCAGGGTTGGAATTAGGGTTAGGGTTGGATTTAGGGTTAGGGGTGTGTTGGGGTTAGGGTTAGGATTAGGGTTAGGCTTGTGGTTAGGGTTATGGTTAGGGTTGGGATTAGGGTTAGGGGTGTGTTGGGGTTAAGGTTATGGTTAGGGTTGGGATTATGGTTAGGGGTGTGTTGGGGTTAGGGTTTTGGTTAGAATTGCGGGTTTTCCACTATTTAGGCACATCAGGGGTCTCCAAAAGCTACATGGCGCCACCATTTATTCCAGTCAATTTTGCGCTCAAAAAGTCAAACAGTTCTCCCTCCATTCCGAGCCCCGACGTGTGTCCAAAAAGTAGTTTACCCCCATATATATGGTGTATCAGCGTACTCAGGAAAAATTGCACAACAACTTTAGGGGTCTAATTTCTCCTGTTAAACTTGGGAAAATAAAAAATAGCGGGCTAAAAAATCATTTTTGAGGAAAAAACGATTTTTTTATTTTCACTGCTCTGCATTATAAACTTCTGTGAAGCACTTGGGGGTTCAGAGTGCTCACAACACATCTAGATAAGTTCCTTAACCCCTTCATGACCCAGCCTATTTTGACCTAAGTGACCTGGCCATTTTTTGCAATTCTGACCAGTGTCCCTTTATGAGGTAATAACTCAGGAACGTTTCAATGGATCCTAGCGATTCTGAGACTGTTTTTTCGTGACATATTGGGCTTCATGTTAGTGGTAAATTTATGTCGATAATTTTTGCGTTTATTTGTGAAAAAAATGGAACTTTGGCCAAAATTTTGAAAATTTCGCAATTTTCAAATTTTGAATTTTTATTCTGTTAAACCAGAGAGTTATGTGACACAAAATAGTTAATAAATAACATTTTCCACATGTCTACTTTACATCAGCACAATTTTGGGAAGAACATTTTTTCTTGTTAGGAAGTTATAAGGGTTAAAAGTTGACCAGCGATTTCTCATTTTTACAGCAAAATTTACAAAACCATTTTTTTAGGGACCACCTCACATTTGAAGTCACTTTGAGGGGTCTATATGGCAGAAAATACCCAAAAATGACACCATTATAAAAACTGCACCCCTCAAGCTACTCAATACTATATTCAAGAAGATTATTAACCCTTCAGGTGATTCACAGGAACTAAAGCAACGTGTAAGGAAAAAATGGACATTTTAATTTTTCCAACAATATTTTTCTTTTAGCATCAATTTTTTCATTTTTACATGGGCAACAGGATAAATTGGACCCTAAAATTTATTGTGCAATTTCTCGTGAGTACACAGATACCTCATATGTGGTCATAAACCACTGTTTGTGCGCACGGCAGAGCTCAGAAGGGAAGGAGCGCCATTTTACTTTTTGAATGGAAAATATGCTGGAATATTTAGCGGTTGCCATGTCGCATTTGGAGAGTCGCTGTATGCCTAAACATTGGAGCTCCCCCACAAGTGACACAATTTTGTAAACTAGACCCCCCAAGGAACTTATCTAGATGCAGAGTGAGCACTTTGAACCCCCAGGTGCTTCACAAATTGATCCGTAAAAAAAAGAAAGTACTTTTCTTTCACAAAAATTTTCTTTTAGCTTTAGTTTTTTCATTTTCACATGGGCAACAGGATAAAATGGATCCTAAAATTTGTTGGGCAATTTCTCCTGAGTACACCGATACCTCATATGTGGTCATAAACCACTGTTTGGGCACACGGCAGGGCTCAGGAGGGAAGGAGCGCCATTCGACTTTTTGAATGAAAAATATGCTGGAATATTTAGCGGTTGCCATGTCGCATTTGGAGAGTCGCTGTGTGCCTAAACATTGGAGCTCCCCCACAAGTGACCCCATTTTGGAAACTAGACCCCCCAAAGAACTTATCTAGATGCACAGTGAGCACTTTGAAACCCCAGGTCCTTCACAAATTGATACTTGAAAATTGATTACTGAAATTGAAAGTACTTTTTTTTCACAAAATTTTCTTTCAGCCTCAGTTTTTTCATTTTCACATGGGCAACAGTATAAATTGGATCCTAAAATTTGTTGGGCAATTTCTCCTGAGTACACAGATACCTCATATGTGGTCATAAGTCACTGTTTGGGCACACGGCTGGGCCCAGAAGGGAAGGAGCGCCATTTTACTTTTTGATTGGAAAATTAGCTCCAATCCTTAGCGGACACCATGACGCCTTTGGAGAGCCCCTGTGTGTCTAAACAGTGAAAACCCCCACATGTGACCCCATTTTGGAAACTCAACCCCCTAAGGAACTTATCTAGATGCATAGTGAGCACTTTGAACCCCCAGGTGCTTAACAGAAGTTTATAATGCAGAGCCGTGAAAATAAAAAATCATTTTTTTTTTCTCAAAAAATGATTTTTTAGCCCACTATTTTTTATTTTCACAATGGTTACAGGAGAAATTGGACCCCAAAAGTTGTTGTCAATTTTCCTACGTACGCTAGTACCCCACATGTGGGGGAACCACTGTTTTGGCACACAACAGGGCTCGGAAGGGATGTAGTGACGCTTTGAAATTCAGACTTGATGGAATGGTCTGCGGGCGGGCTGAGCCCCTGATGTGCCTAAACAGTAGAAACCCCCCACAAGTGACCACATTTTGTAAACTAGACCCCCTCAAGGAACTTATCTAGATGTGTGGTGAGCACCTTGAACCCCCACGTGCTTCACAGAAGATTATAATGCAGAGCCGTGAAAATAAAAAATCATTTTTTTCCTCAAAAACTGATTTTTTTAACCAGCAATTTTTTATTTTCACAAGGGTAACAGGAGAAATTGGACCACAAAAGTTGTTGTACAGTTTGTCCTGAGTACACAAGTACCCCATAAGTGGGGAGGAACCACTGTTTTGGTGCATGGGAGAGCTCAGAAGGGAAGGAGAGCCATTTTGGAATGCAGACTTGATGGAATGTTCTGCGGGCGTCATGTTACGTTTGCAGAGCCCCTGATGTGCCTAAACAGTAGAAACTCCCCACAAGTGACCCCATTTTGGAAACTAGACCCCACAAGGAACTTATCTAGATGTGTGCTGAGCACTTTGAATCCCCAAGGGCTACACAGAAGTTTACAACGCCCGGGCATGAAAATAAAAAAAATCATATTTTTTCCACAAACATGATCTTTTAGTCCACAATTTTTTTTATGTTCCCAAGGGTAACAGGAGAAATTAGACCCCAAAGTTGTTGTCCAATTTGTCCTGAGTACGCTGATATCCCATATGTGGGAGAAAACTACTGTATGGGCACACGTCGAGGCTCGGAAGGGAAGTAGTGACGTTTTGAAATGCCGACTTGATGGAATGGTCTGCGGGTGTCATGTTAGTTTGCAGAGCCCATGATGTACCTAAACAGTAGAAACCCCCCCCAAGTGACCCCATTTTGGAAACTAGATCCCCCAAGGAACTCCTCTAGATGTGTGGTAAGCACTTTGAATCTCCAAGTTCTTCACAGAAGTTTATAACGCAGAGTCGTGAAAATAAAAAATCATTTTTTTTTTTAAAAAATAACTTTTTTAGTCCTCAATTTTTTTTTCTCAAGGGTAACAGGAGAAATTAGACCCCCAAAGTTGTTGTGCAATTTTTCCCGAGTACGATGATACCCCATATGTGGGTGTAAACAACTGTTTGGGCACACGTCGGGGCTTGGAATAAAGGGAGCACTGCTTAACTTTTTGAACGCAAAATTTGCAGGAATCAATGGTGGCGCCGTGTTGCGTATGGAGACCCCCTGATGTGCGTAAATAGTGGAAACCCCTCAATTCTAACTCCAACCCTAACCCCAACACACCCCTAACCACAACCTTAACCCCTACACACCCCTAACCCTAATAGAAACCCTAACCATAACCCTAACCCCAACACACCCCTAACCCTAATCCCAACTCTAACCATAAACCTAACCACAAGCCTAACCCTAATCTCAACCCTAACCCAAAACACCCCTAACACTTATCCTAACTCTAACCCTAACCACAAACCTAACCCTAATCCCAACCCTAACCCTAATTCCAACCCTAACCCTAATTCCAACCCTAACCCAAATTCTAACCGTAACCCTAATTCTAACCCTAATGCTAAGCCTAACCCTAGTTCTAACCCTAACCCTAAGGCTGGGTTCATATTGCACTTTACCAGCCCATTCAACACAATAGCACGAAAAACACATGCAACTAGTGTAACAGATCATCATGCAACATAATATATGGATATCATTACCATTATATCACTAGTCATTAAGGATAATATATGACACACTAAAAATATTAAAGATACCAGAACAATACAAATCAGTGCAATGTCAACAAGGCTTAAACAGAAGAATCCTTTATTAATTAATATCAAATAGAACAAGGTGAAGGGGATAACATGAGGGCTAAAAAGTAACACACATATACTACATTAACTCAGGCAGCAAAAAACTGCGACAACATCCGGAAGCATTATACATAATGTAGGTGACAGGCATATATGAGTAAAGGCATCAATATATTAGAGGCGTACAAGGTCATAAAACACCATCAAACCTGCCCATAACATGATACACAATGTAATGATCATGTGACGATATAAAGCATATGCCAAACATAAGCAAAATAATCATGGTACATACCGGGTGTCACAGCGTCTCCCGCTTACCCCAACGCGTGTTTCGGAAGTTCCTTCCTCAGGGGGCACACCAGGTTAAGGACCAAGGCAGCATAAATAGTTACATGGCTGGAAGTGAATCCATACGACCGCTGGCCAAATCACTCCTCCCACCACAATGCAACCTCACCGCCGACGAACATCCACATGGGGCCCCATGTGATCAACCGTCAGAGGTGGGCGGATGTGGGAGAGAGGGCGGAAGTGGCATCAAATCACATATAAAAATCTATAGTGCGGCCATCCAGCTAATGGGCAAAGGTGAAGTGATATAGGGGCCATACATAAGATCGTAAATTGGTGCACATATATATGAAACTGGCCAATTAAAGTCATAACCAGAATAAAGAGCATTATTGCACAGCATATAAATGCATAATGAACACTAAAGACACGATAAGCAGACAATAGCATATACAATGTGTATCAGAAATAACAGCACAGTTGCAGACATAATTACACAAACGGTCCAGATATTGGTGGAACTTCCGGCCATCTAACTATTTATGCTGCCTTGGTCCGTTGGGGTGGGCGGGAGATCATTACATTGTGGGTTAATGTAGGATATGTGTGTTACTTTTTAGCCCTCATGTTATCCCCTTCACCTTGTTCTATTTGATATCAACGATGATTCATCTGTGCTAGCGGTGACGGAGCCCAGATGCTGCAGCCCGCGTCCAAGGCTCCGTCACTGAATGACGGCACGTCGCGAACGCATGCCGCTTTACGGCATGCATTGCGATGCGCACACAAATGGGGTGAATAGCAGCATTAACGGACAGCGTTATACTGCGTTATACCGCGGTGAAACGCAGTCCATCTAACGGACTGCCATAATGCAATATGAACCCAGCCTAACCCTAACCCTGAGGCCCCGTGCACACGTTGCGGATTCACTTGCGGAATTTTCTAAAATCCGCAGGTAAAATGACCTGCGTTTTACCTGCGTATTTAGCGCCGATTTACTACGGTTTTGCTGCGGTTTTTCCCTGCGGTTTTACACCTATGATGGAATAGGTGTAAAATCGCTGCGGAATCCGCACAAAGAATTGGCATGCTGCGGATTTAAAACCGCAGCAAATCCGCGCTGAAAAATCTGCAGCATGTGCACAGTGTTTTTTTTTTACCATTTATTTGCATTGTACTGTACATGGTTTCAGGATCTGCTGCGGATCCGCAGCGCGAAATCTGCTGCGGATCCGCAGCAAAATCCGCAGCGGATCCGCAGCAAAATCCGCAACGTGTGCACAGGGCCTAATAGGAAAAAAAAAAATTCTTTATTTTACACTGTGTTCCAAATTATAATGCAAATAATATTTTCTCAGATTTTCCCAAATTACCTATATGAATTTCAGTCATTGTAATTTTCCAGTCAAATAACTATTAGAGTACAATTGAAAGGTTTTTGTACAAACTGCCTATGATAACAGTATATTTTTTAAAAAATAAAACACTCAAACTGCACTCAAAATGCATGTTCCAAATTATTATGCACAGCAGAGTTTTCAACCTTTTCATTTTAATAAAGAACAAATAAAAGGTCATTTTTGAAATTATAAGCATTAGCAGGTTATTACAAACTGAAATCAAACAGTTTTCAACGCAAAACTTTATTCTAGGTGATGTTACATTTGCACATAGGACCCCTTGTTCGAAAGGAGCTTCTGAACTCTCTCGTCCATTGAATTTGTCAGGTTTTGGATGGTTTCTGCTTCAATTCTTTTGAATGAGGACTGAATACCCGCCCAGAGATGTTGCTTAGATGTGAACTGCCTCCCGCCATCATAGACACTCCTTTTGATGATGCTCAAGAGGTTCTCAATGGGGTTGAGGTCAAGGGAGCATGGGGCCACACCATAAGTTTGTCCCCATTTATGCCTATAGCAGCCAGAGATGCAGATGTGTTATGTGCAGCATGAGACGGTGCATTATCATGCATAAAAATGATCTTGCTGCGGAATGTACGGTTCTTCTTCTTGAACCATGGCAGGAAGTGCTGTTTGAGAAACTCAACATACACTATGGATTTCATCTTTACCCCTTCAAGGATCCTAAAGGGGCCGACAATCTCTCTCCCCATGATTCCAGCCCAAAACATTACTCCACCTCCTCCTTATTGGCGCCATAGCCGTGTTTGCATGTGGTGTCCATCAACCAGTCATCCTCCACTCCATCCATCTGGACCATCGAGCGTTACACGGCACTCATCGGTGAACAAAACAGTTTTGAAGTCAGTCTTCATGTATTGTTTGGCCCACTGGAGCTGTTTCTGCTTGTGTGCAGTGGATAGAGGAGGTCGACAGGATGGCTTACGCACAGCTGCAAACTTCTGAAGGACCCTGCATCTTGTTGTTCGGGGGACGTCGGATGCACCAGCAGCTTCAAAAACTTGTCTGCTGCTTTGACAATGCTTTTTTGCCGCGGCTCTTTTAACCTGACGTAATTGCCTGTAGGAAAGAGTCCTCAATTTTCTCTTATCAGCACACACATGTGTGTACTGTGAATCAGCTACATACTTCTTGATTGTGCGATGATCACGATGAAGTGTCTTGGCAATGTTGATTGTAGTCATGCCTTGACCTAAACACTCCACAATTTGTTGCTTCTCAGCAGCCGACACATCCTTTTTCTTTCCCATTTTGGCAGAAAATGTAGGCTGCTTAATAATGTGGAACAGCCTTCTTAAGTAGTCTTGCCTTTCATTGGACACACCTGCCAAACTAATTAGCACAAGTGTCTGCAATTGCTTACAGTGATATAAAGAGCCCTGACACACATCACCATCAATGAATTTAACTGACAAACAAAAAAATTCTTACCTTATCACTCCTAAACAATTTTTGCATAATAATTTGGAACACAGTGTATTATTTGTCCCTACCTATGACAGGGGTGGGTTCATTTACTTTTTTTTTATTTTGATCACTGTGACAGTTTATCACAGTGATCAAAATAACTTTTTGGACTCAGCAGGGCGCACTGCCATTTTCCAAGATGGCGGCGCCCATGAACAATCCCGGGCTAGTTTCCAAAATTGTGTCACTTGTGGGGGAGCTCCAATGTTTAGGCACACAGGGACTCTCCAAATGCGACATGGCAACCGCTAAATATTCCAGCATATTTTCCATTCAAAAAGTCAAATGGCGCTCCTTTCTTTCTGATCCCTGCCTTGCGCCCAAACAGTGGTTTATGACCACATATGAGGTATCGGTGTACTTAGGAGAAATTGCCCAACAAATTTTAGGATCCATTTTATCCTGTTACCCATGTAAAAATGAAAAAATGAAATAAAAAAATTGATGCTAAAAGAAAATTTTTGTTGGAAAAATTAAAATGTCCATTTTTTCATTCCACGTTGCTTTAGCTCCTGTCAGCGCTGCCACTAGAAATTTCAGGGCCCATACTGGCCAAATTTTCAGGGCCCTCTTGGGACTCTGCCCAGGCTCCACCCTAGCCCCACTTCCACCCCTCAAACTGTCCACAGTCCCACCGCTCTCTCTTGGAAAAACTCCACTTCTCACCAATCATACATTAACAGTTCCCATTACCAGATCACACATATAGACAGCAGCTCTTGTTTTGGCCAAAAGATTTTTAAGCCTCCACCATAACACGGTAGACACTTTTGGCCGGGCCCTACTCTACTGTAACCTATTAAATATTTGTTAAAATATCCAATACAATTTAGGTATATTTTTATTTATTTTTCAATTTTTGAAATGACCAATAATATCACATACAAGGAACAAATACCGCTACTCCATGTCCAGACCACATATTACCACCACATAGTGACTGAATACTACAATACTGATCAGTAATAAAAAAAACACAATACTATCACCATAAGTGCCATTATACACAGGGGATCTGTACTTAGTATGCAGTGTCTGTGTACAGGTAATACAGTGATCACTGGTGATATTATACACAGGAGCTCTGTATATAATGTATAGGTAATACAGCAACCACTGGTGACATTGTACACAGGAGCTCTGTATATAGTATACAGTGTATAGTGTCAGTGTACAGGTAACACTGACTCACCAGTGACGTCTCTAGGTGAAGTCCTTCATCTTTGTTTTTCATCTTTCATCCAACACAGACTGCCATCACTTCTTCCAGCCAGGGCTCGTCTCTGCAGGAAATAACACAGTTATCTTGAGCTCCACTTGCAGAACACATTACTTAATTTTTCCCAACTTCTACATTACACCAGATGAAGAAAAAAAGGTGAAATAGTGTCACTCTACACAGTAACAGGACCGCCTCCCCCATTTAAAACAGTATCCTCAAAAAATAAAATAAATACATCACTGCAGTAATAATATCCCTTAATTAGCCCCTATGGTAATAATATCCCCCCATCCTGGCCCCGTGTGTCTCATTCCTGACTCCAGCCATATGTTCTTCCATCCTGCCCTCATGAATATCCATTCTGCCCCATTTGATCTCCCTATCTGTCTCCATCATATCCATCCTGCCCCATGATCCTGCCCCATCTGTCTCCAATCCTGCCCCCAGTGTCTCCAATCATGCCCCCAAGTCTTTCATCCTGCCCAGTGTCTCCAATCATCTCCATTCTGCCCCGTGTCTCAAATTCTGCCCCCAATGTCTCCAATCCTGCCCCCAGTGTCTCCAGTCATGTCACCGTGTCTCCAATCATGCCCCCCTGTCCAGCATTCTGCCCTCGTGACCACCATTCTGCCTCAATATCCAGCATTCTGCCCCATGTCCAGCATTCTACCCCAATATCCAGCCTTCTACCCCAATGTCCAGCATTCTGCCCCAATATCCATCATTCTGGCCCAATATCCAGCATTCTGCCCCTGTGTCCAGCATTCTGCCCCCCATGTCCAGCATTCTGTCCCTGTGTCCAGCATTCTGCCCCCGTGTCCAGCATTGTCCCCGTGTCCAGCATTCTGCCCCCGTGTCCAGCATTCTGCCCCCGTGTCTCACAGTCTGCCCCGGGCACCCCGGATCGCCGCTCTCAAGAAAAAAAAGAAAAAAAACAAGTTCTTCTTACCTGGCCACGCTCCTGCAGCGAAGCTCCCTCCATGCAGCTGACGTCAGATGCCGGTGACGTGTGCGCCGATGTCAGCTGCTGGCCTGTGATTGGTTGGCAGCTGGTAACTATTGCTGTGCAGAAAGCCAGTGGCTTTCTGTATCGCAACATATTGCAACTGAATTTGCTTCCTCAGATGCACATTTAGATGAAAACTGAGGACCAGGAAACCGGATTGCTGCACCACTTCGTGACGGTTCGGGCAACTGCCTGCTATTTTTACAAGCAGTTTACAGTTTTACAGCAGGGTATGTTCCCATGGTCAGTGAACACTGCGTACATCCGCAACGTTCAGATGTTACAGCATAGTGAATGGGATTTCAAGACATCCGGTGCCCACTATGCGTGCATGGACACCAGCGGCTTTCCTGCAGAGACGGATATGCAGTGCGTCTTTCCAGACCACAGCATGTCTATTTATCTTTTGGAGACATGGGTCTCCGCAAGATAAATATCACCAGTACAATGTATAGGACGCGGTGATTCCACACGGTTCAATGAACACATGCGGAATCACCTGCGTTCAAAAGTCGGCAGCACTTTGGATGGAGCGGACATGTGCTGCGTCCAAAGCGCTGACGGTTACTGACCGTGGGAACCCATATATATATATATATCTATATATCTATCTATATATTCTACATATCTATTTATATCTATCTACCGTATATACTCGTGTATAAGCCGACCCGTGTATAAGCCGACCCCCCTAATTTAGCCACAAAAAACTGGGAAAAATGATTGACTCATGTATAAGCCGGGTGTATAAACTGCCCTCCTGCTCTGTGCTGCCCGCGTCCTGCTCCCCCATCCAGCTCTGTGCTCCCCCATTCTCCTCTGTACTCCCCCCCTCCTGCTCCGTCCTCCGCTGTGCCCTCCATCCTCCCCTGTCCTGCTCCATGCTTCCCCGTCCTCCTCCACGCTTCCCCCGTCCACCGATCTCCCCCCCAGTCCTGCTCCATGCTTCCCCCGTCCTCCTCTATGCTTCCCCTGTCCTCCTCTATGCTTCCCCCGTCCTCCTCTATGCTTCCCCCGTCCACCGATCTCCCCCCCGTCCTGTTCCATGCTTCCCCGTCCTCCGTTCTCCCCCTGTCCTCCTCCATGCTTCCCCCGTCCTGCTCTAGCTTCCCCCGTCCTCCTCTATGCTTCCCCCGTCCACCGTTCTCCCCCCCCGTCCTGTTCCGTGCTCCTTGTCCTCTCCTCCATCATACTCACCCCTCCCCGTGCCATCGCTGAGCGTCCCTGCAATCCTGCGTTCTCCCCGTCTTCCTGCAGCTCTCTCCAGCACTGAGCGGTGATGTAATACCGCTCATTAAGGGCATGAATATGGAGGCGACGCCCATGGGAGTGGCGTCGTGTCCATATTACATGACCTTAATGAGCGGGTATTACATCACCGCTCAGTGCTGGAGAGAGCTGCAGGAAGACGGGGAGAGCTGCAGGATTGCAGGGACGCTCAGCGATGGCACGGGGAGGGGTGAGTATGATCCCAGCCACCGGCTCCTGCCGCGGCATCCCCTCCCCCGCTGGTTTCTGCCCTAAGACTCGTGTATAAGCCGAGGGGGCATTTTCAGCACGAAAAAAGGTGCTGAAAATCTCGGCTTATACACGAGTATATACGGTATCTATATCTATCTATATCTATCTATCTATCTCTATCTATTTCATCTTCTCACCTGTGACTTGCCTCTCTCTTGTGTTTTCTGTCTTATTACTTCTTTCATCTTTTCTCTCTCCCGCTGTTGTTTATCTTTCCTTTTTGCCTCCTTCTCCCTGCTTGTCTGTGGCTCCACCCCCAACATTTAGCCCCGCCCCTCCATGGTTCTCAACAATCTGAGAGCTGTGACGTTGCTGGAGGGGAGGGATCCGATGCTCTGCTCCTCCTGGCTCTGCTGCTGACTACAGGCGCAGGGGGGGTGAGCAGTGTCACAGCGTGTGTGACTGCGTGCCCCTGCTACTCTGCAGCCAGCAACTCTGCACGGCCGCGATGATACCCGGCGTTCCAGCACGCTGGCTTACCAGGTAAGCAGAAGTGAGGGGCCCGCTCGGGGCCCCTCTCTGTTTACCGGGCCCCATACGCCAGTAAGGGCAGTAATGCCCTGATGGTGGCCCTGGTTCCTGTGAAGCGCCTGAAGGGTTAATAATCTTCTTCTTGAATGTGGTTTTGAACACCTTGAGAGGTGCAGTTTTTAGAATGGTGTCACTTTTGGGTATTTTCTGCCATTTAGACCCCTCAAAGTGACTTCAAATGTGAGGTGGTCCCTAAAAAAATGGTTTTGTAAATTTTGTTGTAAAAATGAGAAATTGATGGTCAACTTTTAACCCTTATAACTTCCTAACAAAAAAAAAATTGTTTCCAAAATTGTGCTGATGTAAAGTAGACATGTGGAAAATGTTATTTATTAACTATTTTGTGTCATATAACTCTCTGGCTTAACAGAATAAAAATTCAAAATTTGAGAATTGCGAAATTTTGTACATTTTTACCAAATTTCCGTTTTTTTCACAAATAAATGCAAAAATTAATCGACCTAAATTTACCACTAACATGAAGCCCAATATGTCATGAAAAAACATTCTCAGAATCGCTAGGATCCGTTGAAGCGTTCCTGAGTTATTACCTCATAAAGGGACACTGGTCAGAATTGCAAAAAATGGCCAGGTTATTAAAGTCAAAATAGGCTGCAGTGGTCATGAAGGGGTTAAAGATGGTCAAACAATACCTGGCCAACCAAACTAGCAAACTCCCTACTTCTTCTACGACTTTTAACTATTAGGTCTCAAAGCTTGCCACCTGGCATGAGGCTCACTCTCATAAAAATGAACGGAGCAGGATTAGCCCATGCTTTTCCACATCATAAGATGATAGCAGCACATAAAGTGTTTGTAATATTGAATATTTGAATGAGATCTGCTAGTTGTTGCCTTTTAAGGGTCTATGGATGACCCTCGTTATATTTTTTGCTTGACTTTGCACTTTTTGCAAAGCCTTTATGACTGTATAAATACATCAACTACACTTTCAAAATGTTTATGTTCTAAAAATGTTTGTGAATTCAGCTATCTATACAGTTTAATTTGGTTATTGTTGCATTATGTAGTATGTAAATCTCACAAAAAGCTTTGAAAAATACTTCTTGATTAGATTAGTCATCCGTAGAGCATTACTGTACTGTGGTTAGTGTTATATAAAACATTGCTTCTAAACCTTTTTCTTCTGGGATCTCACCACTCAGAACATGATGATTTTGGTAACCGCCCATGCCAAAGATAAAAATACATATATCATAATATGTGACTGGCACCTTTTAGCTCAGATTTCTGTTCTTTCTGGTTCTCTGAACTTGTTGTTAATTAAACAACGCTATCTTGAAAACAAGATGAAATTAACCGAATCCCACACCTGCACTTAACCGTAAACTGTCAGCACTACGAGAAAATGCATGACCAGTGATCTAGTTATTATTGCTTTGTAATTTAAACGTGTTTATATTTTTTCCTGTAATATGACAGAACTATATATGCATAAACACTTTCTCTTTATACCTTTTTATGTTTTTTTCCCTTCTTTCCCTTTTTGTTTGAGGTCTTTAATGTTTCCTCATCATCTTCATCATCACAGTTTAAATATTCTGCTGAAAAATATTAACAATAAAAAAGTTAGCAAATTCTTATTAACAGTTTGCTTTTAAATTCCCACTGCACAGATATGCTTTAATTATTTTTAATTTCCCTTTTAATATCACAAAATGCATTTATTTTTGTAGATTCGAGCCATCATCTGATTCTAAAAGCCATTTGATGTTGTTCTGTATAGTATAAGCAAATGGCTGAATGCAGGTTCAAGTCACCTGAGGAAATTAACAAATACAGTAAAAAAAAGTGACTTTAGTAATGAAAAAAAATGTCAAATTAAATTCTAGCTTGCTCAGCCAAAAACAAGCCCTCACAGCCTCATCGATTGAAGAAAGAAAACGATGCAGATCTTGAAAAGTGGCAATTTCTTTTCACCAATCTAGCATTTAAGATTTCTGTAATCAAACTGATTGTAAGGAAAATATTTCCCGGGTCATTTTTGTCACATAGCAAATACTATAAAAATAAAACCCCAAAATAACTTTTTTTGCACTATCACCACATTTTTTCCAGTACATTGCATAGGAAAATTAGTAGTGACCATCAAAAGTACCACTTGTTTCATTAAAAATAAGCCTTTATACCAGTGTTTCTCAACTTCAGTTCTCAAGACTCACCATGTTGTCATGATTTCCTTAGTACTGCATCGGTGATGGAATTAATGCTTGAGCAGGTGATGAAATTATCACCTGTGCAATACTTAGGAAATTTTGAATACTTGACCTTCTGGTCTGAGAAGAGATGAACGAATATTTCAATGTTCGGTTTGGATTACGATCGCCAATTTTGCAATATTCGCTGATTTATTCATCTAATATTCGCCTAACACCATTGGAGTCAATGAGAGACAAAAACAATTGCGTACACAACACCTTCATTTGTTCCCAAAAACTGCCAAAACAAATCAAATTAGGGGCAGAAACCAGTAAAGAGGCCTCAATTCACCCACAGTACAAATTTTAGAATGGCACTGCTGCAATCAGCCATGCATGAGGTATCAGGTTCTGGGCCAGCATTTACAGCTTTGTATTGAACTTCAAATTAAGATGAGGTGGGTGAGGGATCGGTGTAGACCTGCTGTGCTGGGAACCCTGATACCACATGCAATAGCTCAACCTGCTTTGATGCTCAGCCGCACTCAGGTGGCGCAAATATCAATTTCGTACACTACTGTTGTCAGAATAATCTAAGGATAGTAATATGGGTAGATCACTCAAAGGTAGTGAAGGAGACCCAGACTAGGAGTCTACACATTTACAAAAATTAGTGGCAGACACCACCAATGTGGCATAAATTGCAATAGAGTAGAAATAGTATAATGGGGATCAACACCTCTTCCATTACAGTCAAGCCAGCAGATGAAGACTGTAATGGACAAGGATGTGGAACCAGTGTGACATAGCCTTCGGAAAGCCTGTAGAGGCATAACTACGTGGCCTAGCAAATCCAATCTCGGATAAGTCTCAGCAGGTGAAAACCATGACCCAAGGAGGGATAAAAAAGTGGCACCAGGTGCTACTCCAGGGCTGGCTTACAGAGGGTGGTAGCTGACCCCCTATAGCGGATAGGCTGGTGCTGTCTGGAGGAGGGATGAATATGCAGGCAGGCACTGTAGGGACACTGGAACCACAGGTGCAGATGGGACCAGCTGAGGAACAGAAACGCACTGTCAGGTGCCGTCTGGACCAGGTGTTAGATGGGCACTGTCAGGTGCAATCTGGACCAGCTGTTGGACAGAGGAGCACAGACAGGTACATACAGATGGTTACAGCGTAGAGAAGCAGATGGGCAAACTTGGGGAACATTACTCAGGCACCTCCATATTGGAGGAGGAGCCTTAAATATAAGGTGTCATTCAGCTATTGGCTGGGAACACCTTAGGAAGATGCGTGTGGTCCCTTTAAGAAGGAGGGAGCACAATCCCTAAGCATAGTGCCTGGGCCTACAACTGAACCATGGGAGACACCGACACATAGGGGGCGAGATGAGGAGGTGGTGTGTGAGTGGGAGATACTGAATGTCCTGTCTGTTAGGTACAAGGAGATCCAACAAAGGGCAGAGCCTGTAATGCCAAGAGATCAAAAAGTCTGTAGTAAGAGTGAATCGTCCATTGTGTCAAAGGCAGATGCCAGGCCCAGGAGAAAGAGGAGGACAAACTAGTGTTGCTTTGATTTGGTGATTAGCAGGTCATTGGTGACTTTTGTCAGGGCAGTTTAAGTATAATAGTGCGGTTGGAAGCATTATTGTAAGTAGTCAAAGAGGTAGCAAGAGGAGAACTGGTAGGACAGTTCAAAATGGACGTGTTGTTCCAGTAGTTTGGAGGCATGGAGGAGAAGTGAGATGAGACGATAGCTAGACACAGATCAAAGGAAGGCTTTTTGAGGATGGGTATGATCGAAGTATGTTTAAATCAGGAGGTGAAGACTCCAGTTGTGAGTGACAGGTTGAAGAGGTGGGTTAGGCTTGGGATGAAGACTGTGTAAGGTTTGGAATGAGATGGGACAATACTGGGTCAAATTCACAGGTGGTGAGGCAAAGTCTTCAGCTGAGATGAGAGGAGAGGGAGGGGGAGCTGGTGGAAGGAGGAAAGAATTGAAAGTACTGAATAGCTGTTTAGGGTTGTGAGACAGGTATGATATGAGGAATGAGAAGTAGGTTTGTTTAGCTGCAGTGAGCAATTTTGCAGCATTCTTACAACTTCTATTACTGGACATGCTACTCCATGCTCTTTCTTTGGCAGTCACACAGCGGTTCGCTTTGTAGATGTGGGCCAAAAAGAACATGTGCTCCAGTAGATAGCAAGCGCTGCATCAAGTGGCCTCTGCTCCTCCTCTTCCTCCATCTTAACATCACACACACTACAGTCCACAAAAGGTGGCACCCCAATTACACTTGTTTTCCTCCATCTCACAACAACTCTCCATCCGCACAACTGACTGTAGGGAACCACAAGTCTGCAGATCTGTTCATACATTCTATGCCATGGGCATCATAAGTGTACTCCAAAGATTCACAGAGTAAAAAGGATGAAATCATCTGCACCAATGCCCAATTTTTTTTTTCAGTTTGATCCAGGGTCGAAAGAAGTAGGGTCCAAGCAGAATGCAAACCCTCATCAACAAAAGTTAACCCTGGGGGGTGGAGGTGATCCTGATGAAATTCAAATACTTGAGACGCACGCAGACTGCACTGTGCTGTCAGGCAGGGAGAGGAGGAGGGTGACACTCAGGGCAAGGAGTGAGAGAACAGAGGATGACGAAGAGGTAGTAGATCCCACTTGGTATAAATCCCAAAGGCATGCAGCTGAGTAGCTAAGGAGAAAAGAAGGAAGACAAGGAGGTAACGTTGTGGCTTTTCGCAGATAAAGAGCTATGCCATCACAACAAGAAATGTATTATCAGCCCCAACTCTGATTGTGGCCAGCAGCGTTCGTGGGTCTGCAGTTGCCTAGCTTGAGTCTTTTTTCAGACCGTAAAATGTGAAAAAAATCCTGTTTCTGCAAACTATGTTAAAAATGACAGAATATAGTTTAAAAAATTCAATAATTTGACTACTACATGCATGAACTGGCACATTCGCGGTCAACATGAAATAATCTTGGGAATCTCACTGTGCCAAAATGTAGACTAGTGGGCATTGCCAGCCACCATCCACCCCATCAACCGCATCTTCTGATTCTTCCTCTTCCCTCACCGTTGCAAGTATTGTCACACATGTCTCCGGCCTCAAAACCTCCACTTGTTTACTCGCTACAGTCGGGGTGAGTGGAAGCCCATCAGCTGATATGGAAGTGAACATGCCTGCTTTTTGTTGGATCTTAGATGCCAAGCACACCCCATCTTTCTCAATCCACCATAACATCTCCGCCTGAAACGCTCTCACAGTCCAACAACTTCTGTTCTCCCGATTCCACCCTCTGTCAGCACAGCAACCAGACCTCATTTGCTCACATAAAAGATTGTTTCCTCCTAGACATGGCAAAGCTAAGAGCTTGAAATTTACCATCTTCAATCTATTAATAATAATAATAACTGGTGATTATCGAATAGTGAAATATTCGGATTTGGGAAAAATCAACACGAATAATTTTTAATATCCGTGTATTTGTACCGAATAACGAATCCAATGCAAGTCAATGGGAAAGCCGAATATTTTTCTGCTGGACCTGCTGGATCCAAACAAACAGGTCTGATGGCATGAGAAAAAAGCTGAAATGTATAAAAAAAAGCTAAAACTAAATGGGAACAGCATGGAGAAGATGCCTGCATGCCTTTTTGACTCACATATGGTATCTGGGAATAATGTTGTCAGACTATTGGGCCTATTTTACGGATTTTCAAAAAGACCTACCAAACCAAACCAAAAATGTTATTTAAAGAAAAAAATGCAAAGAAACATTATTTCCTTCATAATTACATGCATATAAAGCAAAATAAAAAAAATACCTTCCCTTTAGCATATGTTCACATGGAGCGTTTTGGCTTTATTTTTTACTTTACCATTTGTGAGGGCTCTCACTCCTATATTTTGGTAGGACCCTCCTTCATGCCAAATAGTTAGTTAGCAAGATAGTGGAATATATATTCCTCATCCCCTTACAATGGCATTTCAAACATGACCATTTGAATTTTGGCCTTTGCCCGACATCACCACCATGTCCACTGCCATCTCATTATGCGGCCCTCGCTGACAATTAGCTGAGTTCCAGCAGGTGCCGTAAAGCCTGATTTGGTAAGGGCCCTCAGGTGGCCCTGTATCATACATTTGGGAGAGCTCTCACTCCTACATTCGGGAGGTCCTTCCCTCTTGTCAAACAGTTAGTCACATAGTGGATTACATATTCCCCATCACTTTACAATGCAACATGCCCATTTGAATTTTGGGCTTTGCACGCAACAACTACCATGCGCACAACCATGTCATTATGCAGCCCTCGCTTTTAATTTTCAGAGGGCCATCAGGTGGAGTGAAACCTGCGTTTTGTAAGTTCCACAGTTCATTTTTGCTACCGTATCCCAATGGAACCACTGTCATAGCGGGTTAAGCCTCTGTAAGGTGAATATAATAAAAGGAGTTAGGTGAGCTGTATGTTCAATGTCAGTAAATTGGATTCTACCAGACACCAATAGCATTAGAATTAAATTTGGAATACAGTGTATGCAAACGAGCGCTTGTATTGCGTTCAGTCTGTCAGGCCTGAAACCCATTGGAGAACACCGTGTGCACAGCTGTAGTGGGTGCTTAGGTTAGGTTCCAAAACCATAGACATTCAAAATATAAACCTAGCACTCAACTTAGCTATTGTAAGTGAAGTTTTATTGTGGTACATCAAAAAACGTTTCAGTCCTTTAGGACCTTTTTTCAGTTACGTACTTGTTGGGTAAATGCAGAAAATGTCTCCTAATGAGAGACAGGGTATTGTGCTACTTAATGGAGTCCTTATAGGACAGCTAGAAGAAACTTATCTGATCAGGAGTGGGGCAGCTGTGCCTACAGACACGGTGGATACGTAACTGAAGAAGGTCCTAAAGGACCGAAACGTTTTTTGATGTACAACAATAAAACTTCACTTACTATAGCTAAGTTGAGTGCTAGGTTTATATTTTGAAGGCCTGAAACCCATGTCAGGAACATGTACAAGCCTCATTTAACTTGGAAGCTGCCTCCTCAATGTTAAGAGACAGGTGTGTCATTGACCAATCTAAACAAGCCTACGCAATTCTTCTGGAAACTACCCAACCAGACAGAATAGGTCTGTGGAGCGTATTAATCCAGTTTCTTAGATGTGCTTAAAATATGCAGAAACTGGCCAATACCCACCACCACCATTTTTTGTAAGGACTCAAATTTGCAAAATGTAAGGGAAAGAAGTTTAAAAAGAGACAAGTCTCATTTAGGAGCCTGGAAAAGCCAGCAATGGTCTTTGTCCAGCATCGGACAATGTAAATTGCTAACAAATATGTATGATCTATCTAATTAATAATTTGTGAACAGACATATATGCTGACAAGGGACGACGGAATGGTGCACTGAGACAATGAACTAGACGTGGTTGCTGACTGCTGTGTCTGTGCAACGGCAGGTTGTGGAAAGGAGGCCTCAGCGCCTCATTTCTGGACAGCAGTGTGGGAATGACGTAACACAGGGGAAGGGCCAGAGGTTTTACCGTCAGATACATTTTTTGTACCCAGGAGTTCCTCCCAACTACTGGGGTGCTGTGTATATCAGCAGTATTTGGCATATGCTAACAGAGGTATTATGTCAAATTTCCCTTTATAAAAGTATGTGTGGGTCAGATTTTAGAACTAGCAGCATATACAGTACAGACCAAAAGTTTGGACACACCTTCTCATTTAAAGATTTTTCTGTATTTTCATGACTCTGAAAATTGTAAGTTCACACTGAAGGCATCAAAACTATGAATTAACACATGTGGAATTATATACTTAACAAAAAAGTGTGTAACAACTGAAAATATGTCTTGTATTCTAGGTTCTTCAAAGTAGCCACCTTTTGTGTTGATGACTGCTTTGCACACTCTTGGCATTCTCTTGATGAGCTTCAAGAGATAGTCACCGGAAATGGTCTTCCAACAATCTTGAAGGAGTTCCCAGAGATGCTTAGCACTTTTTGGCCCTTTTGCCTTCACTCTGCGGTCCAGCTCACCCTGGACAGGCATAATGCTGGGATTGGGAGTCCCCTCTGTGGCTCAAAATTCTGTTCTTCCTCCTCCTCATCCTTCTCCTCCTGTTCCTTAGAATCATAAAATCATAGAATGGTAGAGTTGGAAGGAACCTCCTGCTCAAAGCAGGATTCAATAAATCATCCCAGACACATGTCTGTTCAGCCTCTGTTTGAAGATTTCCATTGAAGGAGAACTCACCTCTTGTGGCAGCCTGTTACACTCATTGATCACCCTGTCAAAAGTTTTTTCTAATATCTAATATGTATCTCCTCCCATTCAGTTTCATCCCATTGCTTCGAGTCTTTCCTTGTAGAAATGAGAATAAAGATGATCCTTCAACAATGTGACAGCCCTTGAAATATTTGTAGACAGCTATTAAGTCTCCTCTCCGTCTTCTTTTTTTCAAGTTGAACATTCCCAAATACTGTAACCATTCCTCATGGGACATGGTGTCACGCTCACGCCCTGACTGGTGGGCATGAGCCAGCGGATTGTGGACCCACTGTGCCACAAACCAGACTACCCTGGAAGAGCGTAACTAATGCAGCTACCTTGGTCTTTGGAGCCTCTGATGGTGAGGTCAAGCTTGTGCGGCAGGTAGCTGCCAGGTGCCACTCCAGGGTGGTGTCTGGCTGTGGCTGCTGATCCCACTGGGGAACAAAACACTAGGACAGATGGAACTGACAGACAGGCAGGTGAGCACGACATACACTACTGGTATTCTGGCAGGCGGGCATGGCCGAGACACTGGCAGGCGGGCACGGCTGAGACACTGGCAGGTGGGCATGGCTGAGACACTGGCAGGCGGGCATGGCTGAGACACTGACAGGCGGGCACTGCTGAGACACTGGCAGGCGGACACAGCTGAGCCACTGGCAGGCGGGCACGGCTGAGGCACTGGCAGGCGGGCACGGCTGAGACACAGAGACAGGGACCAACTAGAATGGCACAGGGACAAGGGCAGGAAGGAGTGGTGTATGGAATAGAAAGCGAGTGTAGTTACTGGTACTGACAGGTAAGAAAAGTGTATGGAGGAACAGGTAGAGACCTGTTCACATAGCAGGTGCAGGTACTGGTACTGGCAGGAAGAAATGAAGTATAAAGGAACAGGTTTGAACCTGTTCACATAGGAGAAGAACCGCAAGGCTGCGGAGAGGCGTTGCAATTGGCAGCAAGAGGTTCAGCAGTAGCAGGAGCGGAGCAGAGCGGAACTGCAAGGTATGAGGAGAGGAGCTGCAGCAAGAGGTTCTGCAGTAGCAGGAGCGAAGCAGAGCGGAACTGCAAGATATGCTGAGAGGAGCTGCAGCAAGAGGTTCTGCAGAAGCAGAGCGAAGCAGAGTGGAACTGCAAGATATGCGGAGAGGAGCTGCAGCAAGAGGTTCTGCAGAAGCAGAGCGAAGCAGAGTGGAACCGCAAGGTATGCGGAGAGGAGCTGCAGTGAGAGGTTCTGCGGCAGCAGGAGCGAAGCAAAGTGGAACGGAGCAGAACCGCAGGAGTGCAGAGCAGAGGCTGAGAGTGGTTCAGAGAGGACACAAGGAAAGACACAGCAGGGAAAGAAACCACAGACAAGGAGACTAACAGACAGGTAGGACAAAGTTCATCCACAATAATGGAGCAAGACAAGGTACAGGAACAAAGACACAGGGACCAGGACATTCTGCCTCCTGGAGGGCGGCAAGACAAGTACAAGGCAAAACTAGGAGTCAAGCCTCCAGAGAAGGTGAAATACAGGACAGGACCTGGCAGCTCAGTAGCAAGACACTAACTATTATTATTATTATTATTGTTTATTTCTATAGCACCATTGATTCCATAGTGCTGTACATGAGAAGGGGTTACATACAAATTACAGGTATCACTTACAGTAAAGAAACTAACAATGACAGACTGATACAGAGGGGAGAGGACCCTGCCCTTTCAGGCTTACATTCTACAGGATTGTGAGGCAGGAGACAGTAGGTCGGGGGGTTGCAGCAGTTCCGGTGTTGGTTGAGGCAATATCTTCGGTAGTGGTGAGGAGGTAGCAGGGTCATTGCAGGCTGTAGGCTTTCCTGAAGAGGTGGGTTTTCAGGTTCCGTCTGAAGGATCCGAATGTGTTTGATAGTCGGACGTGTTGGGGCAAAGAATTCCAGAGGATGGGGGATATTCGGGAGAAGTCTTGGAGGCGGTTGGGTGAGGAGCGAATAAATGTGGAGGGGAGAAGGATGTCTTGGGAGGATCGGAGATTACGTGAGGGAAGATATCGGGAGATTAGTTCAGAGATATAAGGAGGAGACCGATTATAGATGGCCTAGTAGGTCAGTATTAGTAATTTGAACTGAATACGCTGAGGGAATGGGAGCCAGTGAAGAGATTTGCAGAGGGGAGAAGCGGAGTAGTAGCGAGGAGAGAGGTGAATTAGTCGTGCAGCAGAGTTAAGGATGGACTGGAGAGGTGCGAGGGTGTTAGCAGGGAGGCCAGAGAAAAGGGTGTTGCAGTAGTCGAGGCGGGAGATGATGAGGGCGTGCACAATCATTTTAGTAGATTGAGGGTTGAGGAAAGGACGGATTCTTTAAATATTTTTGAGCTGAAGGCGGCAGGAGGTAGAAAGAGCTTGGATGACTTAAGATATTGCTCAGGCAAGTTCCACAGGGTGGAGCTGCCCTAAATACTAAAGGCCTCTTGGTAATTGGTCAGGGACACAGACAGGTGCACCCTGATTCCATAAGAATCAGAGTGTTCTGGCGCCTCCCCCCTATGCACACAGCAAGGAAGCATGCAGAGAGCAGGCAGAAAGCAAGAGGCACAGAACATGGAGCCAGCAGCAGACAGAAATCACAGCATGGCCTGGAGCAGTGAGTAAGTTGGTGTGTGAGGAATGGGAGGCCATGCAATGATGCTGTCAGAGTTGATAGACATGGTTTGCAGACCGGTCACCATTCTGGTCACTCTTATCTGAACTTGCTCTAGTTTGTTGAAGTCTTTTTTAAAATGTGGTGCCCAAAACTGGGCACAGTATTCCAGATGAGGTCTGACCAAAGAGGAGTAGAGGACAATAATGACTTCACGTGATCTAGACTGAATGCTTCTGTTAATACATCCCAGAATTGTATTTGCCTTTTTTGCTGCTGCATCACACTGTTGACTCATGTTCAGTCTGTGATCTATTAGTATACCCAAGTATTTTTCACATGTGTTGTTGCTTAGCCCTATTCTGTATATGCTTTTTTCATTTTTATTGCCCAGATGTAGTACTTTCCATTTTTCCCTGTTAAACACCATTCTGCTACTTGCTGCCCACTGCTCCTTGTTCTCACCCGATGTGGCCTGAGAATACTGTGTGAGGCTGGGCTGTGTGGTATCAGCCACTGTACAATCTTGTTCCATAGCCACCTGCTCGGCATTCAAGGCTTCCTCTTTCAAATTCTGCAGCAAACTTTTTAATAGACAGAGCATTGGGATGGTTACGCTCATAATAGCGTCATCAGCGCTCACCATGTTGGTGGAATACTCAAAGTTTTGAAGAACCTCACATAAGTCAGCGATCCACACACACTCAGCAGTTGTTATGTGCGGGGCTGAGGGTTACTCTGATGGGCATTGAGAAGCTGGAATTGAGACACTGCTGTCATGATCTAGGCCGGGTTTTTGTCTTGTCTCTCCTTTCCCGGTCTGGTCATGTCAGGGGTTAATTATCCCTGCCTTGTTCCTGTGTCCGGTCTGCTACATCTCTGTGCTGCAACCTGTGTGCTGTGCGAGTTATATTTCTTGTTTTCGGCGTGTTTAGCTGGCTTTGGTGAGTTCCTGATCTGCCCTGATGCGTCCATCTGACAATACCCGTGTTTCTGACCTTTGGACTGTGTTCAGAATACCCGCTTGTCGTTACCCCTTTGCATCTGATATTCCATTGCTGACCTTTGGAACGTGTTGTAAGGATTAGGCCTCGCTTGAGTGCGACCGGAGGTAATCAGGAGGGCGACTTCACTCGATTCTTCAAGCAAGTTTATTCAAACTTCATAAACTGCTTACAACATAAACAAAACAGCTTTCTCTGGCACAAAGTAACAAAAAGGCATATATACAGTCCTGGTACTCTAGCAGAGTAGTCTCCTCAGAGCACACACACTGGAGGTCTCCACACCTCCAGCCACTCACACCTGTGGTCAGCAGTAGGCTTATTTATATCGCAGACATCCAGCTAACACAGAACACATGACTGGTCATGTGGCCATTACCTCATCACAGGTCCTCAAACCACATACAAAGGTATAGTGATGCCCTACTCTCCCATCTGTCTATGTGTTCATCATATCGCTACATACCTCCCCCCTCTGCCTAAAGCCGTGGGCTTGGCACATTTCATTCACCGACTAGAAACTCTTTTCAGTCGTCTCCACAATTAACTGGTCTGTCACAGTTTGGCTTAGGTCACTGAGTACTGAGCTAATTGAGGTGTCACTGCCTCTACTTCTCATTTCAGGCCATCTCTGTCCTGTCTTAGTTCCACTTCGATGACTTTCACTCTGAAGCGAACTTCTGCGCCTCTCTATATTACGGGTTGAAGGTGGCTGCCTGTTTTCCCCCAACTCTTGCAGCTGTCTGTTGATCTGCTCCTCCTCAATTCTTAGCTGTTCTATTCTTCCTGGTGCACCTCCAGGAGCATCTGGATCTTCCCAAGGTTTTCCACCAACCCCTTCCGACTTGGAGGTTTTCTTGTTGGCTCCCGACGTCTCTGCTTCTCGCGGAGGCCATCTGGGTGGCGGTTCCCTTGCTGACTTTCTTCCTCCGTTGAGGCCCCTTCTTTGGTCATCTTCTCCAGTTCACTCTCCTCCCGTACGCTCGGACCAGGAGAGTGCAACCGTTCGGTTTCCTGGACTGTCGTGGATTTCCTGAGGTGGGCATTAGCTTCCTTCTCTATTTGGAGTTCTTTGAGAATTTTCTCTTGCTCCTCTGCCCAGCAGCGGTGCTCCTCCTCTCTCGGTAGAAGTTCCTGCTGATGCTTCTCCTGGGCCTCTCTGAGCATCTCCGTATCTTTCACTAGGATTTGGGTCGCCGTATGGCACGCTGACAGTTGACCTTGGACTTTAGAGACTTCCTTCTCCAGGTCCTCCACTCGTTGCTCAATCCCTTGTCTCCCTATTAGAGTTGAGCGATACTTTCCGATATCCTAAAGTATCGGAATCGGAATGGTATCGCCGATATCACTAAAATATCGGCGATACCCGATACCGATACCGGAAGTCCCATGTAAGTCTATGGGAACAAAATATCGCAACTAAAAAAACCTTTCTTTCCTTGTAAACACTAAATATACACACATAGAATACATATATATATATTATATATATATATATATACATGTCATTGTGACATATATATATACATATATGTATAGTTTATACACTTCTACATAGTAAAATATCCTCTGATTCAATTGCCGGGTAAAGCCGGCTTCAGTGAAAAGACAGAAGCACCAGACATGAAATGACACTTGGTGTACATAGGGTTAACCATGTCTTTTCATGTCGTTTGCTATCTGATTTGCACAAACAATTAAATCAGTCTATGTGTGCAAAATTTCACACCTGTAGGGGTTAATTAAAGGTGTAAATTCGTTGTAAAAAAAACGGACTTTTTTGCTACGAATTTACACCTTTAATTAACCCCTACAGGTGTGAAATTTTGCACACATAGACTGATTTAATTGTTTGTGCAAATTAGATAGCAAAGGACATGAAAAGACATGGTTAACCTATGTACACCAAGTGTCATTTCATGTCGGGTTCACCCGACAGAAAGACACTTGGTGTACATAGGGTTAACCATGTCGTTTCATGTCCTTTGCTATTAATTTGCACAAAACAATTAAATCAGTCTATGTGTGCAAAATTTCCAACCTGTAGGGTTAATTAAAGGTGTAAATTCGTGGAAAAAAAACTGACTTTTTTGCTACGAATTAAACACCTTTAATTAACCCCTACAGGTGTGAAATTTGCACACATAGACTGATTTAATTGTTTGTGCAAATTAGATAGCAAAGGACATGAAAAGACATGGTTAACCCTATGTACACCAAGTGTCATTTCATGTCGGGTTCTGCATTTTCACAAAAGCCGGCAATTGAATTAGCGGCTATTATACTATGTAGAAGTGTATGAACTACAAATATAAATATATATATATATGTGTCACAAATTCAATGACATGTATATATATATATGAGGTGTAAAATTGCTGAAAAAAAATGTGTGGGCTCCCGCCCTATTTTCGCAACCAGACAGACAAAGCCAGTGAGTGGGGCAGATAATAATAGCCCAGAGAGGGACCATTATTTTTGCCCCCCCCCGGCTACTAACATCTGCCCCCAGACACCCCAGGAAAGACAAATCTATAATTAGATTCGCCCTTTCTGGCACTTTGCCCGTCTATTCCCATTGCCCTGTAGCGGTGGCGAATGGGTTAATATGGGGTTAAAGCCACCTTGCTATTGAAAGGTGACCTTAAGCCAGGTTAATAATTGAGAGCTGTCAATTAGACAACTATCAATTATTAATCCTATTGCATGAAATAAAAATAAAACACACACACTTTAATTAAAAATCATTTTAATGAAATAAAGACACATGTTTTTGACCATCTTTTATTTTACTGCAAAAACCATTTCCTGTAATAAAAATAAAATAAAAAAGCAAAATTATTCTTACCTATCCCATGCACAGTCAGGTCCCACGGTGTAATCCTTCAGAAAGGGTTAATGTTTACTGCAGGGACCGCAGCTAATGCTGCAGCCTCACAGTAAACCCCAAATGAATGAGTTCCTCTCCTGCCTGACAGGAGAGTAAAGGCTGGGTGTCACATAACGATACACCAGCGATCCCGACAACGATATGCACTTGTCAGGATCGCTGGTGTATCGCTACATGATCGCTGCTGAGCTGCCAAACAGGCAGCTCAGGCAGCGATCTGGGACAGCGACACTGCGGGTAACATCGCTTAAGGGCCCGTCTCACATAGCAATATCGCTACCGAGATCGCTGCTGAGTCACTAGTTTTGTGACGCAGCAGCGAGCTCACCAGCGATATCGCTGTGTGTGACATTCAGCGACGATCAGCCCCCCTGCCGGGTATCGCTGATCGTCGCTGAAATGTCAGGACCTTTTTTTGATCGCTGGTTTCCCTCTGACAGGCACGCATCGCTGCGTGTGACAGGCGGGAGACCAGCGATCCGCTGGTAACCAAGGTACACAGCGGGTTTCCAGGCACCGCGCAGCGCTTGGAAACCCGCTGTGTACCTTGGATACCAGCTCCCTGCATCAGGGCGCTGGTATCCAAGGTACACAGCGGGTTTCTAGGCACAGCCCCGCACCTGGAAACCCGCTGTGTACCTTGGTTACCAGCGGATCGCTGGTCTCCCGCCTGTCACACGCAGCGATGTGTGCCTGTCAGCGGGAAACCAGCGATCAAAAAAAGGTCCTGACATTTCAGCGACGATCAGCGATATCCGGCAGGGGGGCTGATCGTCGCTGAATGTCACACACAGCGATATCGCTGGTGAGCTCGCTGCTGCGTCACAAAACTAGTGACTCAGCAGCGATCTCGGTAGCGATATCGCTATGTGAGACGGGCCCTTAAGTGGAAAGCTTAATTGATTGCTTTCCACTTTCACTTCAGGTCAGCCAGGGACACAATCAGTGACGTCAGAGGGAACTGATTAACAAAAATAGGGGTTCCCTTCGAAAAAAAAATGGCGTGGGGTCCCCCCTATTTTTGTTAACCAGCCAGATGAAGCAGACCGCTGAGGCCTGGATTTTCAGGCTGTTAAGGAGCCAAGATCCATGGACCTTGCCAGCCTGATAATACTAGGCCACAGCAGTCGCATATCTTGGCTGATTAACAAAAATAGGGGATCCCCTCGAAAAAAATTGGCGTGGGGTCCCCCCTATTTTTGTTAACCAGCCAGATGAAGCAGACCGCTGAGGCCTGGATTTTCAGGCTGTTAAGGAGCCAAGATCCATGGACCTTGCCAGCCTGATAATACCAGGCCACAGCAGTCTGCATATCTTGGCTGATTAACAAAAATAGGGGATCCCCTCGAAAAAAATTGGCGTGGGGTCCCCCCTATTTTTGTTAACCAGCCAGATGAAGCCAGACACCGCTGAGGCCTGGATTTTTCAGGCTGTTAAGGAGCCAAGATCCATGGGACCTTGCCAGCCTGATAATACCAGGCCACAGCAGTCTGCATATCTTGGCTGATTAACAAAAATAGGGGATCCCCTCGAAAAAAATTGGCGTGGGGTCCCCCCTATTTTTGTTAACCAGCCAGATGAAGCAGACCGCTGAGGCCTGGTTTTTCAGGCTGGTAAGGATCCAATATCCATGGACCTTGCCAGCCTGATAATACCAGGCCACAGCAGTCTGCTTAGCTTGGCTGGTTAACAAAAATAGGGGATCCCCTCGAAAAAAAAACGGCGTGGGGATCCCCCCTATTTTTGTTAACCAGCCAAGTAAAATGCAGACTGCTGCGGCCTGGTATTAAAAGACTGTCAAGGCCCATGGATTTTGGCCCTCAACAGCCTGATAATACCAGGCTACAGCAGCCCCACATTTGGCGCATCAAAAGATGTGCCAATTGTGGCACTTTACCCGGCTCTTCCCACTTGCCCTGTAGCGGTGGCAAGCGGGGTAATAAGGGGTTAATGTCACCGTTGATTGCACGGTGACAATAAGCCCGGTTAATAATGGAGAGGTGTCAATAAGACACCGATCCATTATTAATCCCAAAGTTTTAAATGTTTAAAAAAAAGACAAAGAAGAAAAAAGTCTTTTAATGAAATAAAAGAGACAACACAGTTTTCATTAATTTTATTGTACTCTCATTCCTGCGACGCCATCGATCTCCTGTAAAAAAAGAAAAAAAACAAACCAACAGTATACCACCTGTCCGACGCAGTCCATAACGACAGTCCCACGACGATCCAACTCTGCTACATCGCAATGACAGGCAGAGCCTGTCATCTCGACGCAGCACAGCTGATTACCTGCTTCCCCGGTGGTGACGTCATCGGACTGACTGCTTTACGGCCGGGATTACCCAGCAGTCACTGCAGTTATCGCGAGAAACTGCATGTGACCGCCGGGGAAAGAAGATTGCGGCCATGAAGCAGTCCAGCCGTGACCGCCGGAGATCTTCTGCCAGGTAAGTGCCGCTGACTCCTGACAGACCCGACCGACGGACACTGACAGTGACAGTGACAATCCCGATTCCGGTATCCGATAATGACGAAATATCGGAACTCGGAATCGGAATTCCGATACAGCCAATATCGGCCGATACCCGATATTTGCAGTATCGGAATGCTCAACCCTACTCCCTATCCTTTCTCGCCCGATCTGTCTCCCTTTAAAGCAGCTCCATCTCATGGGACTTGCCTCTCTTTTATTCCAGTACATGTTGCATCCCATCCTTTTCCCTCTTATTTCTCTTTCTTAGATGAGCATAGGCTGTCGGGCCCTTCCTCTGCACGCCCCTGCGGTGAGGAGGAGATCTGCACTTGTACCCGACTCCACCTTGCTGCACTCGCTTTCACTTGCGGTTAAGTTACAGTCTGTATAGGAGTCATTCCCACTCCCTCTGTCATCTTGGAACAGCAAGTCCCCACTTAACCAGGTGTCAGCCCCTATTCCTGGAGCTACCCAGTTTTCTTCGGTCCTATATTTGGTCACCCCAAAGTCCTCACTTTGGTCTGAGCCACACTTTCTGACGGTCACAAGCACTGGGTATCTTTGACTTTAGGGGTGGCTACCTCTGTTTTACCACCACACTATCAGCAACCACTACAGCCGCCTGCAGGGATGGGCCTCTCCTAGAGTCATTCTGGTTCCCTTCTGAGCATCAGCCAGTGCTTCGTCCCACACCTCCCAAAACCGTTTACAATCCTGGCCTATTATTATAGGATATGGTAAGTCTGGGACTACAGGGACATCATGGGTAGAAATAATAGTGGACGTCTCAACGATTACCCTGGTTACCTGATACTCCCAGTGACCCATGAACAAGGGACTTCAACTTCTTTCCGGGAATCAGATAGACAGGGAGTGTGTCGCTCAGCAGAGTCACCTGGCTTCCTGAGTCTAGAAGTCCACTCACACACTCTCCATTCACTATTAGACAACAGTTCAGTGCCCCCCGGTCAGATGTAAAGTCAGTACACCATTCGCGACATACGCTGCTCTAACCCTGAACCCGGCAATAGTTCCTCGCTCTCACCGCCACCTCTTTTCTCCTCATTGACTCAGTTTGAGACTCCCCCCTTCTGAGTGTGGCAGATAGTTTGTTAGGGTTTACTGGTTCCCCATTCTCGCTAGGGACCTCAGAACCCTTTCTCCACAGATCCCAAAACAGACAGAAATCCCGGCCTATAATTATAGGACGCACCAAGTCCCGAACGACGCCTACTTCATGGGACTCAGTGCCATGCGTCGTTTCAATGTCCACTCTGGCCATAGGGTAGTCCTTTACATCATCATGTATGCATTGAACACCAACTTTTTTTCCTGGTAGTATGTTGAGAGGAAAAGTGGCCCTAATCAAGGTCACTAAGCTCCCAGAGTCTAGCAGCGCCGTTACTGCTTCACCGTTCACCTTCACGGGACATACTTGAGGACCCTGATTGGGGAACGGGTTTCCACTGCAGGCTGGATATGCATACCATGAAATACGGTGTCCTATGCTGCAGTCCATCTGCTCAGTGGTCTGCGGACACCGGGCAGCTATATGTCCTGGCTCGCGGCACCTCCAACAAATAATATCACCCGCAGTGACCTTGGGCACCACCTCCCCCCGCCATTTTGACCTTGCGCGCTCCACCCCTTTTTGGGACTCTGCCCCCTGTTGGGGCCGCCAGTACGTAATGGGCTGCTTCCCCAAGGAACCTTCCATCCCCTGGTACCTCTCGACCAGTCCGACCAGTTCATTAGCATTACGGGGATCATCCTGGGCAACCCAGGTCTGCAGGGACTTTGGCAGGGAGTGCACAAACCGATCCATTACAACTCTTTCTACCATCTGGGCCGGTGTAGCAGACTCTGGCTGTAGCCATTTCTGGACCAGGTGCAGCAGGTCAAACATTTGGGAGCGAGGTGGTTTGTCCCGGTAATAAGCCCAGCGGTGCACTCTCTGTGCCCTGACAGTCATTGTTACCCCCATACGTGCGAGGATCTCAACCTTTAACTTAGGATATTCCTGAGCGTCCTGCACAGTCAAATCGTAGTATGCCTTCTGGGTCTCCCCTGTCAGGTATGGGGCCAGTACCTCTGCCCACTGCTCTGGGGGAAGTCTTTCCCTCTCAGCAACCCTCTCAAATACAGTCAGGAAGGCTTCAACATCATCCCGGGGTCATTTTTTGTAACGTGCGTCTTACCGCCTTTCTGACGTGGTTGTCATTAGCCAGACCTGGGGTTGGGGCACTCGTCCTGCCCTGGATGGCGGTTGTCAGAAGCTGTATCTGCTGCCGATGTTCCTGCTGGCTCTCCTGCATCTGCTGTTGGTGCTCCTCTTGGCTCTGCTGCATCTGTTGCAACAACATCCTGTTGGTCTCTTGCTGCTGTACCTGCGCCTGGACCAAGTGTTTCAGCAGGTCCTCCATTTTTTCCGGCAATGCTGGCTGGCTTGCTATAGCCTTGACCCACGACATGCAGTAACCAGTCCCACTTCTCTGCTGGGAACGCTGCCCGCATTCTCCACCAATTGTAAGGATTAGGCCTCGCTTGAGTGCGACCGGAGGTTAGCAGGAGGGCGACTTCACTCGATTCTTCAAGCAAGTTTATTCAAACTTCATAAACTGCTTACAACAGAAACAAAAACAGCCTTCTCTGGCACAAAGTAACAAAAAGGCATATATACAGTCCTGGTACTCTAGCAGAGTAGTCTCCTCAGAGCACACACACTGGAGGTCTCCACACCTCCAGCCACTCACACCTGTGGTCAGCAGTACGCTCATTTATATCGCAGACATCCAGCTAACACAGAACACATGACTGGTCATGTGGCCATTACCTCATCACAGGTCCTCAAACCACATACAAAGGTATAGTGATGCCCTACTCTCCCATCTGTCTATGTGTTCATCATATCGCTACAGTGTTCAGACTACCCATTTGTTATTGCCCCTTTGCTTATTCACTGTCTCTCTGGCATTTGGACTCTGGCATGTGACCTGACTTGCAACTTTGGATTTCCCCTTGGTACTATGTTACTCTCTGGTATCGACTCAGCTCTCTGATAATTCCGCTGACACCTAGTGGTCGCTGTAATACTGCTGGTCTGCTTCTTTGCAGGATATCCAGTTCATTTTCCACTCTGCTGCCATCTAGTGGAGTTTGTGTTACACTGCAGTAATCCTCAGTATTACAGTGTGACATTATAACTAGCCCTGCAGTTTTTTTTTCTCTCTATGGATCGGCTTCTTACTCTGGCGGATCAGATGTCAAGTTTGACCCGAATGATGCAGGATTTGTCTGTAGAACATAGAGCCCTTGCCACCTCTCATAACAAACTCCATGGGGAACTTTCTGAAGCTGTTAAATCTTTTCAGGGTTCCATGACACAATCAGCCTTTAGGCAACCGGATCCCATTAATGTTTCTTTACACTCTCCAGAACCTACGATCAGGCTCCCAGATACTTTCTCTGAGAGAGAAGAAGTTTTGTATATTCAGAGAGAGTTGTAAGTTTCTCTTTTCCCTTAGACCCAGATCCTCAGGAAATGAGAGTCAACGGGTGAGGATAATTATGTCTTTACTAAGGGAGGGTCCTCGGACTTGGGCTTTTTCCCTACCTTCTACTGCCCTTGAACGTACATCTGTGGATAGGTTCTTTGAGGCCTTAGGACTGATTTATGATGAACCCGACTGGGTCAAAGTGACAGAGGACAAGATCATGAGTCTCCCCCAGGGTAAGCTCACTGCAGAATGGTACTGTTCAGAGTTTAGACCGTGGTCCACCGAGATGTCTTGGAATGACTGCTTTAAGATGCCAGTTCAGGAGAGGATTTTCGGATCATCTTAAGGACGCTCTGGCTCTCCATCCGCCACCCAGTTCTTTGGAGAAGGCCAGGACCCAAGCCATTTGCATGGATCAGAGATTGCGGGAGAGAGGAGTAATCCAGCGAGAGGTTCCAGTATACACTGCCAAGTCCGAGGTGATGTCATATACAGAACCTATGGAGGCTGGGGCCACTAACCTCAAGGATAAGGAGAGGAAGCAGCGACGCAAAGGGAAACTATATTTCTATTGTGGAAGTCCGAGACATTGGAAGAAGGACTGCCACTCTTGACCACCGACTAACAAGTTAAGTCTGTGTTATTGTCGAGGAGTTCACCCAGACTCTGAGGTTCCGTTTTCCTCATTTCAAAAGATTCTGTTAGAGGTTGAACTGTGTTGTGGAAATGGTGTCGCATACACTTCAGCTTTCGTGGACTGTGGATCATCCATGAACTTTAACAGTGATCTGGTGTCCAAGAGTAAGTTAGGGACAGTTAGGTTAAAGACTCCCATCCATATCACTGCCATTGATAAGACACCGTTGGCTCAAACTGTGGTTAAATTTGTCTGAGGAGTTTCTCCTCAAAGTGGGTTCCCTGCACCAGGAACGAATTTCATGTTACATTCTGGATAACTTTCCAGCGGGACTGGTGTTGGGATTCCCCTGATTACAGTTGCATAATCCTGTTATTGACTGGGAATCTCGTTATATTGTTAAATGGGGTCCTAATTGTTCTAATGGTTGTCTTTCTGCTGTTCTGGTGTCTTCTGTTAATCTGGAGGGTATTTCGGAGTACCTGAAAGATCTTGGAGATGTGTTTTCCGAAAAAGAGGTTGAGGTCTTGCCACAACATCTCCCCTATGATTATACTATTAATCTGATTCCAGGTGCTAAATTGCCCAAGGCCCGTTTGTACAATCTTTTTGCCCGGAACGCACTGCTAGTGAAAGATTATAACTCAGAAAGTTTATGAAAAGGTCACATTCGTCTCTCTGTCTCTCCTGTCGCTGCTGGATTTTTTTTTGTTAAAAAGAAAGATGGTGGTTTACGCCCTTGCCTTCGATTTTCGGGAACTACCGTATATACTCGCGTATAAGCCGAGATTTTCAGCCCATTTTTTAGGGCTGAAAGTCCCCCTCTCGGCTTATACGCGAGTCATATACTGGGGGGGTCGGCGGGGGAGGGGGGAGCGGGGTGTCAGATTATGCTTACCCCTCCGCCGGCGCGTCTCAGCAGCCCTCCTGCTTCTCCCATGATCTCCGGCTCCTGGTACCGCTCATTAAAGTCATGAATATGCATATATTTTTTGGGAAAATGGGGGTGCGTCTTATAGTCGGAATATACTTACAAATATTGTGGCGGTGGCAGGAGTCGGGAGATTCTGTGGCGGTCCCGGTCCGACGCTGCCGGGCAATGATCACACTTCCTTCCCAGGCTGGTGAAGCAGTTGCGGCAGGTTCGACGGTGGTGCTTTGTGGTGCGGGGGGGCTCCGCGAGTATTTTGTGAAAGTCCGGAGACCCAGCATATCCATTGTTGTGATGCAGTGGCCTCCGGGAAATTGGCCGCCGGGGGTGGCGCATGCTCAGATTGAGATCTCGGCAATGAGATTTCCTCTCAATCTGGTACGATGCGGTGGCCTCCGGGAAAATTGCCGCTGGGGACAGCGTATGCTCAGATTGAGATCTCAGCAAAAAGATCTTGTCCCGAGATCTCGGGAGACGAGATCTCGTTGCTGAGATCTCTGAGCATGCAATGCCCCCGGCAGCCATTTTCCGAGAGGCCACCGCATCGCAGCAAGGGATATGCAGGGCCTCCGGGCTTCCACAAGATGCCGGCGGAGCCCCCCTCCACCACAAAGCACCGCCGCCGAACCTGCCGCACCAGACACACCATCCTTGGATGGGATTTCCTGGAGGCTACTGCATCGCAGCAATAGATATGCAGGGCCTCCGGGTATTCTCAAGATGTCAGTGGAGACCCGAGCATCACTGCTGAACCTGCCACCCCAGAATGGGATGAGAGTCATATGGCCAGACCACCGAACACCCCTGTGACCCCGCTCCACCAGTACTGCCGATTTCCCCCAGGTAAGCTGAATTTGGACTGTAAGACAGACCCTCATTTGACACATTAATTTTTTTTCCCTATTTTCATTTTGAAAATTTGGGGTGCGTCTTACGGTCTGATGCGTCTTATAGTCCGAAAAATATGGTACTGATACGGAATGTAAATTGTGAGGCCCATTGGGGGCAGTGATGATAATGTATGTAAAGCTAGCTCTATATCAAGAAAAGCATGATAAAAAAATACCAGCCCAAATTAATTAAAATATAAAATGTTGCCTGCTTTATATAACATGGTAACAATAGAAAAAATTAGATTTCCAGCCTTGGATACAGCAGAATCTGAGCACAAAATAATGATAACCTCGGATTTGGAGCATGGCAGTAACAGAACAAATTTATATTTTTTCATGTGCACCTATGTCTAAAGAACAATATCTGCACCTCAGTAATAGCACAAAAAAAAATCTGCTGGAAGGTCAATTTCACAGCCACACAGGACACTAGTTATCTAAACTATCTGACATAGAAACAACCACCTAGCTAACTAGCTAAAATCTATCAGCACCCAGGACCAGCATCAAGAGCATCATCCCTGGGCTGTTATAGTAATAAAATGGCGCTAAAAAAGTATGTCTGCTCTTTATATAGAGAGGGACATGTGATTTCAGGAGCCAATGACACAAGCTATTGTGTCGGGACATTGTGGATGTTTCCTGCGTCCTGATTGGCTAGCCACAATGTGTACACATAAAGTTAGGAAAAAAAGTTTATAAGCACACAACTCCTCTGGGGTCTCCCCACCCCTTCCCCTTCTCAAACACGTGCCCCACGCACATCACACACACCACTATCCTAGCCAAAGTGCTCAAAATACTTTAGTTTCAACGCAAATATTTTCCCGCACTATTTAATGAACGTTACCGATTTTATAAAAATGTCCTCGTGTTTCCGATTACGAATCCGAATGTGTCATATTCATGTCAAATTTATGTTTGGCGATAGGTAGTGATGAGGAAGTACCGTAATATTCGTAATTGCTATACTTGTAACGAGTACTTTGTAAAAATTGTGTATTCATTCTGAATAGCGAGTATAATGCAAGTCAATAGGAAATGCAAGTAATTTTCTACTGGACCCTACAAAGAGTTCTGAAGGCCTGAGGAAAATGCTGAAATGGATGGGAAAGTGATAAAACAGAATGGGAAGAGCCTGGAAAATATGACTGCATGCATTTCTGACTCACATATGGTTTCTGGGAATAAGTTTGTTGCAGTGTTATGCCACTTTTACAGATACACAAGAACAACTACCAAAACTAGATTTCTATTGAATATGTATCCCCTCTCTCAGTCACAATGTTGGACAACCTGTCACAAGGGCCACCAATAACAAATATTAGTTTGGTAGGACCACTCTACATTCATGATTTGTCTACTGCACAATGTGCATAGGGTTTGTAAAAATTAGCTCTATGGGCGGAGTCATGGATGACACAGGAAGCTACCATCCCAAGGGCCTCCAATCACAAATATTAGTTAGGCTGGAGTAGGAATACTGTCCTGGTTTGTCCACTGCACAATGTGCATAGGGTTTGTAAAAATTAGCTCTATGGGCTGAGTCATGATTGACGCAGGAAGCCACCATCCCAAGGGCCTCCAATCACAAATATTAGTTAGGCTGGAGAAGGAATACTGTCCGGGTTTGTCCACTGCGCAATGTGCATACGGTTTGTAAAAATTAGTTCTATGGGCTGAGTCATGGTTGACGCAGGAAGCCACCATCTAACCCAAGGGCCTCCAATCACAAATAGTAATTAGCCGGTAGTAGGAATACTGTCCTGGGCCCTATGGGCTAAGTCATGGTTGACGAAGGAAGGAAATGAGTTTTTATGGGAAAGGGTTGACGTTAACAGCAGTAGCATGAATCAGCATTTTTGTGAATTTAGGTTGGCTTGCTGTCACCTGGGGGATTGCAAACTGTGGAGATATCCAGTCCTTGTTGAATTTAATCAGAGTAAGTCTGTCTGCATTTTCCATGGAGAGGCATGTGCGCCTATCAGTGATGATTGACCAGCAGAACTGAAAACACGCTCTGTCATCACACTATTAGCCGGGCAGGCCAGCACCTCTAAGGCATAAAAGCAGAGGTCAGGCCAATTGTTCAGCTTGGACACCCAATAATTAAAAGGAACTGAAGCATCAGAAAGGATGCTCATATGGTCACTGAACTTCAGCCTCCTTGGCATTGTTACAGGCACAGATAGCCCTTGCTGTTGTGTTGGTTTATTGAAAATTGCCCAAATTGTCCACATTTTCCCCCACCTCTGTTGGATCTGGTGTTCCTGTCTCTCCCCATTATCCCTTGGTGTTGAAAACAGCCGCTACCTCTGCCACAAGCATTGTCTGAGGGTGATGTTTTCAGCAACTGATCTACAATGGCCCTCTTGAATGATTCTATTGTAAAACTCTTTGGTGACTTCAAAAGGAGAGAATGAAATTTCTCCTTGCACCGTGGATCGAGAAAGGTGGCCAACCAGTATTGGTTGTTGGATAAAATGTGTATCACGCGAGGGTCTTACCACAGACACTTACACATAAACTGTGCCATGTGAGCCAAGCTGCAAAAAGGCAAATGTTCTGTTTCCCCAAAAGTAGGAACAGTACCCATCCTCTCCTCACGTTGACTAGCCTCCTCCTCCACCTCCTTCTCTCCAGCCCATCCAGGCTGCACAGACATGAAACTTGTGTTGGGTGTCCCCTCGGTAGCACAGAAAAACAAGTCCATTCCCTCCTCATCACCCAATGTTGCTTCAGAATATATGGGTAGCATCACCCATTGTGAAATCTGGCTCCTTACCAACATGCTGGGCACTCAAAGCTGCCTCTTTGAGATTATGCAGTGATTGTTTCAAGAGACACAGCAGCGAGATTGTTACGCTGATAGTAGCCTGATCACCACTCACGAGGTTGGTGCAGTGCTCAAAGTTCTCAAGAACCTCACAAATGTCAGCGATCCACACCCACTCGATAGTTGTTATGTGTGGTGGCTGACTCTCAGTCTGACAGGCATGTATAAGCTGGTATTCAGCTACTGCCCTCTGCTGCTCACTAATCCTTGCCAACATATGAAAGGTTGAATTCCACGGCATGGGCAGGTCGCAAATGAGTCGGTGACTTGGTAAACTCAAGAGCTTTTGCAGTGTTGTAAGACAAGCAAAAGTGGTAGAGGAATGGCGGAAATGGGTACTAATACAGCGCACCTTCTCAAGAAGGTATGGAAAGGCAGGGTAACTTTTCAGAAATTTCTGAACAACTAGGTTCAGCACGTGGGCACGTGTACCAGCTTGCCGACCTTTAAAGTCGCCACCAGGTTACGCTCGTTATCGCAGATGACCAGACCGGGTTTGAGGTGCAGCGGGTAGAGCCACTGCTCGGTTTGATATTTTAAAGCTTGCCACAGCTCTGCTGCAGTGTGTGGTTTATGACCTAAACAGATCAGCTTCAGCAGAGCGTGTTGCCACTTTGCCACTACGCTGTTGCACAGGACCCAGCTTGGCAGTGATGGGGATGGTACTTCAGCAGCATAAGAAGCAGGAGGAGGGGAGAGAGGAAGTGGAATATGAAGAGGCAGAAATCCTGACAGAAATTTAAGTGCACAAATGTGGACAGCAGAAGGCAGGCTGTGACCACAAAAACAGCAGGGAAAATGGCCTGGTGCATGCTTGGTAGCAGGCAGTAAGATATCTTTAAAGATTCCTTAATAACGGGGTCTGTACCACAGGACTGGCGTATAGCAAATATGGTGCCAATATTCAAAAAGGGGACAAAAACTGAACTTGGAAATTATAGGCCAGTGACCTTAACCTCTACTGTGGGTACAATCCTGGAGGGTTTTCTAAGGGATACTATATTGGAGTATCTGAAGAAGAATAACCTCATGACCCAATTTCAACATGGGTTTACGAGAGACCGTTCTTGTCAGACTAATCTGATGAGTTTCTATGAAGAGGTAAGTTTTGGACTGGACTAAGGGAACGCAGTGGACCTGGTGTATATGGACTTTTCAAAAGCTTTTGATACGGTGCCACACAAAAGGTTGATACATAAAATGAGAACAATGGGGATAGGGGAAAATATGTGTAAGTGGGTTAAGAACTGGCTCAGGGATAGGAAACAAAAGGTGGTTATTAATGGAGCACTGGGTCACGGTTAGCAGTGGGGTACCACAGGGGTCAGTATTGGGGCCGCTTCTCTGTAACATATTTATTAATGACCTTGAAGGTCGCATACAAAGTGGTATTTCAATATTTGCAGATGACACTAAACTCTGCAGGGTAATCAATACAGAGGAGTACAATTTTATATTACAGGAGGATTTATGTAAACTAGAAGCTTGGGCTGATAAATGGCAAATGAGCTTTAATGGGGATAAATGTAAGGTTATGCACTTGGGTAGAGCAAACAAGATGTATAATTATGTGCTTAATTGTAAAACACTGGGCAAAACTGTCACTGAAAAAGACCTTGGTGTATGGGTGGACGACAAATGCATATTTAGTGTCCAGTGTCAGGCTGCTGCTGCAAAGGCAAATAAAGTAATGGGATGCATTAAAAGAGGCATAGATGTTCATGAGAAGAACTACAAGTCACTAGTGCGACCACACTTAGAATACTGTGTACAGTTCTGGTCTCCGGTGTGTAAGAAAGACATAACTGAACTGAAGTGGGTGCAGAGAAGAGCGACCAAGGTTATTAGAGAACTGGGGGGTCTGCAATACCAAGACAGGTTATTACACTTGGGGTTATTTAGTTTGGAAAAACGAAGGCTTAGGGGTGATCTTATTACAATGTATAAATATATGAGGGGACAGTACAAAGACCTTTCTAATGATCTTTTTACTCTTAGACCTGTGACGGGGACAAGGGGGCATCTTTTACATCTGGAGGAAAGAAGGTTTAGTCATAATCACAGACGCAGATTCTTTACTGTAAGAGCAGTGAGACTATGAAACTCTCTGCCATATGATGTCGTAATGAGTCATTTCCTACTAAAAATTTAAGAAGGGACTGGATGCCTTTCTTGAAAAATATAATATTACAGGCTATATTCACTAGTTTCCTAGATATTGCGTTGATCCAGGGAGCTAGTCTGATTGCTGTATGTGGACTCAGGAAGGAATTTTTTTCCCCAATGTGAAGCTTACTGTTTGCCACATGGGTTTTTTTTGCCTTCCTCTAGATCAACATGTTAGGACAGGTTAGGATAGGATATGGGTTGAACTAGATAGACTTAAAGTCTTCCTTCAACCATAATAACTATGTTACTATGTTACTATTGTTATAGCAGAAAATAAAGTTCCTCAAGTACAAAGACCCCATCTATGCTAAATAAATCTGACGGTTACCTTGGGTCAAAATAACAACTGAATGTTCCTTCTTTGTATCAATAGAAACTAACGTGTCCTTGCTAAGTCATCGGGTGAAATCAGATAAAATGTTTCAAACATAGACGTCACGGGAATAGAAACCAGTTTTTGTTTGCACAGCTAAATTGTATGATCGGACCATATATGGTAAATCCTTTTCCTGCCTTCAGGGTGTGTATATAAACCCTATGCTTTGTAATAAAGTTAGAGTCTGTTGACACATACTACCTGTCTTGTGTCTTATTCTCTCCGGTACCGCATGCCAAAGGATGGAAGCAGCAAGAAAGCAGTGGCGACAGCTGGTGCCCGAACAGGGACCTGAGTTAATCTGCCCAGGGGTGTTCGACCGGTCTGAGACGTGGGACGAGCGAAGCTCTCTGTTGGTGATATATATACAGCGCTGAGGTAAGAATAACTGTTATATTCTACCTAAATTATATCGCTACATATAAGAGACTCCCTCACCCCCAAGCGGTCGGCTCCCAGGTAATTCACAGATTGTTTTCTGGCTCAGGTCCATTTGAACCAGTAGAACCCCTCAGATAAATTGTCAATCCTGCCTTCTATCCTTTGGAGAACTTAAGAATGACAGCATGGATCCGATGATTGTGTTGTGGGTGTCTCTCAGTGATCGGTGTTTTTGGTCTGTTTTTCTGGTTGGCGTATAAGTCCTGGAGGGCAAGTAGTGGTGTGGTTCAGAAATCTTTGTGGCCCATTATCTAAGTGATTGAGGAGTCTACTCTGAGTGAGGAGAACCGAAAAAAATGGGGAACCAAAATGCCAAAGAAGGCGTTACAGCCAAAGACTTAGTAGTACGCAGAGAAGGGAAACAGGCACTGATTGGAATTGACAAAATATTGTGTAATGGCGGGAATGAATGAAAATCGAGAGATGAACGAAGAAAAATGGAAATCCTTCTTTAACTCCTATCATGGATGGTTGAAAGATAAGGGTCTGTTGAAGACAGTGGATGTATGGATGAATCCTTGCGCTCATTTTGAAGGAAGAATTGAAGAATTAGAAAACGGATGTTACAGACTGACAAAAACCGGAATGACAGATTTTCCTCCCTATCTGCCCCTGACGTCACCCCCACCCCAGTACCGGAATTCCCAGGAACCCAATAGCTGGGTTTTCCCCAGATGTGGACAACAGAATCCCTTGACTGTAGATATCTGTGTGACATGCGGAGGACCAAGACCCCACCCAGCTAGACTATTCTCAATGAGGACGGTAGTTGTGCCAGGAGCACCAGGCGCAGTAGCAGCAGTAGCGGACGCAGTTGTTCCAGGTCAAGAAGCCCGTACAATGTTAATGTATAGACCATGGAGTCCCTCAGAACAATTGGCGTTGATTTCCCAGTTGCCAGATCCGTTCCAGTCCCCGATGGGTTTTGCCAGAATGATAAGAACCATACAGGATACGTACAATGCAACTAGGTTGGATTTACAAGGGGTAATTAAGGCAAAATTGGCAGATGAAGCCCGCTATATAGGTTGATAGATGAAACGTACAAGCAGTATGACAATAGGACCGGACCCGTAGACGCAGAACCCAATAACGCAGCAGCCGGAGTCCTGTTCACAACAGCATTGGTAAAGGCATGTAGAGACAGGCAGGGAGACAGGCAGGTTACACTAGAAGACCGAGTTCAGGGTAAGGAAGAGGACCCCAAAGATTACTTTTGGGCTCTAAGGAGGACTTGGTCGGAAATGGGGTTCATCCCTGAAAATAAGACTAGTGAGAGGGTATTAGCAAGTGCTTTCATGAACGGACTAAAGAAAGAGATTGCAGAAAAGGTGAAAGCAAGTAGACCAGAGTGGAGATCAGTGAAGGCAGAGGACTTGGCCAGGATAGCTCAGGGGCACAGCATGACATAATACAGGCAAAAAGAGCTGCCAGAATACACTTAGTGGATACGACCCCCAGAAACAACAGAGGCAGAGGACGGACTGCAGGAGGGGACAGAGACTATGTTACAGATGTAGAAAGCCAGGACATTTTAGAAAGGACTGTAGGACCAACCCGTACCCAGATGCTCAGAGTACAGGCCCTCCAGCCAACCAGACAACGCCCCCATAGGATGAGGGTAGCTTGCACATGAACCCCCTCATTTCCTTACCCCAACTCCCAGTTGTATAGTGCAGGTGAACCTACCAGGGGACATGAAATCGATTTCCAAGTAGATACAGGGGCCGACAATTCAGTAATTACGCGAGGTGATTGGCCTTTCACTGACACTGATTTTTCACATCATGTCATTGCCACCCCTTTCAATTCCCCGTCTGTCCTGCTCCCTGTCATTAAAAAAATTCCCCTGCAAATTCAAGGAGCTACTGTACATAGCCAGCTCATGGTATCGCCCCGAGGCCAATGTAACCTTTTGGGAAACATGTATTGTCTCTATTACAAGCACATATCGAATATCATCCTGATGGCACTGTCACCATGACCCCAGGTTTAAAACCAAGCACCCTTTGCAAAATTATGTCACTAGATATTGCCAGCATAGAAGAGACAAATGATTTTCCCCTGATATTGGAGCAGGCTGTACCATACGACTTTTGGGCCTCAGATAACACAGATGTTGGTAGGTTAAGAGTTCAACCAGTAATGGTGAATCTAAAACCAGGAGGCATCTTGCCTCAACAGAAACAGTATCCCCTTAGCTCGGCTCAGGAGAATGCCATAGCCCAGCAAGTCCAAAAATTACTACACAGGGAGTCCTAGTTAAAACCCAGTCCCCTTGCAACACTCCCCTGTTCCCAGCAAAGAAAAAGAGCGTGCCAGGACAACCAGCCGCATATAGAATGGTCCATGACCTCCGGTTGGTTAACAAAGCCACAGAACTTCTAACACCAGTTGTGCCCAACCGCATACTCTTCTGTCACAGATACCTTCTAACTCTCTTTGTTTTTCAGTGGTCGATTTGGCAATGCATTTTTCAGTGTACCATTACATCCTGACTGCCAGTACCTGTTTGCTTTCACGTTCCAGGGCAGTCAATATACATGGACAGGGTTGCCACAGGGTGCCCAGAATTCACCCACAATGTACACTGCAAGTCTGCAGGAAATACTGGAGGGATGGTCTGAACCACATATCGTTGTTCTGCAATATGTCGATGACCTGCTCATTTGTGCCCCCTCCAGGAAACAATGTCATAATGCAACTATATCGCTTATGTTGTTTCTCCATCGCGCTGGCTGCAAGGTGTCGAAAGATAAGCTTCAGTTTTGTAAATCTTCAGTCACCTTTTTGGGACATTGCATTACACCAGGAGCCCACCATTTGAAAAATGCACGTAAACTAGCAGTACAGGCACTCACTGTCCCCATTAATGTTGCAGCCCTCAGAACTTTTCTTGGACTTGTTTCCTATTGCAGACAGTGGATTTATGCTGTCTCTGTTTTAATGCAGCTCCTCTATGACTGTCTTACCTCAACACCTTTTGTACTAACACCAGAGGCAATAGACTGTTTTTACTCTCTCAAAAACCGTATTTTGGCCGCTCCAGCTTTGGGTACACCTAACTATGAGCTCCCATTTGCTCTGTACCTTCACGAGCAAGCTGGACATGCAGCAGGAGTTTTAACTCAATCACATGGTGACAATCAGAGACCTGTTGCCTATTTTAGTGGCAGATTAGATGCGCTAGCCAGAGGTGCACCATCCTGTGTACGTGCTCTGCATGCTGTTGGACTGCTACTCCACAAATCTGCATTGTTCTAGATCATCCGCTCACCGTGCTAACACCTCATGATGTCTATACTATATTGAATCAAGTGCAACCCGCTCACCTCTCAGCAGCACGTCATCTCAGGTTACAATGTGCACTGTTAATGCCTCCCAATGTTTCTTTACAGAGGTGTACTACTTTGAATCCAGCAACTTTGTTACCTCTCTCGGATCTGAAGGAGAGGTCAGGTACTGTGCTATTTAAGGAAGATCCAAGAGAGGATGTTCCTCATGACTGTGTACAAATGATGGCACAAGAAATGGCAGGTTTACCTACTGTATTTGAACATGAATTAAAAAATGCAAATTTTGAATTTTTTGTAGATGGATCCCGTCATTAGGACGATTCAGGTAATTTCCATACTGGATATGCTGTTGTCTCCCTCAATGCAGTAATCAAGGCAGAACCAATGCTACCACACCAATCGGCTCAAGAGGCCGAACTTAGGGCCCTAACCGAGGCCTGTAAACTAGCAGAAGGTAGTGTTGTTAACATTTACACGGATTTTAGGTATGCATTCGGTATAGCGCATGATTTTGGTCCAATATGGAAATCAAGAGGTCTCTTGACGGCAGCAGGACACCCCATAAAGAATGCTGATGCGGTCCAGTAGTTAATTGATGCGCTACAATTACCCAAACAAGTAGCTGTCATAAAGGTAAGAGCACATACCAGACGCACCAACCAGGTAAGCAGAGGTAATGCGATGGCATATGCAGCAGCAAAAACAGCAGCCTGCAAGCCGCAACAAGGGTCAACAGTACGTCAGTTAAGTGCCCCTAAAAACCCCTTTGTGTCGGAGGACATCTTATCCCAAATGCAGGCTCAGGCTCTAAAGGAGGAGGTTGATAAGTGGTTGAAGGAAGGTGCATGCCTGAATGAAGCAAATGGGGTATGGGGGAAAGGGACACGATGATGCCTTCCAAGGGCACTGTATCCAGCGGCTTCCCAGATGTTACATGGGCCAGTACACCAATCTAAAACGGCTGTGATGAATGTGATGCAGAAACATTGGGTGGCACCAGGATTCTCCACCTGTATTGAACAACTGATAAAAGGGTGCATGATATGTGCTACACATAATCAGGGTATAGTTAAAACACCACCCAAAACACACCCCCGGCCCCTCTATCAATTCCAGAGACTGCAAATTGATTATATTCAGCTGCCAAAGTCAGGATCATGGGAATATGTTTTGGTCTGTATTGATTTGTTCTCAGGATGGCCAGAGAAACTGCTTGCGGAGGTGGTCTGCAGGTATAGGGTACCAGAGGTAATTAAGAGTGACAGAGGTACACACTTCACAGGTGAAATAATGAATGAAGTCATGTCAAATCTAGGAATTCAACAAGCATTCCACACCCCATATCACCCACAAAGTAGTGGTAAAGTGGAAAGACTTTATGGGACATTGAAATTAAAAATTCAGAAAGCCATGGCTGAGACAGGAAAACCATGGCCGGATTGTTTACTGCTAGCTCTGTTTTCATTAAGATACACGCCCAATAGAAAGACTGGACTCTCCATATGAGATATTGTTTGGCAATGTACCCAGCCTAGGTTGTTTCTATCCGCAAGCATTGGAAATGAACAACCATGTGCTAAGTTCCTATGTGAGGGCTTTACACAAAAAGATTAAGCAAATACATGATAATGTTTTCAGTTCTCTTCCAGATCCAGATCAGGATTCTAGCAGCCATACGCTGCAACCTGGAGACTGGGTGGTTATAAAATGACACGTGAGGAAAAGCCTAGATCCACGGTTTGACGGACCCTTTCAAGTTCTGCTGACCACAAGCACAGCCGTTAAGCTACAGGGAAAAGAGGCCTGGATCCACGCGTCCCATTGCAAAAAGATACTAGGAGAACCAGCGGACAAAGAATGAAAACATTGTCTATACTTATCTGCATCCTTGCGACCACAGGTGCATGGACTAAGTTAGGCACCACAGATGGAGATGACAATAGATTCATTAAACACCATCTTGCTCTAATTGATGGACTAAAGGAGCAAAACCAGACTATTGCTAATTGCTGGATATGTACACATGCCCCTGTGACGTCCACTAGCATACCCTTTCTCGCTGTCCCAGTCTCATGGAAGAGATAAACCTTTGGGTGAACTGTTCAGATACTTGGACCAATAAATCCACACAGAGATTATGGAATACCACTGTTGGTATTCCTGTAGTAGGGTGGACAGAATTTCCTTGGTGGCAAAGGAATGTAACAGGTCAAGTAATCCCTAGGTTATATCTAGCTTTTAACCCCTTAATGTCCAATGACGTGCACAGTCCGTCATGGCAAAGTGTCAGTTCCGGCACCAGGACGGACTGTGCACGTCATCCCTTTGATCTACCACTGCGTGTAAACACGCAGTGGTAGATCAGTGCCGACAGCTGTCACAGACAGCTGACAGGCAGGCAAGCTGTGCGGGGACCTTTGCCGTTGGTCCCCGCACCTACAGCGCTGTGCTTGGTCAGTCAATCTGACTGACCAAACACAGCAGCGATCGCGCAGGAGATGCTGAAATTTTAGCATCTCCAGCGCGATCAGTGCAGGAGCCGGCGCTGCAGTGGCCGAGCTTCCTGCACTGACAGCCAGGAGCGGCGCTACCGCCGCCTCTGGCTGGTAATCCCCTGACTGCTGCGATCGAGCGCGATCGCAGCGCTCAGGGGGGGAGGCAGAGGGTCGGGAGCTCCCTCTGCCTCAGATCGGCACCCTGCAATGTATTTGCAGGGCCCGATCTCTGCCTTGATGACCCGGGGGTTGTCATGACAACCTCCGGGTCATGTATCTATGGAAAGCTGCTGTGATCATGCTCACAGCAGCTTTCACCATTAGGTACAATGCATTGCAATGCTGGAGCATTGCAATGCATTGTAACTGCAATAAAAAGTAAAAAAGTGAAAGTCCCATAAAAAGACAAGGAAAAAAAAGCATTTTTTAAAAAAAAATTGTAAAAAAATATTAAAAAATAATTTAAAAAAAATCCCCTAAAAAATACACATTTTTATGTAATAAAAAAAACAAAAAACAAAAAAACACACATGTTTGGTATCGCCGCGTCCATAAAAATCCTATCAATAAAAGTGTATTCCTAGTTAACCCTTCAGTGAAAGCCGTAAAAATAAACAACAAAAAAGTAGTAAATTATACTTTTTCCAAGCGGTATCATCATACCGCTTGGAAAAAGTGCAATAACACGCGATCAAAAAGTGGGATATAAATAACCATGGTACCGCTGAAAACATCATCTTGTCCCGCAAAAAACAAGCCGCTATACAGCATCATCAGTGAAAAAATAAAAAGTTATAGCTCGCGGAATAAACTGATGCAAAAATAATTATTTTTTCTATAAAACTTTTTATTGTGTAAAAAACGCCAAAACATAAAAAAATATATAAATGAGGTATCGCTGTAATCGTAGTGACCCGAAGAATAAAGCTGCTTTATCAATTTTACCACACGCGGAACGGAGTAAAAAAAAAAAACAATTCCTGAATTGCTGGTTTTTGTTCATTCTGCTTCCACAAAAATCTTAATAGGAAGCGATCAAAAAATGTTATGTGCCCGAATATGGTACCAATAAAAACATCAGCTCGTCCCGCAAAAAATAAGCCCACAGATAACTCTGTCAGCCGAAATATGGAAAAATTATAGCTCTCAAAATACGGCGATGCAAAAATTTCTTACAAAAAATTATTCCAAAAAAAAGCGTCTTTTAGAGTGTGACAGAAGCTAAACATGAATAAAGGGTATAAATCTGGTATCGCTGTAATCGCACCGATCCGAGAAATAAATTCGCCTAATCACTAATACCGCACGAGGAACGGCGTAAAAAAGAAAACCAATTCTTCACCTTTTGTGGATTTGTTCATTCTGCCTCCCAAAGATCGCAATAAGGCGATCACAGTGGTTCCCCCCCACATACGGGGTATCAGCGTGCTCAGGACAAAATGCACTTCAAATTTTGGGTTCCTATTTCTCCTGTTACCCTTATAAAAATAAAAATTTGGGGGCAAAAAAGTCATTTTTGTGGAAAAAAAAAGGATTTTTTTATTTTCACGGCTCTACGTTATAAACTTCTGTGAAGCCCTTGGGGGTTCAAGGTGCTGAAAACACATCTAGATAAGTTCCTTGGGGGGTCTAGTTTGCAAAATGGGGTCATTTGTGGGGGGTTTCTACTGTTCAGGCACATCAGGGGCTCTCCAAACGCGACATGACACCCGCAGACCATTCCATCAAAGTCTGCATTTAAAAACGGTGCTCCTTCCCTTCCGAGCTCTGCCATGCGTCAAAATAGTGGTTCCCCCCCACATATGGGGTATCAGCGTACTCAGGACAAATTGCACAATAGCTTTTGGGGTCCTATTTCTCCTGTTACCCTTATAAAAATAAATATTTGGGGGCAAAAAGATTATTTTTGTGGAAAAAATATGATTTTTTTTTATTTCACGGCTCTACGTTATAAACTTCTGTGAAGCACTTGGGGGTTCAAAGTGCTCACCACACATCTAGATAAGTTCCTTGGGGGGTCTAGTTTCCAAAATGGAGTCACTTGTGGGGGGTTTCTACTGTTTAGGAACATCAGGGGCTCTCCAAACGTGACATGACACCCGCAGACTATTCCATCAAAGTCTGCAGTTGAAAAAGGCGCTCCTTCCTTTCCGAGCTCTGCCATGCGTCAAAATAGTGGTTTACCACCACATATGGGGTATCAGCGTACTCAGGACAAATTGCACAATAACTTTGGGGTCCAGTTAACCTTTGGAAAATAAAAATTGGGGTGGAAAGATCATTTTTGTGGAAAAGATATGATTTTTTAATTTTACAGCTCTACGTTAAAACCTTCTGTGAAGCCCTTGGGGGTTCAAAGCTCTCACTACACATCTAGATAAGTTCCTTGGGGGGTTTAGTTTCCAAAATGGGGTCACTTGTGGGGGGTTTCCACTGTTTAGGCACACAGGGACTCTCCAAATGCGACATGGCATCCAATCTCAATTCCAGCCAAAAAAGTCAAATGGCGCTGCTTCCCTTCCAAGCTCTGCCATGCGCCCAAATAGTGGTTTACCCCCACATATGGGGTATCAGCATACTCAGGACAAATTGCACAATAACTTTTGGGGTCCTGTTACCCTTTGGAAAATAAAAATTGGGGGTGGAAAGATCATTTTTGTGGAAAAGATATGATTTTTTAAATTTACGGCTCTACGTTATAACCTTCTGTGAAGCCCTTGGGGGTTCAAAGCTCTCACCACACATCTAGATAAGTTCCTTGGGGGGTCTAGTTTCCAAAATGGGGTCATTTGTGGGGGGTTTCCACTGTTTAGGCACACAGGGACTCTCCAAATGCAACATGGCGTCCAATCTCAATTCCAGCCAAAAAAAGTCAAATGGCGCTCCTTCCCTTCTGAGCTCTGCCATGCGCCCAAATAGTGGTTTATCCTCACATATGGGGTATCAGCGTACTCAGGACAAATTGCACAATAACTTTTGGGGTCATTTTATCCTTTGGAAAATAAAAATTGGGATGAAAAGATCATTTTGTGGAAAAAATATGATTTTTTAATTTTACGGCTCTACGTTATAACCTTCTGTGAAGCCCTTGGGGGTTCAAAGCTCTCACAACACATTTAGATAAGTTCCTTGGGGGGTCTAGTTTCCAAAATGGGGTCACTTGTGGGGGTTTCCACTGTTTAGGCACACAGGGACTCTCCAAATGCGACATGGCGTCTAATCTCAATTCCAGCCAAAAAAGTCAAATGGCGCTGCTTCCCTTCCGAGCTCTGCCATGCACCCAAATAGTGGTTTACCCCCACACATGGGGTATCGGTGTACTCAGGAGAAATTGTACAACAAACCATGTGGTTCATTTTCTACTGATACCCTTGATAAAATTTAAAAAAATTGTGTCGAAAGAAAAATTTTGGGAAAAAAAGTTAAATGTTCATTTTTTCCTTCCACATTGCTTCAATTCTTGTGAAGTACCTAAAGGGTTAATAAACTTCTTTAATGTGGCTTTGAACACCTTGAGGGGTGCAGTTTTTAGAATGGTGTCACTTTTTGGTATTTTCTGTCATATTGACCCCTCAAATTCACTTCAAATGTGAGGTGGTCTCTAAAAAAAATGGTTTTGTAAATTTTGTTGGAAAAATGAGAAATCGCTGGCCAACTTTTAACACTTATAACTTCCTAACAAAAAAAAATTTTGGTTCTAAAATTGTGCTGATGTAAAGTAGACATGTGGGAAATGTTATTTATTAACTATTTTTTGTGACATATCTCTCTGATTTAATGGCATAAAAATTAAAAGTTTGAAAATTGCAAAATTTTCAACATTTTTGCCATATTTCCGTTTTTTTCATAAATAAACGCAAGTTATATTGAAGAAATTTTACCACTATCATGAAGTACAATATGTTACGAGAAAACAATCTCAGAATCGCCAAGATCCGTTGAAGCGTTCCAGAGTTATAAGCACATAAAGTGACAGTGGTCAGAATTGTAAAAATTGGCCTGGTCTTTAACCTACAAAATGGCTTGGTCGTTAAGGGGTTAAAGGAGGGAAGTGGGTACCCCAAAACAAAACAAAAATTACTAATTTTTGTAAGATACCTCAACAAGGGTTAAAAGTAAGTTTCAGGCCCACCTCAGACAGTAGTGATGCATTTAAACCTTCCCTGTTGGAAAGATATCTACACACCCCTGATTGGGTGAACAATGTTTATTTTAAAAACGGGACAAGTGATACCTGTGCCGACGTACCTGGCAATCTACAATGTAATGATAGTTTAAGTTATGAGCAGGATGCCCCACTTGTGGTGCGCCCAATGCAGATTATTGTTCTCCCTTAGGTCAGCAGCCTGGATGGTGTATGATGTCTAATGTTTCCAAGTTTGTTGATTTAGTTCACCGTTTAATACTGCAACATTCAGCATTGTGGGATCTTCCCTCATCCATGTATTGGGTATGTGGAGACAAGGCATTCAAGTGGCTCCCAGTAGGAGTGACAGGAACTTGTACTTTAGCCAGATTGACACCCGCAACTTATATTGTTACTCCAGACCAGCTAGATCCCTTGTCTATCCCGAAACATACATTATATAAAAGAGCCGCAGATAACAATCCCAGGCCAAATGGGAGACCCCACATAGTTCAAATGGGTGGGGTAAACAAGTTTTTCAGTGCATTGTTTATATACCCTATGCTGACGCAAATGTGGGATAAATTAGTTGAGGCTACAGATTATCTGGATGATCAAATCTGGTATGTTTTAGAAATAATTAATGGGTCTCTTGCAGTACAGAATCAATTGATTATTGTCACGAACCAACATACCCTTGTACTAGATTATTTGACGGTGGCACAAGGAGGAATGTGCCAGATAATAGGGCCCGCGTGTTGCCACTATATAGATAATTCTAGTGTATTAACACTCAAACATAAATTAGACGACGTTGTAAAGTTAAGAAAGCTTTATGATGAGGCCAACCTCAAGAATCAGGATTCCTGGTGGGCAAACACCTTTTCCTTTCTGAATCCCGCTAATTGGTTTAAAGGTATCGATGGGTGGTTGGCTGGTATAGTGCAAGCTATTTTTCAGGTTTTGCTAATATCTATTGCGGTTTATTTGGTTTTTAAGCTTTTTCTAATGTGTATTCAGCGCTGTACTAAAAGAAAAAGAAAATATAGAGATTCATATTGATAAATGAAGGAACAAAAGGACGGAATGTTATAGCAGAAAATAAAGTTCCTCAAGTACAAAGACCCCATCTATGCTAAATAAATCTGACGGTTACCTTGGGTCAAAATAACAACTGAATGTTCCTTCTTTGTATCAATAGAAACTAACGTGTCCTTGCTAAGTCATCGGGTGAAATCAGATAAAATGTTTCAAACATAGGCGTCACGGGAATAGAAACCAGTTTTTGTTTGCACAGCTAAATTGTATGATCGGACCATATATGGTAAATCCTTTTCCTGCCTTCAGGGTGTGTATATAAACCCTATGCTTTGTAATAAAGTTAGAGTCTGTTGATGCATACTACCTGTCTTGTGTCTTATTCTCTCCGGTACCGCATGCCAAAGGATGGAAGCAGCAAGAAAGCAGTGACGACACTATGTTACTGCTTTGCGTAGGGCACTTAATGCCTGTTCAAGTGGACAAATGTGGACAGCAGAAGCCAGGCTCTGACCCCAAAAACAGCAGGCAAAATGGCCTGGTGCATTCTTGGTAGTAGGCAGTAGGAAATGTTTGGTCTACTGCTTTACTTAGGGCACTTAACGCCTTTTTAAGTGGACAAATGTGGATAGCAGAAGGCAGGCTCTGACCCCAAAAACAGTGGGGAAAATGGCCTGCTGCTGCTTGGTAGCAGGCAGTAGGAAATGTTTGGTCTACTGCTTTGCGTAGGGCACTTAACGCCTTTTTAAGTGGACAAATGTGGACAGCAGAAGCCAGGCTCTGACCCCAAAAACAGCAGGCAAAATGGCCTGGTGCATTCTTGGTAGTAGGCAGTAGGAAATGTTTGGTCTACTGCTTTGCGTAGGGCACTTAACGCCTTTTTAAGTGGACAAATGTGGATAGCAGAAGGCAGGCTCTGACCCCAAAAACAGTGGGGAAAATGGCCTGCTGCGTGCTTGGTAGCAGGCAGTAGGAAATATTTGGTCTACTGCTTTGCGTAGGGCACTTAACGCCTTTTTAAGTGGACTAATGTGGACAGCAGAAGCCAGGTTCTGACCCCAAAAACAGCGGAGAAATTGGCCTGGTGCATGCTGGCCTGCTGCGTGCTTGGTAGCAGGCAGTAGGAAATGTTTGGTCTACTGCTTTGCATAGGGCACAAACTGCCTCTTTAGTGGACTAATGTGGACAGCAAAAGACAGTCTCTGACCCTAAAAACAGTGAGGAAAATGGCCTTGTTCATGCTTGGTAGCAGGCAGTATTAAATGCTTGGACTACTGCCTTGCATAGGGCACTAACTGCCTTTTTAAGTGGACTAATGTGGACAGCAGAAGCCAGGCTCTGACCCCAAAAACAGCGGAGAAAATAGACTGGTGCTTTAAAAAAAGAGGCAGCACTAAATGCTAGTACTCTATGTCTTGGAAAAATATTGCTTTGCCTCTAACAAGAGCTGTTTACAATGGAAGAACACTTTAACTCTCCCTACCTAATACACAATCTCTCCTTGTCTGTACTCTGACTCTGTTGTGTGTCTTCAGCTATGAAAAGAGCAATTTTTTGGTGGTATTATGGAGCTAGTGACCAGCTCCTTTAAGCTGTCCCTGCTTGAGTATCTTTCTCTCCCTAATCTACACTGACCTAGCATACACTGCAGGTAGCCCTGAAAATGGCATTTTTGTTATCAAGAGGCCTAAAGACTCTCCCTAGCAGCTGAGCGATCTCTCCCTATGCTTGTAGAACGCAGGCTCCGGATGCAATGTGCGCAAAATGGTGGCAGCAGGGCTTCAATAGATCCTATGACGCTGGGCAGCCAGCCAATCACTGTAATGCCACAACCAAGATGTCTGCTTTATTACTGTGATTGGTTAAGAAGGCCAGCAAATGAGGCGCCAAAACTGCACAAGCAGGACATCCGATTACAGTGAGGTGAGTACACAAATACTCGCAATGTAACAAGTAACCTGAATACCGTACTATCCTTGTGAATAGTAACGAATACACTCTTTCATCACTAGTGATAGGTTTTCGAACATATTCGCTTATTTCTAGTCCTGAGGACTGGAGTTAAGAAACACTGCTTTATACGGTTATGTTGATGGAAAAATAAATAACTTTTGACTCTTACAAGAAGGGAAGTAAAATACAAAAGGACAAAAGTGAAAAATCATCATGTAAGCAAGGGGTTACAAACTTGCCTATGAGACTCCTTTTTCAATAGAATCTAAACTGGGAATAATCTAATTGCTGTGGGTTTCTTCCTGCAGAAGGAAGCAATAAGGAAGCTGAATCTAGCCATATATATTACTACTTCAAACAAGTCAAGATCTTTATTTGCTTCCCTTACCCATAGTGGGGGATCAAAGATGTTCTTCTGTTGTCCCAGAAGAGCATCAACTGTTGCTGTTATTAAGGATATAAGAATATATTTGATAATATTTTCTTATTCCTATATTTTTCTTACAGTTTTTCTGTAGAAAAATGATGCAACTGTAATTTAGGTAAATAGTGTTATATCTGACCCAACTATTGGTTTCTTTTATTGGAATTTTTACACTGTCAGCATTTTTGGAAATGCAGTGTTTTGCTGTTTGTACTAATTTATCTTGAATGCAATACCTTTTTTCTTCTCCTTTACATTCTTAGCTGTTTCACTTTTTGATTGAAACATAGTTGATGTGTCTTTCTTTGTAGATTCTGAAGACTTTGAACTTGATTTAGATTCTTTATTACTTTTTTCTGGTAAAAAAACAAAATATCGATTAGAATATACTAATATAATTTCAAAGTTATTTAAAAGGACAAATTATTTTCCTTTCCCTGGTGCTAAAAAAACAACAATATAAGTATTCTAGATTGAAATATATATTTATATTTTGTTGCTCATTTAAATTTTTGCAATAAAAATAAAACCCGGACACAGAAGTGCATTTATTTTTCAAGAAAAAAATGAACATATTGTTTGTGTAATCTAGCAACATTTTTTGACTTCGAAGGCAAATTCATAAGGGTAACATACAAACCAGGAAGACAAATACGTAAACCTGACAAGTCCCTGTTCAGACTAGGAAAAAGCCCTTCTCTGACCTTGGCCTGGCCCTGCCTGATTGAGGAGGTTGGCACGCTAAGTTAACGCAATAGCACTCCCACTCAACGGCGGCTTACCCTGAATGTTCTTAGCAGCTCCTAGAATCGCTAGAATAGCAGTTCACCAAGAAATAAAGGAATTAAACACAAAAAACAACTGCAACTAACAAACTGCAGCTACATGAATGAATCCAAACCAAACCCAGAAACATTGGATATAGGGGGCACAGCACCAACTGAGGGTGCAATGGAAATGGAACCACCACCCAGAAAAACTCACTCCATGCAAGCAGATGAAAAAACTGGAGGAAAAGGAGTAGCGAGTGATCAAAATGATTTTTAATGCGTGATTTAACAATGATACAGCTAATGGTAAAAAAGTACAAAAATAATATAAGTGATAGCAAAGATAGATAAAGACAATGAACAGTCAGAGAGCATTCCGTCATCTGAATAAATTTTGTACAGTATTTGCACAATAGTGTGCATGAGTAAACAAGAGGTACATCAGCAAAAATGTGGAAAGGTGTAAGCCAAGTGGTATTGCTAATGCATGGTAGTATGTGCACACTAGGCAAAATGCCTCTTACCAGGTGGTAGAAGGAAGACACAGGCTGGAGGAAGGCTGAAAGAGTAGGCCCCAAGGTGCGAGGAACTCGAGGCTCCAGGTCATGTGTGGCACGCATAACTTGTAATATTTCTGATTTTAGATTGTGCCATCTCTAGTTTTTCCTAGTATCTACCACATTAATGGCATTCATCACAATCACTGGCAGCTACATGCACATGGGTGCCGTGCCTCTGTCATCTGGCTGGTGTCCCGACATCTCTATGCCTGCCATGCTTGACCGGGAGCCTCGAGCTCCTTATGCTCCTGCGCATGCACGGTTAGGCTTGACGGCTAAGGTATGCCTTGCCGAGTAAATGAAAAAGACCTGTTACCCAAAACGAACAGAAAGAAAGATAAGCAAAGAAACAAAAAGCATAATCAAATTCAATGGGAAACTCAAGCATTTTTCAGGCAGACCCTTCCAGGTGGTCTGAAGGGCATAAAAATTGCTTAAATTGATGGAGAAAGTGCTCAAATGGTATGGGAACAGCATGGGGAAGATACCTGGATTAATCTCTGACTTTCACATTGGATCAGGAAACAATATTGTCAGAGTATTATGCCACTTTTACAGACTGGCAAGGTGAAAAAGCCTCCTTCACCCCTTTAGACTATGCTCACACATAGGCCGGCGTCACACTGGCGACAGAATCGGACGACTGCAATACGATGAAATATCGCATTGCAGTCTGCCGTATGTTAATCTATGGAGCAGCTCCTAGTATCCGATTTTTTGTGGTCCGTTTTAATCGTCCGTGTGCAATCGCAGCATGCTGCGATTGTCACCGATTGTGGGTCGACTATCGCCAATGCAAGTCTATGGGAGCGATGAAAAATCGGATTACAAACGGACCGCACGTGTGACTTGCGATTAAATCGCACCACTATCCCAGGTGTCAGGAAATTGCATCAGGATAATTGCCAGGAAGGGCTCACATGCTAATTAGGCTACGAAAATTCAAACCCAAACAGGAAACCGCCTCCACGGAGTCCAGAACCATGGCGAGTCACATCAATGTGGAGATGTTGATCGTTCTGGTCCAGGAGAGGCCAGAACTTTGGGACCAGCGGGATCCAAATTATTCGAACCGGTCGCGGAAGGACGCGGCTTGGAGGAGAATATGTGGACAGATGTTCCCGGATTTTAGCGACAGGTCTAGGAGGAGCAAGAACGCATTAGTAAGTAACGACTTGAAACCGCTTACAATACTGTTTGATTACTCAGTATGTACCAACAACAATGTGTTATAATGTCCCTGTACCCTTATATGTGAACCCGAAATGTGTTTAATAAATCAGTTATTCCTGTTGAACCCCCAATGCTATGTGAGAAATCCAAGCACATGTAATATTTAGCTCCTGTATAATTGTCAAAACAGGCGCCAAAAACAAAAAAATATCAATGCAAGTTCAAAAAGTGTTACTTAAAAACTCCACAGACTAAAAACATGTAGAGGTAATGTTTCGAGCCTGCAATGGGTGTTTCTCAAACCTTAAGGAACATAACTCAAAAGGAACAGAGGAGGCCACTGTGGGATATGATAATTTCCAAACGCTCCATCCCATATATACGGGAATCACACAGGGCAGGGAACAACTGAAGGTCCTGTTATGATGAATGTTCAGGTGCCGTCTGTGTTGGTGTGATATTTAGGTCCTACTGCAATGTTCGCCAAATTAAAGTTTTACATTTTGCCGGAGACAATAAATGCGTAGGTGAACTACTTAATATGTGTCCCTTTTGTTCCTTCCATTGCTGTGTGCCAAATAAATGCAAATTATTGTCAGACATATGTCATACAGCTTTCTATGTATGAACCCTTGTAATAATAAATTCTTATTTGAGCTACATACAATTTGTATTGCTGTTCTATACCCCTATAACAGGTGAAAAAAGTAATATATTGCTGGTGTACGGTTTTTATTTTTAAAATACATTACAAGGGCAGATAATTTAAAAATGTTATTGTATCTGTTAATTTTTCAGCCTCAGATGTTACAAGACGTTGGCGCAGCTGTAGAGACTGCTACAGGAGAGAGAGACAACTGAGGGGGCGCAGTGGGGCAGCAGCAAGCACTAAGCGCAAATATGTGTATTTTGATCGACTTAATTTTCTTGCTCCAGCTCTGGATTTGCGACCGTAAGTTCATGTCTGTACAAAGTTTATATGATTTTTAATGAATAAATTGTAATAACTTTTTCTTATTCTCTAGCACCGAGTCAAACCTTACAGACAGAGAGCCAGCTTCTGACTCGGAGCCAGTTATCGACCCTGTGGGGATGTTGAGGAGGCTGGGCCATCTTCAGCACCAAGTGCAGCAGCAGCAGCATCACCACCACCACCACCACTAGCAGTGGAGTCTGAGAGATTCTCTCTACAGTCGCAAGACCTCCCCTGAGCAGCAGCCCTGGTAGGCCCCTGGATGTCGCTTCGCCTACAGCAGATGTTGCACGGCGACCCAGGCGTAGAAGAGAAGGAGTTGGTTCTGTCACAAGGAGGCAGGTGGACCGAGGAGTGCTGGACTATTTGTCCACTGTAGCTAATGATGATGGTGAGGAGGGATTTTGCCGCAGTCTGGCCCGTTACCTCCGGGCGATTCCAAGACAGCACATACTGCGGATCAGAAGTGCACTGCATATTATGTTGGATGCTGGAACACCGCCTAATGATCCAACCAACCTACTCAATTATCTTGATAGATGGGTGGTTGGTCCAGAAAATGTATTTAGATTGTTGGGTCCAAATCCCTCACAATCTGCATCAGCCTCTGATCCTCCTCCTCATCATCATCCTCCTCCTCCACCTCCTTCTTGTGTCCAACAGAACCCAACTCCTCCTCCTCATCCTACTGCAGCTTCTTCTCTATAAGGAGCTAACCAGATCCAAGCCATGGCACAGAGTGCACAGTCACAATATGCCCACTCGACCATACCCAATGTTCAATGCTGGCTACAACATGGGTATGGTCGACATGGGCATTTTGGGGGCTATAGTGTAAGTGGGCAGTCATATTATGACTACCCACAACAGTTCCCAAACTTACCATACCCAAACCCACATCCAGAGCAAGCCAGAAGCATGCAGCAAACAGCTCAGTCAGCCACCACTCATGGTGACACAGTGGCTGGAGAACAGTCTAGCCAGCCCTCACAAGCTGGACTTCCACCTTCACCACCACACACCTACCAGCAGTTATAGGTGTTAAATGTATTTATAATGTTTATGTTTTAAGTTATAAAATTTACCTTTGTTTTACTGCTGAGAAGTTATCAGCAAATATGTTTAAAAAACCTAGGGACACATTAGTCCTTTACCATTATGTTTAAAGCCACTAAACATAACAGCAGACATAAAAAAATATTGAAGTGGCATTGATTGTATGTGATTATTTCAAAAGGTGATGGGCTGCGTAACTTACACAAACATGACAAGAAAAACATCACAACATATACAATAAAGTGAGAAGAAATATCTTTATGACTGAGTAACATAGGCACACTACATGTGTAATAATGCCTCCTCTTGCCAGGCAGTAGCACCCTCAGGGGACACAAAATATTGAGTGAAGACTAGTGTTGAGCGATACTGCTCGATATCTAAAAATATCGGATCGGAATGGTATCGCCGATATCACTAAATATCGCCGATATCCGATTCCGATACCGGAAGTCCAATGTAAGTCTATGGGAACAAAATATCGCAACTAAAAAAAACCTTTATTTCCTTGTAAACACTAAATATACACACATAGAATACATATATATATATATATATATATACATGTCATTGTGACATATATATATACATATATGTATAGTTTATACACTTCTACATAGTAAAATATCCTCTGATTCAATTGCCGGGTAAAGCCGGCTTCTGTGAAAAGACAGAAGCACCCGACATGAAATGACACTTGGTGTACATAGGGTTAACCATGTCTTTTCATGTCGTTTGCAATCTGATTTGCACAAACAATTACATCAGTCTATGTGTGCAAAATTTCACACCTGTAGGGGTTAATTAAAGGTGTAAATTCGTTGTAAAAAAAACGGACTTTTTTGCTACGAATTTACACCTTTAATTAACCCCTACAGGTGTGAAATTTTGCACACTTACACTCATGTAATTGTTTGTGCAAATCAGATATCAAACTACATGAAAAGACATGGTTAACTCTATGTAAACCAAGTGTCATTTCATGTCGGGTTCTGATTTTCACAAAAGCCGGCAATTGAATTAGCGGCTATTATACTATGTAGAAGTGTATGAACTATAAATATAAATATATATATATATGTGTCACAAATTTAATGACATGTATATATATATATATGAGGTGTAAAATTGCTGAAAAATAATGCGTGCGCTCCCGCCCTATTTTCGCAACCAGACAGACAAAGCCAGTGAGTGGGGACAGATAATAGCCCAGAGAGGGACCATTATTTTTGGCCCCCCCGGCTACTAACATCTGCCCCAGACACCCCAGAAAGGGCAAATCTCTAATTAGATTTGCCCTTTCTGGCACTTTGCCCGTCTATTCCCATTGCCCTGTAGCGGTGGCGAATGGGTTAATAAGGGGTTAAAATGACCTTGCAATTGAAAGGTCACTTTAAGCCAGGTTAATAATTGAGAGCTGTGAATTAGACAACTATCAATTATTAATCCTATTGTATGAAAGAAAAATCAAACACACACACTTTAATAAAAAAGAAGTTTAATGAAATAATCACACAGTTTTTGACCATATTTTATTTTCCTGCTAAAACCATTTCCTGTAATAAAAATAAAATAATAAAGCAAAATTATTCTTACCAATCCGATGTACAGTCAGGTCCCACGGTGTAATCCTTCAGAAAGGGTTAATGTTTACTGCAGGGACCGCAGCTAATGCTGCAGCCTCACAGTAAACCCCCAAATGAATGAGTTCCTCTCCTGGGTGACAGGAGAGGAAGTGGAAAGCTTAATTGATTGCTTTCCACTTTCACTTCAGGTCAGCCAGGGACACAATCAGTGACGTCAGAGGAACTGGTTAACAAAAATAGGGGATCCCCTCGAAAAAAATTGGCGTGGGGTCCCCCCTATTTTTGTTAACCAGCCAGATGAAGCAGACCGCTGAGGCCTGGATTTTCAGGCTGTTAAGGAGCCAAGATCCATGGACCTTGCCAGCCTGATAATACCAGGCCACAGCAGTCTGCATATCTTGGCTGATTAACAAAAATAGGGGATCCCCTCGAAAAAAATTGGCGTGGGGTCCCCCCTATTTTTGTTAACCAGCCAGATGAAGCAGACCGCTGAGGCCTGGTTTTTCAGGCTGGTAAGGATCCAATATCCATGGACCTTGCAAGCCTGATAATACCAGGCCACAGCAGTCTGCTTAGCTTGGCTGGTTAACAAAAATAGGGGATCCCTCGAAAAAAAAAACGGCGTAGGGGTCCCCCTATTTTTGTTAACCAGCCAAGTAAAATGCAGACTGCTGCGGCCTGGTATTAAAAGACTGTCAAGGCCCATGGATTTTGGCCCTCAACAGCCTGATAATACCAGGCTACAGCAGCCCCACATTTGGCACATCAAAAGATGTGCCAATTGTGGCACTTTACCCGGCTCTTCCCACTTGCCCTGTAGCGGTGGCAAGCGGGGTAATAAGGGGTTAATGTCACCGTTGATTGCACGGTGACAATAAGCCCGGTTAATAATGGAGATGCATCAATAAAACACCGATCCATTATTAATCCCAAAGTTATTAAATGCATAAAAAAAAGACAAAGCAAGAAAAAAGTATTTTAATGAAATAAAAGAGACAACACAGTTTTCATTTCTTTTATTGTACTCTCATTCCTGCGACGCCATCGATCTCCTGTAAAAAAAGAAAAAAAACAAACCAACAGTATACCACCTGTCCGACGCAGTCCATAGTAACGACTGTCCCACGGCGATCCAGCTCTGCTACATCGCAATGACAGGCAGAGCCTGTCATCGCGACGCAGCACAGCTGATTACCTGCTTCCCCGGCGGTGACGTCATCGGACTGACTGCTTTACGGCCGGGATTACCCAGCAGTCACTGCAGTTATCGCGAGAAACTGCATGTGACCGCCGGGGAAAGATGATGGCGGCCATGAAGCAGTCCAGGCCGTGACCGCCGGAGATCTTCTGCCAGGTAAGTGCCGCTGACTCCTGACAGACCCGACCGACGGACACTGACAGTGACAGACCCGACCGACGGACACAGACAGTGACAGTGACAAATCCGATTCCGGTATTCGATATGACGAAAATATCGGTATTCGGAATCGAAAGGCCGATACAGCTAATATCGGCCGATACCCGATATTTGCAGTATCGTATCGCTCAACACTAGTGAAGACATCACGTACTTTTATGCCTGAAGGTGGACGACGGGGATGGATGGGTGGTGACATAGGCAAAGACACATTCACAGAGGTTAATTCACCCACATGTTGAGAGGAGCATTCATGGATTCTACAAAAATTATGTAGGACCACACATGCTTTAAGGACCACATTAACATTATCTTCACTCAGTTGAATTGCAGATTGAAGTACCCGCCATTTAGCACAAAGAATTCCAAATGTGCACTCCACCAGACGCCGAGCACGTGACAGCCGACAATTAAATATTCTACGGCGATGGGTGAGATAGCGACAGGGATATGGCCTCATTACATTACGGCTTAATTGAAAGGCCTCATCCGCTACTATAACATAAGGCACATGTTCTGGAATAGAGTCAGTAAGTTGACTTGCTGGAGGTAGGTCCAGTTGGTTATTGCGTATCCGCCTACCCATTATGGAAGTATTGAAGACTCTTGAGTCTCCAGTCCTTCCATAGGCCCCAGTGTCTACAATTATAAACATGTAGTTTGTGTCGACCAAGGCCAACAAAACAACAGAAAAATATTGTTTGTAATTGAAGAATTGGGAGCCTGAGTTAGGAGGTTTACGAACACGTATGTGCTTTGCCGTCCAGGGCTCCTATACAGTGTGGAAACTGGCAATTTTGTGCAAAACCCTGTGCTATCCTCAACCAGTCACTCATTTTGGGTTCAGGCATGACTTCTTCATGTAGTCTGTTCCAAATTTCCACACAAGTTGACCGAACAATGCCAGAAATTGTTGATCTGCCTATTAGGAACTCTAAGTGCAGAGCAGCGTAGGACATGCCAGTAGAAAGGAACCTGTAACACACATAGAACATGGACAAATCAGTTTTACAAAAATAACAGCATTCACAACACTTACAATGCTTGAGTTTGTTACAGCACACATGGTGGAAATTAGATTACAAGCCATGGCTTCTGTAGAATAGACCATAGTCAATAATTGACATAGCTAAGGTTGAGAAATACATTACACACATTATAAGTTTACAAGAAGTGTGCTCCAACACTTGCTAAGTGAGTATGTGGAGGAAAACATCATCAACATATCGTTGACACACATACCTTATTGTTAGGAGAAGACGTTCCTCGGCAGAAATAGCTTTTCTCATCCTGGTGTCATGAAATGTAATCCCAGGGCGCACAATTTCAAGCAGCGTATCAAAGGTAGCTATGCTCATTCGACAATATAGGAAAAACTTGTCTCCATGGCTACGCAGTGACAAATATAGCCGGTGAAAATGACCTTTAGTTTGCCTTCTTGTCAAAAGTGGATGTACCCACATCCTTCTGCGTCTTCTAGGATCTGATATGACAGGATATGGCTCCCCAAAACGTCGGATATAACCCAATGTAACAGCACACGCTCAGTGGGAGTAAATCTGAGTGTGTCGCTCATGTTTGTATAAAGCAGCTAGCAAGCACTAAGCACAAGGAACAAAATGACACCAGTGCAAAGGTGGGAGGGTCACAGCTGTAGCACAGCACTTAACCCCTTAATGTCCACTGACGTGCAGAGTCCGTCATGGCAAGGTGTCAGTTCCGGCACCAGGACAGACTCTGCACGTCATGGCTTTGATCTACCACTGCGTGTAAATACGCAGTGGTAGATCAGTGCCGACAGCTGTCACAGACAGCTGACAGGCACGGCAAGCGGTGCGGGGACATTTGCCGTCGGTCCCCGCACCTACAGCGCTGTGCTTGGTCAGTCAATCTGACTGACCAAACACAGCAGCGATCGTGCAGGAGAAGCTGAAATTTCAGCTTCTCCAGCGCGATCAGTGCAGGAGCCGGCACTGCAGTGGCCAGGCTTCCTGCACTGACAGCCAGGAGCGGAGCCCCCACCGCCCCTGGCTGTTAACCCCCTGACTGCTGCGATCGAGCGTGATCGCAGAGCTCAGGGGGGGAGGCAGAGGGTCGGGAGCTCCCTCTGCCTCAGATCGGCACCCTGCAATGTATTTGCAGGGGCCGATCTCTGCCTTGATGACCCGGGGGTTGTCATGACAACCTCCGGGTCATTTAGCTACGGGAAGCTGCTGTGATCATTGTCACAGCAGCTTCCACTATAGTTGCAATGCATTGTAACTGCAATAAAAAGTAAAAAAAGTGAAAGTCCCATAAAGGGACAAGTTAAAAAAAATCATTTTTTAAAAAAAATTGTAAAAAAACTATTAAAAAATAATTAAAAAAAATCCCCTAAAAAATACACATTTTTATGTAATAAAAAAATAAAAAACAAAAAACATACACATGTTAGGTATCGCCACGTCCGTAAAAATCCCATCTATAAAAGCGTAACCCTAGTTAACCCCTTCAGTGAAAGCCGTAAAAAAAAACACAAAAAAGTAGTAAATTATACTTTTTCCAAGCGGTATCATTATACCGCTTGGAAAAAGTGCAATAACACGCGATCAAAAAGTCAGATATAAATAATCATGGTACCGCTGAAAACGTCATCTTGTCCCGCAAAAAACAAGCCTCTATACAGCATCATCAGCGAAAAATAAAAAAGTTATAGCTCGCGGAATAAACTGATGCAAAAATAATTATTTTTTCTATAAAATTTTTTATTGTGTAAAAAACGCCAAAACATAAAAAAAATATATAAATGAGGAATCGCCGTAACCGTAGTGACCCGAAGAATAAAGCTGCTTTATCAATTTTACCACACACGGAATGGAGGAAAAAAAAAAAAAAAAAACAATTCCTGAATTGCTGGTTTTTGTTCATTCTGATTCCACAAAAATCGGAATAGGAAACGATCAAAAAACGTTATGTGCCTGAATATGGTACCAATAAAAACGTCAGCTCGTCCCGCAAAAAATAAGCCCACAGATAACTCTGTCGGCCGAAATATGGAAAAATTATAGCTCTCAAAATACGGCGATGCAAAAATTTCTTACAAAAAATTATTCCAAGAAAAAGCATCTTTTAGTGTGTGACAGAAGCTAAACATGAAAAAAGGGTGTAAATCTGGTATCGCTGTAATCGCACCGATCCGAGGAATAAAGTCGCCTAATCACTAATACCGCACGAGGAACGGCGTAAAAAAGAAAACCAATTCTTCACCTTTTGTGGATTTGTTCATTGTGCCTCCCAAAGATCGCAGTAAGGCGATCACAGTGGTTCCCCCCACATATGGGGTATCAGCGTACTCAGGACAAAATGCACAATAGCTTTTGGGGTCCTATTTCTCCTGTTACCCTTAGAAAAATAAAAATTTGGGGCAAAAAGGTAATTTTTGTGGAAAAAAATATGATTTTTTTATTTTCACGGCTCTACATTATAAACTTCTGTGAAGCCCTTGGGGGTTCAAAGTGCTGACCACACATCTAGATAAGTTCCTCGGGGGGTCTAGTTTGCAAAATGGGGTCATTTGTGGGGAGTTTCTACTGTTTAGGCACATCAGGGGCTCTCCAAGCGCGACATGACACCCGCAGACCATTCCATCAAAGTCTGCATTTAAAAACGGTGCTCCTTCCCTTCCGAGCTCTGCCATGCGTCAAAATAGTGGTTCCCCCCCACATATGGGATATCAGCGTACTCAGGACAAATTGCACAATAGCTTTTGGGGTCATATTTCTCCTGTTACCCTTATAAAAATAAAAATTTGGGGGTAAAAAGATTATTTTTGTGGAAAAAAATATGATATTTTTATTTTCACGGCTCTACGTTATAAACTTCTGTGAAGCACTTGGGGGTTCAAAGTGCTCACCACACATCTAGATAAGTTCCTTGGGGGGTCTAGTTTCCAAAATGGAGTCACTTGTGGGGGGTTTCTACTGTTTAGGCACATCAGGGGCTCTCCAAACGTGACATGACACCCGCAGACCATTCCATCAAAATCTGCATTTGAAAACGGCGCTCCTTCCCTTTCCAGCTCTGCCATGCGTCAAAATAGTGGTTTACCCCCACATATGGGGTATCAGCATACTCAGGACAAATTGCACAATAACTTTTGGGGTCCTGTTACCCTTTGGAAAATAACAATTGGGGGTGGAAAGATCATTTTTGTGGAAAAGATATGATTTTTTAATTTTACTACTCTACGTTATAACCTTCTGTGAAGCCCTTGGGGGTTCAAAGCTCTCACCACACATCTAGATAAGTTCCTTGGGGGGTCTAGTTTCCAAAATGGGGTTACTTGTGGGGGGTATCCACTGTTTAGGCACACACGGGCTCTCCAAATACGACATGGCGTCCAATCTCAATTCCAGCCAAAAAAGTCAAATGGCGCTGCTTCCCTTCCGAGCTCTGCCATGCAACCAAATAGTGGTTTACCCTCACATATGGGGTATCAGCGTACTCAGGACTAATTGCACAATAACTTTTGGGGTCCTTTTATCCTTTGGAAAATAAAAATTGGGATGAAAAGATCATTTTTGTGGAAAAAACATGATTTTTTAATTTTACGGCTCTACGTTATAACCTTCTGTGAAGCCCTTGGGGTTCAAAGCTCTCACTACACATTTAGATAAGTTACCTTGTGGGGTCTAGTTTCCAAAATGGGGTCACTTGTGGGGGGTTTCCACTGTTTAGGCACACAGGGACTCTCCAAATGCGACATGGCTTCCAATCTCAATTCCAGCCAAAAAAGTCAAATGGCGCTGCTTCCCTTCCGAGCTCTGCCATGCACCCAAATAGTGGTTTACCCCCACATATGGGGTATCAGCGTACTCAGGACTAATTGCAAAATAACTTTTGGGGTCCTTTTATCTTTTGGAAAATAAAAATTGGGATGAAAAGATCATTTTTGTGGAAAAAACATGATTTTTTAATTTTACGGCTCTACGTTATAACCTTCTGTGAAGCCCTTGGGGGTTAAAAGCTCTCACAACACATTTAGATAAGTTACTTGGGGGGTCTAGTTTCCAAAATGGGGTCACTTGTGGGGGGTTTCCACTGTTTAGGCACACAGGGACTCTCCAAATGCGACATGGCGTCCAATCTCAATTCCAGCCAAAAAAGTCAAATGGCGCTGCTTCCCTTCCGAGCTCTGCCATGCGCCCAAATAGTGGTTTACCCCCACACTTGGGGTATCGATGTACTCAGGAGAAATTGTACAACAAATATTGTGGTTCATTTTTTACTGATACCCTTGACAAAATTTTAAAAAAATGTGTCGAAAGAAAAATTTTGGGAAAAAAAGTTAAATGTTATTTTTTTCCTTCCACATTGCTTCAATTCTTGTGAAGTACCTAAAGGGTTAATACACTTCTTGAAAGTGGCTTTGAACACGTTGAGGGGTGCAGTTTTTAGAATGGTGTCACTTTTGGGTATTTTCTGTCATATTGACCCCTCAAATTCACTTCAAATGTGAGGTGGCCCCTAAAAAAAATGATTTTGTAAATTTTGTTGGAAAAATGAGAAATTGCTGGTCAACTTTTAACACTTATAACTTCCTAACAAAAAAAATTTTGGTTCCAAAATTGTGCTGATGTAAAGTAGACATGTGGGAAATGTTATTTATTAACTAATTTTTGTGACATATCTCTCTGATTTAATGGCATAAAAATTAAAAGTTTGAAAATTGCAAAATTTTCAAAATTTTTGCCATATTTCCATTTTTTTCATAAATAAAAGCAAGTTATATTGAAGAAATTTTACCACTATCATGAAGTACAATATGTCTCGAGAAAACAATCTCAGAATCGCCAAGATCCGTTGAAGCGTTCCAGAGTTATAACCTCATAAAGAGACAGTGGTCAGAAATGTAAAAATTGGCCTGGTCTTTAACCTACAAAATGGCTTGGTCGTTAAGGGGTTAAATATAGCTCTGCCTGATGATTTAAATTAGTATCAGGCCTCAAAACCGTTATTGGTCCTTTTTGGTAAGCTGCGACAAAAAAACGGTGGTCGGATGAAAATCGGATGTTACAAGGTACACACACATGCGACTAAATCGCATCTTTGAAGGAAAATCGGATGCCAGAAGGATGTGTGATGTTTGCATTTTGATCCGACAATCGACCGACTAAAACGGACCGATTTTTTGTAGTTGTGTGTGACGCCGGCCATAGTGTTTTGCTGCGTATTTGCACTCTCGTTTCTTTCATTGGTGAAAAAAAAACATTAACCGGTAAATATAATTTAAAAATTGTACTACCTTATCTGCGCATGTTGTGTATGACATGGTGAAACACATCCTGTTTAATTTATAAAGGAGGGATTCAGAAACTTACCAAGTCCGTGCAGACATTGCAAGAACTGCCAAAAATTAGAAGAGGAAAGGACTCTGATGCACTCTGTATTAGATATAAAAGAGGGCCTCATTCTCATTCTGTACAAAGGTACTGTGACTCCCACTCTCATAAATCCAATGCATTATGTACATGGGCTAACAAAACTTAGAAGATACAGTGGAAAATGATTTTTCGGAGGCACTTCTCTCTTCTAGCTGGAATCCCAAAAAGACCTTGATTCAGAAACAACCTCCAGATGGTGCTCCAGAGTAAGAGCATGTGCACACATTGCGGATTTGCCTGTGGAATTTTCTGCGCAGATTATACCTCTCTTGGCAGAAAACGCAGGTAAAAATCCATGCGTTTTTGAAGCAGATTTTCATGCTTTTTCATGCGTATTTGTATGCGTTTTTGTAAGCTAAATAAAGATATATTAGAGGAATCGACTGACTCAATGCAAGTCAATGGGTGCAGAAATGCTGCAGATCCGCAAAAAGAATTGACATGCTGCGAAAAATAAAACACTGCAAATCCGCCCACATTTTTCCACAGCATGTGCACACCAATTCTCAAATTCACATACATTATCATTGGTTTACACTACACTGCGGACTTGATGCGATTCCGCGAGTCCACAAATGCTGCGGATCCGCATCTAAATCCGCCACGTGTGCACATAGCCTAACAGTAAGGAGACCTCAAGGTCAGGTAGTTTGAGTTTTGCTTCCCATTTAGTGACCAAGCCAAATTATTGAAATCTGACCATTGTCACTTTATAAAAAAAAAAAACAACACAAAAATTGATCTTGGTTAAAGTTGGTATACTTGCAGCATATAAACACATGTTCACTTTGGCTATAAGATATTGAAAAATATCTCAAAAACAATCTCAAAAACAATGAATAATGAATGAATAAATGTATTTTTACCATCTAAATGCTGATAACTTCTGAACAGGGCGCTATAGCCGGCATACTCTAAGGCCATGAATTGCCATCACAAACATTAGGACGAAACAATTAAGATAACCTACACTCTGTTAACCATCTAGATGCTGTAGTCATTATTGACAGCAGCATTTAAATGGCTATAGTCCTTGCCAACACTGAGTTGTCAGCCATAGTGGACAGCAGTCAGCTGCTGAATTGTCATCCGTATGGGGATGCTATTCTCATATATCACAGGTCAGTAAAAAGATGTAATGTGGTCACTAAGGGGTTAAATTAGTTATTTTTCATTGGGATACTCTTTGTGGGTTATATTAGTACTTTGGATTGTCAGTAATAAAAGTACAAAGTGAAAGAAACGCTTAAATTATAGCGTTTCAATTGTTTAATTCAAAAAACCTGGAAAAGGGTAACAAGTAGTGTTGAGCAATACTGCTCGATATCTAAAAATATCGTATCGAAATGTTATCGCCGATATCACTAAATATCGTCGATATCCGATTGCGATACCGGAAGTCCCATGTAAGTCTATGGGAACAAAATATCGCAACAACAAAAAAACCCTTTCTTTCGTTGTAAACACAAAATATACACACATAGAATACATATATATATATATATATATATATATATATATACATGTCATTGTGACATATATATATACATATATTTATAGTTTATACACTTCTACATAGTAAAATAGACTCTGATTCAATTGCCGGGTAAGTCGTGACATACCCCATAGAAGTCGACGGGCTCGGTGCCGAGTACCCCCAAAACCTCTGGCTCTGTGCAACTCAACTTGGGCGTCACGAACAGGATTCTGTAACTCGCTATAAGCGAGTCCTGTGTGCCTGAATTGAACTGGTTTTGTGCTTGAGAATTGCTAAAATCATCAGAGAATGTATTTGCCATTTTTCAGCCATATCTGCGTCACGACGAGGCACTGGTGAAGAAGAAGGGCGTGCTCTTCGTGGGTGTACATTCACTCAGTGACGTGAAAACGATGGCTCTAAATGGTACTGCAATGTAAGATCGTGCCCCACAGCTCTTCAGTTCCACCTCCTCATCCTCCTCAGTGTGCGGAAACTAACGCGAAGGTCCCGCCTCCCTACAAAAGAGGGGCCCTCTCCTGATGCTAATGACACATGTGACTTGGCAGAGATGGCTAATGGACACGAGCAGAAGTGTGAAGGGATGGAGCAGTCAGACTCAGAGCTCTCCCCCCACGGAATCGACCCGATCGCCATGGAACCACCGTTGGGCACCCGGCCTGGAAACCCTCCTACGCTGCAAGAAGCGGAGGATACCCTAAGAGGCCTGGCCCGGGACCGGGAGGAGGTCGCCAGGATGGAAGCCAGCTGGCGTGCCCTAAAAATAAACTTGGAGCGGCGCCAATCCCTCTTACCTGAAGTGTCTGTACCGGAAGGTGAGGCACCCGTTCTAGTAGAGGAGCCCTTGCAATGTGATCCGGTTGACGTTGTCGCAGTGGAGGGACCCGTTCCTGCAAAAAACTCCCGCTGTCTGCCCCCGTCGCTGAGACAGAAGAAGCGACACCCGTCCTCATGGAGGAGGCCGCGCAGGCACCAGAGGTCTACCTGCCTGTACCGGAGCCCCGGCTGTCATCTGTTCCAGAGCTGGCTGCTTCCTCCGCAGGTGAGCGCCGCCAGGACTGGGGGCGCCAGGCGAGCTGCCGCAAACCGGACACTGTAAGCTGGCATTTGATGGTGGAGACATGGAGCAGCTGGTGGAGGAGAATTACAACCGGCGTCAGGAGGAAGAGTGGAGACGTTGGGAGCGGGAAGCAGAGCGACAAAGGGAGCAGCGAGAATCCCAAAAGCTTCGCCAACGTCAGCTGGAGAAGGACCGGGCAGAGAAGGACCGGATAAGAAAAGATAAAGGAACCCTGTGGGAGCCGCGGCGTAAGGGTGCAGTACGGAGCTTTAAATTGAAAGGTGGTTGGGGCTTCATCCAGGAGCCTGGACTTTATTTAGAAGTTTTTGTGAACCGGCGGGACGTGGAGGCTCACCTCCCAGAAGGACACCCGGGAGGGACCTGTTGCCAGGAGACTTGGTGACTTACACCCGACACTGGGGTTACAATGGATGGTACGCCCTAAATGTTACCAGGTGCGACCCCTACTCCCCAGAGTGTCAGGAACCTGTGAGACCCTCGGAGCCTTCAGCCTCCCACATCCAGGCCTCTGCAAAAGTGCCCACCCCACGCCGTAAATCTCCCCAGCCTCCCTCAGTGGTCTCCTCAGCAGCCCCAGCTATGGACATGATAAGTATAGCTGGCCCGTACCCGGCGCCTGTTAGGCCCCCTGGGGTTCGTTCAGTCCGGGACATAGGGTTCCAGACCCGGAGGGAGATGAAAGAGGTGGCCACACAGACCCAGATAGCGGGTCACGACTTGACTGTACATGGCCACACGACGTCATCAGGTCCTGGTGGTCCTTGGTGCCTCGGATGTTTGGCAAGCATCAGAAGAGTACCAGGTGGTACCTGGAACACCCCTGCCAAAGAATTATAAATAACCCGGACAGGGTCCCTGTATGTAAATAGTTAACTTGTTGATGTACCCGGACGGGTGAATGTTCATAAAAAAGTTTTTCAATTTAATAAAAAAAAAAAAAACACAGTTTTCATTACTTTTATTACAGTCTCATCCTGCGACGCCATCGATCTCCTGTAAAAAAATGAAAAAAAAAAAAAAAAGTATACCACCTGACCGACGCAGTCCATAGTAACGAGTGTCCCACGACGATCCAGCTCTGCTACATCAGAATGACAGGCAGAGCCTGTCATCCCGGCGCAGCACAGCTGATTACCTGCTTCCCCGGCGGTGACGTCATCGGACTGGTTTACGGCCGGGATTACCCTGCAGTCACTGCAGTTATCGCGAAAAACTGCATGTGACCGCCAGGGAGAAGATAATGGCGGCCATCAAGCAGTCCAGGACGTGACCGCCGGAGATCTTCTGCCAGGTAAGTGCCGCTGACTCCTGACAGACCCGACCGACGGACACTCACAGTGACAGTGACAAATCCGATTCCGGTATTCGATAAGACGAAAATATCGAAACGAATTATCGAAAGGCCGATAGAGCTAATATCGGCCGATAACCGATATTTGCAGTATCGTATCGCTCAACACTAGTAACAAGTTTGTATATCTAAAAGGACTCCTTACTGTTAAGGGTGGATTTTCTATATCTTGTTGTAATGGGTATTTGTTCGAAAGGGGTCACTGTAATGAGATTTTCATTAATGTTTTTAAAACTTTTTTTTATGTTAGTGTATGAGCATGTAAAAAATATTTTTAGAATAAATTTAATTTTAAACACACAAGTGTAATACTGTTACTCTGCAACACCACCTGAAGGTTGTTCCAGTGCGAGGGGTAGAGACAGGGCCTTAGTCGTGGCTGAGAGTATATGTTTTAGCGTGCCCTGGTCTCCCATCACATGAAAATCATGTCCCATTGTCAGCATACCTTCTGCTACGCTTTCTGCACCGTCAGGGTCCCATCGGGCTTGCTGAAGTTCTGTCACCGGCGTTGTTGCACACAAAAAGACAGAGTCCATTTCAAACTTAAAATGCAGAACTTTACTTGCTTCATTTAACAGCACATCCTTGTCAGTGACAACAGCATATGGTTCCACACATTTCACATTAAACACTTCCTCTGCACTCCTCTCTTCGTCCTTCAGTACATTACAGGGACGGACAGACTCTTGCGGTAACAGCGTCCTCCCTGTCCAGACTCACTACATATGGGGGTTACCTCGTCCATTTTGCCCCGGATCTGAGGACATCGGCCCATGCAATAACCTGCCATATGATGAGCGACCTGCATCACATTACTTATGTAGGACCTACTTCTCGGGCTTCTGCTCCCAACTGCAGTCGCACGGCTGCTTCTGCTGCACCTCTGTCCTTGCATGGTCACCGTGGTGCCCGGGCTATAGAACCCACCCAAGCTATCTGGGTGCCCTGGCCCTACTTACTCTAATCCAGGAAATCCTTCCTGCTTATCCACAGTGACCCCTCCTATTGTTAACTATTTACTATGTGAACCATGTACACTAATGTACTCCATCTAGTGGCCTAATAAGGTTACTACGCTTTCCTTGTACATAATATTATACAGTATAATGCTCAAGAACATATAGCAGTATCAAATCAGTATATATACACACATTACATACAAACTTGTAGCAGAAATAGGTACATCAAAATACACACAATAATGAGGACGGGCTTAAAGGGGTAGGGGCATATAACAGTTTCTGCACCTCCTTACACCAGAAGTAAGCTCTTTTGGAGATTCCAGCTACAAGAAGGAAGCGCCTCCGAAAAACCCTTTTCCACTATATTTCCATTTGGAGCAGTGAATGGAACAGGACTAACACTTAACAAAATCATTCATAGAGTTGTGCCTAGTCTGCACAACCCCTACAAGTGAGCATATACAAACGCATCACCCTTGTCATTTTAAAGTTTTTTACTGTGCTTAAGTAGCCCTCTCTTGTTTTCTCTCCCCCTCTTCAGCTTTCTGCTATCATAAAACTTAGAAGAAGGAGGCTCTCCAAAAACCTTAGAAGACATGCAGGTTAGGGCCTCAGAAGCATAGACACAGGATTCGATTCTAGCACTATTTTGAAAAGATTCTGACTGAAACTGGCAAAGGCTATGCAGTCAGTGGGAGGTCTAGCTAAATTTGCAATGATGTATGGCAATAATGTCAGCAAGAAATGTAGAGAAGGGACTAGTGATGAGCGAGCACTAAAATACTCGGGTGCTCATTATTCGGGTCAAGCAATTTGGAATATTCGGGTACTCGACCCGAGCAACGAGCCCAATGTAAGTCTATGGGAAAAGCGAGCATTTTTGCCGCGATCCCACCGTGGGTCCTTTTAAAGTCTAAAAACGTCTGTAAATGATGGAAACACAGCTCAAATGACATGGGAACATCATGGGGAATGCCCCTGGAAGCATTTCTGAGTCCCAGGTCACAGCTGTGAGCACTGTTGTCAGAGTCTTACGCCATTTTTACAGGCACACCAAAAAACATACAAAAACGAAACCAAAATGGATTTTCCTGGGAAATATGACAAGGAATATCCTTTCCAGACTAATGACTTTTATATAAGGCAAAATAATTAACCAAAAGTAAAAAATTTCCTCCATCAATTTGTCTATGTTCACACGTAGCGTTTTTGATGCGTTTTTCAACGTTACGATTGCTTTCAACCAATTCAAATGCGTTTACTGGGAAATATCATTGTAGAATTTAACAATCTTAGCTGTCCATTGGTGTGTGACACACTATCAGACATATCTTGTTTAATTTATGAAGGAAGGACTCTTAGAGTCACAAAGCCAATTTTTATAGAGGCATCAGGTAGCATTAATCTTCTTAAAGGGCCAATATTAAACAGTGGGTCTCGTATACTGTAATTGCCTAGGCAGTGAGTGGCTGGACTGCCAAAAATTAGGACGAACCCCAATACCCCTGTGATGAGACATACAGGAGGGCCTCATGAAAAAGTGTTCCAATTATAAGAAAATAGGTCTCCCTTAGTGTTAGCCTATGCATTAAATGCAAGGTCTGGCTTGCAGCTATGTAACATGCACCTGCCTATATCAAATTGAAACGCACCCCAAAAAGGCTTACAAGCGACCTAGTGGATGTACACAGTAAAACCAACTTCACATTACTCTTTTGCCACTGCCATACTGTTAGCTTATGCATTGAATGCAAGGCCCTGCCTGCATCAAATTCAAACGCACCATAAAAAGGCCTTGAACCGACCTAGTGGATGTACACAGGAAAACCAAGTTCACATTATTCATTTTGTTCTGCCATACTGATAGCCTATGAATTGACTTCAAGGCACTATCCTCCATCAAATTCAAATGCACACCGATAAGCCTTTGAACCCACGTACTTGATGGACACCTGAAAGCATTCTTCCTATAAATTTGTTACTCCCATATTGTTTAGCTATCTGGTGAATAGTTCAGGCTGAAGACCCGGCAGTGGACCATTGCAGTGTTGACACTAAAGACCCTGCAGTTTAAAATTGCATGGCTGACACTGAAGAACCGGCATTGTACAATTGCAGTGTTGATGCTAAAGACCCTGCGGTGGACAACTGCAGTGTTTATGCTAAAGACCCTGCAGTTGAAAATTACAGTGTTGACGCTAAAGACACTGCAGTGGAGCATTTCAGTGTTGAGCCTGAAGAATCATCAGTGGATAATTGCACTGTTGATGCTTAATGGGAATGTGTTAGAACTCTCCTGTTAGGTTTTTTCTATCTTGCTGGTCACATGACCTTTTTTGCCTACTTAATCCTGCTCCGCCCTTCTGGCTTTGCTGGACTTCATTGTAACTTCTACTCTTAAGCTAGCCGGGTGCTTTGTTACCTTACTCAAATAGTTTTGCTTGGTCTTCAGACCTCTATGTTCTATGTTGTTTTCTTTTTCTTTTTCTGCTACAACTTCTGTTAGGAGGTGTCCATCTTTTCTCCCAGTCCCTAGTGCTTGTAGGGATCCCTTCCTCGCATCTATAGGTCTTCGTTCAGACTAGCTGAGGACTTTAGCGGGTCTGATCGCAGGATCAGGTTCCCCGTTACATCGTAGGGATTGAGCTTAGTTCTATTGTAGGGACAGATATCCCTTTCTTTCCTTAGTGCTTGTAGCAGAACATAACAGAATCTGTCACCCCATTTTTCATATATCAGCTGAAGCCACCGCCATCAGGGGCTTATCTACAGCATTCTAGAATGCTGTAGATAAGCCGCCATGGTAACTTGAAAGATAAGAAAAAAGAGTTATATTATACTCACCCGGGGGTACGATGGGCATCGTGGTCCGGGTCAGGCGCCTCCCATCTTCTAGTGATGACATTCTCCTGCTTGCTTCTGTTGCACTCCTGCACAGGTGTACTTTACCTGCCCTGTTGAGGGCAGAGTAAAGTACTGCAGTGCACAGGCGCTGGGCCTCTCTGACCTTTCCCGGCGCCTGCGTACTGCAGTACTTTGGGGACCGGACCCCTGGGTGAGTATAATATGACTCGTTTTTCTTATCTTTCATGTTACATCGGGGGCTTATCTACAGCATTCCAGAATGCTGTAGATAAGCCGCTGATGGCGGTGGCTGCAGCTGATATACGAAAAATGGGGTGACTGAGTCCCTTTAAGAACCTGAATTGATAAATTGCTGTGATGAGTCAGAAGACCTTGCATTTTAGCATTGCAGTGTTGAGGCTGAAGAACTGGCATAGAAGAATTGCATTGTTGAAGAATATTAACAACCAACAAAGTTCACATTATTATGAAGTGGGTCTCACATACTATTTGCCTATGCATTGAATGGAAAGCCTGCCCAAATTTGGACAAACCAAAATACCACTTGGAAGAAATGTGTATGAAGTCCTCCTAAAAATCAGTTTCCATTACAAAGGAGCGGGTCTCCTATACTTGGAATGGGCTGAAAAACATTTTCCCCTGGGGTGGGGCACATCAAACGACTCTGTAAGTATTTGTAGTTACGGACATCCTAAACACCCTGGGAAAACAATATAGTGGCTGTTTCATTGTGGAGCCCAGCTGTGCTAGGATTCCCACATCTCCTGGAAGAGTGCACTGAAGGATTTAACCACTAGAGGTCCCAATGCATACATACACCTTCACCCATCCCTAAGACCACCAGAGGGAGCCGTATAGGCATATAAAAGGAGGGTGAAGATAGGAAGAGAGCTCAGATTTGAGAGACTGCAGTTCAGTTCAGTCAGATTAGAGTTCTGCTGAGTGCAATGTGCAGTGCAGAGCAGAAGGCTGCAGTCTGCAGCAGAGAGACTGCAGAGCAGTTCAGTTCAATAGAGTGGAGTCTAGTAGAGTGGAGTTGAATCCATTCCAGTCTAGTCAGAGCTGAGACAAGTGAGTAGTCTGCAGACAGAGCAGACGAGTGGAGTTTGCAGTGAGGGACTCCATAGCTCAAGAGAGCTGGGAGCGTGCCGACGCTCTGAGAGCGGCGAAGAGGCAGCCCACCAACTGCCAGTGTGTGTAATCGTGTGAGGGCCCGAGTAGGCCGAAGGCAAGTGAAAAGAGAAGTAAAAGGAGGCAGAGGAGCCTTTCCGGCTCACCTCAACAAGTATTTACCAGACACCTGGGTCCGAACATATAGGGATCTCCACGACCCATTAGGAGAACACCAGAGTTCCTGGAGGACTACAGGTCCCAGGAGCACCACAGAGCTGATACATAACTGGGCCAGGAGGATGGAGTCAGGCAGTGCACTGCCAGCAGGGACTGTGTACTTCAAGAAAAGGTCCAACCACAAGGTCAGCCAGGTGCAGGACGGAGACTAAGTTAGGCCCAGCTACATGCAGGCAAGGACTTCATACAGAAAGGCAAGGTACAGGAGGCCACACACCTACTCAGTGGGAGAATCTGGATGTGCATCCTTCACCCTACAGTGCCCCGGGATGTGCCTGCAACATCTTCAGTAAAGGTACTAAAGTGACGTGTGTGTGTGTCCATCTTCTCACCCCTAACTGCTGGGTTCCCCTCTGTCCTGCATCCCTCCACATCTATCTGCCCTGAAGGACTCAGCCTCACCTGTGGGAGGCCTAACACCTATAGCTGCACAACACCAACCCTTCAATGGATCTGCACTGCAGCGCTGGTCACCCTAACCAGGTACCACAGGTGGCGTCACGAATCCCCATACCAATTGTCATGCAGTCTCTGCGTACAGGAGGTCAGGGGCCTAAGCTGACCCTAAGCTGGGGCCCTAACTAATCCCTCTACCTGGAGGTACTGTTAAAGGTACAGAGGTCCAGGCCGCCAGCGTAACCCCTATCTCCTGAGGATCCCTGAACCTCAGTAATCTAGTCCTGAGAAGGACCCCGATCACAACAACAGGGGACAGGATGATATAAGCCAACACACAGTACTAGACGAACGATACAGTACAAGGGGAAAACCAAAAAACCACCTTGCATACAAAAACTCGCACCACAACAACAGAGGGAACACCAACGGGTAAGGAGATAAATAATAAAGCGAGGAAGGGAAAAAACCACACAAAGTACACTTCACCCCAAACTCCAAAATACCACAAGCCGCTCTGTTTATCTGCAAGGAATGCTTTCACCGACAACTTCCCTAACAGACTGGCAGGTATTTGAAGGAGTCCCACTTCTGCAGCATTGACTGCAGCTGGGCGAGGCTGGGCCTCATCTATCACAGAGAGAGAGAATTAACTCCCTCACTGCCGAAAAATACAAAGCACCAAAAACTCAGCTGCGAGAAGTCAGGCTGTGTAATCGTGACGATCTTCGTGGCGACACACCCGTGACAGTATCCCCCCTCTACGAGGGACCTCCGGACCCTCAGGGCCAGGTTTATCCGGGTGAGTCGTGTGGAAGGCCAGAATTAATCGGTCTGCGTTAATATCCGACGCAGGAACCCACAACCTCTCCTCAGGACCATACCCTTCCAATGAACCAGGTACTGAACAGACCGCCGATTAAAGCGTGAATCGATGACTTTTGATACCTGAAACTCCAAGTTACCATTGACCACCACTGGAGGAGGTAAAGGTGACGGTATCACCGGCGCCACATACCTCTTAAGCAACGATCTGTGGAACACGTTGTGAATTTTAAACGTAGGGGGGAGGTCAAGACGAAATGCCACCGGATTAATTATAGAACTGATCCTGTACGGCCCAATGAACCTGGGACCCAGTTTCCAGGAGGGAACCTTAAGTTTTATATTCCTGGTAGACAACCATACCGATCGTTCACACTTAGATCCGGACCAGACACTCTCCTCCTATCAGCCATACGTTTGTATCGCTTCCCCATAGTATTCAGATTATTCAGCACCCCTCTCCACACTGAAGCGAGTGATGACGAAAATCGTTCTTCCTCAGGAACCCACCGAAGAGCCCCCCCTACTGAAAGTACAAAACTGGGGTGAAAACCATATGCCCCAAAAAACGGGGACTTACCAGTTTACTCGCTCCGCCTATTATTAAGAGCAAACTCTGCCAGAGGCAAGAAAAAAGCCCAGTCTTCCTGGTTCTCTGACACAAAACACCGGAGATATGTCTCCAAGCTCTGGTTCAGACGTTCCGTCTGACCATTAGTCTGAGGATGAAAAGCCGATGAAAACGACAAATGCATCCCCCGCCGTGTACAAAATGCCTTCCAGAATTTGGACACAAACTGAGACCCCCGATCAGACACCACATCGGAGGGTACCCCGTGAAGCCTCACAATCTCCCCAATGAACACCTGCGCAAGAGTTTTAGCATTAGGAAGAGCAGGAAGAGCGATGAAATGTACCATCTTGCTGAACCTGTCCACTACAACGAGTTGACCGTTTTACCCGAAGACGGCGGGAGGTCCGTAATAAAGTCCATGGACAGATGAGTCCAAGGACGCTCCGGGATCTTCAAAGGTAAGAGGGCCCCAGACGGACGGGTATGAGGGGTCTTAGAACGCGCACAAACCCCACAGGACGCGACAAAAGTTACCACCTCCCTATGTAAGTTGGGCCACCAAAATCGACGCGAGAGGAGATCCACAGTTGCTTTACTCCCTGGGTGTCCTGCCAAAGCTGAGTTATGGTGTGCCTCGATCACCTTTTGTCGCAACTGATCTGGAACATACAGTCTCCCTGGAGGTCCAACAGGGGCGTCCCCTGAGCCTCCAATACCTCCTGCTCAAGCTCAGAGCATACTGCCGACATCACCACCCCTCCTGAAGGATAGGAACCGGGTCATCCGTATTCCCGGCCCCAGGGAAACTACGAGATAAGGCATCCGCCTTTACATTTTTTGACCCAGGACGATATGTGACGACAAAATTAAACCTGGTAAAAAACAACGACCACCTAGCTTGTCTGGGATTCAGACGTTTTGCGGACTCCAGATATAGCAGATTCTTGTGATCAGTGATGACGGTGACCGGATGGACTGCCCCCTCCAAAAAATGGCGCCACTCCTCAAAAGCTAACTTAATGGCCAAGAGTTCCCTATTGCCGACATCGTAATTCCTCTCAGCGGACGACAATTTTTTTAGAGAAAAAGGCGCACAGATGCCACTTACCAGGGGATGAACCCTGTGACAATACTGCTCCCACCCTTACCTCGGAAGCGTCTACCTCTACAATGAACGGCTGTGACGCATCAGGTTGAATGAGTATGGGTGCCGAGGCAAAACATTTTTTCAAGGAGGAGAATGCTTGACAAGCCTTGTCAGACCACCTAGAAAAATCCTCCCTTTTTTTATCATGTCTGTGAGAGGTTTAACCATGGACGAGGAATTACGAATAAATTTCCGGTAATAATTAGCAAACCCCAGGAAACGTTGTAGTGCCTTAAGATTCTCTGGCAGATCCCACTCAAGAACTGCCTGCACTTTCCCAGGGTCCATACGAAAACCGGATGCTGACACCAGGAAGCCTAAAAACTGGAGTTCCTGTACGGCGAACACACACTTTTCCCATTTGGCGTACAGTTTATTATCCCGCAAGATCTGTAACACCTGCCTAACATGCTCCTGATGAGACACAAGATCCGGCGAGTAAATTAAGATATCATCCAGATATATGACAACAAACTGTCCCACCAGGTGGCGAAAAATGTCATTTACAGAGTGTTGGAACACCGCCGGTGCATTAGTCAGACCGAATGGCATGACAAGGTTCTCATAATGCCCCTCCGGAGTGTTAAATGCCGTCTTCCACTCATCCCCCTCCTTCATCCTAATCAGATTGTACGCCCCCCTGAGATCCAACTTAGAGAACAATTTGGAGCCCATGATCTGATTGAAGAGATCGGGAATAAGTGGGAGGGGAAACGGATCTCGGACCGTAATCCGATTAAGTTCACGGAAATCCAGGCAAGGGCATAGGCCTCTATCTTTCTTCTTCTCAAAGAAGAACCCCACGGCCACCGGGGAAGATGAAGGTCTAATATGCCCCTTAGCCAGACTTTCAGAAATATAATCCTTCATGGCCTGCCTCTCTGGACCAGATAGGTTATACAACCTAGATTTAGGTAACTTGGCCTCAGGGAGCAGTTTTACAGAACAGTCATACACGCGATGAGGAGGTAGTTCCTGACACCCTTTCTCCGAGAATACATCCTCAAAGTCCGCCAGAAATGGAGGTAAGACCCTAGGAGTGACCGCACCGATGACCGTATTCATGCAGTTTTTATTACAGAATTCACTCCATTGGCTTATCTCTCTGGATTGCCAATTAATAACAGGGTTATGCTTAGGTAACCAAGGAAGGCCCAACACTATAGGAGTGGGAAGACCCTCCAACACGTAACAAGACAACAGTTCTTTATGTATCGCTCCCACTTGAAGTTTTATGTTATGCACAGCTTGCAAAAAACTTCCCTGACCGAGAGGCCTGGCGTCGATCGAGAATATCGGGATGGGTTTAGCCAACACACTCAGTCGCATACCTTGAACCCGGGCAAACCGAGCGTCCACCAGATTAGCCCGGCCCCACTATCCAGAAGAACAGATATCCTCTCAGTTCTCGTACCCACCACCACCTCCGCCGGTACGAGAAACTGAGACGAACCTAGGGACGAAATACCTACTCCCAGATTGCCGTCCACCACACAACCTGGGATCAATAGTTTTCCGACGACCCTTTATTCTGCAAAGGACGGGATGGACACCCCCCAATAAAATGTCCCTTTCTCCCGCAGAAGAAACACCTTCCTGTCTTGTGGCGCACCGCAGGTTCCGTCCCCCGAAATGATGTCCCTCCTAATTGCATAGGCTCCTCTGGACTGACCAGGGAAACCTCCATATAAGGGACCCTTGAAGAAGGTGGAGTCATCACTGGGGGCGGAGTTACCCCGCACCTCTCCCGAAGCCATCTGTCAATGCGAATAGCAAGGGCCATAGCGGCTTCCAGTGACGCGGGAGGGTCATACTGTGCCAACACATCCTTTAATTTGTCAGATAAACCTTGACAAAACTGGCTCCTAAGAGCCGGGTCATTCCACTGGGTGTCCGTGGCCCACCTACGGAACTCCAAACAGAATTCCTCCGCCGGACGATCCCCTGCTGGATCCTACGTAACTTAGATTCAGCAAGGGAGATCCGATCCGGGTCATCATATACGAGACCCAGAGCAACAAAAAACCTATCCACTGACTGGAGAGCCGGGGAGCCCGGGGGAAGAGAGAACGCCCATGATTGTGGGTCCCCTTGTAGGAGCGAGATGATAATTCCCACCCTTTGTTCTTCACTCCCAGATGACCGAGGCCGCAGCCAAAAGTACAATTTACATGCCTCCCGGAAAACAAAAAACTTGTCCCGCCCCCCAGTGAACCTGTCAGGGAGAGCTACTTTAGGTTCTGGTCCGGCTTGCTCCGGGGGATACAAAACCTTGGACTTAACGTTCGCCAGCTCCATGGACAAACTTTGCAACTGCCGAGCAAGACTGGCTACTGGATCCATGGTAGCTGGAGAGAATCTTTTGTCGGTCGGTGAAAATGTCACGCAGTCTCTGCGTACAGGAGGTCAGGGGCCTAAGCTGACCCTAAGCTGGGGCCCTAACTAATCCCTCTACCTGGAGGTACTGTTAAAGGTACAGAGGTCCAGGCCGCCAGCGTAACCCCTATCTCCTGAGGATCCCTGAACCTCAGTAATCTAGTCCTGAGAAGGACCCCGATCACAACAACAGGGGACAGGATGATATAAGCCAACACACAGTACTAGACGAACGATACAGTACAAGGGGAAAACCAAAAAAACACCTTGCATACAAAAACTCGCACCACAACAACAGAGGGAACACCAACGGGTAAGGAGATAAATAATAAAGCGAGGAAGGGAAAAAACCACACAAAGTACACTTCACTCCAAACTCCAAAATACCACAAGCCGCTCTGTTTGTCTGCAAGGAATGCTTTCACCGACAACTTCCCTAACAGACTGGCAGGTATTTGAAGGAGTCCCACTTCTGCAGCATTGACTGCAGCTGGGCAAGGCTGGGCCTCATCTAGCACAGAGAGAGAGAATTAACTCCCTCACTGCCGAAAAATACAAAGCACCAAAAACTCAGCTGTGAGAAGTCAGGCTGTGTAATCGTGACGATCTTCGTGGCGACACACCCGTGACACCAACATTCAATTCCCCTGTAAAATATCCCACATTAAGAGTGAGCGCCCAGGGCCATGGACTGAGCTGTGTTGCCGTGACATCCCCCATAGAAGTGAATGGGCTCGGATCCGAGTACCCCACGACCCTGGGAGGGCGGCTCATCATCACGGAACACAGTCACCCTGGTGATCTATGGGTGGTATAGGAAGAGACGTGGAGTATGGCCTACAAAAGGGTCTTCCCAGTTTAAAGGAGCAGGTCTCTTATACTTGTAATAGCCATTCATTAAGTGCATAGGCAGGAAAACATTTTGCTCTCGGGGGGTTGAACATCAACCGACTGTGTAAATATTTGTAGTTACCGACATCCTAAGCACCCTGGCAAAACAATCTAGTGTCTGTTTCATCACGGGCCACGGTCACCCTGGTGATCTAGGGGTGGTGTAAGAAAAGACATGGAGTACGGCCTGCAAAAAAGGTCTTCCCAGTTTAAAGGAGCAGGTCTCCTATACTTGGAATGCACATACACAAAGTGCATGGGCTGAAAAACATTTACCTCTGGGGGGTGACACCTCAATATAGAGTGTAAACATTTTTTGAATGGGTAGCAAAACACCATTGAAAAAAATAATACTGGCTGTTGCATCACAGACCACGGTCACACTCGTGTTCTAGTGGTCGTGGATGATGAGGATGAGGAGAAGGAGGAGGATAATAATAACACACCAAATATCCAAAGTCAGGAAGCATATAACCATGTGTGGGTGTGAAAAGGTGCATGGAAATACATCTCCCCAAAAAATGTACTGTATTGAATGTTATGTTTGTGTTCTCATTCGGTTGTGTCCAGAAGTCTGCCGCAATCAATGCCTTGTTTATTTTCATAAGAATCAGTCTGTCAGCATTTTCTGTTGACAGGTGGATGCGCTTATCAATTATTATTCCACCAGCAGCACTAAAAACCCGCTCTGACAAATCGCTAGCGGCAGGGCAGGCCAGTACCTCCAAGGCGTAAAGAGCCAGTTCATGCCACCTGTCCGGCTTGGATACCCAATAATTAAAAGGCACATAGGAATCACGGAGGACTTTGGTACGGTCAGCAAGGTACTCCAACATCTTCCCAAACTTTCCAGGCCTTGTGAGACTACCCCATGACTCTGGGCCAGGGCGATGGGAGGGTCTGAGAAAAGTGTCCCAGTACTTTGCCAGTGGTCCCCTGCCTCTACTGGATTGTAGTTGGGTCTCTCTCACCTCTACTCCTTGGTTGACCAACGAACTGTGACCTCTGCCACCAGCGTTTTCAGAAGGGAAGTTTTTCAGTAATTTTGCAACAATGGCCCTAATACACTTATCTGACTCTGGAATAAGAGATTGAAAGTTCTCCTTGTAGCGTGGGTCTAGAAGTGTCAACGACCAGTACTGAGTTTTCGTAAAAATTTTGATAATGCGAGGGTCACAGTAGAGGCAGCACAACATAAAGTCTGCCATGTGTGCCAGACTGATAACTGGCAAGCCTTCCATATCCTCACCAACAGGACGACTGACCATGCTGTCTTCCTCCTCATCCTCCTCCTCCCTGTCCTCAGGCCATCCACGCTGAACAGACGGTATGACAGTTGTGCTTGTAGTACCGTCTATAGCGCAGGAAAGTAGCTCCTGTTCTTCCTCATCCTCCTCTTCCTCATTGTCAACCAATCCACATTGGGATGACAAGAGGCTGGGCTGTGTGTAATCACCCTGTATGGTTTTTTGCTCCATCTCATCGTGCTCCGCCTGCAATGAATCCTCTTTCATTTTGAGCAGAGAGCTTTTCAGAATACAGAGAAGCAGGATGGTGACTCTTATTATGGCGTCATTGCCGCTCACCATCTTGGTGGACTACTCAAAGTTTTGTAGGATGGTACATATGTCTGACATCCATGTCGACTCCTGAGTAGGTATGAGCTTTCCAATATTGAAATATCGGAAATCGGCCTAATCTTTGCTATATCGGAATTCCGATTTCCGATTCCGATATTTTTTTCACATCGGAAATCAGAAATCCCATAATCCTTTAGCCTCTGAGCGCTCCGTGGAGCCAATCAGAAGCTGAAAAATGGCTGACAACATTGTGTAACTCCCCTAAGCTTGGTAGGAGGCGTCCAAACTGCTTGCTAGGGGGTGCGCTGCGATTGGCTGGCTGGATGGTGTGATCAGGCAGTATAAAAGGCTGCGTCTGCCATTTTAGCCTCCCTCTACTGTGAAAGCAGATAGGGATAGGTTGCTGTTGGAGATAGGGAGAGATCTCGGATCTAATAGCGATAAAAAATTGTTTTTCAGCGACTGTAGCAGCCCCTGTGTTTTACAGAAGCAGTCTTTTTCCTCACTGACCCTGCTCAGTTTCATTTTCTGTGCTGTGCAGGCTCTCAATGAGGTGCTTAGTGAGACAGTGCAGCGCACATTCACTGCAGCTGCTGCAGCTCCTCTTGCTGCAGCACTGTGTGGTGTGTGTCTCACTGCCTTTTCACAGCCTTTTCTTTTCATCCCTTAAATCTCCTTCCCCTATTTTTTTCTTAAAGTGTAGCTTCACCATCCAGTACATTTTGGTGAACGCTATATAGGGATTTTTAAGTGAGGGCTTCCCCCTGAACCTCCCCCCCAATCCCTTACCCCCATTTATCCCTCAATTTTCCTGGTGCTCGGGTGCGCTTTGCACAGTTTAGTCACCTCCACTGCGCAGACCGCCTGTGTGCTTTTTTTTGGGGAGTGCAGCACCCACTAAGTCAGTCTTTGTAGTCACATCAGACTGCAGGAACCCTAGTGCGGCCTGTTCTATCGCGCACCTCCAAATTTTTCACCAGTAAATTCACTCTCAGTGCCCCTATAAGTGTTACTTTACCTCACAGCATCTATTGAGGTTAAGGTTAAACACTATATAGGGATTGTACTGTGAGGGCCCAAACAACCTCTGTGACTGGTGCCACACAGCACCTGGCCCAGTACCGTAGAATCCTTTTTTTTTTGGTATCACAGCAATGTCATTTACTGCACTGTGACATCCGACCGTAAGGTGTACACCAACACCACAAACACACGTTACTCTTTGTGTAGGCCACACTAGATTCAAATAAAGTGTAGCAGACACACCATCGTACAGTGCCATTAGTGTTTCTTATACCTGTTTGTAGTCCTACAGGGATAAATCACACTTATCCCTAATAATTACTTTCTTGCCGTTCTGAATCCATCAATAGAGATGAAGGCAGGGAGTAAGGGACGTCCCCGTGGCGGCCGCGGAAGAGGTGCATCAGCAGCTAGACATGGTGCACATCCAGAGCAAGCAGCAGGCCCAAGTCACTCAGCACCTACTTTCACCCGGCAGAAGTCATTTATGCGCAGCTTGTTAGGAGCACAGGGCCATAGGCTGATAAGAGAGGATCAAGTAGAAACTGTTGTTGGTTGGATGGCAGCTGAGGCATCCACCTCAATGAGAGGAGCATCCTCCCAGGACCTCTCCACCACATCGGATCAGGCCACTGAAGAGTAGCACCCATCTGCTTCTTCACCGCCCACTAAATTACCCATACATTCAGAGGGCCAGGAGCCAACCTTAATCCTCTTCTCAGAATCTGTTGGCTTGGAATCTGTGTGCCAGCCAGACAGCATTCCTGCAGCTGAAGAAGAGGTAGTGTGCACAGATGCGCAACCACTGTGTGCGTCTGAGGAAGAAGTGGAGGGTGACCAAACCCCAGTCAGCAGATGATGATGAAACTCAGCTGCCAGTTTCTGCTGATGAAAGTGTATTGGATGACGAGGTCCTTGACCCATCATGGCATGCTGAGGGGCAGCAAGCAAGTAGGGATAGCTCAGAGGAAGAGCTTGCAGGTGTGGCGCAGCGTGGCCGTCCACGTGGGAGAGGTAGAGGGAAAAATTAGTTGTCTGCTCCCTCAACTTCAGCACCCGATAGGAGCAGGGCTCTTTTAAAGCGCACAAGGGGTGCGCCCAAGGGTTGTGGTGCAGACCCAAGATGATTCGCCACCTGCAGCAGGTCCCCCACCTTCCATCTCTTCAGCCACAACGGCCACCTCTTCCTCCAGCTCGCAAACAGCTGCTCCCGCTTCCTCGCCAGAATGCCAGGGTGCATCTGCAGGCAGTGTTGTACGGCGGCACACTGTCTGTACTTCGTCAGCATCAGCATCCCAATCGCTGTCATCCTCACACTCCCAATCCAGTGTGCAGCCATCTGTCACACAGGTGTGGGAGAAAAGGCGCCCATACTCAGCAAACCACCCACGAGCACAGGGCATGAATTCTCGCATTGCCAAACTGCTTGCAGTGGAAATGCTACCATTCTGGCTGGTGAGCAAGCCAGCCTTTATCGATATGTTGGGGTTTGCAATCCCACAATACAGCGTTTCCAGCCGCTTCTACTTCAGCAGGCAAGCCGTCCCCGCCCTGCAACAGCATGTAGAGCGTAAAATTAAGCATGCGCTACAAAATGCAGTTAGTAGCAAGGTCCACCTGACTACCGACGCGTGGACCAGTCAGCATGGCCAGGGACGCTACATTTCCATCACCGCCCATTGGGTAAATGTAGTTGAGCCTGGAACTGAAGTAGACAGTGCAAGTGCACGGGTCCTGCCAACTCCACCGATTGCAGGCTTCTCCTCCGTACAAATTGACTCCTCCTCATAATCCTCGTCAGACTCGCCTGCACCCAGACGTACCACAACAACCGATTTCAGCACTGCATCGGCCAAACATCAACAGGCCGTGTTGAAATTGGTTTATCTGGGTAATGTTATCCACACCGCAACCGAGCTGTGGAACTCGCTCAAGGAGCAGAGCGACATGTGGCTTGCGCCGCTCAACCTCCAGCCAGGTATGGTGGTGTGTGACAACGGCCGAAACCTGGTCGCGGCTCTGGGCCTAGCTGGTCTGACTCACATTCCATGCCTTGCCCATGTCCTAAACTTGGTGGTGCAGAGTTTCCTTAGGAACTATCCTGACCTTGAGGAGCTGCTACACGAAGTCAGATACGAGTGCTCTCATTTGCGGCGTTCAAGCATGGCTGCATCGCAACTTTCAGCCATGCAGCACAGATTGGGCCTGCCCGAGCACCGCATCATTGTTGACCTCCCAACCAGGTTGAATTCGACTTTGCATATGCTGCGGAGGTTGTGTGAGCAGCAACCTGCAATTATGGAGTTGCAGCTGCAGCAGGCGCAAAGTAGGCGACACACATCTCAGCCCTCCCACTTTACAACCACAGAGTGGGCATCCATGAAGGACATATGCACCATTTTGAAGTGCTTTCGAGGACTCCACTCTGATGGTGAGCGCGGATGCTGCCCTACTCAGCCTGACTATTCCCCTTATATGCCTTATAGAATCATCACTTAAAGGACTAAGGGATGAGGTTTCTCAAGAGGAGGAGTATGATGAGACACTTGCACCAACCAGGCAATCTTCATTGGCCCGATTAGGTACAAAGCTCTGTAGGTGCCTCACAAAGGTCCAGGCAGGACACAGCAAGAGAGGAGGATGAGGAGGACTATGAGGATGAGCTAGAGGAGGAAAGTACACAGCGCTCTACTAGTAGTCACCAGAAAGAGGGTGGATGGGGTGATGCAGAGCAGCCAGAGCACATTCCTCCAGCTGGTGACAGCGATGCATGGCCAGTTGGCAGCCTTCAGCACATGAGTGACTTCATGCTGCAGTGTCTGAGAAAAGACCCACGCGTGGCTCGTATTCTCCACACAAATGACTACTGGGTGGCCACCCTCTTAGATCCACATTACCGGGACAGCCTTGAAAGCCTAATTACACCATTGAACCGGGCGCGTAAAATGCAGGAGTACGAAGATCCACTGGTTAATTCACTCATGTACTCTTTTCCACCGCATAGCAGTGATGAGCGTGCACTAGCAGGCACCTCAGTGCATCCTGGGCCCAGCGGAATCCATTCAGAAGCCGGTAGCAGAAGCAGTACATCTGCTACTGACAGGTTCAGTATACCCAACCTGTTCCAACGGTTTCTGAACCCGCAAACAGTTGGGGCACCATCAGCACAGACAGTGCAACGCACTAGGAGGCAAAGTTACCGTGACATGGTGGCACAATACCTCTTCACCCCTGTCAGTGGGCTTCAGGATGGATCTGCCCACTTCAAGTTTTGGGTCTCCAAGTTGGATGCATGGCCCAAGCTTAGCCAGTATGCCTTGGAGGTCCTGGCTTGTCCTGGTGCCAGTGTGATTTCTGAACGCGTCTTTAGTGCAGCTGGCAATGTACTAACAGACCAACGTACCAGACTATCCGCTGCAAATGTGGACCGGCTTACATTCCTAAAAATGAACCAGGCCTGGATTTCTAGTGACTTTTGCTGCCCTGGGCCACAGTACACAGGTTACATGCATGGTTGGTAGCAGTATGCATACTCTGTCATGTGCCTATGTTGCACACAGCGTCATCTGTTATGCCCGTGCTCTTGCCTCTACTACCAACATCTAGCACCTGGTTCTGTGACTGACTCTTACACCTCATACTGTTTTCCATTGGCTCTAGTACCGCCAGCTAGTGCCCATTTCTGTGACTGCCATTTTCACAGCATACCATGTTTCTGGGCTCTAGTACCGCCAGCTAGTGCCCATTTCCGTGACTGCCACTTTCACAGCATGCTGTGTTTCTGGGCGACAGTACCGCCAGCTGTACCTCGTTAGACCAAAGTGGAAAAAAAGGACGAAAGATACCAAACACCTATAGGCAGAAGCACAAGAGGCGGGATCCAGCCACGCCGGCTGTTTCGTGGCAGTGAAGTGCGGACACAGGTGCCTCCCCTAAAGGTAAACCCAGTTCCAGCATCGCCAGCTGGTTCTCGGGAGTGCCCAAGGGCACGGGTACCTCCTGCTCCAAACCGTGTTTCGACAACGCTCGCTCTAACCCTATCCCTTACCCTACTAACCATAAACCCTACCCCAACTAATCCTAACCCAAAGAAAAAACACCGCTGTTAAGAAGATGGTGACCATTTTTCCTGCTACAGTTTTCGCTCTGTGCATTTTTCTAGCGATTTTTTTGCTCCTCTGCCTCTGCAAACTCCTTCCCCATTATCCTGAGATGTTTCTCCTCCATTTTATCCATTATATAGCACTATAGTGGTCATTTTGTAATTCCAATTTTTTTCTCCCATTGACTTGCATTGATATCGGAAGTCGGAAATTCCGATATCCGATATTTTTCCAATATCGGAAATCGGAATTCCGATACGATATTGGGCAATATCGCTCATCCCTACTCCTGAGGTTTTATGTGTGGAGTCTTAACTAAATACCGATGCCCTTGTTGATGCTGGTACTCAACAACGACCCTTTTCTGCTCACAAATCCTTTCAAGCATATGCAGTGTAGAGTTCCAATGCGTGGGGACATCACATACCAGTCGGTGAGCCGGAAGCTGCAAATGCTGCTGAAACACGAAAAGGGCGGCTGAAGCTGTAGCTGACTTTCTAAAAAGGGTACACAGGCGGCGTACTTTCACAAGCAGATCCGGCAGCTCCAAGTAGGTTTTGAGAAACCACTGAACCATGAGGTTAAGCACATGGGCCAGGCATGGTACGTGTGTGAGCTCGCCTCGCCTCAGAGCCGCCACCAGGTTACGGCCATTGTCACACACCACCATGCCTGGCTGTAGGTTCAGTGTGTCAGCTACGTATCTGCCTGCTCTTTCAGAGCTGTGCACAACTCTTCAGCATTGTGAGGTTTGTCACTTAAGCATATTAGCTTCAGCACAGCCTGTGGCCACTTGGCTGAGGCAGTGCTGCTGTCAGTATTCCGGGTTTTCTAGGTAACTTTGTCAATGATTTTGCCCTTTGTTAAAATGGAGTTTGCTGTTTTGTGTGCCCTACTTCCTGTTCGTTTGTTTAAAGCCTGGCTCAGGTGTTGGTTTCACTGCTGGAATATTCTGCTTCCGTTTCCCTGCAACCCAGCTGCTTTGTTCCTCACAGATCTTTTGTGTATTTACCAGGAAAGTGCATAGCCTTATCTTCAGGTGTTTCTCAGCCACAGCAGTTTTACCCATGGCTCTGGACATTCTCTGCATATGTAAGTTGCACAAAGTACTGTGTTATCACTAAACTGTTGACTTGGGAATTTAACCCTTGGTTCACTCCATCTGATAAGAACTGTGTTTCTGAACTGTTGCTGTTTAACCCTTTGTGCATTACCTCTGGTGAGAGCTGTTGGAACTGTTACTGGAACCTTACTGACATATGAACTTGTTGTTGGACTTCACTGAATTAAGCCACAACTGAGATTAACTTGTTCCTGGACCTCCCTGTGTTTTCTGCATACCTGGATCTGACTCTTCACACACCAGCAGTGTGTAAATCCAGCCACGTTATCTGTGCATCAGACTTACCTTGTGGTCACATTTGTGTGAGGACTCCGTCGTAAGAACTTTACCGCCCTCGCCATAGAGGTTCAAGGACTTATATATCCGGATTCATATAACTGGACTTGTGTATATATATATATGGACTCGTTTCATTGCATGTCACTACGGGTTGTTTGAATATTGCTTTTGGGTGTTTTGCTGTTTCACAAATACATTATTTGCATTCAAAGAAACCCGTCTCTGATTGTTCATTGCCCCACGCTATCAGAATCCTCGAGTTCCTACAATAGTATTACAGGATATTCCAGCCTAAAAAAGAGGATTCTGCTGGGGCAATGACGGAGACACGGGCAGACAAATTGTTCACCATAGTTAACTCCTTGCAGCAGGAGGTGGCGGCTGCACTCAATCAGATTAGAGACTTGGAGTCTCGGGTTAACCACAATGCACAGGGGTTTGGTCAGGCTCTCCAAGATCTACGTTCTAGGTTAGGAGTCCTGGAGGCCTTACCTACTGAGCCTACCTCATCCACCAGTATGCCCAAATTGCCTCCATTCCGTTTTAATGGTGACCGAAGTCAATTCCGTGGGTTTGTTAATCAATGTATATTATTTTTTGATGTACATGCCTCCTACTACCGGTCTGATAGATCTAAGGTTCTATGTATTATTATGTTGTTGACATCACGTGCACTGGCTTGGGCAAATCCTATGGTTGAAAGTCATGATACCCGTCTAAATAATTTGGACAATTTTCTGGCAGCCATGGCGCAAATGTTCGACGATCCCAACCGCCGTGCTACCGCTGAATCTGCCTTGCTTTCCTTACGCCAGGGGAAACGGTCAGTCATAGAATATGTTACTGAATTTAAAAGGTTAGTGGTGGACACCCAGTGGGAAAACAATGCTTTATTACCAATCTTTAGAAAAGGTTTGTCAAATGCAATCAAGGATGAGCTAGCTCGTTCAGAGTCTCCACAGGAGTTTGAATTGTTTATACAGCACTGTGTACGTATTGATATCCGTTTAACTGAACGCAGACAAGAAAAATGGGCCGCTGTAAATCGCATTACTAATTACTCTCTTCCGTCCAGGGAAACCACAGGCAAAAACCCGCGAGAGGCTGAGGAGG
>JARQOD010000002.1:417531672-417678088 GCA_033576555.1 Oophaga sylvatica
AAACATCCTTTAAAAAATTATGTGGGTGTTGCATCACGGACCACAGTCACATTGGTGATATGGTGGCAGAGGATGAGGAGAAGGAGATGGACAACAGCAAATAGCCAAAATCAGGAAGCGTATACCCATGTGTGGGTGTGAAGAGGTGCATGGTAATAGACCTCCCAAAAAAAGACACTGGATTTGAATTTATGTTACACTGCTATCATTCGGTGGTGTTGAGAAGTCTGGCCCAATCCAGCCCTTCTTCATCTTTGTAAGAGTCGGTCTGTCAGAATTTTCAGTTGACAGGCGGATGCGCTTATCAGTTATAATTCCACCAGCGGTACTAAAAACCCACTCTGACAAAACGCTAGCGGAATACCAGGCCAGGACCTCCAAGGCATAGAGAGCCAGTTCACGACGTATCCAGCTTGGATACCCAATAATTATAAAGCACAGAGGAATCACAGGGATGTTCAGCAAGGTACTCCATCAGCATCTTCCCAAACTTTGCACTTCTTGTTAGAGTACCCTGCGCCTGAAGGCCTGTGCGACGGGAGGGTCTGAGAAAACTCTCCCAGAACTTTGACAGTGTTACCCTGCTTCTGGATTAGAGTTGTGTCCCTCTTGCCTGTACTCCTTGGCTGTCCAACGAACTGTGACCTCTGCCGCCAGAGTTTTCAGTGTAACATAAATTCAGCAATGCGTGCCAGACTGTTAACAGGCAAGACTTCTGTGCCTTCACCAAGAGGATGACTGACCATGCTCTCTTCATCCTCCTCCCTGACCTCAGGCCATCCATTCTGAACAGACGGTATGACAGTTGTGCAGGTAGTACCGTCTATAGCTCATGAAACTTGCTTCTGTTCTTTCTCCTCCTCTCTCTCCTCATTGTCACCCAATCCACATTGGGATGAGATGAAGCTGGGCTGTGTGAAATCATCTTGTATGGTTCCTTGCTCCATCTCATCGTGCTCCGCCTGCAATACATCCTTTGATTGTGATCAGAGAGCATTTCAGAACACAGAGAAGAGGGATGGTGATACTAATTATGGTGTCATCGCCACTCATCATCTTGGTGGAGTCCTCAAAGTTTTGGAAGATGGTACATATGTTTGACATCCATGTCCACTCCTAAGGTTTTATGTGTGGAGTCTGAACTGAATACCGACAGCCTTGTTGATGCTGGTAGTTAACAACTGCCCTCTTCTGCTCACAAATCCTTACCAACATCTGCAGTGTAGAATTCCAACGCGTGGGTACATCACAAACCAGTAGGTGAGCCGGAAGCTGCAAATGCTGCTGTAACACGACAAGGGCGGCGGAAGCTGTAGCTGACTTTCTAAAATGGGAACACAGGCGGCCTACTTTCACAAGCAGATCTGGTAGCTCTGGGTAGGTTTCAAGAAACCGCTGAATCATGAGGTTAAGCATATGGGCCAGGCATGGTACATATGTGAGCTCGCCTTGCTTCAGAGCCGCCAGCAGGTTCTGGAAATTGTCACAAATGACCATGCCGGGCTGTAGGGTTAGCGGTGTCAGCCACAGATTTGCCTTCTCTTTCAGAGCTGTCCACAACTCTTCAGCATTGTTCGGTTTGTCACCTAAGCATATTAGCTTCAACACAGCCTGTTGCCGCTTGGCTGAGATAGTGCTGCAGTGCTTCCAGCTTGTCACTGATGTGGTGAATTCAGAGATGGAGGCTGAAAAGGAGGAGGAGGAGGATGAGGTGCAGGAGCTGTAGACTGTGGGGGCAACCCTGACTGACCTAAGGCCTGCAATCCTCAGGGTCGGAAGGATGTGTTCCATCCAAAGGTCCAACTGGGTCTCGGCTTCCATTATGTTAATCCAGTATGCCGTCATCGAGATGTACCATCCCCGCCCACAAGCACTTGTCCACATGACCGTGGTTAGGTGGACTTTCCCAGAAACAGCATTGTTGAGGGCACAGCAAATGTTATTGCACACTTGCTTGTGTAATGCAGGGACAGCACACCAGGATAAATAGTGGCGGCTGGGGACCTAGTACCGAGGGAAGGCTGCCGCCATCAGGTTGCGGAAAGCTTCCGTCTCCAAGAGCCTAAAAGGCAACATTTGGAGCGTAAGCAGTTGCGAAATGTGTGAATTTAGTAGTGTGGCCTGTGGGGCATTGGCTGCGTATTTGCCCTTGCGTTTCAAGGACTGGAGTATGGACAACTGAATGCTGCACTGGGAAAAGGATGTGGACTTGCTTGCTGATGGTGTTAGTTGAGGTGTGCAACGACAGGTGCAGGGCAGGAGGCATCTTCACATGCACCATGTACAGGGGATTAGCTTGCACGCACAACAACTGAAGAAGCAGTGGTGTCACCCGCAGACACTGTTACTGGACCCTGGGGTTTGGCCCACAAAGTCGGGTGTTTTGCTGCCATGTGCCTGATCATGCTGGTGGTGGTCAGGCTGGTAGTTTTGCTACCCTTGCTAATGCTAGCCTGGCAGGTGGTGCAAATGGCCTTTTTTGGGGTTATCGGCAGAGTCTTTAAAAAACCAACCAGACTCTGGAAGACTTAACAGTTGTACTGGCAACTTTTGTTGTTGTTGGTGTTACGGGGAACAGTTGCCCGCCTTCTGACTGTGGCCACCACACTGCTTCTTCCTGCTTTTTGGGGTGCTATGCCTCCCTCCCCCTGTGTGCTGCTGTCATCGCTCTGCATGTCCTCCTGCTAGGTTGGGTCAGTTACTATATCATTCACCACCTCGTCTTCCATTTCCGCACCCTCGTCTTCATCCTGACTTTCTGGCAATTGTGTCTCATCATCGTCCACCTCTTGTGACACTTTCCCACTGTTGCCTTTGTGTCACCGTGGCTGCTCAAATATTTGGGCATCGCTACATGTGATCTGATCTTGTGTTCTCAGGAATGCTTTTTAAGCAAATAACCTGGATTGAGATTAAAAAAAAATCATTCCTGGCCCCTGATACCTTTGGCTATGTCTAGAAATATCTGTCAAAGCAGCAGCAGTAGACAGAACTGGAATGGACCCTCTTGCTATATGCACTGCAGTCTGCCACATACACTGCCTGCCTAGCACTGATATCTATGCAGCTGGATTAGTCCTCAAAAGGACTGGTAGTTTAGATGGATATGTGTCTAATATATTGTCATATACCTACACTAACTAAGACACAAGCAAATCTCTCCCTAGCTCAGCAGCAACGCTCCCTACACTGCCTGATTCAGGAGTAGACTGTGACGAGCATGGTGGTGCCAGGTCTGATATAGACCTGATGATGCTGTGCGGCCAGCCAATCATTGTAATGCCACAACCAACATGGCTGTGGCATTACAGTGTGTGACAGACAGGCCCTGCATGTTCACCTTCTCTCTAAAGAGCACCAAACATGCAGGGCGGGGACCCGAGATCCCACTGAGCAACCACGGAAATACTCAGCGAGCTCTCAGCATCTCGAGCAGTGAGATGCTCGGACGAGTACCTAGTAGTTGCGAGCATGTTCGCTCATCACTAGTCTAAACCAAACAATTGAGTTTAATACCAGCGGAAACAAATTTATGGATAATGGTGCGTTGCTAATCTCTGCAATGCAATTGGTGAATATAAGCTGTTATGATTTGGTAGCCGAGGAGGACAGGAGCAAAAAACAGCCAAGGCAGCCAAACACCCAGAGAGTTTGGGAGCTAATGGGTTGCAGATCCCCAAGCTAACCGCACAACTAGAAGCAGCCGTGGGACGTACCTACGGTGACCTAGAGCCTCGGCACAGCTGGAGAGATTAGCTACACCTGAAGATAGAAACAGGAAAGCTAACTGCCCCGGAGTAGAGCCCCAAAGGAATAGGTAGCCCCCAAACATATAATGGCGGTTAGATGAGAAGAAACACAAATGCAGGCAGAAAATAGAGTGAGAAAACGCTGGGGCCAAATACTGCCTAGATAGGACAGGACAGGACAGAATACTATCTGCAACCCAGCAAAACCCTAGAAAATTCCAACACTTCTGATTTAAAAAAATGCTGAGACCACACGATCTCGCCACCCGCTAAATCAGATCTCTGGTGTGACCAAGCGGCTAACCCGCAGCCACTCAAATAGCAGGGACAGAGCAATGGAACAAATAAACAGTGGCTACTGAAAAACAGAGAGTAGCACAGGCCCCTGGGGGGGAACCCGGCTAACCTCCCACAAAAGTGCAGACAAAAAATGGAAATTGCAAACATGATAGAAACAAGCTGAAAATATCTTATCTGAAAGTAGCAGACGAAGGGAAGACACTAGCTGACTTCCAAATGAACCAGGAAACAACAATTGATCACCGGCGAGGATCATGGGAAGGCAGCTCACTTATATCAGCCCCGTCAGTCTCTCCTGATTGCCATGAGTCAAATACCCCGAGCACTCAAGGAAGTATCAATGGAATTTAATAGTCTTTCATTTTCGTTTATTGGTAGAAGTATATTTTTTCAAAAGTGCATTAAACAATGTTCCAGTATTCCATTCATTACATCTTCATGAATTCATCAAAATTGCTCACTCAAAAATATATAAAGATGCTGTTAGGCATAATATAACTCCCCGACGTTTCGGCCTGATTGGCCTTTTTCAAGGGGAATCATTCTAATGCATAAAGATAAGAAAAAAAGAAAAAACTTTTTTACATATATACATAGGTACATAATTCTAGCTTAAGAATGCATTTTGTGCTATACAGGTCCTTCTCAAAAAATTAGCATATAGTGCTAAATTTCATTATTTTCCATAATGTAATGATTACAATTAAACTTTCATATATTTTAGATTCATTACACACCAACTGAAATTTGTCAGGTCTTTTATTGTTTTAATACTGATGATTTTGGCATATAGCTCATGAAAACCCAAAAATCCTGTCTCAAAAAATTAGCATATTTCATCCGTCCAATAAAATAAAAGTGTTTAAAACAAAATAAAAAAAAACCCATCAAATAATAATGTTCAGTTATGCACTCAATACTTGGTCGGGAATCCTTTTGCAGAAATGACTGCTTCAATGCGGCGTGGCATGGAGGCAATCAGCCTGTGGCACTGCTGAGGTGTTATGGAGGCCCAGGATGCTTCGATAGCGGCCTTAAGCTCATCCAGAGTGTTGGGTCTTGCGTCTCTCAACTTTCTCTTCACAATATCCCACAAATTCTCTATGGAGAGTTGGCAGGCCAATTGAGCACAGTAATACCATGGTCAGTAAACCATTTACCAGTGGTTTAGGCACTGTGAGCAGGTGCCAGGTCGTGCTGAAAAATGAAATCTTCATCTCCATAAAGCATTTCAGCCGATGGAAGCATGAAGTGCTCCAAAATCTCCTGATAGCTAGCTGCATTGACCCTGCCCTTGATGAAACACAGTGGACCAACACCAGCAGCTGACATGGCACCCCACACCATCACTGACTGTGGGTACTTGACACTGGACTTCAGGCATTTTGGCATTTCCTTCTCCCCAGTCTTCCTCCAGACTCTGGCGCCTTGATTTCCGAATGACATGCAAAATTTGCTTTCATCAGAAAAAAGTACTTGGGACCACTTAGCAACAGTCCAGTGCTGCTTCTCTGTAGCCCAGTGCTGCTTCTCTGTTTCTGGTTCAAAAGTGGCTTTACCTGGGGAATGCGGCACCTGTAGCCCATTTCCTGCACACGCCTGTGCACGGTGGCTCTGGATGTTTCTACTCCAGACTCAGTCCACTGCTTCCGAAGGTCCCCCAAGGTCTGGAATCGGTCCTTCTCCACAATCTTCCTCAGGGTCTGGTCACCTCTTCTCGTAGTACATCGTTTTCTGCCACATTGTTTCCTTCCAACAGACTTCCCATTGAGGTGCCTTGATACAGCACTCAGGGAACAGCCTAATTGTTCAGAAATTTCTTTCTGGGTCTTACCCTCTTGCTTGAGGGTGTCAATGATGGCCTTCTGGACATCAGTCAGGTCGGCAGTCTTACCCATGATGGCGGTTTTGAGTAATGAACCAGGCAGGGAGTTTTTAAAAGCCTCAGGAATCTTTTGCATGTGTTTAGAGTTAATTAGTTGATTCAGAAGATTAGGGTAATAGCTCGTTTAGAGAACCTTTTCTTGATATGCTAATTTTTTGAGACAGGATTTTTGGGTTTTCATGAGCTGTATGCCAAAATCATCAGTATTAAAACAATAAAAGACCTGAAAAATTTCAGTTGGTGTGTAATGAATCTAAAATATATGAAAGTTTAATTTTAATCATTACATTATGGAAAATTATGACATTTAGCACTATATGCTAATTTTTTGAGAAGGACCTGTATATTCATAACACTGAATTCAACATCAGAAGAATTAGTCTATTTATATATATATATATATATATATATATATATATTTATATATAATTTATATCTTCTTACAACCCTTTTGGTTTGCAAAACAGGAGCCTTGTAGTGTTATCGCTGTGATTTATTACGAATGTTTTTTCTTTGTTTCTTCTTTTACTATTTCTGGAAACATTTACCCTTTTTTCCTTTCCTGTTGTATTATTGAAATTTTCTAAATAAAGAATATATACAAAAAAAAAAATTTATCTATATATTGTTAGAGAGAAAAAACGCATGATGGCGCAGTTGCAATTTTATCGCTAAATCATAGCTTAAATCATACGTCCACTTTTTGTATCATAGAATGGAAAAGCTTCCACCTTCTCCTATTAAGACCTATCAGGAATCAATACAATAAGGGTAGATAACTCCCCATTAACCCCTTAATGTCCAATGACGTGCACAGTCTGTCATGGCAAGGTGTCAGTTCTGGCACCAGGACGGACTGTGCACGTCATCCCTTTGATCTACCACTGCGTGTAAACACGCAGTGGTAGATCAGTGCCGACAGCTGTCTCAGACAGCTGACAGGCACGGCAAGCGGTGCGGGGACCTTTGCCGTCGGTCCCCGCACCTACAGCGCTGTGCTTGGTCAGTCAATCTGACTGACCAAACACAGCAGCGATCGCGCAGGAGAAGCTGAAATTTCAGCTTCTCCAGCGCGATCAGTGCAGGAACCGGCGCTGCAGTGGCCAGGCTTCCTGCACTGACAGCCAGGAGCGGCGCCCCCGCCGCCCCTGGCTGTTAACTCCCTGACTGCTGCGATCGAGCGCGATCGCAGCGCTCAGGGGGGAGGCAGAGGGTCGGGAGCTCCCTCTGCCTCAGATCGGCGCCCTGCAATGTATTTGCAGGGCCCAATCTCTGCCTTGATGACCCGGGGGTTGTCATGACAACCTCCGGGTCATCTAGCTACGGAAAGCTGCTGTGATCATGCTCACAGCAGCTTTCACCATAGGTACAATGCATTGCAATGCTGGTGCATTGCAATGCATTGTAACTGCAATAAAAAGTAAAAAAAAGTGAAAGTCCCATAAAGGGACAAGTTAAAAAAAAATCTTTTTTTTTTAAAAATTGTAAAAAAAATATTAAAAAATAATAAATAAAATCCCCTAAAAAATACACATTTTTTTGTAATAAAAAAAATAAAAAACAAAAAAAATACACATGTTTGGTATCGCCACGTCCGTAAAAATCCCATCTATAAAAGCGTAACCCTAGTTAACCCCTTCAGTGAAAGCCGTAAAAAAAAAAACACAAAAAAGTAGTAAATTATACTTTTTCCAAACTGTATCATCATGCCGCTTGGAAAAAGTGCAATAACACGCGATCAAAAAGTCAGATATAAATAATCATGCTACTGCTGAAAACGTCATCTTGTCCTGCAAAAAACAAGCCACTATACAGCATCATCAGCGAAAAAATAAAAAAGTTATAGCTCGCGGAATAAACTGATGCAAAAATAATTATTTTTTCTATAAAATTTTTTATTGTGTAAAAAACGCCAAAACCTAAAAAAATATATAAGTGAGGCATCGCTGTAATCGTAGTGACTCGAAGAATAAAGCTGCTTTATCAATTTTACCACACGTGGAATGGAGTAAAAAAAAAAAAAAAAACAATCCCTGAATTGCTGGTTTTTGTTCATTCTGCTTCCACAAAAATCGTAATAGGAAGCGATCAAAAAACGTTATGTGCCCGAATATGGTACCAATAAAAACATCAGCTCGTCCTGCAAAAAATAAGCCCACAGATAACTCTGTCGGCCGAAATATGGAAAAATTATAGCTCTCAAAATACGGCGATGCAAATATTTCTTACAAAAAATTATTTAAAAAAAAAGCATCTTTTAGTGTGTGACAGTAACTAAACATGAAAAAAGGATGTAAATCTGGTATCGCTGTAATCGCACCGATCCGAGGAATAAAGTCGCCTAATCACTAATACTGCACGAGGAACGGCGCAAAAAAGAAAACCAATTCTTCACCTTTTGTGGATTTGTTCATTGTGCCTCCCAAAGATCGCAGTAAGGCGATCACAGTGGTTCCCCCCCACATATGGGATATCAGCGTACTCAGGACAAAATGCACATCAACTTTTGGGGCCCTATTTCTCCTGTTACCCTTATAAAAATAAAAATTTGGGGGCAAAAAGTTCATTTTTGTGGAAAAAAATATGATTTTTTTATTTTCACGGCTCTACGTTATAAACTTCTGTGAAGCCCTTGGGGGTTCAAAGTGCTGACCACACATCTAGATAAGTTCCTTGGGGGGGTCTAGTTTGCAAAATGGGGTCATTTGTGGGGGGTTTCTACTGTTTAGGCACATCAGGCGCTCTCCAAGCGCGACATGACACCCGCAGACCGTTCCATCAAAGTCTGCATTTAAAAACAGTGCTCCTTCCCTTCCGAGCTCTGCCATGCGTCAAAATAGTGGTTCCCCCCACATATGGGGTATCAGCGTACTCAGGACAAATTGCACAATAACTTTTGGGGTCCTGTTACCCTTTGGAAAATAACAATTGGGGGTGGAAAGATCATTTTTGTGGAAAAGATATGATTTTTTAATTTTACTGCTCTACGTTATAACCTTCTCTGAAGCCCTTGGGGGTTCAAAGCTCTCACCACACATCTAGATAAGTTCCTTGGGGGTCTAGTTTCCAAAATGGGGTCACTTGTGGGGGTTTCCACTGTTTAGGCACACAGGGACTCTCCAACTGCGACATGGCGTCCAATCTCAATTCCAGCCAAAAAAGTCAAATGGCGCTGCTTCCCTTCCAAGCTCTGCCATGCGCCCAAATAGTGGTTTACCCCCACATATGGGGTATCAGCGTACTAAGGACAAATTGCACAATAACTTTTGGGGTCCTGTTACCCTTTGGAAAATAAAAATTGGGGGTGGAAAGATCATTTTTGTGGAAAAGATATGATTTTTTAATTTTTCAGCTCTACGTTATAACCTTCTGTGAAGCCCTTGGGGGTTCAGAGCTCTCAGCACACATCTAGATAAGTTCCTTGGGGAGTCTAGTTTCCAAAATGGGGTCACTTGTGGGGGGTTTCCACTGTTTACGCACACAGGGGCTCTCCAAATATGACATGGCGTCCAATCTCAATTCCAGCCAAAAAAGTCAAATGGCGCTGCTTCCCTTCCGAGCTCTGCCATGCGCCCAAATAGTGGTTTACCCCCACATATGGGGTATCAGCGTACTCAGGACTAATTGCAAAATAACTTTTGGGGTCCTTTTATCCTTTGGAAAATAAAATTTGGGATGAAAAGATCATTTTTGTGGAAAAAATATGATTTTTTAATTTTACGGCTCTACGTTATAACCTTCTGTGAAGCCTTTGGGGTTAAAAGCTCTCACAACACATTTAGATAAGTTCCTTGGGGGGTCTAGTTTCCAAAATGGGGTCACTTGTGGGGGTTTCCACTGTTTAGGCACACAGGGACTCTCCAAATGCGACATGGCGTCCAATCTCAATTCCAGCCAAAAAAGTCAAATGGCGCTGCTTCCCTTCCGAGCTCTGCCATGTGCCCAAATAGTGTTTTACCCCCACACATGGGGTATCAGTGTACTCAGGAGAAATTTTACAACAAATATTGTGGTTCATTTTCTACTGATACCCTTGACAAAATTTAAAAAAATTGTGTCGAAAGAAAAATTTTGGGAAAAAAAGTTAAATGTTCATTTTTTCCTTCCACATTGCTTCAATTCTTGTGAAGTACCTAAAGGGTTAATAAACTTCTTGAATGTGGCTTTGAACACGTTGAGGGGTGCAGTTTTTAGAATAGTGTCACTTTTGGGTATTTTCTGTCATATTGACCCCTCAAATTCACTTCAAATGTGAGGTGGCCCCTAAAAAAAATGGTTTTGTAAATTTTGTTGGAAAAATGAGAAATCGCTGGTCAACTTTTAACACTTATAACTTCCTAACAAAAAAAAATTTTGGTTCCAAAATTGTGCTGATGTAAAGTAGACATGTGGGAAATGTTATTTATTAACTAATTTTTGTGACATATCTCTCTGATTTAATGGCATAAAAATTAAAATTTGAAAATTGCAAAATTTTCAAAATTTTTGCCATATTTCCGTTTTTTTCATAAATAAATGCAAGTTATATTGAAGAAATTTTACCACTATCATGAAGTACAATATGTCACGAGAAAAAAGTCTCAGAATCGCCAAGATCCGTTGAAGCGTTCCAGAGTTATAAACCTCATAAAGAGACAGTGGTCAGAATTGTTAAAATTGGCCTGGTCTTTAACCTACAAAATAGCTTGGTCGTTAAGGGGTTAAGTCAAAAAGGGTTCACTACATCAGGCTCTGAACTAAGAGATATAGGATCAACGGGTCCCAATATAACCCCGTGAGTGAGGAGCATTACAACAGACAATATAACATAGATAAACATAAGCCCTGTTCGTCTATCCCAGTGCAACGGTGGTCAACAGATCAATATTTACCTGCCACCAAAAGGACTGACTCACCAAATCTCTAGTACCAAAAATACCGGGATGACCAGCCAACGCAGTGCAATGGACTTCAGACATAATTTTTTCTCTCCATTGGTCTGGGACATACAATTTCCCCGCAGGGCAACGTTCAGGTTTATCCCCCTGAAATTGTTCCACGGCCAGTCTCAAATAGGGTGAGATAGCGGAAAGAATGACATCCTCCTTCAGAATGGCCATAGGCTCAGTCACATCAATAGAATCTGCAAGGAAACTCCTCAAGAGGGCATCCGCCTTAACATTCTTAGTACCCGGGAGGAAGGAGACCACAAAGTTAAAACGTGTGAAAAACAAGGCCCACCTGGCCTGTCTGGGATTCAATCGTTTGACTGATTCGAGATAGATCAAGTTTTTGTGGTAAGTGCAGTGAGGACCACAACTTGATGTTTGGCTCCCTCCAACCAATGTCTACACTCTTCGAACGCCCACTTCATAGCCAATAATTCCCGATTCCCCACATCATAATTACATTCCGCTGGGGAAAACTTTCGGGAGAAGGCACAAGGGTTAATATTAGAGGTTACAGGATCCCTTTGGGACAAAATGGCTCCTGCACCATTCTCAGAAGCATCTATCTCCACTTGAAATGTTAGAGAAACATCAGGTTGCCATAGAAAAGGAGCAGAAGTGAATCTCCGCTTGAGCTCCTGAAACGCAGAAACTGCCTCAGGAGACCAATTCACCACATCAGAACCCTTTTTGGTCAAATCAGTCAGAGGTTTCACAATACCAGAGAAATTACTTATAAATTTACAGTAGAAATTAGCAAAATCCCAAAATCTCTGAAGAGCCTTCAATGAAGTGGGCTGAACCCAATCACAAATGGCCTGAACCTTGATCGGGTCCATTTCAATAGCAGACGGAGACAAAATGAATCCCAAAAACTAAAACTTCTGTATGCCAAAGAGACATTTAGATCCCTTAACATACAAAACATTCTCTCTCAAAATCTGAAATTCCATCCGAACATGTTCCAAAATATCAAAATATCATCCAAATAAACGATCAGAAACTTATCCACCAAATCCCTAAAAATATCGTTCATGAAAGACTGGAAGACTGAAGGGGCATTAGTGAGCCCAAAAGGCATCACTAGGTACTCAAAATGCCTCTCAGGGGTATTAACCCCTTCCTGACCCATGACGCCTACGTTGGCGTCATGAAAACCTGTGCCATCCTGACCCATGAAGCCGACGTAGGTGTCATGCTATAAATCCCATTCCTGCAGGTCAGGTGAGCAGGGTCACTGAAAGGTCACCCAACCCGCAGGCACAAGACCCTTTGTGCTTCGCCACAGGGGGGGTTGGTTTAACCCCCACGTGGCTACAATCGCTCTGATTGGCTGTTAAAAGTGAAACAGCCAATCAAAGCGATTTGTAATATTTCACCAATGAAATTTGGTGAAATATTACAATACAGCCATGGCCGATACTGCAATAGCATCTGCCATGGCTGGACATCCGATCCCCCCCCACACGAGTGACGGCGGCGATCGGCGCCGCCGCCCGATTGATGGCGGCGATTGGTCACCGCCTTCACTATCTGCTCCCCTCTTCCTTGCCTCCACTCCCCCCAGGCCTCCGATCCCCTCCAGTTACAGCCGGAGTTGCCATCTTCCTCCCGGCGTCTCTCCTGCCAGGTCCATGGGCGCCGCCATCTTCCAAACTGGCGGGCGCATGCACAGTGCGCCCGCAGAATCTGCCAGCCGCCAGATTCAGTTAATGAATGAAAGTATATTTTGATCACTGTGATAGACCCTATCACACTGATCAAAATAAAAAGAATAGTAAATAACCCCCCCTTTATCACCTCCATAGGTAGGGAACAATAATAAAATAAAGAAAATGTTTTTATTTTTATTTTTCCATTAGGGTTAGAACTACAGTTAGGGTTAGGCTGGGTTCATATTGCGTAATAGCAGTCCGTTAGATGTACTGCGTTACACAGCGGTATAACGCGGGGTAACGCAGTCCGTTAACGCTGCCATTCACGTGCGCATCGCGACGCATGCCGTAAAGCGGCATGCATTCGAGACGTGTCGTCATTCAGTGACGGAGCCTCAGATGCAAGCTGCAGCGTCTGGGCTCCGTCACCGCTAGCGCAGATGAATCATCTGTTGATTCATCTGCGCTAGCGGGTATAGCATAACGCGATCGAGTTATGCTATACAGTTATCAGCCCGTCAACGCTATGTGTTGAACGGGCTGGTAAAACATAATGTGAACCTAGCCTTAGCATTAGGGTTAGAATTAGGGTTACGGTTACAATTAGGGTTAGGGTTGGAATTTGGGTTAGGGTTGGAATTAGGGTTACGGTTAGAATTAGGGTTAGGGTTGGAATTAGGGTTAGGGTTGGAATTAGGATTAGGCTTGTGGTTAGGGTTAGAGTTAGGATTAGTGTTAGGAGTGTTTTGGGGTTAGAGTTGGGATTAGGGTAAGGCTTGTGGTTAGGGTTATGGTTAGGGTTGGGATTAGGATTAGAGGTTTGTTGGGGTTAGGATTATGGTTAGGGTTTGGATTAGGGTTAGAGGTGTGTAGGGGATAGGGTTGTGGTTAGGGGTGTGTTGGGGTTAGGGTTGGAGTTAGAATTGAGGTGTTTCCACTATTTAGTCACATCAGGGGGTGAACAAACGCGACATTGCGCCACCATTAATTCATGCAAATTTTGCGTTCAAAAAGTCAAACAGTGCTCTCTTTATTCGAGCCCCGACGTGTGTCCAAACAGTGGTTTACTCCCACATATGGGGTATCAGCGCACTCAGGAAAAATTGCACAACAGCTTTTTGGGGTCTAATTTCTGCTGTTACCCTTGGGGAAAAAAATGGGGACTATAAGATCATGTTTGTGGAAAAAAAATGATTTTTTATTTTCAGAGCTCTGCGTTATAAACTTCTGTGAAGAACTTGGAGATTCAAAGTGCTCACCACACATCTAGAGGTGTTCCTTGGGGGATCTAGTTTCCAAAATGGGTCACGTGGGGCAGTTTCCTCTGTTTAGGCACATCATGGGCTCTGCAAACGTAACATGACGCCAGCAGACCATTCCATCAAGTCGGCATTACAAAACGTCACTACTTCCCTTCCAAGCCCCGACATGTGCCCAAACAGTGGTTCCCCCCCATAAGGGGTACCAGCGTACTCCAGACAAACAGTACAACAACTTTTGGTGTCCAATTTCTCCTGTTACCCTTGTAAAAATAAAAAAATGTGGGCTAAAAATCATTTTTTGAGGAAAAAAAAGATTTTTTTATTTTCATGGCTCTGAGTTAAAAACTTCTGTGAAGCACTTGGGGGTTCAAAGTGCTCACTACACATCTAGATAAGTTCCTTGAGTGGTCTAGTTTCCAAAATGGGGTCACATGGGGGGGTTTCCACAGTTTAGGCACATCAGGTGCTCTGCAAACGTAACATGACGACCGCAGACCATTCCATCAAGTCGGCATTTCAAAACGTCAATACTTCCCTTCCGAGCCCTGACGTGTGCCCATACAGTAGTTTTCTCCCACATATGGGATATCAGCGTACTCAGGACAAATTGGACAACACCTTTTGGGGTCTAATTTCTCCTATTACCCTTGTGAAAATAAAAAATAGTGGGCTAAAAAATCATGTTTGTGGAAAAAATATAATTTTTTTATTTTCATGCCTGGGCGTTATAAACTTCAGTGTAGCCCTTGGGGGTTCAAAGTGCTCACCACACATCTAGATAAGTTCCTTGCGGGGTCTAGTTTCCAAAATGTGGTCACTTGTGGGGAGTTTCTACTGTTTAGGCACATCAGGGGCTCTGCAGACGTAACATGACGCCCGCAGACCATTCCATCAAAGTCGGCATTTCAAAACGTCACTACTTCCCTTCTGAGCCCCAACGTGTGCCCGAACAGTGGTACCCCTCCACATATGGGGTACCAGTGTACTCAGGACAAAATGTACAACAACTTTTGTGGTCCAATTTCTCCTATTACCCTTGTGAAAATAAAAAATAGTGGGCTAAAAAATCATTTTTGAGGAAAAACATATTTTTTTTATTTTCACTGCTCTGCGTTATAAACTTCTGTGAAGCACTTTGTTAGGGGTCGAGTTCCCGGTTCTGCACAAGGGGAATCTCGAGCCATTCTGGCTGCGGTCTCCCATTCGTCTCCAGCCTCAGTGAACTCTGCTCAGCTTAGACGTCGGTCCCAGTGTCTCGCCCAGTCTGGCAGTGTGCAGAGGATTACTGCTGCTCTTCCAGACTCTGCTATTGTGGCCAGTACTGGTTAGCGGTGAGCAGACGTCTTTAGGACAAAGTCCTTGTTTTTCCCTTCTGAGCATGCCCAGGGTGAGATCTCTCATTGGAGATCAGAGGTCACATGCTCAGGTACTTCAGCAGCTCCTATTGGTCTGCCAAGAAGGTCCTGTGATTACTGGTGTTCTGGAACAAGTTTCATTGGTCCTTGTTTCTGGCAGGTCCTGTAGCTGTTATTATAAAAGGGTGGCAATGCTGAGCCGCCATGCGCTAGTATCAACCATTATATGCTTTGCGCCAGTGTGGTCATGCATGTGTGTGGTTAGGGCCCGGCTGAAATAAGCCCCTAGAATACCGACTTAATCGGTGAGGAGTTTGGTATGCTAGCTGGTCAAGGTCGGTGTCCTAGATGCCCTAGATTACCGGCATAACCGGTGAGGAGTTTGATTGCCGTATTCAGGGTCTGGCATTCAGACGCCATAGTAACTCCCGCGAGGACATTAGCGCATGATCACGTTCTATGTTCGCTTAGCACTTAACTGTGTACCTGGGTGCCTGACAGGACACAGAACTTTTTCTCAGCGGCCCTGTGACGTAACAGGGTTCGCTTTCAACGCTAGACAGCGCCCTAGTGTGTTTATTTTGCTACTCAGTTATGTTTAGTGAGTTCGCACACATCGCCATATAGCGCTGCGGCACTCCTTCTAGCGGCTCTGTGAAATAACAGAGTTCGCACATATTGCCACAGCGCATTGCGGTGTTTATTTTGGCGACTCTGCGGGATAACAGAGTTCGTGTCTTGCACCATTTTACTAGCAGCAGGTTCCGCCTGCACGATGGACCCCGGGCTGCGAACGCACCTCTCTACCTCATATATTTGGTGCATTCCGCAGACCTTAACATAATGCTAGCGCCAGGGTCTAGCTAGTAAAATGGCGGACGACCAGCGTCTACAGCAGTACATCCAGCAGCTGGAGGGTAGGTTAGCGGCTCTAGAGCGCACAACCTCAGCTGTGGATGTTACAGCTGTCGCTGTTCAGGTTGCTAGCGTGGCTGCAGCCAGTTTGTCCTCTGCCACCCCTGCTCCGACTTTATCCCGTCTCCCGTTTCCAGACAAGTTTGCTGGTGACAGTAAGCAATGTCGGGGATTCGTGAGTCAGTGCTCCATTCATCTTGAGCTTCTGGCTGCACGTGTCATGTGTGCATTGCCACGAAGATCATCGCGGTTGCACATTTTGACTTCTCACAGCTGAGCTGCTGTTTCTTTGTGTTTGGCAGCTAGGGAGTTAATTCTGTCTGTGCTCGGTGCTGGGACTGGGTGCAGTTTCTCCCGGCTGCAATTGATTATTTGTTGATTGGTTTCCTTTAAATTCCTGGTTGTCTGCTTGGGGAGTTGCCAGTGAAACCTTCATGCAGACCACAGATAGAATGAATCTGTATAGACTTTAGTTGTGAGCTCCTTAGTTGTTCTAAGCTCAACTTGGTTAGAGTTTATTTCCCAGACCATTTATGTTCCTTTGGTGTTTGAGTGTGTATGCAAGCGAGTGTTATCCTGTCTGTCTTATATGTCTAATCTGTGTATTTAGCTAAGATCAGCCCATATCCCTTTGGTGGTAGTCAGGATCCTTCTTAGGACTGTTTACAGGGTTCAGGGTCTGATAGGAGACAGGGTTAGGCTGGAGACTTGGACCTCTGAACCATTATCAGTACCTCCAAGGTGAGGGATTAGTTAGGACCCCAGTTTAGGGTCAGGTTAGATCCCGGTCCACCTCTTTCCTGTTTCAGCTCATCAAGTCCGCAAGATTAACCCTGAGTTCAGCAGATATCGTGTCAGGTAAATCTATTCTATACTTACATGCTGATGTTGCTATACTAGTTGTTGTATAGAGTGTTGTTCCTGTATTAATAGTTTACTGACATTGTATACATATCATTAGACAGCGTGACATTTTCACTGGCCTTAAAAAATTATCTCCAGTTACCATGGATCCAGTAGCCCAGCTGGCTCTGCAGTTGCAGGGATTATCCATGGAGCTGACGGACATTAAGTCCAAAGTTTTGTCTCCCCTGGAGCAAACCAGAGTTGAACCTAAGGTTGCTCTCCCGGACAGGTTCACTGGTGGGCGAGACAAATTTTTCACCTTCCGGGAGGCATGTAAATTGTATTTTCGGCTTCGGCCTCGATCATCAGGGAGTGAGGAGCAGAGAGTGGGAATTGTTATCTCACTTCTGCAAGGGGACCCTCAATCCTGGGCATTTTCCCTTCCTCCGGGATCCCCGGCTCTACTGTCTGTAGATCAATTTTTTACTGCCCTGGGATTGGTATATGATGACCCAGATCGGGTCTCTCTTGCTGAGACAAAATTACGTAAGATACAGCAGGGAGATCGTCCGGCAGAGGAATTTGCTTCTGAGTTTCGTAGATGGGCCACAGATACTCAGTGGAATGACCCAGCTCTTAGGAGCCAGTTTTGTCATGGGCTTTCTGATAAATTAAAAGACGTTTTGGCTCAGTATGAGTCTCCTCCTTCTCTGGAGGCTGCTATGGCCTTAGCTATCCGTACTGATAGACGGCTTCGGGAGAGGGGTGAGGTAACCCCACTCCCTGTTGTTTCTCCACCTACCACTAAAGTCCCTTATGTTGAGGTTCCCCTTGTCTGTTCGGATGAGCCTATGCAGTTGGGAGGGACATCATTTCGTAGGAGGGGATTGGCGGTACGCCGCAGGACTAGAAGATGTTTTTTCTGCGGGAAAGAGTGACATTTTGTTGGAGAATGTCCATCCCGTGCCTTGTTGAGCCAAAAGTCGCCGGAAAACTGTTAATCCCAGGTTGTGTGGTGGACGACAACCTGGGAGTATGTATTTCATCCGCCAGTTCTTCTCAGTTCCTTGTACCAGTGGAGGTGGTAGTTGGTACGAGAGTGGAGAGATTGTCTGTTCTTCTTGATAGTGGTTCCGGGGCTAATCTGGTTGACGCTCAGTTTGCTCAGGCTCAAGGTATGCATCTGAGTGTATTGGTCAAACCGATCCCTATATTCTCCATTGACGCCAGGCCTCTCGGCCAAGGTAGCTTTGTTCATGAGGTTCATAACATTGACCTTCGGGTAGGGGCAATACATAGGGAACAATTATCTTGTTATGTGTTGGAGGGTCTACCTACTCCCATTGTGTTGGGACTTCCTTGGTTGGTTAAACATAACCCTGTGATTAATTGGCAGTCCAGAGAAATAAGCCAATGGGGTGAGTTTTGCAAAAGCAACTGCATGAACACAGTCATCAGTGCGGTCGTGCCTAGTACATTGCCTCCTTTTTTGGAGGATTTTGGGGATGTTTTCTCTGAGGAGGGGTGTCAGGAGTTGCCTCCTCATCGCGTGTATGACTGCTCTATTAATCTCCTTCCTGATGCTAAGTTGCCTAAAGCTAGGTTGTATAATCTTTCTGGTCCTGAGAGGCAGGCTATGAAAGATTATATTTCTGAAAGTCTGGCCAAAGGGCATATTAGACCTTCATCTTCCCCAGTAGCCGCGGGGTTCTTCTTTGTGAAGAAGAAAGATGGAGGCCTACGCCCTTGCTTGGATTTCCGCGAACTTAATCGGATTACTGTTCGAGATCCGTATCCACTCCCTCTTATTCCTGATCTCTTCAATCAAATTGTTGGCGCCAAATGGTTTTCTAAATTGGATCTCAGGGGGGCGTATAATCTGACTAGGATAAAAGAGGGGGATGAGTGGAAAACGGCGTTTAACACGCCGGAGGGACATTATGAGAACCTAGTCATGCCTTTTGGTCTGACTACTGCACCAGCAGTATTCCAACATTTTGTTAATGACATTTTTCGTCACCTTGTGGGGCTGTTTGTGGTTGTATATTTGGACGACATTTTAATTTACTCGCCAGATCTTGTGTCTCATCAGGAGCATGTGAGACAGGTGTTGCAGATCTTGCGAGACAATAAATTATACGCCAAACTGGAGAAGTGTGTATTTGCCGTACAGGAACTTCAGTTTTTGGGTTTTTTGGTGTCAGCCTCCGGTTTCCGTATGACCCTGAAAAGGTGAGAGCAGTGCTTGAATGGGATAAGCCAGGGGATCTTAAGGCTCTGCAGCGTTTTTTGGGGTTTGCTAACTACTACCGGAAATTTATTTGTAATTTCTCATCTGTCGTCAAACCTCTCACTGACATGACAAGAAAAGGGACGGATTTTTCTAAATGGTCGGACAAAGCTTGCCAAGCCTTTTCCTCTTTGAAGAAATGTTTTGCTTCGGCACCCGTTCTCATCCAACCAGATGCATCTCAGCCGTTCATTGTGGAGGTGGATGCGTCTGACGTAGGGGTGGGTGCTATATTGTCCCAGGGTCCGTCCCCTGGTAAATGGCATCCGTGCGCTTTCTTTTCTAAGAAATTGTCGTCCGCCGAAAGGAATTATGATATCGGCAATAGGGAACTTTTGGCCATTAAGTTAGCTTTTGAAGAATGGCGTCACTTTTTGGAGGGGGCAGTCCACCCGGTTACCGTTATTACTGATCACAAGAACCTGTTGTATTTGGAATCCGCTAAGCGTCTGAATTCCAGACAAGCTCGATGGTCGTTGTTTTTTACCAGGTTTAATTTTGTCGTCACTTATCGCCCGGGGTCTAAGAATGTAAAGGCTGATGCCTTGTCTCGCAGTTTCCCAGGGGCCGGGAAAACGGATGACCCGAGTCCTATCCTTCAGGAGGGGGTGGTAGTGTCGGCTGTATTTTCTGAGCTTGAGGAGGAGGTGTTAGAGGCTCAGGGGGACGCCCCTGCAGGACCTCCAGGGAGACTGTTTGTCCCAAATCTGTTGAGACAAAAGGTTATTGAGGCACATCATAATTCTGCTCTAGCAGGACATCCAGGGAGTAAGGCTACTTTAGATCTCCTTTCTCGCCGGTTTTGGTGGCCTAATGCTAATAAAGATGTTATAACTTTTGTCGCGTCATGTGGGGTGTGTGCTCGCTCTAAAACCCCTCATACCCGTCCGTCTGGGACCCTTTTACCCTTGAAACTTCCGGAGCGTCCATGGACTCATTTATCTATGGACTTCATTACGGACCTTCCTCCGTCGTCAGGGAATACTGTCATACTGGTGGTTGTTGACAGGTTCAGTAAGATGGCACATTTCGTTGCTCTTCCTGCACTCCCTAATGCTAAAACTCTGGCGCAGGTGTTCATTAGGGAGATCGTTAGACTTCATGGGTTGCCTTCTGATGTGGTGTCAGATAGGGGGTCTCAGTTTGTGTCCAAATTTTGGAGGGCATTTTGTTTACGTCGGGGGATGCAATTGTCATTTTCCTCAGCTTTTCATCCGCAGACCAATGATCAGACAGAGCGTCTGAATCAGAGCTTAGAGACATATCTCCGGTGTTTTGTCTCAGAGAACCAAGAGGACTGGTCTTCTTTCTTGCCTCTGGCAGAGTTCGCTCTTAACAACAGGCGGAGCGAGTCCACTGGTAAGTCCCCGTTTTTTGGGGCATATGGTTTTCATCCCCAGTTTTGTACTTTCAATGGGGGGGGCCCTTCTGGGGTTCCTGAGGAGGAGCGTTTCTCGTCGTCACTTGCTTCTGTGTGGAGAGGTGTATTGAATAATCTGAGTGCGATGGGGAACCGTTACAAACGTATGGCTGATAGGAGGAGAGTTTCTGGTCCAGATCTGAATGTGAACGATCTGGTATGGTTGTCTACCAGGAATATAAAACTTAAAGTGCCCTCCTGGCTGCACGTGTCATGTGTGCATTGCCACGAAGATCATCGCGGTTGCACATTTTGACTTCTCACAGCTGAGCTGCTGTTTCTTTGTGTTTGGCAGCTAGGGAGTTAATTCTGTCTGTGCTCGGTGCTGGGACTGGGTGCAGTTTCTCCCGGCTGCAATTGATTATTTGTTGATTGGTTTCCTTTAAATTCCTGGTTGTCTGTTTGGGGAGTTGCCAGTGAAACCTTCATGCAGACCACAGATAGGAATGAATCTGTATAGACTTTAGTTGTGAGCTCCTTAGTTGTTCTAAGCTCAACTTGGTTAGAGTTTATTTCCCAGACCATTTATGTTCCTTTGGTGTTTGAGTGTGTATGCAAGCGAGTGTTATCCTGTCTGTCTTATATGTCTAATCTGTGTATTTAGCTAAGATCAGCCCATATCCCTTTGGTGGTAGTCAGGATCCTTCTTAGGACTGATTACAGGGTTCAGGGTCTGATAGGAGACAGGGTTAGGCTGGAGACTTGGACCTCTGAACCATTATCAGTACCTCCAAGGTGAGGGATTAGTTAGGACCCCAGTTTAGGGTCAGGTTAGATCCCGGTCCACCTCTTTCCTGTTTCAGCTCATCAAGTCCGCAAGATTAACCCTGAGTTCAGCAGATATCGTGTCAGGTAAATCTATTCTATACTTACATGCTGATGTTGCTATACTAGTTGTTGTATAGAGTGTTGTTCCTGTATTAATAGTTTACTGACATTGTATACATATCATTAGACAGCGTGACAGCACGTTTTCCCACGGAACGGGCGAAGGTGGGTTTTGTCTTATCCCTCCTGTCGGGCAGGGCGTTGGAGTGGGCAACGCCGCTGTGGGAGCGTGACGATCATGTGGTACAGAGTGCTTCTCTTTTCCTGGAGGCTCTGAGACAGGTCTTCTTAGGACCTCATGTCATCCACGATACGGCGCTCCAACTGCTGGCAATATCACAGGGTTCATCCATGGTCAGCCAGTTCGCCATCCAATTTCGGACTCTGGTCTCTGAGCTAGAGTGGCCGGATAATGTCCTCATTCCGGTGTACTGGAGAGGACTGGCGAATCATGTGAACGATGCTTTGGCCACCAGGGAGACTCACGCTACACTGGAGGAACTCATTTCCTTATCCACCCGCATTGATCTCCGTTTTAACGAGCGGAGGTTAGAGCGGACCCAGTGCAGGCAAAGTTTTCGGTTGGCTCCCACCTTCGCCAAACCTCTGGAATCTTCCGTTCAGGCGTCCGATTCCTCCAAAGCCATGGAGGTTTCTCGAGCGGGACCTAAGTCCCGGACCGCTTGAGCAACGGTGGTCTGTAATTTTTGCCAGCAGGCAGGACACTATACTAACAGATGTCCACAGCGATCGCAGAGGCGATCGCGTCTTGTGACCCTGGGAGGAGGCTCACTAGAGACAGCGGCATTTTCCTCCAAGATGACACTTAAAGGGACAATCACTGTAGGCACTTCCACTCTCACCGCCGACCTTTGCGTGGACTCAGGAGCAGAGGGGAACTTCATGTCCTCTAACTTTGCTCGCCATCACGCAATACCTCTGGTGGCGCTAGACAAATCAGTGACTGTCCGGGTAGTGAATGGGTCGACATTGCCCTCACAAATTACACACCAGACTGTTCCACTTGCATTGTTTGTATCTCCTTCCCATCAGGAACTTATTTCCCTACTCGTCCTTCCCGAGGGAATAGACAAGATCCTACTAGGTATACCTTGGCTCCGTTTCCACTCCCCACATATAGAGTGGACTTCGGGTAGGATACTGGGTTGCAGTGATGCATGTAGAGGCAGATGTGTCAGGAGTTGCGTTCAGGTTACCACTACTGAGTTACCCGCAGATCTTACTCCACTTCCCAAGTGCTACTGGTCATATGCAGACGTGTTCTTCAAGAAGGCTGCGGAGACTCTTCCGCCTCATCGCCCCTATGACTGTCCTATCGACCTCTTGCCTGGCGCAGAACCTCCTCGGGGAAGGGTTTATCCCCTCTCTCTTCCTGAGACAGAGGCCATGTCGCAATATATTCAGGAGAACCTGGCAAGAGGGTTTATTAGGAAGTCGGTGTCACCGGCAGGGGCGGGATTCTTCTTCGTGCAGAAGAAGAACGGAGAATTACGTCCGTGTATTGATTACAGGGGTCTTAACGCCATCACCGTTAAAAACAAGTACCCGTTGCCCCTGATTTCTGAGCTCTTTGATAGGCTTCAGGGAGCAAGGGTATTCACTAAACTAGATCTGCGCGGTGCTTATAACCTGATTCGCATCCGTGAGGGGGACGAATGGAAGACGGCTTTTAATACCAGGGATGGGCATTACGAATATCTGGTGATGCCCTTTGGGCTCTGTAATGCCCCAGCCGTTTTCCAAGACTTTGTCAATGATATCTTCCGGGATATGCTCTCCACCTCGGTCGTAGTCTATCTGGATGATATACTCATCTTCTCTCCAGATATTGACTCCCACCAGAGAGATGTCTGCAGAGTCTTCGACCTCTTACGGGCTAATTCCCTTTATGCTAAGTTAAAGAAATGTATGTTTGAGCTGGAGTCTTTACCTTTCCTTGGTTATATCATCTCAACCCAGGGATTGGCTATGAATCCGGCCAAACTACAGGCTGTGATGGACTGGCAAGAAACCCACTCTCTTAAAGCGGTGCAGCACTTTATGGGGTTCATTAATTACTATCGCCAGTTCATTCCCCATTTCTCTACCTTGGTAGCTCCCTTGGTAGCCCTCACCAAGAAGGGAGCAAATCCCAAATTGTGGTCGGAAGAGGTCTCCAAGGCTTTCACTTCTATTAAGTCTCATTTTGCTAGCGCTCCCATCCTCCATCGCCCCGATGTTGATAAGCCATTTTTATTGGAGGTGGATGCCTCATCCGTTGGTGCTGGAGCAGTCCTCTTCCAAAAGGATGCTCAAGGTCAGAAGCATCCTTGCTTCTTCTTCTCTAAGACCTTCACATCAGCGGAGAGGAATTATTCCATCGGGGATAGGGAGTTGCTAGCCATGAAGTTGGCCTTCTCTGAGTGGAGACATCTGTTGGAGGGGGCCCGCTTTCCCTTCCAAGTCTTCACCGACCACAAAAATTTGGTGTATCTGCAGACAGCCCAGCGGCTTAACTCTCGCCAGGCCAGATGGTCCTTGTTCTTCTCCCGGTTTAATTTCACACTCCACTTCCTCTCAGGAGAGAACATTCATGCCGACGCTCTCTCTCTGAGGAGGAGGTGGAGGAGCCTCGGCTTATTGTTCCCACAGAGAGCCAGAGAACAGTGGCCCCAGTTTCGCTAGAGTCTGTGCCCCCGGGCAAGACTTTTGTGCCTACCAATTTGCGACCGGAGGTACTCTCTTGGGCACATTCGTCCAGGGTGGGTGGACACTTTGGGGCAAAGAGGACATCTGAATTGCTGGCGAGGACATACTGGTGGCCGCATATGGTCCGTGATGTTGGGGACTATGTTCGGGCGCGTGTCTCCTGCGCCAAGAATAAGTCTCCACGACAACGGCCCGCTGGGTTACTTTACCCTTTGTCGGTGGCAGACAGGCCCTGGGAGATGGTTGGGATGGACTTTGTGGTGGGCTTGCCCAAGTCTCGGGGTTGCACCATCATTTGAGTAATCACCGACCATTTCTCCAAAATGGTGCATCTGGTGCCGCTACCACGGTTACCTTCTGCACGGGCTCTGGCAGCGTTGTTCGTTAGGCACATCTTCCGTTTACATGGCATGCCGGACAAAATTGTCAGTGACCGTGGTCCCCAGTTTGCGTCTCGGTTCTGGAGAGAGCTTTGTCGTCTACTCAGTATTGAGTTAAATCTCTCTTCAGTGTACCATCCTGAGACGAATGGGTTGGTAGAGAGGGCCAACCAGACCTTGGTCACCTATCTACGACATTTTGTCTCAGCCAGGCAGGATGACTGGGCATCCTTGCTACCATGGGCTGAGTTTGCACTAAACAATGCTGTGGCTGACTCCACCGGACAGACTCCATTCCTCCTGAACTACGGTCAGCATCCGCGGGTTCCGGTGCCCATGCCCGTGTCTTCCGCCGACTCCTGGGTGGCAGACTGGGCTGTGGAGGCACGGGACCTTTGGGACCGTAATATTAGGCTGCGAGTTGAGTCCACTAAGTTGGCACCCCGCTACCTGGGTCCTTTCAAGGTCCTCGAGCAGGTTAACCCTGTGGTATACCATTTGGCTCTTCCACCACGCCTGGGTATCTCCGACACCTTTCACGTATCCCTCTTGACACACGTGCTCATGTCCCGGTTTTCTGAGTCATCTGTCGGGACATCGGGTTCGTCTACGGATGACCATGAGGTGAACGCCATCGTAGGGTGTAAGGTGGTACGGGGCAAAAGATTTTATTTGGTGGATTGGAGGGGTTATGGGCCTGAGGATAGGTCCTGGGAGCCTGCCGAGCACGTACACGCTCCGCAGCTCATCACTGCTTTTGAACACAGCGAGGCCCAGAGAAGGGGGGGCCCTAGGAGGGGGGGTAATGTTAGGGGTCTAGTTCCCGCTTCTGCACAAGGGGAATCTCGAGCCATTCCAACTGCGGTCTCCCATTCGTCTCCGGCCGCAGTGAACTCTGCTCAACTTAGACGTCGGTCCCAGCGTCTCGTCCAGTCTGGCAGTGTGCAGAGGATTACTGCTGCTCTTCCAGACTCTGCTATTGTGGCCAGTACTGGTTAGCGGTGAGCAGACGTCTTTAGGACAAAGTCCTTGTTTTTCCCTTCTGAGCATGCCCAGGGTGAGATCTCTCATTGGAGATCAGGGGTCACATGCTCAGGTACTTCAGCAGCTCCTATTGGTCTGCCAGGAAGGTCCTGTGACTACTGGTGTTCTGGAACAAGTTTCATTGGTCCTTGTTTCTGGCAGGTCCTGTAGCTGTTATTATAAAAGGGTGGCAATGCTGAGCCGCCATGCGCTAGTATCAACCATTATATGCTTTGTGCCAGTGTGGTCATGCGTGTGTGTGGTTAGGGCCCGGCTGAAATAAGCCCCTAGAATACCGACTTAATCGGTGAGGAGTTTGGTACGCTAGCTGGTCAGGGTCGGTGTCCTAGATGCCCTAGATTACCGGCATAACCGGTGAGGAGTTTGATTGCCATATTCAGGGTCTGGCGTTCAGACGCCATAGATTGCGGGTGACTCCTGCGAGGACATTAGCGCATGATCACGTTCTATGTTCGCTTAGCACTTAACTGTGTATCTGGGTGCCTGACAGGACACAGAACTTTTTCTCAGGACCCTGTGACGTAACAGGGTTCGCTTTCAACGCTAGACAGCGCCCTAGCGTGTTTATTTTGTGACTCAGTTGTGTTTAGTGAGTTAGCACACATCGCCATATAGCGCTGCGGCACTCCTTCTAGCGGCTCTGTGAAATAACAGAGTTCGCACATATTGCCACAGCGCATTGCGGTGTTTATTTTGGCGACTCTGTGCGATAACAGAGTTCGCGTCTTGTGCCATTTTACTAGCAGCAGGTTCCACCTGCACGATGGACCCCGGGCTAAGAACGCACCTCTCTACCTCATATATTTGGTGCGTTCCGCAGACCCTAACACACTTGGAGGTTCAGAGTGCTCACAACACAAACTAGAAAAGTTCCATAAGGGGTCTAGTTTCCAAAATGGTGTCACATGTGTTTTTTTTTCACTTTTTAGGCACACAGGGGCTCTCCAAACGCGTCATGGTGTCCGCTAACGATTGGAGCTAATTTTCCATTCAAAAAGTCAAATGGCGCTCCTTCCCTTCTGGGCCCTGCCGTGCGCCCAAACAGCAGTTTATGACCACAAATGAGGTATCTGTGTACTCAGGATAAATTGCCCAACAAATTTTAGGATTCTTTTTATCCTGTTGCCCATGTGAAAATGAAAAAACTAAGGCTAAAAGAAAATTTTTGTGAAAAAAAAGTTTTTTTTTTTTTTTTTACGGATCAATTTGTGAAGCTCCTGTGGGTTCAAAGTGCTCACTATGCATCTAGATAAGTTCCTTGGGGGGTCTAGTGTTATGTTTTGGTAGCTGAGGAGAGTAAGCAAAAATGGCAATACACCAGAGAGGCTGGAACCTATTGGATTGCAGTAACCTGAACTAACCACACAACTAGAGGTAGCGGTGGAGCGTTCCTGCTTTGATCCTAGACGCCTCGTCACAGCCTGAGAGATAACTACAACTAAAGGCAGAAAGATGAAAGCTATCTGCCCTGGAGCAGATCCCGAAAGAAAATAGGAAGCCCCCAAACATGTAATGGCGGTTAGACAAGAAGAAACACGGACACAGACAGAAAATAGAATGAGCAAACGCTGTGGCCCAATCTGTCTAGACAGAAAAGTACAGGAAAGGATACTCACTGCAATCCAAAAAAAAACCCTAAAAAATATAAACTCTACTGATTACAAAAACACCTGAGATCACACTACCTCTACCACCTAAATCAGTTCTCTGGTGTAACAAAACTAAGCCGCAGCCACTGAAAAAACAGGAAAAAGCAAATGAACAAACAACAGTGGTTCCAGATAAACTGAGAGGAGCACAAGCCCCCGGAGGGGACCTGGCTGACCTCCACAGAAGTGCAGGGAACAATGCAAAAAGCAAGCACAAAAATAAAAGCAGAAAAATATCTTATCTGATAGCAGAAGATGCAGGCAAGACTCAGCAAGCTTCCAAATGAACCAGGAACCACAATTGAGACAAGAACAATTGATCACCGGCAACCATCATGGGAGGGAACCTCCCTTATATCAGACCAGTCCGTGATCCAGATTGCCATTCCTCGCTGAAAGGTTCAGTACTGTCTGTAACCACCAGAGGGAGCCTCTGCTCAGAAACCATTTTTAGCACATTCATAACAGTACCCCCCTTGAGGAGGGGTCACCGAACCCTCACTTGTACAACCAGGTCGATCAGGATGAGCTCGGTGATAGGCACGGATCAGTCTCCTAGCATGGATGTCCGAAACAAACACCCAAGAATTGTCCTCCTGACCATAACCTCTCCACTTAACCAAATACTGGAGTTTCTGTCTAGAAAAACGAGAATCCAATATTTTCTCAACCACATACTCCAGATTGCCCTCAACCAAAACAGGGTCAGGAGGCGCAGCCATAGGAACCACTGGCTCGACAAACCTCTTCAATAAGGACTTGTGGAACATGTTATGGATCTTAAATGTCCCTGGAAGAAGCAAACGGAAGGAAACAGGATTAAGAATCTCCATGATCTTATAAGGTCCAATGAACCTAGGCTTAAACTTTGGAGATGCAATCCTCATAGGGATATTTCTTGAGGACAACCAAACCAAGTCCCCCACTTTAAACCGAGGACCATCAGTCCTATGCCGATTGGCAAACCGTTGGGCCTTCTCCTGAGAGAAAGACAACCTCTCCACTACTTGGTCCCAAATCTGCTGCATTCGCTCCACAACAGAGTCAACACCCGGACAGACAGAAGCCTCCGCCTGTCCCGAAGAAAATCAAGGGTGAAACCCAAAATTGCAGAAAAATGGAGACATCAAGGTGGCAGAGCTAGCCCTATTATTAAGAGCAAACTCAGCCAAAGGCAAAAAAGAGACCCAGTCATCTTGATCAGCAGACACAAAACATCTCAAATAAATCTCCAAGGTCTGGTTTGTTCTCTCGGTTTGTCCATTGGTCTGAGGATGAAAAGCAGAGGAGAAAGATAACTGAACAAAGTTAAGTTTAGAACAAAATGTCCTCCAAAATCTCGAAACAAGCTGGACTCCTCTGTCAGACACAATCTTCTCTGGAATGCCATGTAACTGAACCACGTGCTGAAGGAATAAAGGCACCAATTCGGAGGAGGAAGGTAACTTAGGTAATGGCACAAGATGTATCATCTTGGAAAACCTATCACAGATTACCCAGATAACGGTCATTCTCTGAGAAACAGGGAGGTCGGAAATAAAATCCATAGAGATATGGGTCCATGGCCTCTTGGGCACAGGTAATGGCATTAACAAACCACTAGAGCGAGAACAAAGCTTGGAGCGAGAGCAAGTCCCACAGGACTGCACAAATTCCCTGACGTCACGAGACAAAGTAGGCCACCAAAAGGACCAACTCACCAAGTCTCTGGTACCAAAAATCCCAGGATGACCAGCCAACGCGGAACAATGAATCTCAGACATCACACTCTTCTTCCACTGGTCTGGGACAAACAATTTCCCAATAGGGCAACGTTCAGGTTTATCCTCCTGACACCCTTCCAGAGCCAGTCTCAAATAGTGTGAGACGGCGGAAAGAACTACACCCTCTTTCAAAATAACAGTAGGATCAGATAAATCAGGAGAGTCCGCAAAGAAACTCCTCGAGAGGGTATCGGCCTTAACATTCTTAGTGCCAGGAAGAAAAGAAACCACAAAATTAAAACGTGTGAAAAACAAGGCCCACCTGGACTGTCTAGGATTAAGTCGCTTGGCTGATTCCAGATAAATCGGATTCTTATGGTCCGTGAGGACCACCACCTGATGTTTGGCTCCTTCCAGCCAATGTCTCCACTCTTCAAAGGCCCACTTCATGGCCAATAACTCCCGATTACCCACGTCATAATTACGTTCAGTTGGAGAAAATTTTCGAGAGAAAAAGGCACAAGGGTAACTCTTAGAGGTCTCTGGATCTCTTTGGGACAAAACGGCACCTGCCCCAATTTCAGAGGCATCAACCTCCACCTGAAACGGTAGAAAAACAGGTGGCCGTAGAACAGGAGAAGAAGTGAATCTCTGCTTAAGTTCCTGAAATGCAGAGACTGCCTCAGGAGGCCAATTCACCACATCGGAACCCTTTTTGGTCAAATCAGTCAATGGTTTAACAATACCGGAGAAATTATCAATAAATTTACGATAAAAATTGGCAAAACCCAAAAATCTCTGAAGAGCCTTTAATGAAGTAGGTTGGACCCAATCACAGATGGCCTGAACCTTGACCGGGTCCATTTCAATAACAGACGGAGACAAAATGAATCCCAGAAATGAGACCTTCTGTACGCCAAATAGACACTTTGATCCCTTCACATACAGTGCATTCTCTCTCAAAATCTTGAACACAGTCCGAACATGTTTCACATGAGAGTCCTAGTCATTGGAAAAAATCAAGATATCATCCAAATAAACAATCAGAAATTTATCCACAAAATCCCTGAAAATATCATTCATGAAGGATTGGAAGACGGAAGGAGCATTAGTGAGCCCAAAGGGCATCACTAGGTACTCAAAATGCCCCTCTGGGGTATTAAACTCTGTCTTCCATTCATCCCCGTGCTTAATGTGAATAAGGTTATACGCCCCCTGAGGTCAAGCTTGGTAAACCAAGTAGCACTTTTCACCCTGGAAAACAGGTCAGAAATCAAGGGTAACGGATATTGATACTTCACAGTGATCTTATTCAAGAGACTATAATCAATACACGGCCTCAATGAACCATCCTTTTTGGCCACAAAGAAAAAACCGGCACCCAAGGGTGAAGAGGATGGTGTAATGTATGTAGTACAGTTCATATAGCGTCTTGTGCTTGGGTGCGATGAAAATACATGAGCCACAGGTTTGATATAGAAGGTCTTGTATTACTTCATACAAGTGGCAAAAATAGTCACACAGTTTGCAGATACAGAAGCAGGAGACACAGCAGGCCAGAGTAACTTAAGCTCAGCAATCACTCTCCACAACAGGTTCAGGATCTTCTTCTCTGTTACCGTAAGTCCATGCAAACGTGGATCTTTCAAAGAGCAGGGTTCCAGAGTCCACAAGTGTTCCAGAGTTCCTCAGTAGGAATAGCTGGAGTACAAAGTCCAAGGCTTCCAGGAGTCAGGTCACAGGTTCACTGCAGGCTAGATTCTGAAGCACTGATTGCTCAGCTGTGGCTGCTTAAGAAGCAAGAGGGAGAGAATCAGGGCGGGAACATGAAAGCTAGAAACTCCATATTGACTGAGGGCAAGATAGCTGCAGCAAGACAGAAAGCAAAATGGCTGACGGAAAAACTGAGTTTCAAGAACATGTACAAAGAACCTTACATTACTCCCCCCTTAGGGACAACCTCCGGATGGCCTCAGACCAGGCTTGTCTGGGTACCTCTGATGAAACTGGCGGAGCAAACGAGGAGCATTAACGTTATTGACTGGTTCCCATGAGTTGTCCTCCACTGGGTAGCCCTGCCATTTAATCAAATATTGTAACTGATTTCTGTATAACCTGGAATCTAGAATTCTTTCCACCACAAATTCTTCCTGACCATCGACTAGCACTGGGTCAGGGCAAGGAGAAGAACGTCCAGGAAACGTATTGGGTGTTGCAGCCTTTAGTAGGGATACATGAAAGACAGGGTGGATTCTCATAGTTCTAGGCAGTTGAAGACGACAAGCAACGGCACTTATAATTTTACTGATTTTATAGGGTCCAATGTACTTATGTCCCAACTTAGACGATGGAATCCTTAACTTAAGATTTCTGGTTGACAGCCAGACCAGGTCTCCTACCTTGAAAGCTGGTGCAGGTTTACGAAATTTATCTGCTGCTTTCTTGTACCTTTCCTGAGCCAATTCCAGATTCTCCTTTAGAAGATCCATATTCTTCTGTAAAGACGTGATTCTTTCAGCCACTGCTGGTAAAGGCGTTTCTATGGGAAATCGTGGAAGAATGTTAGGATGATAACCTAGATTGGAGTAAAAAGGAGACTGCTTAGTGGAGGCGCTCTGAGAGTTGTTATAAGAGAACTCAGCCAATGGAAGTAGATCCACCCAATCATCCTGTAGGTGGCAGATAAAGCAGCGGAGATACTGCTCCAGAGTTTGATTGGTTCGTTCGGTCTGTCCATTAGTCTGGGGATGAAAAGCAGAAGAAAGGTTTACTTTAATGTCCAATGCTGCACAGAAATTTTGCCAAAACCTTGAAGTGAATTGCACCCCTCGATCCGAAATAACCTCATCCGGTACTCCATGTAAGCGAAACACATCTTTAATCATCAAATCTGATGTCTGTTTTGCAGTGGGTAAGCCGACACAAGGGATAAAATGAGCTGCCTTTGTTAAACGATCAACCACCACTAGAATGGTGTTTTTCCCTTGAGAGGTTGGTAACTCCACAATGAAGTCCATAGAAATGGATCCCCACGGGCGGGACGGGGTGGGAAGAGGTTGTAACAGACCAGTTGGTGAGGAGCGAGGTGTTTTGCATCTTGCACAGACTTCACATGAAGTGACATAGTTTAAAACATCCTTCCTGCAAGTGGGCCACCAAAAGAAACGAGAAAGAAATTCCTGTGTCTTTAGAATTCCTCTATGCCCAGCTATCTTGGAATCGTGAATGAGTTGCAATACTCTCAATCTGACTGTTTCAGGTATATACAGACGTTGTCCCTGAATCCACACACCATTCTTAAAGACAAGACTTACGTCCCTTGGGGGTTGTGCCAACAAGGAATCCGCATGGTATGCTTCCTTGATGTCCTTAAGTAGGTCTTGATTATGAATCACTCCCAGGAATCTAGAGTCAGGAAGAATAGTCTTAGGAGGAGCAAGTGGACGGGTCTCTGCTGAATGAGTCCTAGAGAGTGCATCAGCCTTTCCATTGCGCGATCCTGGTCTATAAGAAATGACAAAATTAAATTGGTTTAAGAAAAGATTCAGCGAGCCTGGCGAGGAGTCAGGCACTTAGCCGACCTGATAAATTCAAGGTTACGATGGTCTGTCAGGACGACTATTTGCTGTGCAGCTCCTTGAAGAAGGTGTCTCCATTCTTTGAAGGCAGCAATAATGGCCAACAACTCTCTATTGCCCACATCGTAGTTCCTCTCAGCCGAAGACAACTGCTGGGAAAAGAAGGCACAGGGATGCAAGACATTCTTCTCACCTGTTCTCTGAGAGAGTATAGCTCCAACGGCACAGTCTGAAGCATCCACCTCTATTATGAAGGCAAGTTCGGGGTTGGGATGTACCAAGATAGGTGCGGTGGTAAATTTATCTTTTAGACGGGAAAATGTTTCCTGGGCTTGGGGAGTCCAGGAGAACCTAGACTCTTTCCGGGTAAGTTGGGTGATAGGTGACACTACCTCAGAGAAATTCCTAATGAAACGTCTATAGAAATTGGCAAACCCGATGAAGCGCTGCACCTCCTTCACATTTCTAGGACTTGGCCAATCCTTAATGGCTTGGGTCTTGCTTCCATCCATACTAATTCCTTGTGTAGACAGTACATACCCCAGAAATTGAATTTCGGTCCTATGGAATTCACACTTTTCAAGTTTGATGTAAAGATGGTTTTGTCTTAGACGTTCCAAGACCATTCTCACATGTCCATGATGTTCCTCTGTGGAGTTAGAAAAAATTAGAATATCATCCAAATAAATCACCACGAATGTATCTAGGAGATCCCTGAAGATGTCATTCACCAAGTGTTGGAAAGTGGCTGGGGCGGTACTCAGACCAAAAGGCATAACTAGAATATTCAAAGTGTCCATAGCGTGACCTGAATGCAGTCTTCCAGTCATCCCCAGGTGTAATACGGACCAAGTTATAGGCCCCACGGAGATCCAATTTAGAGAAAATTTTGGCATGCCGCACTCTCTCCAATAACTCAGGGATTAAAGGCAATGGATAACGGTTTCTAATAGTAACCTTATTGAGTTCCCTATAGTCTACGCAGGGTCTCAGAGATCCATCTTTCTTCTTCACAAAGAAGATGGGTGCACCTGCAGGAGATGAAGAGGGGCGTATGAAGCCCTTGGCTAGATTTTCGTCTATGTAATCCTTTAAAGCCTTTAGCTCAGGCCCCGCCAGGGGGTAGATCTTACCAAAAGGTATCTCTGCTCCAGGCAATAATTCAATTGGACAATCATATGGACGGTGAGGGGGAAGCTTGTCAGCGTTCTTCTTGTCACATAAATCCACATAGTCCTGGTATACAGCTGGTAGTTCAGGGACTGACATGGTTCCTTTAGGAACAGAGCAAGCTGAAACTTCTGGACTCATCTGTTTCTCTGGAAAGTGTAATTCCTTGGTCTCCCAGTTAATGGTAGGGTTCTGAGCCTGCAGCCATGGTAGCCCTAGAATAATGGGAAAGTGGGGAGAAGAGATAAGCATAAAGGACAGTTTCTCTTGATGATCTTTACCCATAAGGACCCTCAAAGGCTCCGTTTCCTGATCCACTGGTCCAGAGGTCAGCAGGGAGCCATCCACAGTTTCCATCTGTACTGGAGTAGCCTTCTTCACTGAACGTATCCCCTGTTTCAGAGCAAAGGAGACATCCATAAAATTCCCACTTGCCCCTGAGTCGATCATAGCAGAGCTAGACACCCAGACTGAGTCAACCCAGAGTTTGATGGAAAGGAAGCAATGAGAATTGTTTTTCCTACAACTCAGCTGGGACACCGCTGAGGAAACTTGAAAAATTGCAGCGTTTACACAGTCATCGTCCTCAGAAGTAACGGAGTTTAAGTCCGAGAAATCAATATCTGTTGCTGCAGATCTCTCTGGAGCCTGAGGCTCGGACCTGACAGATCTCCTCTCGCAACACTCACAGTGAATGAGTGCTGCAGTAGTCTTACGAGAACGGCTGGGGCAGTTTATAATGAAGTGCCCTGACTTACCACAATAGAAACATAGATTTTCCTTAAAACGATGTTCTTTGCGTGCATCACTAACCCGTCTTTGTAAAGAGTCTACCTGCATGGGTTCAGGTTCAGGTTCCCGTGTGATCCTACTCAAAGGTTCCTTAGCTGGGGAGGAAGGTAGGAAAAGGTTAGTGCGATTGCTTTCGAACCATCTCTCTTGCCTGCGTTCAGTCAGGCGAGCATCAATACGGATGCAGTAGTTAATAAAGTCACCTAACGCAGTGGGAGGGTCGGCACGAGCAAGTTCATCCTTAATTAGTGGAGACAACCCCTTTCGAAAAATAGATTTTTTGGCGGAACTGTCCCAGGTGGTATCAAGGGCCCATCTCCTGAAATCCAAGGCATATTCGGCTACTGAGTGCTTACCTTGGCGCAAAGTTAACATGGCTGCTTCAGCTGTTGCACCTTGATTGGGGTCATCAAACACCTGCCCATGGCTGAAATGAAAGCATCAAGATGATCCAAACATTCATCCTCAGTCTCAATCAGAGGGTTTGCCCACATCAAAGCCTTGTTGGTAAGTAACATAATTATAGTAAGCACTTTAGATCGTTCAGTGGGAAATTGTGAAGCATGTGCAGAAAAAAACAGATTGCATTGGTTAATAAATCCCCTGAATTTTTCACGTTCACCGCCAAAACGAAAAGGGGGCAACTTGGGAATCCCAGAACTCGGGGCTACGGCAGGAGCCTGGACTCGCTCCTCTAGAACCTCAATCCTGGCTCGCAAATCCTGGGCAGTCTGTCCAAACACTTGCAAATTGTGATTAGTGAGGTCCTGTAGGTTTGTAAAACGGGTTTTTATAGTCTGTAAATCTGCAAGGATATTATCAGTCACTCTGCAAAGTTCCTTTATGCGGGCCTCCATTTTTCAGATCTTTTAAGACAGGAGTACTGGAAGGAGAGGAGAGGAAAAAAAAAAAAAACAATAGTGTTTACCTGTGGTAACACTGCAGAGAGAAAAAAAAATTAAGGGAACTGCTCACCTGGAATGGTTGTGAGAAGTCACAACCACTATCATCACAGAAAGTTCAACCGGACATCTGATATCCACAGTTACAGCAGACACAAAAGAGGGAAGAAAAAAAAAAACAATAGTGTTTACCTGTGGTAACACTGCAGAAAAAAAAACTTAAGGGAATTGCTCACCTGGAATGGTTGTGAGAAGTCACAACCACTGTCATCACAGAAAGTACAACCGGACGTCTGATATCCACAGTTACAGCAGACACAGCCTTCCCAGACCCAGCAGACACTAACGTTTTGGCTTCAGAATCTTGTAATGTATAGTTCATATAGCGTCTTGTGCTTGGGTGCGATGAAAATACATGAGACACAGGTTTGATATAGAAGGTCTTGTATTACTTCATACAAGTGGCAAAAATAGTCACACAGTTTGCAGATACAGAAGCAGGAGACACAGCAGGCCAGAGTAACTTAAGCTCAGCAATCACTCTCCACAACAGGTTCAGGATCTTCTTCTCTGTTACCGTAAGTCCATGCAAACGTGGATCTTTCAAAGAGCAGGGTTCCAGAGTCCACAAGTGTTCCAGAGTTCCTCAGTAGGAATAGCTGGAGTACAAAGTCCAAGGCTTCCAGGAGTCAGGTCACAGGTTCACTGCAGGCTAGATTCTGAAGCACTGATTGCTCAGCTGTGGCTGCTTAAGAAGCAAGAGGGAGAGAATCAGGCGGGAACATGAAAGCTGGAAACTCCATATTGACTGAGGGCAAGATAGCTGCAGCAAGACAGAAAGCAAAATGGCTGACGGAAAAACTGAGTTTCAAGAACATGTACAAAGAACCTTACAGATGGTCTTATATGACCCTTCTCCAATGACTCCTTGATATAAGATCGCATAGCATCATGTTCAGGTACAGACAAGTTAAAAAGGCGACCTTAAGGAAATTTACCACAAGGCACTAATACAGTAGCGCAATCATAGCTCCTGTGAGGGGGCAAGGATGCAGATTTACTTTCACTAAAAACATCTGAAAAATCAGTCAAAAAGTCAGGAACATCCTGAGCCTGGGGAGAGGCAGAAAAAACAGGAGTGTCGGCATTAACACATTGGCAGCCCCAACTGGTCACAAACACAGATTTCCAATCCAAAACAGGATTATGAGACTGTAACCAAGGGAAACCTAGTACAATAATGTCATGCAGATTATACAGCACCAGAAATTTGCAACTGTCCTGATGATCTGGTTCAACCCTCATTATCACCTGAGTAGAAAACTGGGGTTTATTCTCCACCAAAGGGGTAAAATCAATGCCCAGTAGGGGAATAGACTTCCGCAGGGGCATCATGGGAAACCCACAATGTTTGGCAAAGTCAAGATCCATCAGGTTAATAGCTGCTCCTGAATCAACAAAATCCTGAGCAGAAAATGTGGACAGGAGCAAATCAGGGTAACAGTCAACAGAAATTTAGTCTGAACACTACCCAAGACAACTGAGAGTGCAAAACGTCTTCCCCGTTTACGGCAGACTGAAATAGCATGAGAGGCGTCACCACAGTAGAAACATAACCCATTGCGCTTTCAAAACTCATGACGCTGTGCCACAGAAGTTACTCTATCACACTGCATGGGCTCAGAAGCTGGCTCACAAGGCAACGCTATCTCATGCATACCTCTGTGTTATGATTTGGTAGCTGAGGAGTGCAGGTAAAAAGGCAATACACCAGAGCAGTTGGAATCTATGAGATTGCAGTACCCTGACTAACCACCACAACTAGAGGCAGCCGTGGAGCGTTCCTACGTTGGTCCTAGACGCCTCGTCACAGCCTGAGAAACTAATTACACCTAAAGATAGAAATAGGAAAGCTATCTGCCCCGGAGCAGAACCCCAAAGATAATAGAAAGCCCCCAAACATGTAATGGCGGTTAGACAAGAAGAAACACTGACACAGAAAGAAAATAGCATGAGCAAACGCTGGGGCCCAAACTAACTAAATAGAAAAGGATAGGAAGGGTACTTACTGCAATCCCAGAAAACCCTGAAAAGCACCAACTCTACTAATTTCAAAAACACCTGAGATCACACGACCTCTACCACCTAAATTAGTCCTCTGGTGTAACAAAATCAAAACAGCAGCCACTGAAAAAACTGCAAAAAGCAAAAGTACAAACATCAGTGGCTGAACTATTTAGAGGGCAAAAGCCCCCGGAGGGGACCCTGAAGGCCCCCACAGAAGTGCAGGACAAAATGCAAAAATCTAGCACAAAAACAAAAAGAAGAAAATGTCTTATCTGATAGCAGGAGATGCAGACACGACACAGCAGGCTACAAGGGAAACAGGATTCAAGGATTGAGACCAGAACAATTGATCACCGGCAACCCTGATGGGAAGGTGACTCCCTTATATAAGACCAGTCAGTAACACCTGATTCCCAATCCTCACAATCTTCACTGGACAGACCAGCACCGCTTGTAACCACCAGAGGGAGCCTCTGCTCAGAACTCATCTCAAGCCCATTCACAACAGTACCCCCCCCTTGAGGAGGGGTCACCGAACCCTCATTTGAGCAACCAGGTCGGTCAGGATGAGTTCTATGATACGCACGGATAAGTCTCCTAGCATGGATGTCCGAAGCAAACATCAAGAATTGTCTTCCTGACCATAACCTCTCCATTTAACCAAATACTGGAGTTTCCGTCTAGAAAAACGAGAATCTAATATTTTCTCAACCACATACTCCAGATTGCCCTCAACCAAAACAGGGTCAGGAGGCACAGCAGCAGGAACCACTGGCTCAACAAACCTCTTCAACAAGGACTTGTGGAACACGTTATGGATCTTAAATGTCCCTGGAAGAAGCAAACGAAAAGAAACAGGATTAATAATCTCCATGATCTTATAAGGTCCAATGAACCTAGGCTTAAATTTAGGAGATGCTACTCTCATAGGAATATTTTTTGAGGACAACCAGACCAAGTCCCCTACTTTAAACCGAGGACCATCAGTCCTATGCCGGTTAGCAAACCGCTGGGCCTTCTCCTGAGAGAGGGACAACCTCTCCACTACCTGGTCCCAAATCTGTTGCATACGCTCCACAACAGAGTCAACACCTGGACAGACAGAAGCCTCCGTCTGTCCTGAAGAAAATCGAGGGTGAAACCCAGAATTACAGAAAAACGGAGACATCAAAGTGGCAGAGCTAGCGCTATTATTAAGAGCAAACTCAGCCAAAGGCAAAAAAGAGACCCAGTCATCCTGATCAGCAGACACAAAGCATCTTAGATAAGTCTCCAATGTCTGGTTTGTTCTCTCAGTTTGACCATTGGTCTGAGGATGAAATGCCGAGGAGAAAGACAATTGAACACCCAGTTTAGAACAAAAAGTCCTCCAAAATCTGGAAACAAACTGGACTCCTCTGTCAGACACAATGTTCTCAGGAATGCCGTGTAAACGAACCACGTGCTGAAGGAACAACGGCACCAATTCAGAGGAGGAAGGCAACTTAGATAATGGCACAAGATGTATCATTTTGGAAAACCTATCACAAATTACCCAGATGGCGGTCATTCTCTGAGAAACAGGAAGGTCGGAAATGAAATCCTTAGAGATATGGGTCCATGGTCTCTTGGGCACAGGCAATGGCATCAACAAACCAATAGAGCGAGAGCAAGGCTTGGAGCGAGAGCAAGTCCCGCAGGACTGCACAAATTCCCTGACATCACGAGACAAGGTAGGCCACCAAAAGGACCGACTAACCAAGTCTCTGGTACCAAAATTCCGGGATGCCCAGCCAATGCGGAACAATGAATCTCAGACATCACACTCTTTTTCCACTGGTCCAGGACAAACAATTTTCCAACAGGGCAGCACTCGGGCCTATCCTCCTGACACCCCTCCAGAGCAAGTCTCAAATTGGGCGAGATGGCGGAAAAAACTACACCCTCTTTCAAAATAACAGAAGGATCAGATAACTCAGGAGAGTCCGCAAGGAAACTCCTCGAGAGGGCATCCGCCTTAACATTCTTAGTGCCAGGAAGAAAGGAAACCACAAAATTAAAACGTGTGAAAAACAAGGCCCGCCTGGCCTGTCTAGGATTGAGTCGCTTGGCAGATTCCAGATAGACCAGATTCTTATGGTCCGTAAGGACCACCACCTGATGTTTGGCTCCCTCCAGCCAATGTCTCCACTCTTAAGCCCACTTCATGGCCAATAACTCCCGATTACCCACGTCATAATTACGTTCAGTAGGAGAAAATTTTCGAGAGAAAAAGGCACAAGGGTTACTTTTAGAGGTCTCTGGATCTTTTTGGGACAAAACGGCACCTGCCCCAATTTCAGAGGCATCAACCTCCACCTGAAATGGCAGAGAAACATCAGGCTGCCGTAGAACAGGAGCAGAAGTGAATCTTTGCTTAAGTTCCTGAAATGCAGAGACTGCCTCAGGAGGCCAATTCACCACATCAGAACCCTTTTTGGTCAAATCAGTTAATGGTTTAACAATAACCCAGAAATTACCAATAAATTTACGATAAAAATTGGCAAAACCCAAAAATCTTTGAAGAGCCTTTAATGAAGTAGGTTGGACCCAATCACAGATGGCCTGAACCTTGACCGGGTCCATTTCAATAACAGATGGGGACAAAATGAATCCCAGAAATGAGATCCTCTGTACGCCAAAAAGACACTTTGATCCCTTCACATACAGAGCATTCTCTCTCAAAATCTGGAATACAGTTCGAACATGTTTCACATGAGAGTCCCAGTCATTAGAAAAAATCAAGATATCATCCAAATAAACAATCAGAAATTTGTCCACAAAATCCCTGAAAATGTCATTCATGAACGACTGGAAGACGGAAGGAGCATTAGTGAGCCCAAAGGGCATCACTAGGTACTCAAAATGCCCTTCAGGGGTATTGAATGCCATCTTCCATTCATCCCCGTGCTTAATGCGAATAAGGTTATACGCCCCCCTGAGGTCAAGCTTGGTAAACCAAGTAGCGTTTTTCACCCTGGAAAACAGGTCAGAAATTAAGGGTAACGGATATTGATATTTCACAGTAATATTGTTCAAAAGACGATAATCAATACACGGCCTTAATGAACCATCCTTTTTGGCCACAAAGAAAAAAATGGCACCTAAGGGTGAAGAGGATGGTCTGATATAACCCTTCTCCAATGATTCCTTGATATAAGACCGCATAGCGTCATGTTCAGGTACAGACAAGTTAAAAAGGCGACCTTTAGGGAATTTACTACCCGGCACTAATTAATAGCGCAGTCATAGCTCCTATGGGGAGGCAAGGATGCAGATTTACTTTCGCTAAACACATCAGAAAAATCAATCAAAAAGTCAGGAACATCCTGAGCCTGGGGGGAGGCAGAAAAAACAGGAGTGTTGGTATTAACACATTGGCAGCCCCAACTGGTTACAGACACAGATTTCCAATCCAAACAAGGATTATGAGACTGTAACCAAGGGAAACCCAGTATGATAATATCATGCAGATTATAGAGAACCAAAAATTTGCAGCACTCCTGGTGATCAGGCTCAACCCTCATTATCACCTGAGTAGAGAACTGAGGTTTATTCTCAGCCAAAGGGGTAGAATCGATCCCCAGTAGGGGAATAGACTTCTGTAGGGGTATCAAGGGAAACCCACAACGTTTAGCAAAATCATAATCCATCAGGTTAATAGCTGCTCCAGAATCAACGAAAGCCTGAGCAGAAAATGAGGACAGAGAGCATATCAGAGTGACAGTTAATAAAAACTTAGTCTGAACATTACCCAAGACAACTGAGCGTGCAAAACGTCTTCCCCACTTAGGGCAGACTGAAATAGCATGAGAGGCATCACCACAGTAGAAACATAACCCATTGCGCTTTCGAAACTCATGACGCTGTGCCCCAGACACCACTCTATCACACTGCATGGATTCAGAAGCAGGTTCACAAGGCAACACTATTCCACGCATACTTCTCCGCTCACGCAAACGTCTGTCAATTTGAATCGCTAATGACATAGAATCATTGAGACCAGAGGGGACAGGGAATCCCACCATAACATCCTTTACATTATCTGACAGACCCTTCCGGAAAAGGGCCGCCAAAGCGTCGTCATTCCACTTGGTCAGGACTGCCCACCTACGGAATCTCTGACAGTATAACTCAGCGTCATCAAGCCCCTGATTTAATGCCAACAAGGCTTTTTCAGCTTGATCAGTGACATTAGGCTCATCGTACAATAACCCCAAAGCCTGAAAAAATGCATCAACATCACTCAAAACAGGATCCCCAGGTGTCAGGGAAAAAGCCCAATCCTGAGGATCGCCGCGCAGGAGAGAGATGACAATTTGAACCTGCTGCGCTGCGTTCCCTGAGGACTTAGATTTTAAGGCAAAAAACAATTTACAATTATTTTTGAAATTCTGAAACTTAGCTCGATCCCCTAAAAACAAATCTGGCATGGGGATCCTAGGTTCCACAACAGGCAACCTAGCAAGATATGCAGCAATACTCTGAACCTCAGTGGCAAGCTGATCCACACGGCCAGACAACTGTGCAAACTCCATTGAGAGAAAAGATCCTCCCCAGCACCCAGAGATACAGAGGGAAAAAAAAAAAAATGCAACAAACAGAAAAATATCTCTGACAACTCTGACAACCTTTTTTTTTTTTTCTTTCACAATATTTTTCCCTTCTGTGAGTACCATACAATATTAAATTTTAGGCCGGTGATACTGTTATGATTTGGTAGCTGAGGAGTGCAGGTAAAAAGGCAATACACCAGAGCAGTTGGAATCTATGAGATTGCAGTACCCTGACTAACCACCACAACTAGAGGCAGCCGTGGAGCGTTCCTACGTTGGTCCTAGACGCCTCGTCACAGCCTGAGAAACTAATTACACCTAAAGATAGAAATAGGAAAGCTATCTGCCCCGGAGCAGAACCCCAAAGATAATAGAAAGCCCCCAAACATGTAATGGCGGTTAGACAAGAAGAAACACTGACACAGAAAGAAAATAGCATGAGCAAACGCTGGGGCCCAAACTAACTAAATAGAAAAGGATAGGAAGGGTACTTACTGCAATCCCAGAAAACCCTGAAAAGCACCAACTCTACTAATTTCAAAAACACCTGAGATCACACGACCTCTACCACCTAAATTAGTCCTCTGGTGTAACAAAATCAAAACAGCAGCCACTGAAAAAACTGCAAAAAGCAAAAGTACAAACATCAGTGGCTGAACTATTTAGAGGGCAAAAGCCCCCGGAGGGGACCCTGAAGGCCCCCACAGAAGTGCAGGACAAAATGCAAAAATCTAGCACAAAAACTAAAAGAAGAAAATGTCTTATCTGATAGCAGGAGATGCAGACACGACACAGCAGGCTACAAGGGAAACAGGATTCAAGGATTGAGACCAGAACAATTGATCACCGGCAACCCTGATGGGAAGGTGACTCCCTTATATAAGACCAGTCAGTAACACCTGATTCCCAATCCTCACAATCTTCACTGGACAGACCAGCACCGCTTGTAACCACCAGAGGGAGCCTCTGCTCAGAACTCATCTCAAGCCCATTCACAACACCTCTGCGCTCACGCAAACGTCTGTCAATTTGAATAGCCAATGACATAGAATCATTGAGACCAGAGGGAGCAGGGAATCCCACCATAACAGTCTAGTTTCCAAAATGGGGTCACTTTTGGGGGTGATCTCCAATGTTTAGGCACACAGGGACTCTCCAAATGCGACATGGCAACCACTAAATGTTCCAGCATATTTTCCATTCAAAAAGTCAAATGGCGCTCCTTCCCTTCTGAGCCCTGCTGTGCACCCAAACCGTGGTTTATGACCACATATGAGGTATCTGTGTACTCAGGAGAAATTGTGAGGTGGTCCGTAAAAAAAATGGTTTTGTAAATTTTGTTGTAAAAATGAGAAATTGCTGGTCAAATTTTAACCCTTATAACTTCCTAAAAAAAAAAAAATTTTGTTTCCAAAATTGTGCTGATGTAAATTAGACATGTGGGAAATGTTATTTATTAACTATTTTGTGTTACACGCAAAAAATATCGACCTAAATTTACCACTATCATGAAGCCCAATATGTCACGAAAAAACATTCTCAGAATCGCTAGGATCCGTTGAAGCGTTCCTAAGTTATTACCTCATAAAAGGACACTGGACAGAATTGCAAAAAATGGCAATATCTTTAAGGTCAAAATAGGCTGGGTCATGAAGGGGTTAAACGCCGTCTTCCATTCATCTCCGTGCTTGATGCGAATAAGATTGTACGCCCCTAAGGTCAAGTTTGGTAAACCAACTGGCACCTTTCACTCTGGAAAATAAATCAGAAATCAGGGTTAACGGATACTGATATTTAACAGTGATCTTATTAAGGAGACGATAGTCAATACAGACCTCAATGAACCATCCTTTTTGGCCACAAAGAAAAATCCGGCACCCAAGGGTGAAGAAGATGGTGTGATATGACTCTTCTTCATAGATTCTTTGTATAAAGATCGCATAGCATCATGCTCGGGTACCGATAAATTGAAGAGCCGACCCTTTGGAAATTTACAATCATGTACCAATTCAATCACGCAATCATAACTCCTATGAGGAGGTAAGGACGCAGAATTACTCTCACTAAACACATCAGAAAAATCAACCAAATAGTCAGGGACATCTTGAGACAGGGGAGAGGTAGAAAAAACAGTAGTGTCACTACGAACACATTGACTACCCCAACTGACCACAGACACAGACTTCCAATCCAAAACAGGATTATGAGTCTGTAAAAAGGGAAAACCCAGTACAATAATGTCATGTAAATTATGTAACACCAAAAATTTGCAGTTCTCTTGGTTGTCCGGGTCAACCCGCATTATCACCTGGGTCGAAAGCTGGGGTTTATTGTGAAGCATCGGGCAGGTAGGGGGCTCCCTGAGTGCTTCCCTGAGACCCTCAGAACAGCGTGATGTGATTGCCTACTCCTCCCTAAAGGCCCCCGGATCCAAGATGGCCACGGGGTCCTTCCAGGTCCTGCAGGGAGGTGGCTTCTCAGTGCCTGCTGAGAGCAGCCACTGACAAGTCTCCTGCACTGCCTGTCAGATCGCTGATCTGACAGAGTGCTCTGCAAACTATTAAATCAGCGATCTGACACAATATGGAGATGACCCACCCTGGGACAAAGTTAAAATGTATAAAAAATAATTAAATGTGTAAAAATAATTTTAAAAAAAATTCTAAATAAAGAAAAAAAAATATTCCCCAAAAAATTTCTTTATGTAAATAAAAAAAAACAATAAAAGTACACATATTTAGTATTGCCATGTCCATAACGATCCACCCTATAAAACTGTCCCACTAATTAACCCCTTTAGTGAACCCCTTAAAAAAAAACAAGGCAAAAAAATAATGCTTTATCATAATACCGCCGAACAAAAAGTGGAATAACACGCGATCAAAAAGATGGATATGAATAATCATGGTACTGCTGAAAACGTCCTCTTTTCCCGCAAAAAATGAGCTGCCATACAACGTCAAGAGTGAAAAAATAAAAAAGTTATAGCTCGCAGAATAAAGCGCTGCAAAAATAATTTTTTATATTAAATAGTTTTTATTGTATAGAAGCACCAAAACATAAAAAAGTGATATAAATGAGGTATCACTGTCATCGAATTGACCCGAAGAATAAAACCGCCTTATCAATTTTACCACACATGGAACGGTATGAAGGCCCACCCCAAAAGAAATTCATGAATTGCTGGTTTTTGTTAATTCTGCCTCTCAAAAATCGCAATAAAAAGCGATCAAAAAATGTCATGTGCCCGAAAATGGTACCAATAAAAACGTCAACAAGTCCCGCAAAAAAAGATGATTCTGTGGGCCAAAATATGGAAAAATTATAGCTCTCAAAATGTGGTGATGCAAAAACAATTTTTTGCAAGCAAAAGCGTCTTTTAGCGTGTGACAGCTGCCAATCATAAAAACCTGATTTAAATAGAAAATCAAACTCCCCTTTATAACCCCCTTAGTTAGGGAAAAGTAATAAAATTTAAAAAAAAATTATTTCCATTTTCCCATTAGAGTTAGGGTTAAGGCTAGGGTTAGGGTTGGAATTAGGGCTAAGGGTGTGTTAGGTTTAGGTTTGGAGTTAGAATTGGGTGGTTTCCACTGTTTAGGCTCTTCAAGGGCTCTCCAAAAGCGACATGGTTTCTGATCTCCATTCCAGTGAATTCTGCGTTGAAAAAGTCAAACAGTGCTCTGAGAATTCCAAGCTCTGCCATGCGCCAAAACAGTGGTTTACCCCGACATATGGTGTATCAGCGTACCCTGGACAAATTGCAGAATAACTTTTGGGGTCCAATTTCTCCTGTTACCCTTGGGAAAATAAAAAAAATTGAACCTGAAATAATTTTTTTGTGAAAAAAAGTTATATGTTCATTTTTTTAAACATACAAAAAATTCCTGTGAAGCATTTGAAGGGTTAATAAACTTCTTGAATGTGGTTTTGAGCACCTTGAGGGGTGCAGTTTTTAGAAAATACCCAAAAGTGATACCATTCTATCTTAGACCCCTCAAAGTAACTTCAAATATGATGTTGTGCCCCCCCAAAAATGGTGTTGCAAAAATGAGAAATCGCTGGTTAACTTTTAACCCTTATAACTTCCTAACAAAAAAAAATTTTGGTTCCAAAATTGTGCTGATGTAAAGTAGACATGTGGAAAATGTTACTTATTAAGTATTTTTTGTGCCATATCTCTGTGATTTAAGGGCATAAAAATTCAAAGTTGAAAAATTACTAAATTTCAAAATTTTCGCCAAATTTCCGTTTTTTTTTCTCAAATAAATGCAAGCTACCGTATGTACTCATGTATAAGCCGACCCCCCCTAATTTTGCCACAAAAAACTGGGAAAACTTATTGACTCGCGTATAAGCCTAGGGTAAAAAATGATTATGCCCCCATATGCTCCATAGATTAGGCCCCATAAACTGCACAGATTATGCCCCCATATGCTGCACAGATTATGCCCATATGCTCCCCTGATTATGCCCCCATATGCTCCCCTGATTATGCCCATATGCTCCAAATTATGCCCCCATATGCTCCAAATTATGCCCCCATATGCTCCAGATTATGCCCCCATAAGCTCCCCTGATTATGCCCCCATATGCTCCAGATTATGCCCCATATGCTCCAGATTATGCCCTCATATGCTCAAGATTATGCCCCATATGCTGCAGATTATGCCCCATATGCTGTAGATTATGCCCCCATATGTTCCACAGATTATGCCCCATATGCTCCGGATTATGCCCCATATGCTGCAGATTATGCCCCATATGCTGCAGATTATGCCCCCATATGCTGCAGATTATGCCCCATATGCTGCAGATTAAGCCCCATATGCTCCAGATTATGCCCCCATATGTTCCACAGATTATGACCCATATGCTCCAGATTATGCCCCATATGCTGCAGATTATGCCCCATATGCTGCAGATTATGCCCCCATATACTGCAGACTATGCCCCATATGCTGCAGATTATGCCCCATATTCTCCAGATTATGCCCCATATGCTGCAGATTATGCCCCATATGCTCCAGATTATGCCCCATATGCTGCAGATTATGCCCCATATGCTGCAGATTATGCCACATATGCTGCAGATTATGCCCCCATAAGCTCCAGATTATGCCCCATATGCTCCAGATTATGCCCCATATTCTGCAGATTATGCCCCCATATGCTGCAGATTATGCCCCCATATGTTCCACAGATTATGCCCCATATGCTCCAGATTATGCCCCATATGCTCCAGATTATGCCCTATAGTATATACGTCCCTTATGCTGCTGCTGCTGCAAAAAAAAATGACATATTCGCCTCTCGTCGCTGGAGGACAGGTGCCGGTGTCATCGCTCGCTCAGGACCCCGGCACCTGAGATATTTACCGATCCCCGGTCCACCGCTGCGCGCTGGTCCTCCTTCCGTGTCCTTGGCAGTGAATGATCAGGCAGAGGGCGCGGCGCTCACTAATGACGTAATCGCGCCCTCTGCCTGATCATAACAGCAAGTGGACGCGAGGACACAGAGGGGAGCAGCGGTGGAACGGGACAGGTAAATATCGCTATACTCACCCCTCTGCTGGCGCGGTCTCTGCAGCCCCCCTGCTTCTCCCGGCGCTCTCCGGCAGCTCTTCCTACAGCGGTCACGTGAGACAGCTCATTAAAGTCATGAATATGTGCATATTCATGACTTTAATGAGCAGTACTACGTGACCGCTGCAGAAAGGAGTCGGAGATCGTGGGAGAAGCAGGGGGGCTGCAGAGACCAGCAGAGGGGTGAGTATGATCCGACACCCCGCTCCCCCCTCCTCCGCTGACCCCCGTATATGACCCGCGTATAAGCCGAGAGGGGGACTTTCAGCCCTAAAAATTGGGCTGAAAATCTCGGCTTATACACGAGTATATATGGTATATCAAATAAATTTTACCATTAACATGAAGTACAATATTTCATGAGAAAACTTCAGAATCACCGGGATCCATGGTAGCGTTCCAGAGTTATTACCTCATAAAGGGTCAGTGGTCAGAATTGTAAAAATTGGCCTGGTCATTAACGTGCAAACCACCCTTGGGGGTAAAAGGGTTAATATTTTCCTGGATGGGTGTAACGCAATAGAGTGCAAATGGAGTCTCGTACCTCTGCCCCACATTTTGCCCAGCTTCTTCTTATTTTTTATTGTGATAGCAATAAAATTAAGTTTTATCTTGGACATTGTAACACTTCTGATTTTTACCAGAGCGTAATATGGCACTTCGATAATTATGTTGTCTATTCTCAGATTAAGGAAGTGTCACCAATTGATTTAGGGATTTATCACTAATAGCACTATTTTTGTAAAAATAAAAAATGTAAGACGCAAACCAAAAGTGGAGGTCAATCAAAGAAGCAATTCTGATGCACATTTCAATATCAGCTTCTTCCAACATAATTGCGAATTGAGAGCTTCATGTGTATTATTAGGTGGCATACTCCTATTTTCTCATAGTCGCGGCCAGTTTCTGCTGTAAAATCTCCTTTTAACTGTTTGTTTTTTTCTAAATTGTATATTATATATTCAAAAATAAATATTGATTTTTTTAAATACTCTAGCTGTTTACTCCTGGTATGCATCAATACTTCCCTTTTAATAAATTCTACTTCACAATATTCTTTCACCGCATTTGAAGAGATGTAATATTAACACTCATGAACTGGGCAATAACTCAGTTCTCTATACCCATCTAAACCACACTGCCATCAGTTATACCTTTTGCTGGGAAGCCAATATTGCCCCCTCACTGTCTGATGAAGACTTGATCCAAATTCCGTCCTCTACTATGAGCAGCTTGCTCAATACCTTGATGCTAGAGACTAATTACAAAGTCATGATGAGATGGTATCTGACTCCAGCTAGGGTAATAGATTTGACAGTTTGAATCTTAATATATTCCATACTACTCCTCCTAATGCTTTATAGGATGTGACTCTATAGGTGATATTTAACAAATATGGTAGCTTTGCTCCAAAGCATGTAGATTTTTAAAAGTGACCATGTGACTTATGAATCCCTACAACACACGCTCTGTGAGCTGCGGGGATTCGCATGTTTCTGAGCCGGGACCAGAGGGTATGTATGCGTTATACATACTCCTGGTCAGAGCCCATGCAGTGGGTGCAGCCTCCCTCCATACACTTGAAGGGAGCAAGGCTGTGCCCTCTAGTCGGCCATACTCACATCTCTAGTTGGGGTGCAGCCTAGATGCCCACTAGTTGGCTTCTGGCTGGAAGTATGAATAACGTATACATACGCTTCCATCTCAACTCAAAAACCGGTGAATCCCTGCAGCATACAGTGTGTGGGCTTTGGGATTCGTAAGTCTGCAGTCATATAGAGCGATTTGGATCAGACAACCCTGTTATGTTTTGGCAGCTGAGGAGAGCAGGCATAAACGGCAATACACCAGAGAGGTTGGAATCTACTGGATTGCAGTACCCTGACTAACCACCACAACTAAAGGCAGCCGTGGAGCGTTCCTACTTTGATCCTAGACGCCTCGTCACAGCCTGAGAGGCTAACTACACCTAAAGATAGAAAGAGGAAAGCTATCTGCCCCGGAGCAGATCCCCAAAGAACATAGGAAGCCCCCAAACATGTAATGGCGGTTAGACAAGAGGAAATACAGACACAGACAGAAAATAGTATGAGCAAACACTGGGGCCCAAACTGACTTAGAAAGAAAAGGATAGGAAGGATACTTACTGCAATCCAAAAAAACCCTAAAAAAAAAACAACGCTACTAATTGCAAAAACACCTGAGATCACACGACCTCTACCACCTAAATTAGTTCTCTGGTGTAACAAAACTAAGCCGCAGCCACAGAAAAAAAACTGGAAAGGGCAAATGAACAAACAACAATGGCTCCAGAGGAACCGAGAAGAGACCAAGCCACCCGGGGAGGGGAACCTGGCCAACATCACAGAAATGCATAGAAATATACAGATGGCAAGCACAAAAACAAAAAACAGAAAATACCTTATCTGAGAGCAGGAGAAGAGGCAAGACTGAGCAAGCTTCCAAGTGAACCAGGAAACAACGTTGAGACAAGAACAATTGATCACCGGCAACCATGATGGGGGAAACCTCCCTTATATCCAGCCAGTCTGCGATCCCTGATTGCCAATCCTCATTGAATGGTTCAGTACCGTTTGTAACCACCAGAGGGAGCTTCTGCTCAGAATTCATTTCTAAAACATTCATAGCAGTACCCCCCTTAAGGAGGGGTCACCGAACCCTCATTTGTGCAACCAGGTCGGTCAGGATGAGCTCTGTGATATGCACGGATCAGTCTCCTAGCATGGATGTCTGAAGCAAACACCCAAGAATTGTCCTCCTGACCATAACCTCTCCACTTAACCAAATACTGGAGTTTCCGTCAAGAAAAACGAGAATCCAATATTTTCTCAACCACATACTTCAGATTGCCCTTAACCAAAACAGGGTCAGGGGCGCAGCCATAGGAACCACTGGCTCGACAAACCTCTTCAATAAGGACTTGTGGAACACATTATGGATCTTAAATGTCCCTGAAAGAAGTAAACGAAAGGAAACAGGATTAAGAATCTCCATGATCTTATAAGGTCCAATAAACCTAGGCTTAAACTTAGGAGATGCAACTCTCATAGGGATATTTCTTGAGGACAACCAGACCAAGTCCCCCACTTTAAACCGAGGACCATCAGTCCTATGCCGGTTGGCAAACCGCTGGGCCTTCTCCTGAGAGAGGGACAACCTCTCCACTACCTGGTCCCAAATCTGCTGCATATGCTCCACAGCAGAGTCAACACCTGGACAGACAGAAGCCTCCATCTGTCCCGAAGAAAATCGAGGGTGAAACCCAAAATTGCAGAAAAATGGAGACATCAAAGTGGCATAGCTTGCACTATTATTAAGAGCAAACTCAGCCAAAGGCATAAAAGAGACCCAGTCATCTTGATCAGCAGACACAAAGCATTTCAGATAAGTCTCCAATGTCTGGTTTGTTCTCTCAGTTTGTCCATTGGTCTGAGGATGAAAAGCAGAGGAGAAAGACAATTGAACACCAAGTTTAGAACAAAAAGTCCACCAAAATCTGGAAACAAACTGGACTCCTCTGTCAGACACAATGTTTTCAGGAATGCCGTGTAAACGAACCACGTGCTGAAGGAACAAAGGCACCAATTCGGAGGAGGAAGGCAACTTAGGTAAAGGCATAAGATGTATCATCTTGGAAAACCTATCACAAATCACCCAGATAACGGTCATTCTCTGAGAAACAGGGAGGTCGGAAATAAAATCCATAGAGATATGGGTCCATGGTCTCTTGGGCACAGGCAATGGCATCAACAAACCACTAGAGCGAGAGCAAGGCTTGGAGCGAGAGCAAGTCCCACAGCACTGCACAAACTCCCTGACGTCACGAGACAAAGTAGGCCACCAAAAGGACCGACTCACCAAGTCTCTGGTACCAAAAATTCCGGGATGACCGGCCAACGCGGAACAATGAATCTCAGACATCACACTCTTCTTCCACTGGTCTGGGACAAACAATTTCCCAACAGGGCAGCGCTCGGGTTTATCCTCCAGACACCCCTCCAGAGCCAGTCTCAAATTGGGCGAGATGGCGGAAAGAACTACACCCTCTTTCAAAATAACAGCAGGATCAGATAACTCAGGAGAGTCCGCAAGGAAACTCCTCGAGAGGGCATCCGCCTTAACATTCTTAGTGCCAGGAAGAAAGGAAACCACAAAATTAAAACGTGTGAAAAACAAGGCCCACCTGGCCTGTCTAGGATTAAGTCGCTTGGCTGATTCCAGATAAACTAGATTCTTATGGTCCGTGAGGACCACCACCTAATGTTTGGCTTCCTCCAGCCAATGTCTCCACTCTTCAAAAGCCCACTTCATGGCCAATAACTCCCGATTACCCACGTCATAATTACGTTCAGTTGGAGAAAATTTTCGAGAGAAAAAAGCACAAGGGTTACTTTTAGAGGTCTCAGGATCTCTTTGGGACAAAACGGCACCTGCCCCAATTTCAGAGGCATCAACCTCCACCTGAAATGGCAGAGAAACATCAGGCTGACGTAGAACAGGAGCAGAAGTGAATCTCCGCTTAAGCTCCTGAAACGCAGAGACTGCCTCAGAAGGCCAATTCACCACATCAGAACCCTTTTTGGTCAAATCAGTCAATGGTTTAACAATAACAGAGAAATTACCAATAAATTTACGATAAAAATTGGCAAAACCCAAGAATCTCTGAAGAGCCTTTAATGAAGTAGGTTGGACCCAATCACAGATGGCCTGAACCTTGAACGGGTCCATTTCAATAACAGATGGAGACAAAATGAATCCCAGAAATGAGATTCTCTGTACGCCAAAAAGACACTTTGATCCCTTCACATACAGAGCATTCTCTCTCAAAAACTGGAACACAGTCTGAACATGTTTCACATAAGAGTCCCAGTCATTGGAAAAAATCAAGATATCATCCAAATAAACAATCAGAAATTTATCCACAAAATCCCTGAAAATGTCATTCATGAAGGACTGGAAGACGGAAGGAGCATTAGTGAGCCCAAAGGGCATCACTAGGTACTCAAAATGCCCCTCGGGGGTATTAAACGCCGTCTTCCATTCATCCCCGTGCTTAATGCGAATAAGGTTATACGCCCCCCTGAGGTCAAGCTTGGTAAACCAAGTAGCACTTTTCACCCTGGAAAACAGGTCAGAAATCAAGGGTAACGGATATTGATATTTCACAATGATATTGTTCAAGAGACGATAATCAATACACGGCCTTAATGAACCATCCTTTTTGCCCACAAAGAAAAAACCGGCACCCAAAGGTGAAGAGGATGGTCTGATATGACCCTTCTCCAATGACTCCTTGATATAAGACCGCATAGCGTCATGTTCAGGTACAGACAAGTTAAAAAGGCGACCTTTCGGGAATTTACTTCCAGGCACTAATTCTATAGCGCAGTCATAGCTCCTATGGGTGGGCAAGGATGCAGATTTCCTTTCGCAAAACACATCAGAAAAATCAGTCAAAAAGTCAGGCACATCTTGAGCCTGGGGAGAGGCAGAAAAAACAGGAGTGTTGGCATTAACACATTGGCAGCCGGAACTGGTTACAGACACAGATTTCCAATCCAAAACAGGACTGCAACCAAGGGAAACCTAGTACAATAATGTCATGCAGATTATACAGCAACAAAAATTTGCAACTCTCCTGATGATCAGGTTCAACCCTCATTATCACCTGAGTAGAGAACTGGGGTTTATTCTCAGCCAAAGGGGTAGAATCAATCCCCAGTAGGGGAATAGACTTCTGTAGGGGTATCAAGGGAAACCCACAACGTTTAGCAAAATTAAAATCCATCAGGTTAATAGCTGCTCCCGAATCAACAAAAGCCTGAGCAGAAAATGTGGACAGGGAGCAAATCAGGGTAACAGTCAACAGAAATTTAGTCTGAACACTACCCAAGACAACTGAGCGTGCAAAACGTCTTCCCCGCTTAGGGCAGACTGAAATAGCATGAGAGGCATCACCACAGTAGAAATATAACCCATTGCGTTTTCGAAACTCATGACGCTGTGCCCCAGAAGCCACTCTATCACACTGCATGGGCTCAGAAGCTGGTTCACAAGGCAACACCATTCCACGCATACCTCTACGCTCACGCAAACATCTGTCAATTTGAATCGCCAATGACATAGAATCATTGAGACCAGAGGGAGCAGGGAAACCCACCATAACATCTTTTACATTCTCTGACAGACCCTTCCTAAAAAGAGCTGCCAAAGCATCATCATTCCATTTGGTCAGAACTGCCCACATTCGGAATTTCTGACAGTACAACTCAGCATCCTCAAGCCCCTGATTTAATGCCAACAAGGTTTTTTCAGCTTGATCAGTGACATTAGGTTCATCGTACAATAACCCCAGAGCCAGAAAAAATGCATCAACATTACTCAAAACAGGGTCCCCAGGTGTCAGGGAAAAAGCCCAATCCTGAGGATCGCCGCGCAGGAGAGAGATGACAATTTGAACCTGCTGTGCTGCGTTCCCTGAGGACTTAGGTTTTAAGGCAAAAAACAACTTACAGTTATTTTTGAAATTCAGAAATTTAGCTTGATCCCCTAAAAACAAATTTGGCATGGGGATCCTAGGTTCCACAACCGGCAACCCTGCAAGATAGGTAGCAATACTCCGAACTTCAGTGGCAAGCTGATCCACACGGCCAGACAACTGTGCAAACTCCATTGAGAGAGAAAAAAAAATCCTCCTCAGCACCCAGAGAAAAAGAGGGAAAAAAAAATGCAACAAACAGAAAAAAAAAAAAATCTCTGACAACTCTGACAACTTTTTTTTTTTTCCACACTATTTTTCCCTTCTGTGAGTACCATATAATTTTCAGTTTGGCCGGTGATACTGTTATGTTTTGGTAGCTGAGGAGAGCAGGCAAAAACGGCAATACACCAGAGAGGTTGGAATCTACTGGATTGCAGTACCCTGACTAACCACCACAACTAAAGGCAGCCGTGGAGCGTTCCTACGTTGGTCCTAGATGCCTCATCACAGCCTGAGAGGCTAACTACACCTAAAGATAGAAAGAGGAAAGCTTTCTGCCCCGGAGCAGATCCCCAAAGATCATAGGAAGCCCCCAAACATGTAATGGCGGTTAGACAAGAGGAAATACAGACACAGACAGAAAATAGTATGAGCAAACGCTGGGGCCCAAACTGACTTAGAAAGAAAAGGATAGGAAGGATACTTACTGCAATCCAAAAAACCCTAAAAAAAAACAACGCTACCAATTGCAAAAACACCTGAGATCACACGACCTCTACCACCTAAATTAGTTCTCTGGTGTAACAAAACTAAGCTGCAGCCACAGAAAAAAAACTGGAAAAGGCAAATGAACAAACAACAATGGCTCCAGAGGAACCGAGAGGAGACCAAGCCCCCAGGGGAGGGGAACCTGGCCAACCTCACAGAAATGCATAGTAATATACAAATGGCAAGCACAAAAACAAAAAACAGAAAATATCTTATCTGAGAGCAGGAGAAGAGGCAAGACTGAGCAAGCTTCCAAGTGAACCAGGAAACAACGTTGAGACAAGAACAATTGATCACCGGCAACCATGATGGGGGGAAACCTCCCTTATATCCAGCCAGTCTGCGATCCCTGATTGCCAATCCTCATTGAATGGTTCAGTACCGTTTGTAACCACCAGAGGGAGCTTCTGCTCAGAATTCATTTCTAAAACATTCATAACACAACCCCTTTGACAAATTCTACCTATTTTATAAGATTTAACTTGGGCACCTTTCTCCCCCTCCTTATTCACCTTGTTGTTCCCCTTACTATTCCTATTCTTATATTTTATCAATTTTTTGTGTAACTGTTTTTTTTTTCAAGTCACTATTGTATTAATTGATTGATTGTTGTTTTGATAAAAATCCACAGTTGAAAACCAAAAAAAAGAAAATTAAAAGATAATCTGATCTCATGTCCATTGTTCTGCATTCTGGAGTGGTCACAAGCCACTGCATTGAAGTGGTTAATGGAGAGCTTGCCAAAATAACTGAATAGAAAACTTCAGTTGAGAAATTTGTGAAGTCTGTGATTGGAACACCATTTAAGGGCTCATTTGAATGTTCGTTGATCTCAGTCTGATTGCAGACCACAATACACGTAATGGCCTGGATCTCCGAACTAGAGCATGACAGCCTTGCAAAACTTTTATGCTCCAGTCAGGAGACCTGCAGCCAGCCCATGAAGAGTGGTAGGATTGATTTGCATGAATATCTGAATAAGCCTTTCCAAAAATTAGTAAGGGATAGTGTTTGTGATGCAAAACTTTTAGTTAAATTGCATTTTTTTTGTTTCAATTTCTTCAAAACTGTACCTTAGTGAAACAATTTTGCAACAATGTAACAAAATCGGTTACCATTTTGCGATAATCATGGCAAAAAATTACAGTTGACTATAATATGAGAATGAATACGTCTGTTATCAGTGGTTCAGTGGATGAAGCCCATAGCTCATGAATTTGCAGGCCTCAAGTTTATAGTGTGCTGCAATAAAAAAAATATGAGTTTATAATACAATTAAAATGTTTTATATATAAAAATTGTCTAATTTAGATCAGCAAGCCTGTTACTGCTGCTTCCCCTGAAGTCATAATTAACAAATACACTGAATCACTTAAAAATACTGTAGCACTTCTGTGAAAATTAAAAATGTTTTTCCTGGAATGTGGGTGTGATATGGAAATTTAATTAGGATAAAAATATCCTTCTGTGTTTGCTGCTTGCCATGTCCAAATCTCTATTTAATGTCTTTTTGAGCGCTCAGAACGAAATGAGGACTGTCCACAACGCAAGTGTCAGCATAACAGTTCGTCAAAGACATACATTTATTATTCATTCAAGGTTTTATACGTTTACAAAAAGGGGCTGGTTAGTCAATTAACATACAATTAAAAGCTGCTAGATTATTGGCTGTTCTAGTGTAAATATGATAATTATGATAATAATGATTAAAAGAGCTGAAGTTGCAGAATTATTGTTTATATTCTCTTGACCTAGTTGTCTTGCATAACTATAATGTAAACAACAGATATCTAATAGGACTTTTTGTACTTCATGCATTTGTTCCTTTACGAAGGCCTTATGAAGGCCTTATGAAGGCCAGATTTCTTTAAAACGACTGATTATAGCTGGCCTAGAAATATGTGAGCACAGGGTTTTTTAGCAAGTGAGATCTATCTAACTGTGAACTGTGAATACATATATGTGAATATACTTTGAATATATGGAATACATATATATTTCCATGACAGTCCCCCCTTAGATACCACTTGCCCTAAAAACCTGCTCCTGGCCCAAAGCGCTGCAACTCTTTTGTGCTGCCGGCGGGTTGAGAATATGCCTAGCGCATGTCTCCCCCACCGAATACAGACTTTTCGCAAATGGGCGGTCAGGAGGACTGTCCCTGTCGGGGGTTTATGTGTTTGCAATCATAATCTCATAGTTGATAGGATGTTTCATCAAGGATGTGTATTCTCAGTCTGGAGGTAGTTCGGAGATCTGGTCAAGCCAGGCAGTTCCATCCGGACTGGTGCGAGGTCCAAGATGGTGAGTGGCATCAAATTGGTTGTCTCCTGAACAGTTTTTTCCATTATCCTGCGGATACAAGGAATAACACAGCAACCAGTAATTAATGCAAAAATGAGAAACCCCATAATGGCTGTCCCAACCTGTGCCAACATTTTCTGCCACCCACTCATCCACCCAAAGTATCGATCCCATGGGTCAGTGACACCTGAGTTCTGTTTCAGTTCCTCTGATAACTCAGTAAGTTTCTGTATTGCCATTGTGACTTTACCATTTGGGCCAGTGTTGTATGGGATGTAGGTGCAACAGGTGTCTTTGATCATTTTGCAAACACCTCCTTTCTCAGCTAGAATCATATCCAAAGCCATTCTATTCTGGAATGCCATAATGGAAGTGGGGCCTAACTGTGCTGCCAAACCTTTTACAGCATCTATGGTGAAGTTAACAAATCTCTGCTGGTTATAATAGATGTAATTTATCCAATCAACATTTTTGTTTATAGTTACTAGTGGCAATAGTGACTCAAATCCTGCTTTAACTTGGTCTCTGGCCTTGAACTCATCAAGTAGGTCATCTGTCTGGTCAGTCAGAGCATCCACGACATCCTTCATGGCTTAGGTGTCTCTCCTGGTACGGGAGCTTCCTTGCAATGCGATACGTGGATCCAAACAGGCTTTCCCTCTAGTTACACAGAGGTTGATGTCATCTGAGGCTCTTGGACAGGATCATCAAATCTGGCAGTGAAGAGAAAAACTCGAGAATGGACATTAGTTTTTGACCAATTCAATTACATAAGTGTTATGATCTGGTAGCTGAGGAGAGCAGGCAAAAAAAAAAAAAAAGCAATACACCAGAGAGGTTGGAATCTATGGGATTGCAGTACCCTGACTAACCACCACAACTAAAGGCAGCCGTGGAGCGTTCCTACGTTGGTCCTAGACGCCTCGTCACAGCCTGAGAAGCTAACTACACCTAAAGATAGAAAAAGGAAAGCTATCTGCCCCGGAGCAGATCCCCAAAGAACATAGGAAGCCCCCAAACATGTAATGGCGGTTAGACAAGAGGAAATACAGACACAGACAGAAAATAGTATGAGCAAACGTTGGGGCCCAAACTTCCTAAATAGAAAAGGATAGGAAAGGCACTTACTGCAACCCCAAAAAACCCTGAAAAGTACCAACTCTACTAATTACAAAAACACCTGAGATCACACGACCTCTACCACCTAAATTAGTTCTCTGGTGTAACAAAAACTAAACAGCAACCACTGAAAAAACTGGAAAAGGCAAATGAACAAACAGTGGCTGAACTAAACTGAGAGGAGCATAAGCCCCCGAAGGGGACCCGGCAGACCCCCACAGAAGTTCAGGACAAAATGCAGGCACCAAAAAAAAACTAAAAGAAGAAAATGTCTTATCTGTTAGCAGAAGATGCAGGCACGAAAAGCTTTTCTGGGTCTCTGGGAGTGTGCCTTATGCTAAACAGTGCAATAGGGAGTGTGTCATGCCATGGTTTGCGTGTCTCTTGGGCAATTTTTCAGCATTCTATTCTTAAGTGTTTCGTTCAGTTTTTCTACCTTCCTGCTACTCTGGGGGTGGTAAGGAGTGTGTAGGCCTAAATCTGACCCTACTGCTAATCGGGTCTTGTGTGTCAGATTTGCTGTGAATGCGGGCCCTGATCACTTTCTATCATTTCTGGAACCCGTATCTGCACACTATTTTCCGAAAGTAGCTTCGTTGCAGTAGTCTTTGCTGACTTGGAAGGCTTCTGTTCATCTTGAAAATTCTTCTTTTGACCACAATGGCGTATTTGAATCCTTCACTTGGCGATATCTGGATGTGGTCTATCTGGATCCTTTGAAGCTGGTAGAGTGGTCTTTCCAGATGAGGTGAGGGGGACTTTCTTCCATACGTCCAGGCTTGCATTTGCCGCAGGTCGGACAGCTGCTGGTGAATTTGGCTGTTAGGGTGGAGATCCCTGAAGCGAAACAGTAAGCACCAATCAGATCATTCATCTGTGTCTTTGATATGTGGATGTGGGTCCATGTACCCATTGGACCACCATAGGGTGCATACTTTCTGGTAGGCAGAGTTTGAAGTCTATTATTGATAGCCTTCCTTCTTCACGTGTTGCTTTTTTTTTTTCCATTCAGCTCTTTTTCTCCTTTTGGAGCTTGGTCTTGTAACTTCTTGGGCAGATTCCAGGACGTCTATTTGTCAGGTTTCTTGTCTTCAGTCGTCATGTAGTAGCCGTCCGGCTCTACGACCTCTCCCACTTCTCCATGTTGTCTTCCTTTGGCTGCTTCTTTGGCTGCCATGTCCGCCATGTTATTGCCTCACGCCTCTTCTGTTCTCAGTTTTCCATGCACTTTGATTTTTCAAATTGCCACCATTTTGGAAGTTGGAGTATACCCAGTAGGTCCCTGAAGGCTCCATGATGCTTCACGGTTGTCCCGTTTGCTGTGATGAAGTCCCTTGTAGCCCAGATGGGTCTAAAGTTGTGTGCTATGCCATGCGAGTACCTGTAGTCCGTGTAGATGTTTGCAGTCTTGCCTTCTGCCATCTGGCAGGCCTTCGTCAGCGCTATCAATTCTGCTTCCTGGGCTGACAGGCTAGGTGACAGACTTCTGGACCACAGGATTTCTTGATTGCTGGTAACTGCACTTCCTGTGTTGAAACTTCTTCATCATCTGCAAATCTGGAGCCATCCAAGTATCCCCCCTTGGGAGTGGGAGTAGAGTGGCCGGGCTGAGGACTGTAGGTCTGGAGATGGTGACATTATGAGACAAAGGCAATAGAGGCGCCACAAAGATGCCTGGCGGCGGGGAGATTACTGTTGGTTGAGCTTGATTGAAGATTGCCAAGATGTCATGTGGAGTGAGAGTTTCCAGTGGCTGTCCAAGAGTGATTTCAGCAACCTTGTCCAGGAGGGTGTGTGCTGCAGATACTGCCATCAGGCAGGAGGGTGCTCTTCTTGCAACTGGATCCAAGCGGGCTGAGAGGCAGTCTAAAAGTCTCTGTTTTCCCCGTGAATCCGTGCCAGGATTCCAGTAGCATGACCTTCTTTCTTCCATCAGGTAGATGGAAAGACTTTTCATAGTCAGGTAGGCCTGGTATTGGCGCTGAGACTGTGGAGTTCTTCCAATCTCCTGAATGGGTTGAAGGCTGCGTCTGATAGAAGGAGCGGGGTTGCGTTGATGCAAGCGCACAGAGGCTGGATTAGGACTGAGGCATCAGGGATCCAGGTTCTGCAATATGACACTAGACCAGGGAAGGCCTGCAGCATTCTTGGAGTTGTTGGGGGAGCCATCTTCTTCACAGTGGTCTTCCAGTCTTTTGACATGTGTTTCGTCTTGTGGGCAATACAGTGTCCCAGGGATGTAACTTGCTTCTGGCATCACTGGACTTTGTTCTTCCAGACCTTGCGTTGCTGTTCTTCCAGGTAGAGTAGGAGAGATAAGGAATAGACTGTGCAGGTGTCGATGTCAACCACACAAAAGAGAAAGTCATCCACGTGTTGTAGAAGAGTGACTCTTGCATATTCTGCAATCCAGTTGACGAGGATGGAGGACATTGTCTTGGTGAAACTTGAAGGGCTTGTTTTGAGCACCTTGAGACAACACTGTCCATATGCACTGCACTGGTGCGTGAAAGCAGGCCTCCAGGTGGAGGGGAAACACTGAAGAAGGTACTGGCCAGGTTGATCACCGTGAATACCGTTGCGGTGACTGGGAATACCGTAGCCTCTTTTGCGGCCTCCAGGCCTTGCACCATTCTGAACTCAGTGGGGTTTACAGTCTTTTTCTTCACTGTGGAAAGCTGGGATTGATTCCGATGGGCGAGGCAGCCCAGTTTGGCCTTTGTCCTTCAGTATGCGGCAGGGGACTCCATCTGCTGGTGCAGAGCTGGCGGGAAAACAAGCCGTCTACTAGGATCCACATCATGAGAGATGACGACCAGCTGGCTTTCTTGTTCTCCACCAAGACAGTTACTGTGTTAGCACCTGTTCTGGTCACAGGGGGTCTTCTTGTTGGGACGTTTCCTTAAACGGCTGCTTTTTTCTCAGCACGGGCCATCAGTGGTTTCTTTTTCTCCAGCTCGGTCTCAGGTCAGTATTTGTGCACAAGTTTGAAGAGCTGAGTGGCCTTTTGCTGGTCTAGGGCCTGGGTGAACTGGTTGATTGCAGGGGGCACCTCCTGGTGCTTGCAAAAGATGAACCTCTGGCGTTGGAACTGGATGAGGTGTTGCCATTCCATGAAGCGAGTAGGGTCCTTCTTGAGTTGAATATCCTGGCCAATGTCAAAGTTCTCAGGCCGTCTTCTTAGGCGAGCTCACTTAGACCTTCAGTTGGTCAGAGACATCTTGACCCTGGGTGATGGAGTGGCTTTTCTGGTACTATGTCCAGCACTTCCTGTGATAGGTCTGCAGTGTGGTTGTTTGAGGTTCCTGTTTCTTCTTGGGTCAGGGGTGAAGAAAGTGTCATGGTCCCATCTTCCTGGAACACTCTGGTCGCTTACAGCTTCTGCAGTAGGTCCACTCCCAATAGGTTGAGGGTGCAGGTTTTTGACACAACAAACTGGGACATGATGGAGTGTTCTGGCTGAGTCCAACGCTCAGGGGCTTCATAATCTGGAAATATCTGACTTGACCATCAATTCCCATGCAGGAAGCAGAAGATTCTGATAGATAGGTGATGTTGCGGAGTTCCACAAGAAAAGATATGACTACGCCATCCACTCTCAGGATATTGGTCCCACTGGTGGGGTTCCTTGTGGACTTGGTGTGCTCTTGTCCTATGGACGGGGTTCTTCACTGCTTTCTGTGTTTCTTCTTTTTCTGGGTGAAGTCAGTGTTCTGCACCGGTTCCGGAAATGACCAAACTCGCCACAGTTGTAACACTTGACATTCCTTCTGTCCCGGCGGGACTCAATCCTTTTTGCTACTGTGAGCAGGGTATCCATTGCTATTGACGTGTACTCAGGCCTGGCTGCTACCAGTGGTTTCCTGATTGGTTCTCTCAGTCCATGCACAAAAGCCTGTGCCAACATCCGTCTGTTTGTCTGATCATGGGTAATGAGGCCCAAATCTTGAAACACTTGCATTACTCTGTCATGGAACTTCTCCACAGGCTCTGTCTTGTCTTGACTCGTGACATGTAGGCTGAGAGTTTGTCCTGTCAGTCTGCTTTTGGCCCATTCTCTGAGTTGCTCAATTAGCTTTGGTCCTGTCTCCCAGGCATACGCATCTAACTCTGTTGGAAGCTTGAAGTGTTCTCTCATAATTGGCCAGAATGCTCACCTGCTTTTATTTCCATTACGGTCCAGAGATCAGTCCAGGCTGCTGCATACGCTCGCTGGATCTGCTGCATTTTTTGGCAAAATGGCATGGGGTGTATCCCTGGGTCTGGCAGCATACTGATCACCTGGCTTGGGATGAAGGGCTCATAGGATGGTGCCTCTACCTGTCCCTGCTCTATTGGTGCTTGTGTGTTTTCTTCCCTAGTATTGGGCAGCATGTGTGACGTTGCATCTTCATCTTCATCAGATAAGAAGTGACATGGTGTACTTGGTGCATACACTGGGTGAGATTTGGGCTTTAAAGTTGTCTTGCTGCATGGGGATTTCCCACTTCCTTGCTGAGGCTGCGGTGGATCAGTGTCATGGTTCCATGCTAGCAGCCCTGTAGCTATACCACCCCCCTGTGAAGCCCTAGCTGTGGACTGTTGTGTCTGGGGGCTACATGTAGCGTTTTGTGTAGGGAGATCTGCACTTTCTTCTCCTGATATAATGACTGGCAATGTTTGTACTGTGCTTGGGATAGACAAGGTGCCCTGTGCTGGAAACACTGAATACAGGGACACCACATTGCTTGGATTGGGCGTTGACCCAGTTGATGACGAAGTAGAAAAAAGAGGAAGAGAAGGGAGGTGTAAGGGAGGAGCGAGAGAAAGAGGAGGGGAGGGAGAGAAGAGTGAAAGGGGGAAAAGAGAGAAAGATGGAGGAGAGAGAGAGAAGAAAGATGGAGGGGGAGAAGTAGAAGAAGATGAAGAACAAGATTTGAGAGTTGGAGAGGAAGAGATAGAAGAAGAGGAAGATGAAGAAAATGGATGTGTCAGAGATGTGATGGAGGGAAAAGAAGGAATGAGAGGGATGGCAGCGAGGAAAGAGGAGAAAAGTCTGAAGAAGAAAGAGAAAGGGACTGAGAGAAGAAAAAGGAGAGGGTGTCCCCCTGTGGCTCTTGAGAGGGGATGGTTGAAACAAAAATGCCTTCTCCCTGTGGAGAGAGGCGGGGAGCGTTTTTCCCTGTACAAGGCTCCTTACTCAATGAGAGCAGCCTACACCTGTCCCGTGTCTCCACATCATCATGTGATGATGACATGTGATGTGTGTGACTCTGAATTCTGCTCTTGTGACATGTCAGTGATCTTTTTCTCACAGATGATTTAACACCTTTTCAATCTTATTCACATAAAAAAAAAAAAAAAATCACTTCCTGGTCCGTTCAAATTAACTTGCTGTATCTTTTACACGATGCACCGCTGCTCTTTTATAGCAGATGGTAATCTATTAATAAACTTTCCCGTTACCTTTCAAATAACAAAAAACAAGAAAAAACATTTCATTATGCAGCGTAAAGGCTGCCTGTCTATTTGCTTCTCACGTACTCTGACATTCTATTCACATGCCTAGCCCTTCGATTCTTACGTACTGTGTCTATTCCAAAAACCTATTCAACAAAGGTGATTTAAAAATCTGAAAACTGCTGAACTCTGGTTCTGTTTGTTCTCGCCGAATGCCCGACGGGAGGGGCTACTCAGACCACTGCGTAGTTTGTGTCTGCTCTCTCCCTCAGCCTGTAATTCTCCTTATCTATGTGACCTTGGTCTAAAGCAAGCTTGTAGAAAAAAAAATTGCTGGAGAAATAAAACTCTAAAATAAATTGCTTAGAGAAAAAATCTCTCCAAAATCATTTAAAAATGTACTTAAAAGAAAAATTTAAAAAAAAACAAAAAGTTAGATTTAGTAAAAAACTCTAGAAAAAGAAAACAAAAAAAAAATAAATTCACCAAAAAGGGGAGAAAAGAAAAAACGTATTACTCATAAAACTCTGAAAAACAACCCTTGTTGCTAAAACAGCTAATTAAAAATCTCTGGAATGTCAGCTGGCTGCTTCCCCCCTCCCTTCCTTATATCTCTGCTTGCTGTCTCTATAGGCACTGAAATCACGTATCAAAAAAAAAAAAAATAAATAAATAAAATTATTATTCCTCAGAATAGCAAAAAAAAAAAAAAAAAAGAATATAGTTCAGTCTGAATGCCTGATAATTTTCACGTTAAAACCTGTAGCCAAAAAACTAGCTTAAAAAAATAAAAATCAAAGCCAAGAAACAGAATGCCTGATAACGTGATTAGCAGAGGAGGGGGGGTCAAAGGGGTTTTCTCGCTGCTGCAGCCAGCACACTGCTCTGAATGAGATACTGACAGAGCGCACGGAGATGTGATTTAAAGCGACAGTACCTGATACAGACAGTTGACAGGTACAATGAGACAGACACCCGGGAGAATACGAATCCCTCTTTTGATGATCTGTGACACATACAAGCTGCTCTGGTAACTGATAACTCACCAATTGCACTGAGCGCGGTGAGGCTCAAGGTTCTATCGCTCTGTACCGTACGCCCTGGCCGGTGCGCCGGTCACAGTAATCTGCAATAGCCTTCATAAAAATTCTCACTATCCACGTCTGATTTGACTGGGATGGCCTCCCGGTGCGTGGACGATTATTGTGAGAACTTATCCAAACAAAGCTCCTGCCCTTCACGTCTGATTTGACTGGGATGGCCTCCCAGTGCGTGAAAGTTTACTGCAGAAACTTAACCGAACAAAGCCCTCGCTTCCACACCTGGATTTTTTGGGATAACTTCCCTCCAATATGTGAAGAATATCTGCGTGGACTTATCCAAAACAAAGCTCCCGCCCTTCACGTCTGATTTGACTGGGATGGCCTCCCGGTGCGTGAAAGTTTACTGCGGGAACTTATGCAGCAATTTGTCTTTTGCTATACAGCCCCCAGAGATCAGCAAGCAAAAACACAGTCACCGTTCCAACTTTCTCCGGTTCACATAAAACATGAAACATATACAGCACAGCAGCAAACAACTCGGCTTATATCCCAGGGCTTTTGGATAAGGGTATGGACTTTTTACACAACCTGGGAATGCGGTGATGACCACGTCCGACCGGCTGGAAGTGTAGGCTAGGACTAGGCACAGGGAACATTCAGGTAAGATGACAAAGTTTTCTTACCTTACTGATGGAGCTGCAGTCTCCGTCCCGTGTGCCAAGGCCAGGGCCAACACCCCCGTCTCTCCGGTCGGCCGGGTCCTCGTGCGTTTCGTCCAATGCCCCGCGTGCAGGCGCCAACTGATATGGAAATTTAATTAGGATAAAAATATCCTTCTGTGTTTGCTGCTTGCCATGTCCAAATCTCTATTTAATGTCTTTTTGAGCGCTCAGAACGAAATGAGGACTGTCCACAACGCAAGTGTCAGCATAACAGTTCGTCAAAGACATACATTTATTATTCATTCAAGGTTTTATACGTTTACAAAAAGGGGCTGGTTAGTCAATTAACATACAATTAAAAGCTGCTAGATTATTGGCTGTTCTAGTGTAAATATGATAATTATGATAATCATGATTAAAAGAGCTGAAGTTGCAGAATTATTGTTTATATTCTCTTGACCTAGTTGTCTTGCATAACTATAATGTAAACAACAGATATCTAATAGGACTTTTTGTACTTCATGCATTTGTTTTTTTACAAAGGCCTTATGAAGGCCTTATGAAGGCCAGATTTCTTTAAAACGACTGATTATAGCTGGCCTAGAAATATGTGAGCACAGGGTTTTTTAGCAAGTGAGATCTATCTAACTGTGAACTGTGAATACATATATGTGAATATACTTTGAATATATGGAATACATATATATTTCCATGACAGGTGAACAAGATAAGGACCATGTCTTTCATATAGATTCTGTATGCTTTCGTGCATTTCATTTTACTCCAGAATATAATTTATGATAATCAAGGCTGGTTTTAGACAAAGTGTGGCCCTAGGAAAAGATTAAAGTGGGGCACCAAAAGCTAACATATCGCACCATCACACAGAAACATTTTGGTTTTATTTACTTGCGCAGAGTTTAGGACATTAAATGAGCATGATCTTGGTCTCTTTACACCGGCTGTGAAGAACGATGGGGACAGATTACTAATAGATCAATCTATCAACATATAGTATCATGTTATCAGCAGCATATCTGCAGTTTTCACCAGGTGATGTACTACTGATAACAATTATTTTTGCTTTGGCATAAGCAATCCAATCACTTGATGAATAGGCAGCATTTTGCTTGTTTAGTATAATGAAGCCCAAAGTCCTTCACATAGTATAATGCATCTCATTGTCAATCATGATATACAAAGAAAAACATAGAGTCCGTGCTAAGAATATAGAAAATACAAACTTTATTCACAAAAAACACCTAAATAGGTATACACACTAAAAGTACAAAATATAATGATAGACGTGTAAATGCTATTACAAATGATTATATGGTTTCACATGACAATATCCAAAAATAAGCTAGGGCTGGAGGTCCACATGGCAAAAAAGTTTATATAAGGTCAAACTGCTGCATATATTGCATCTATGTCAACATGACAACCTGCCTGAAACACTATAAACATGACCACCTGGGGACAAAGTCCTCCATATTGGCCACTGTCAGGCAGTATAATTTACCTAAGTAGGTTCAATATCCGTAGGGTTAAGCTGATAAGTAAGATGCACAAAAAGAGATTGAAAATAAAGCGCAGTAATTAACTATACTGTGGAGCCGTGTGGAACCCCAGTCCAATTCCCCAACGCACGTTTCGGTCTGTATTTTTCCTTCCTCAGGGGGCGTGGATAACTAGATCCATGTCGATGTTTATATACCAGTAATCTCCGGTCACATGGTCTGGCTCGGGCCAATGGGGGTAAGATGTCTGTGCAAGCGCTCTGCAGCACAGCCTGTCACAATCAGACATCGCCCCCACCAGATGTGTCGGGACCTGCAGAACGGCAGGCGCCTTACCGTTACCACGGAGACCAGGCACAACAAATTGGTAGGAGGACGTATGACTCACAATCTGCGCGCAGGCGCAGACACTTCCATCCCAAAGATAGCAGGCTCTCTGTTCTGCCGATATATATACAAAACCAAATACAAATGAAAAATCATTTTAAAGTATGACATAAATTAATATGTGCAAAAAAACAAAAACATAACTATGCTATATCACCTGTCAATATAGAGTGATATAAATGAACCCAATAATCAATAATCACATATACTGGACAAAATTGAAAAAGCCATAATAACGCCACATAAATCTTATATTCAAGGAGAGAAAAACAGCCCCCAAAGTCCAGACCATGTTCGTAAAGATAATGTCTTCAATTCTACTATTTGGACATCCCAGTAGAGCATAAAGCAACAGAAGTTGATGGAGCCATATTTATAGAGATCCTTTCCTTCTCGTTCAGAAGCCAGATAGATAGATGAATATTATAGGTACATAGCATAAGTTATTCACTAAGAAAGACACGGAAAAACAATTAATGAATAATAAAGACAAAAAGTAAAATCAAACTAAATTAAAAAGCCATAAAAATCAGTCATAGGAGGCAGTACTGGACATATGAGGAACAGAGAAGAATATCAGAGGATGAGACATTGTTATAGGAAGGAGGCAAATCCCTGTGATTCATTTAATCCATATGGAGACATAGTCCCCAACATGGTGATCCATCGACACTCCTTTTGAGCTAGAAGTTTTTTTATGTCTCCACCTCTGATTCCACTCTGTACATGCTGAATACCGCGGACAAGAAAAGATTTGGGATCACATTGATGGTATATTTTATAATGTTTTGGTATAGTTTTTAAAGTGGCAATCTCAGAGACTACGGCTGCTGCTAGAATGTCGCGTACATGTTCTCTCGTTCGCACTCTTAATTGACGCGACGTCAACCCCACATATATTTTGTTGCAACCACAAGTAGCATAGTATATCACCTGCGTAGTGGCACAGGTAATATGCTGTCTAATTTCAAAATTCCTACATCCATCTACCGAAACAAAAGTAGTAGTACGTGAAATATTTTTGCAGGCGACGCAATGTCCACAGGGAAAACAACCATGTGGGGGTCTGCGTGTGTTGAAAAAATTCCTAACAGTAGGTTTATAGTGGCTATGTACAAGCATATCAGACAAATTAGGACTTCTCCTAGCAGTCATGGGAGGGTATCTGGGTAAAAGCTTAGACAATGTTGGATCAGTCTGTAAGACATTCCAATGGCGTTGTAAGACCTCCCTCATACGGGACCATTGTCCATTGTATGTAGATATGAATCTGACCTGCTCTTGTGTTTCCTTAGTTTTAGGATGGCGATGTAGCAATGTGGCCCGATTGCTCCTCTTTGCTCTCATGTACCCTCTCCGAATACTTTATTGCTATATCCACGCATCCGAAATCTACCTTTCAGGTCCTCCGCCTGTAGTTCAAAAGTGTCCTCTGAGGAGCAAATGCATCGCATTCGCAAAAATTGTCCAATTGGGATGGCATCCACCGTGGCCCTTGGATGGCTGGACCCCGCATGTAACAATGAATTGACAGAGGTGGGCTTACGGAAAACATCCGTTTGTAACTGCAAATGATGATCCACTAATATCTTGATATCCAAGAAGTCCACCTCAGTCTTGCTACATATATATGTCAATTTAATATTGAACTGGTTGATATTAAGATTTGTCCATAAATGTGTGTAATTGATCTTCACTGCCCTGCCAGATGATAAATAAATCATCAAAATATTTCAGCCAAGATTGAACATGGTCCACGGCCTGGGCGCCCTCCTCCCCAAAAATCCCCCTCTCCCAAAATCCCAGGAAGAGATTTGCGAAGGAAGGCGCACAGGCCGCGCCCATAGCTGTACCGCATTGCTACAAATAAAAAACATCCCGAAAAACAAAAAAATTATGTGTCAAGACATATTGAAGAAGCTCCAAAATTAGTTCACAGATGGAGCCATCCCAATTGCTATTGCTCAAGAAGAACCTACAGGCATTGAGTCCATCCTCATGGCGGATACATGTATATAGCGATTCTATATCTGCTGTAATGAGGAACATATCAGTTTCCAACGTCATACCTTCAATGCGAGCCAAAACATCCATGGTGTCTCGGGCGTAAGAGGGCAGTGATTCGACAAGAGGTTTTAAATAATAGTCAATAAATTTACATATTGGCTCACAAAGCCCCCCCACACCCGAGACGATTGGCTGACCTGGTGATTCCAGAGAATTTTTATGGATTTTTGGTATAAAGTATATGGTTGGTGTTAGGGTCTGCGGAACGCACCAAATATATGATGTGGAGAGGTGCGTTTGCAGCCCGGGGTCCACAGTGCAGCGGAGCCTACTGCTAGTAAAATGGCGCAAGAAGCGAACTCTGTTATCCCACAGAGTCGCCAAAATAAACGCCGTAACGCGCTGTGGCAATATGTGCGAACTCTGTTAATCCACAGAGCCGCTAGAAGGAGTGCCGCAGCGCTATATGGCGATGTGTGCAAGCTCACTTAACACCACTGAATCGCAAAATAAACACGCTAGGGCGCTGTCTAGCGTTGAAAGCGAACCCTGTTACGTCACAGAGCCGCTGAGACAAACTTCTGTGTCCTGTCAGGCACCCAGGTACACAGTTAACTGCTAAGCGAACATAGAATGTGATCATGCGCTAATGTCCTTGCGGGAGTCACCCGCAATCTATGGCGTCTGAACGCCAGGCCCTGAATACGGCAATCAAACTCCTCACCGGTTATGCCGGTAATCTAGGGCATCTAGGACACCGACCCTGACCAGCTAGCATACCAAACTCCTCACCGATTAAGTCGGTATTCTAGGGGCTTATTTCAGCCGGGCCCTAACCACAAACATGCATGACCACACTGGCGCTAAGCATACAACGGTTGATATTAGCGCATGGCGGCCTAGCCATGCCACCCTTTTATAGTAACAGCTACAGGACCTGCCAGAAACAAGAACCAATTAAACTTGTTCCAGAACACCAGTAGTCACAGGACCTTCCTGGCGGACCAATAGGAGCTGCTGCAATACCTGAGCATGTGACTCCTGATCTCCAATGAGAGATCTCACCCTGGGCATGCTCAGAAAGGGAAAACAAGGACTTTGTCCTAAAGACGTCTGCTCGCCGCTAACCAGTACTGGCCACAATAGCAGAGCCTGGAGGAGCAACAGTAATCCTCTGCACACTGCCAACTGGCGAGCGCTGGACCGATCTAGTTGAAAGAGTCCACTGCGCGAGACGAATGGGAGACCACAGCCGGAATGGCTCGAGATTCCCCTTGTGCAGAAGCGGGAACTCGACCCCTAACATTACCCCCCTACTAGGGCCCCCACTTCTCTGGGCCTCGCTGCACTCAAAGGCAGCGATGAGCTGCGGAGCGTGAACATGCTCGGCAGGCTCGAAAGACCTATCCTCAGGCCCATAGCCCCTCCAGTTATGTTTCGGTAGCTGAGGAGTGCAGGTAAAAAAAAAAGGCAATACACCAGAGCACTTGGAATCTATGGGATTGCAGTACCCTGACTAACCACCACAACTAGAGGCAGCCGTGGAGCGTTCCTACGTTGGTCCTAGACGCCTCGTCACAGCCTGAGAAACTAACTACACCTAAAGATAGAAATAGGAAAGCTATCTGCCCCGGAGCAGAACCCCAAAGATAATAGAAAGCCCCCAAACATGTAATGGCGGTTAGACAAGAGGAAATACTGACACAGAAAGAAAATAGAATGAGCAAACGCTGGGGCCCAAACTATCTAAAAAGAAAAGGACAGGAAGGGTACTTACTGCAATCCCAGAAAACCCTGAAAAACACCAACTCTACTAATTTCAAAATCACCTGAGATCACACGACCTCTACCACCTAAATTAGCTCTCTGGTGTAACAAAATCAAAACAGCAGCCACTGAAAAAACTGGAAAAAGCAAAAAACAAAACTCAGTGGCTGAACTAAACTGAGAAGGCAAAAGCCCCCGGAGGGGACCCAGAAGGCCCCCAAAGAAGTGCAAGACAAAATGCAAAAATATAGCAATAACACAAAAGAAGAAAAAATCTTATCTGGTAGCAGGAGATGCAGACACGAAACAGCAGGCTACAAGGGAAACTGGAATGAAGGATTCAGACCAGAACAATTGATCACCGGCAACCCTGATGGGAAAATGACTCCCTTATATAAGACCAGTCAGTAACACCTGATTCCCAATCCTCACTAGTACCGCTTGTAACCACCAGAGGGAGCCTCTGCTCAGAACTCATCTCAAACCCATTCACAACAGTACCCCCCCTTGAGGAGGGGTCACCGAACCCTCATTTGAGCAACCAGGTCGGTCAGGATGAGTTCTATGATACGCACGGATAAGTCTCCTAGCATGGATGTCCGAAGCAAACACCCAAGAATTGTCTTCCTGACCATAACCTCTCCATTTAACCAAATACTGGAGTTTCCGTCTAGAAAAACGAGAATCCAATATTTTCTCAACCACATACTCCAGATTGCCCTCAACCAAAACAGGGTCAGGAGGCACAGCAGCAGGAACCACTGGCTCAACAAACCTCTTCAACAAGGACTTGTGGAACACGTTATGGATCTTAAATGTCCCTGGAAGAAGCAAACAAAAGAAACAGGATTAATAATCTCCATGATCTTATAAGGTCCAATGAACCTAGGCTTAAATTTAGGAGATGCTACTCTCATAGGAATATTCTTTGAGGACAACCAGACCAAGTCCCCCACTTTAAACCGAGGACCATCAGTCCTATGCCGGTTAGCAAACCGCTGGGCCTTCTCCGGAGAGAGGGACAACCTCTCCACTACCTGGTCCCAAATCTGTTGCATACGCTCCACAACAGAGTCAACACCTGGACAGACAGAAGCCTCCGTCTGTCCTGAAGAAAATCGAGGGTGAAACCCAGAATTACAGAAAAACAGAGACATCAAAGTGGCAGAGCTAGCCCTATTATTAAGAGCAAACTCAGCCAAAGGCAAAAAAGAGACCCAGTCATCCTGATCAGCAGACACAAAGCATCTAAGATAAGTCTCCAATGTCTGGTTTGTTCTCTCAGTTTGACCATTGGTCTGAGGATGAAATGCCGAGGAGAAAGACAATTGAACACCCAGTTTAGAACAAAAAGTCCTCCAAAATTTGGAAACAAACTGGACTCCTCTGTCAGACACAATGTTCTCAGGAATGCCGTGTAAACGAACCACGTGCTGAAGGAACAACGGCACCAATTCAGAGGAGGAAGGCAACTTAGGTAATGGCACAAGATGTATCATTTTGGAAAACCTATCACAAATTACCCAGATGGTGGTCATTCTCTGAGAAACAGGAAGATCGGAAATGAAATCCATAGAGATATGGGTCCATGGTCTCTTGGGCACAGGCAATGGCATCAACAAACCACTAGAGCGAGAGCAAGGCTTGGAGCGAGAGCAAGTCCCGCAGGACTGCACAAATTCCCTGACATCACGAGACAAGGTAGGCCACCAAAGGACCGACTAACCAAGTCTCTGGTACCAAAAATTCCGGGATGCCCAGCCAATGCGGAACAATGAATCTCAGACATCACACTCTTTTTCCATTGGTCCGGGACAAACAATTTTCCAACAGGGCAGCGCTCGGGCCTATCCTCCTGACACCCCTCCAGAGCAAGTCTCAAATTGGGCGAGATGGCGGAAAGAACTACACCCTCTTTCAAAATAACAGAAGGATCAGATAACTCAGGAGAGTCCGCAAGGAAACTCCTCGAGAGGGCATCCGCCTTAACATTCTTAGTGCCAGGAAGAAAGGAAACCACAAAATTAAAACGTGTGAAAAACAAGGCCCACCTGGCCTGTCTAGGATTGAGTCGCTTGGCAGATTCCAGATAGACCAGATTCTTATGGTCCGTAAGGACCACCACCTGATGTTTGGCTCCCTCCAGCCAATGTCTCCACTCTTCAAAAGCCCACTTCATGGCCAATAACTCCCGATTACCCACGTCATAATTACGTTCAGTAGGAGAAAATTTTCGAGAGAAAAAGGCACAAGGGTTACTTTTAGAGGTTTCTGGATCTTTTTGGGACAAAACGGCACCTGCCCCAATTTCAGAGGCATCAACCTCCACCTGAAATGGCAGAGAAACATCAGGCTGCTGTAGAACAGGAGCAGAAGTGAATCTCTGCTTAAGTTTCTGAAATGCAGAGACTGCCTCAGGAGGCCAATTCACCACATCAGAACCCTTTCTGGTCAAATCAGTTAATGGTTTAACAATAACCGAGAAATTACCAATAAATTTACGATAAAAATTGGCAAAACCCAAAAATCTCTGAAGAGCCTTTAATGAAGTAGGTTGGACCCAATCACAGATGGCTTGAACCTTGACCGGGTCCATTTCAATAACAGATGGGGACAAAATGAATCCCAGAAATGAGATCCTCTGTACGCCAAAAAGACACTTTGATCCCTTCACATACAGAGCATTCTCTCTCAAAATCTGGAACACAGTTCGAACATGTTTCACATGAGAGTCCCAGTCATTAGAAAAAATCAAGATATCATCCAAATAAACAATCAGAAATTTGTCCACAAAATCCCTGAAAATGTCATTCATGAAGGACTGGAAGACGGAAGGAGCATTAGTGAGCCCAAAGGGCATCACTAGGTACTCAAAATGCCCTTCAGGGTATTGAATGCCGTCTTCCATTCATCCCCGTGCTTAATGCGAATAAGGTTATACGCCCCCCTGAGGTCAAGCTTGGTAAACCAAGTAGCGTTTTTCACCCTGGAAAACAGGTCAGAAATCAAGGGTAACAGGTATTGATATTTCACAGTAATATTGTTCAAGAGACGATAATCAATACACGGCCTTAATGAACCATCTTTTTTGGCCACAAAGAAAAAACCGGCACCTAAGGGTGAAGAGGATGGTCTGATATGACCCTTCTCCAATGATTCCTTGATATAAGACCGCATAGCGTCATGTTCAGGTACAGACAAGTTAAAAAGGCGACCTTTAGGGAATTTACTACCCGGCACTAATTCAATAGCGCAGTCATAGCTCCTATGGGGAGGCAAGGATGCAGATTTACTTTCACTAAACACATCAGAAAAATCAAACAAAAAGTCAGGAACATCCTGAGCCTGGGGGGAGGCAGAAAAAACAGGAGTGTTGGTATTAACACATTGGCAGCCCCAACTGGCCACAGACACAGACTTCCAATCCAAAACAGGATTATGAGACTGCAACCAAGGGAAACCCAGCACGATAATGTCATGCAGATTATATAGAACCAAAAATTTGCAGCACTCCTGGTGATCAGGTTCAACCCTCATTATCACCTGAGTAGAAAACTGGGGTTTATTCTCAGTCAAAGGGGTAGAATCGATCCCCAGTAGGGGAATAGACTTCTGTAGGGGTATCAAGGGGAACCCACAACGTTTAGCAAAATCATAATCCATCAGGTTAATAGCTGCTCCAGAATCAACGAAAGCCTGAGCAGAAAATGAGGACAGAGAGCATATCAGAGTGACAGTTAATAAAAACTTAGTCTGAACACTACCCAAGACAACTGAGCGTGCAAAACGTCTTCCCCGCTTAGGGCAGACTGAAATAGCATGAGTGGCATCACCACAGTAGAAACATAACCCATTGCGCTTTCGAAACTCATGACGCTGTGCCCCAGACACCACTCTATCACACTGCATGGTTTCAGGAGCTGGTTCACAAGGCAACACCATTCCACGCATACTTCTCCGCTCACGCAAACGTCTGTCAATTTGAATCGCTAATGACATAGAATCATTGAGACCAGAGGGGACAGGGAATCCCACCATAACATCCTTTACATTATCTGACAGACCCTTCCGGAAAAGGGCCGCCAAAGCGTCGTCATTCCATTTGGTCAGGACTGCCCACCTACGGAATCTCTGACAGTATAACTCAGCGTCATCAAGCCCCTGATTTAATGCCAACAAGGCTTTTTCAGCTTGATCAGTGACATTAGGCTCATCGTACAATAACCCCAAAGCCTGAAAAAACGCATCAACATCACTCAAAACAGGATCCCCAGGTATCAGGGAAAAAGCCCAATCCTGAGGATCGCCGCGCAGGAGAGAGATGATAATTTGAACCTGCTGCGCTGCGTTTCCTGAGCACTTAGATTTTAAGGCAAAAAACAATTTACAATTATTTTTGAAATTCTGAAACTTAGCTCGATCCCCTAAAAACAAATCTGGCATGGGAATCCTAGGTTCCACAACAGGCAACCCAGCAAGATATGCAGCAATACTCTGAACCTCAGTGGCAAGCTGATCCACACGGCCAGACAACTGTGCAAACTCCATTGGGAGAAAAGATCCTCCCTAGCACCCAGAGATACAGAGGGAAAAAAAAAAAAATGCAACAAACAGAAAAATATCTCTGACAACTCTGACAACCTTTTTTTCTATCACAATATTTTTTCCCTTCTGTGAGTACCATACAATTTTCTATTGGCCGGTGATACTGTTATGTTTCGGTAGCTGAGGAGTGCAGGTAAAAAAAAAAGGCAATACACCAGAGCAGTTGGAATCTATGGGATTGCAGTACCCTGACTAACCACCACAACTAGAGGCAGCCGTGGAGCGTTCCTACGTTGGTCCTAGACGCCTCGTCACAGCCTGAGAAACTAACTACACCTAAAGATAGAAATAGGAAAGCTATCTGCCCCGGAGCAGAACCCCAAAGATAATAGAAAGCCCCCAAACATGTATTGGCGGTTAGACAAGAGGAAATACTGACACAGAAAGAAAATAGAATGAGCAAACGCTGGGGCCCAAACTATCTAAAAAGAAAAGGACAGGAAGGGTACTTACTGCAATCCCAGAAAACCCTAAAAAACACCAACTCTACTAATTTCAAAATCACCTGAGATCACACGACCTCTACCACCTAAATTAGCTCTCTGGTGTAACAAAATCAAAACAGCAGCCACTGAAAAAACTGGAAAAAGCAAAAGAACAAAACTCAGTGGCTGAACTAAACTGAGAAGGCAAAAGCCCCCGGAGGGGACCCAGAAGGCCCCCAAAGAAGTGCAAGACAAAATGCAAAAATATAGCAATAACACAAAAGAAGAAAAAATCTTATCTGGTAGCAGGAGATGCAGACACGAAACAGCAGGCTACAAGGGAAACTGGAATGAAGGATTCAGACCAGAACAATTGATCACCGGCAACCCTGATGGGAAAATGACTCCCTTATATAAGACCAGTCAGTAACACCTGATTCCCAGTCCTCACAATCTTCACTAGTACCGCTTGTAACCACCAGAGGGAGCCTCTGCTCAGAACTCATCTCAAACCCATTCACAACACCCTCCAGTCCACTAAATAAAACTTTTTGCCCCATACCAACTTACACCCTACGATGGCATTCACATCATGGTCATCCGTAGATGAACCCGATGTCCCGGCAGATGACTCGGTAAACCGGGACATGAGCACGGGTTTCAGGAGGGATACGTGAAAGGTGTCAGAGATACCCAGGCGTGGTGGAAGAGCCAAACGATATACCACAGGGTTAACCTGCTCGAGGACCTTGAAAGGACCCAGGTAGCGGGGTGCCAACTTAGTGGACTCAACTCGCAGCCTAATGTTACGGGTGGAGAGCCACACCAAGTCCCCAGGAGCAAATGTTGGAGCGAGGCGCCGATGTGCATTGGCGGAGGACCTCATCCTCTCCTTGGATGCCTGAATGGCATCCTGAGTACGGTCCCAAATGTCCCGTGCCTCCACAGCCCAGTCTGCCACCCTGTAGTCAGCGGAAGACACGGGCATGGGCACCGGAACCCGCGGATGCTGACCGTAGTTTAGGAGGAATGGAGTCTGTCCGATGGAGTCAGCCACATATTGTTTAGTGCAAACTCAGCCCACGGTAGCAAGGATGCCCAGTCATCCTGCCTGGCTGAGACAAAATGTCGTAGATAGGTGACCAAGGTCTGGTTGGCCCTCTATACCAACACATTCGTCTCAGGATGGTACGCTGAAGAGAGATTTAACTCAATACTGAGTAGACGACAAAGCTCTCTCCAGAACCGAGACGCAAACTGGGGACCTCGGTCACTGACAATTTTGTCCGGCATGCCGTGTAGACGGAAGATGTGCCTAATGAACAACGCTGCCAGAGCCCGTGCAGAAGGTAACCGTGGTAGCGGCACCAGATGCACCATTTTGGAAAAATGGTCGGTGATTACCCAAATGATGGTGCAACCCCGAGACTTGGGCAAGCCCACCACAAAGTCCATCCCAACCATCTCCCAGGGCCCACCGGCAAAGGGTAAAGTAACCCAGCTGGCCTTTGTCGTGAAGACTTATTCTTGGCGCAGGAGACACACGCCCGAACATAGTCCCCAACGTCACGGACCATATGCGGCCACCAGTATGTCCTCACCAGCAATTCAGATGTCCTCTTTGCCCCAAAGTGTCCACCCACCCTGGACGAATGTGCCCAAGAGAGTACCTCCGGTCGCAAATTGGTAGGCACAAAAGTCTTGCCCGGGGGCACAGACACTAGCGAAACCGGGGCCACTGTTCTCACGGTTCTCTGTGGGAACAATAAGCCGAGGCTCCTCCTCTTCCTCCTCAGAGGACACCACAGAGCTAGAGAAAGCGTCGGCACGGATGTTCTTTCCCGAGAGAAAATGTAGAGTGAAATGAAACCGGGAGAAGAACAAGGACCATCTGGCCTAGCGAGAGTTAAGCCGCTGGGCTGTCTGAAGATACACCAAATTTTTGTGGTCGGTGAAGACTTGGAAGGGAAAGCGGGCCCCCTCCAACAGATGTCTCCACTCAGAGAAGGCCAACTTCATGGCTAGCAACTCCCTATCCCCGATGGAATAATTCCTCTCCGCTGATGTGAAGGTCTTAGAGAAGAAGAAGCAAGGATGCTTCCGACCTTGAGCATCCTTTTGGAAGAGGACTGCTCCAGCACCAACGGATGAGGCATCCACCTCCAATAAAAATGGCTTATCAACATCTGGGCGATGGAGGATGGGAGCGCTAGCAAAATGAGACTTAATAGAAGTGAAAGCCTTGGAGACCTCTTCCGACCACAATTTGGGATTTGCTCCCTTCTTGGTGAGGGCTACCAAGGGAGTTACCAAGGTAGAGAAATGGGGAATGAACTGACGATAGTAATTAATGAACCCCATAAAGCGCTGCACCGCTTTAAGAGAGTGGGTTTCTTGCCAGTCCATCACAGCCTGTAGTTTGGCCGGATCCATAGCCAATCCTTGGGTTGAGATGATATAACCAAGGAAAGGTAAAGACTCCAGATCAAACATACATTTCTCTAACTTAGCATAAAGGGAATTTGCCCGTAAGAGGTCGAAGACTCTGCAGACATCTCTCCGGTGGGAGTCAATATCTGGAGAGAAGATGAGTATATCATCCAGATAGACTACGACCGAGGTGGAGAGCATATCCCGGAAGATGTCATTGACAAAGTCTTGGAAAACGGCTGGGGCATTACAGAGCCCAAAGGGCATCACCAGATATTCGTAATGCCCATCCTTGGTATTAAAAGCCTTCTTCCATTTGTCCCTCTCACGGATGCGAATCAGGTTATAAGCATCGCGCAGATCTAGTTTTGTGAATACCCTTGCTCCCGAAGCCCATCAAAGAGCTCAGAAATCAGGGACAACGGGTACTTGTTCTTAACGATGATGGCGTTAAGACCCCTGTAATCAATACACGGACGTAATTCTCTCGTTCTTCTTCTGCACGATGAGGAATCCCGCCCCTGCCGGTGACACCGACTTCCTAATGAACCCTCTTGCCAGGTTCTCCTGAATATACTGCGACATGGCCTCTGTCTCAGGAAGAGAGAGGGGATAGACCCTTCCCCGAGGAGATTCTGTGCCAGGCAAGAGGTCAATAGGACAGTCATAGGGGCGATGAGGCGGAAGAGTCTCCGCAGCCTTCTTGGAGAACACGTCTGCATATGACCAATAGCACTTGGGAAGTGGAGTAAGATCTGCAGGTAACTCAGTAGTGGTAACCTGAACGCAGCTCCTGACACATCTGCCTCTACATGCATCACTCCAACCCAGTATCCTACCCGAAGTCAACTCTATATGTGGGGAGTGGAAACGGAGCCAAGGTATACCTAGTAGGATCTCGTCTATTCCCTCGGGAAGGACGAGTAGGGAAATAAGCTCCTGATGGGAAGGGGATACAAACAATGCAAGAGGAACAGTCTGGTGTGTAATTTGTGAGGGCAATGTCGACCCATTCACTATCCGGACAGTCACTGATTTGTCAAGCGCCACCAGAGGTATTGCGTGACGGCGAGCAAAGTTAGAGGACATGAAGTTCCCCTCTGCTCCTGAGTCTACGCAAAGATCGGCTGTAAGAGTGGAAGTGCCTACAGTGATTGTCCCTTTAAGTGTTATCTTGGAGGAAAATGCCGCTATTTCTAGTGAGCCTCCTCCCAGGGTCACTAGACGCGATCGCCTCTGCGATCGCTGTGGACATCTGTTATTATAGTGTCCTGCCTGTTGGCAAAAATTACAGAGCACCGTTGCTCGAGCAGTCCGGGACTTAGGTCCCGCTCGAGAAACCTCCATGGCTTCGGAGGAATCGGACGCCTGAACGGAAGATTCCAGAGGTTTGGCGAAGGTGGGAGCCAACTGAAACCTCTGCCTGCACTCGGTCCGCTCTAACCTCCGCTCATTAAAACGGAGATCAATGCGGGTGGATAGGAAAATGAGTTCCTCCAGTGTGGCGGGAATCTCCCTGGTGGCCAAAGCATCCTTCACATGATCCGCCTGTCCTCTCCAGTACACCGGAATGAGGACTTTATCTGGCCACTCTAGCTCAGAGACCAGAGTCCGAAATTGGACGGCAAACTGGCTGACCATGGATGAACCCTGTGATATTGCCAGCAGTTGGAGCGCCGTATCGTGGGTGACACGAGGTCCTAAGCAGACCTGTCTCAGAGCCTCCAGGAAGAGAGAAGCACTCTGTACCACAAGATCGTCGCGCTCCCACAGCGGCGTTGCCCACTCCAACGCCCTGCCCGACAGGAGGAAAAAGACAAAACCTACCTTCGCCCGTTCCGTGGGAAAATGTGCAGCCAGAAGCTCAAGATGAATGGAGCACTGACTCACGAATCCTCGACATTGCTTGCTGTCACCAGCAAACTTTTCTGGAAGCGGGAGACGGGATAAAGTAGGAGCAGGGGTGGCAGAGGACAAACTGGCTGCAGCCACGCTAGCAGCCTGAACAGTGACAGCGGTAACATCCACAGCTGATGTTGTGCGCTCTAGAGCCGCCAACCTACCCTCCAGCTGCTGGATGTACTGCTGTAGACGCTGGTCATCCGCCATTTTACTAGCCAGACCCTGGCGCTAATATTATGTTAGGGTCTGCGGAACGCACCAAATATATGATGTGGAGAGGTGTGTTCGCAGCCCGGGGTCCACTGTGCAGGCGGAGCCTGCTGCTAGTAAAATGGCGCAAGAAGCGAACTCTGTTATCCCGCAGAGTCGCCAAAATAAACGCCGTAACACGCTGTGGCAATATGTGCGAACTCTGTTAATCCACAGAGCCGCTAGAAGGAGTGCCGCAGCGCTATACGGCGATGTGTGCGAACTCACTTAACACCACTGAGTCGCAAAATAAACACGCTAGGGCGCTGTCTAGCGTTGAAAGCGAACCCTGTTACGTCACAGAGCCGCTGAGACAAACTTCTGTGTCCTGTCAGGCACCCAGGTACACAGTTAACTGCTAAGCGAACATAGAACGTGATTATGCCCTAATGTCCTCGCGGGAGTCACCCGCAATCTATGGCGTCTGAACGCCAGGCCCTGAATACGGCAATCAAACTCCTCACCGGTTATGCCGGTAATCTAGGGCATCTAGGACACCGACCCTGACCAGCTAGCATACCAAACTCCTCACCGATTAAGTCGGTATTCTAGGGGCTTATTTGAGCCGGGCCCTAACCACACACACGCATGACCACACTGGCGTTAAGCATACAACGGTTGATATTAGCGCATGGCGGCCCAGCCATGCCACCCTTTTATAGTAACAGCTACAGAACCTGCCAGAAACAAGAACCAATTAAACTTGTTCCAGAACACCAGTAGTCACAGGACCTTCCTGGCGGACCAATAGGAGCTGCTGCAATACCTGAGCATGTGACCCCTGATCTACAATGAGAGATCTCACCCTGGGCATGCTCAGAAAGGGAAAACAAGGACTTTGTCCTAAAGACATCTGATCGCCGCTAACCAGTACTGGCCACAATAGCAGAGCCTGGAGGAGCAACAGTAATCCTCTGCACACTGCCAGACTGGGTGAGATTCTGGGACTGACAATAAGCTGAGCAGAGTCCATTGCGGCCGGAGACGAATGGGAGACCGCAGCTGGAATGGCTCGAGATTCCCCTTGTGCAGAAGTGGGAACTTGACCGCTAACAGTTGGTATCTTGGGCGATTAGACAAATAAGCCCTCCAATACTTTTTTCGGGATAATTCCTGCTTCAAAGGCTCAATATAGAATACCCTCCAATTCATCCGAAAACCATTTAAGTGGGTTATGATCAAGTCTACAGTATGTTTTCTTATCTTTTAACTGTCTGTAGGCCTCTTTTTCATACATCCGCTGGGGCCATATAACAATGTTTGCCCCCTTGTCAGCGGGCTTAATGACGATGTCATCCAAATTCCTCAACTCCTTCAATGCAGTTCTCTCCTGTACTGTAAGATTATCATATGAATACTTGTGAGGGATGAGTTTGAAATCATCCATAACTAATTTGGTGAATATTTCCACAGCCGGACACACTGACAAGGGGGGAAATCGGGTGGAATGCGGATAAATGTTTTTAGGGAACATACCTGTCACATTGGCACCTTGCTCATTTAACAATTCCTCAAGGGCCTCTTCCTCAATTTGACTTTCAGTATGTTGACTTTCCAAATTCTTTTCATATAATTTCTTGAAAATAAGTTTTCCTGAAAAAAGGAAGAGGTCCTTAATGGCTGTAAAGGAATTGAAAATGTTAGTCGGGGAAAAAGTTAGTCCTTTAGAAAGCACTTCCAGTTGTGCCAATGTGAGACTATGTTCGGATAAATTAATTACCTGGAGGTGATTACTCTTATTCTTTTTCATCTGTTGATTGGGTTGTGTGTATTTTCGCTTCACCACCTGGGTCCCTCTGAAAGGAGGCGCATTGCCATGATCAGTGGTTTTAGTCCTGAATTTAGATGACTCTTCACTGGAGGCATATGACGTGATCGATATCATAGGTGCCGACCTGACCCTAAAATTGTGCCTAGGGCTGCGTGATTTACGATGCCATCTATACATGGTATTAGATTCTCTGTCACCAATATCCCTCTGGAATTTTAGTTTTCTTAGCACAAATATCCTTTTCCCATTTCTGTAAGTCATTGTCCAAATCCTGATGCAACGTTTTCAATTCAGTCTCAGATACATCCTGCTTGATTTTATTTTGAATATCCCCTATCTCTTTATCAAGGGTATCAATGGTATCCTTATTATGCTGTGCAAGTAGCTCCATAAAACCCATTGAACATGAGCTAGTATAAGTTTCCCACTTGTGTCTAAAAACCGCATCATCAACCTCAAAAGATGGAAAAATCTGGACTCGTAAGCCTCTAGGTACGAGGCCAGTCTCAATATATTTGTTGAGAAAAGCCCGATTCAACCAAATCCTTGTCCGTCTATTCAGTAAATTTTTTAATTTATTAAAATCCTCATGAATGTCCCTACTGCCACCTGCTGCTGATATTTTGGACTTGTCTCGAAAACCTCATTAATATGGGTAAGCCACGTCTGCTCACGAGATTTGTAATCCATAATCGTCTTGGAGCCAAAGACTGTGAGAAACACAGAGATAATCAGTAATACAAAAATTCTCCAAAACATTTTATCAATATTAAATGGGATGCTTAATTAGGCATCTATATGCTAACATGCATATTGAATATAGCGACTCATTGGAACCTGATATACAAAGAAAAACATAGAGTCCGTGCTAAGAATATAGAAAATACAAACTTTATTCACAAAAAACACCTAAATAGGTATACACACTAAAAGTACAAAATATAATAATAGACGTGTAAATGCTATTAAAAATGATTATATGGTTTCACATGACAATATCCAAAAATAAGCTAGGGCTGGAGGTCCACATGGCAAAAAAGTTTATATAAGGTCAAACTTCTGCATATATTGCATCTATGTCAACATGACAACCTGCCTGAAACACTATAAACATGACCAACTGGGACAAAGTCCTCCATATTGGCCACTGTCAGGCAGTATAATTTACCTAAGTAGGTTCAATATCCGTAGGGTTAAGCTGATAAGTAAGATGCACAAAAAGAGATCGAAAATAAAGCGCAGTAATTAACTATACTGTGGAGCCGTGTGGAACCCCAGTCCAATTCCCCAACGCACGTTTCGGTCTGTATTTTTCCTTCCTCAGGGGCGTGGCTAACTAGAACCATGTCGATGTATATTGTGAGACAGTGAAGGGGTGCGTACTGGACAGGGTGTAGATCTCGCCCAGGTTTCTTAGCTGGGTCGCATAAGGAATATAGAAGTGAAGGTAGGATGGCAGTACGACGTTCACTCCACTCCCCATCCAGTACAGGCTTGCAGCTCAACCCTGAGTACACACAGCTGCCTAATTAAGCAGCCAGAAATAGGTGGTAGAGTTACACAGACAGAGCTCTCAGTCTGAATCTGGCTTCAGACGCTTCTGGAGTCTCCTGCAAGCCAAACTCTGGTAATTATAAACCTGTGTTGTTTTGGCCAGGCTGTTAGAGTCTAGACCACGGTAGTGAGGGAACTAACTGTGTCTAGTTAGCAGCCTGACAGGCTTAGGATTTTGGTTTATGATTTATTTTATGTTTTGTTGCTGTGGACTTTAATAAAAGCTGGTTGACGCCAGTTTGCACCAGTGCTGCTGTCGGTGATTGGACTCTTTATGCCACTCCGTCTACCCGATACGGCGATCCCAGAGCTATATTCCCCCTGAACTGTCTACAATTGGTGCTTGAACACAGTGGCTAAGAGCAGCAGCAAAGAAACGTTTGTCCAAAGCAGCCTTAAAGAGACAGTAGCCCCAATAGTGTCTGCACAGCAAAGCTGAATTGGCTGTGGTAAAGACTGTGGAGTTTTGCATGTCCTGGGTAAAGGATGCCATTGCTGGGACAGACAAGTCTGACCGTATGGAGGAGCTGCTGAAACATATGGCGAGAGCTAGTGTGCAACAGCAGGAGACTAATCGACTATTAATGGAGCAGGTTGCAGCACTACGCCAGACTCTCAGCACCTCATCCCAGAGTGATGATGCAAGGTCACCTGCGTTGTCTGCGGTAAAGAAGGCGGTAAAACAGACTCTGCAAAAGATGACGCCTCATGATGATGTGGAGGCTTATTTAGCCATATTTGAAAGACTGGCAGAGAAGGAGAATCTGCCACCATCCGAATGGGCCATAGTGGTCGCACCCTATCTGACTGGGGAACCTCAAAAGGCCTATTTTGACCTTAGCGAGCAGGACAGCAGAGACTATGCCAAGTTGAAAGCGGAAATTCTTGCCCACCTGGGTGTTACGATCGCTGTCCGTGCCAGGAGAGTCCATAACTGGAGATACAGTGGGGACAAGCCTGCTCGCTCACAAATGTACGATCTAATTTATTTAGTGAAGAAGTGGCTGGAGCCTCACGTCAGCACCCCTGCCCAAATGATCGAGAAGGTAGTGGTGGACCGGTACATCTGTGCCCTTCCTCCTGATGTGCAGCTCTGGGTCGGACAGGGAGACCCCAAAGATGCCAATCAACTGGTCAGCCTGATTGAGAGGTACTCCGCCACCAAAGACTACCTCCGCAACCAGCAGTCCGAGCGGTCGTCATTTCGGAGTACCCGGCCTCCGACATCTCCCGATAAGAGAGTTCCAGCTGTTGGGGTCAGGGGGGCTGCTGATAGACGGGTTCAGGCCCGAGGGGACATGTGTGAGGCAAGGGCCGATGCTTTCCTGTTGGGAGTCCCCAGGCCTACAAAGGTCTCCCTGTTTGAACCACCAGACCTGAGACAGTGTTGGAGATGCCGTGAAAGGGGTCATATTTCAGCCAACAGTCCACTAGTGGGGGAACCTATTGACTGTGATGCTGGAAGGTCTCTCTCTCTCCTCGCGGAACCAGTGTGCGTGGCCACCCCAACCGAAGAGAATGGCTCACAGGTGTCCCAGGTGGTTGTAAATGGCTGCCCCGTACAAGCCCTCCTAGACTCAGGGAGTCGAGTGACTCTGATACATGCCAGCCTGGCTGATAGGGACTTCATCCCCGATAAACACCTGAGCGTGGTGTGCATCCATAGAGACACCAAAGTCTACCCGGTAACTTCCGTGGACTTCGTCACAAAACTCGGGGAATCTCGTATGAAGTGGGGGTAGTGAAGAACCTGATGCACCCCGTCATATTGGGTCGTGAATTTCCCCTGTTTTGGGATCTTTGGGGAAAAAACGGTTCTACCGGACAGTGTGATGAAGCTCCTACTGAGGTTGCACGGTCCATAGGGGCGGAACACAATGCTAGTGTGTTATTGAATGTAGGGGATGATAATGATGATGATAATGATGATGATAATGATGATAAATGATGATGATAATGATGAATTTCCATTTCAAGTGATGTTGGGGGAGGGGGATAATGGTTCTCTGGAACAGAATGTCCCTGACCTACCTGTGTCCCGTGGCAATTTTGGGAGTGAGCAATTGCGAGACCCCACTCTTAAACATGCCAGGGAAAATATAACTGTTCTGAATGAGATTCCACAAGAGCCCGGCTCTGATGAAAGATTTCCCCATTTTGCCATGAACAATGACCTGCTATATAGAGTCACTAAGGTAAAGGGAGAGGCCGTGAGTCAGCTCCTGGTACCTAAGCCATATAGAAGTATGGTGCTAGGTTTGTCACATAACCACCTGCTTGGTGGGCACCTGGTGATGGAAAAGACCCAGGAAAGAATCCTCCAGAGGTTGTACTGGCCAGGGGTTTATCGAGATGTGGAGGATTATTGCAAAACCTGCCCCACGTGTCAGATAAATGCTCCGGTTTCTCACTTCCTCAGTCCATTAGTCCCGCTGCCGGTTATAGAGATACCATTTGAAAGGGTAGCGATGGACTTGGTAGGTCCTATTGTGAAATCAGCCAGGGGGCACCAATACATACTAGTGGTACTTGATTATGCAACCCGGTACCACGAGGCTGTCCCTTTAAGAAATATGGCATCTAAAAATATTGCACGGGAACTCTTTCATATGTTTTGCAGGACAGGAATCCCTAAAGAGATCCTCACGGACCAAGGCACACCTTTTATGTCCAAGGTGATGAAGTTGCTGTGTAAGTTGCTTAAAATCTCGCACATTCTAACATCCGTGTATCAACGACAGACGGATGGGCTGGTTGAACGTTTTAATAAAACGTTAAAACATATGTTAAAAAAAGCAGTGGAGAAAGATGGTCGGGACTGGGACTACCTCTTACCCTACCTAATGTTTTCGGTCAGAGAGGTGCCCCAAGCCTCTACGGGGTTTTCTCCCTTTGAGTTGGTGTATGGTCGGCACCCGCAGGGCTTGCTAGACATAGCCAAGGAAGTATGGGAGACCGAGGCAACCCCATACAAGAGTGTTATAGAGCATATTGCCCAGATGCAAGATAGAATTGCTAAGATTATGCCATTGGTTAAGGTTCATCTGCAGAGAGCCCAAGAAGCTCAAAGCAGGATATATAATCGGTCAGCAAAAATTAGGACTTTCAACCCTGGGGATCGAGTCCTAATCCTAATTCCCACGGTGGAAAGTAAGTTTTTGGCCAAGTGGTATGGCCCATACGAGATAGTACAGAAAGTGAGCGAGGTCACCTACAAAGTACACCAACCCGGGAGACGGAAGCCCTACCAGGTCTATCATATCAACCTGATCAAGCCCTGGAGTGACAGAGAGTCATTATTGGCCTCGGGTGAAGTAGAGAAAGGCTTAAAACCACCTCTACCTCCTGTGACAATTGGTGAGACATTGTCCGTACACCAAAAACAGGAAGTACGGGAGTTTCTGCAGAAAAATCAGCAGAGGTTTTCATACTTGCCCGGCCGGACTTCTCTCGTGAAACACCATATCGAGACCGAGCCCGGTACTGAGGTCAAGCTGAAGCCGTACAGGATACCGGAAGCCCGCAGAGAGATAGTCTCTACTGAGATCAAACGGATGCTAGACCTCAGGGTCATTGAGGAGGCCAAAAGCGAGTGGTGTAGCCCGATTGTCCTGATCCCAAAACCTAATGGAACATGGAGGTTTTGTAATGATTTTAGAAAGTTGAACGACGTGTCAAAGTTTGATGCATACCCGATGCCACGGGTAGACGAGCTAATCGAGAGTTTGGGGTGTACCCGTTATATTACAACCCTCAATCTGACAAAAGGGTACTGGCAGATACCCCAGTCTGATGAGGCAAAAGAAAAAACGGCCTTTGCATCCCCTGAAGGCTTATTTCAGTATCTTGTGATGCCATTCGGGTTGCATGGAGCCCCCGTACCTTTCAGAGGCTTATGGACCTGATCCTGCGCCCACATCAAGCCTATGCAGCTGCCTACCTGGATGATGTGGTAATTTTCAGTTTCGATTGGGAGATCCACGTCGCTAAGGTACAAGCCATCTTAGACTCGATAGGCGGAGCTGGGCTGAACATAAACCCAGAGAAATGTGCAATTGGCCTAGAAGAGGCCAAGCACCTGGGCTACGTCATTGGCAGGGGGCTGATTAAGCCACAAATCGATAAGGTAGAGGCGATTCAGAACTGGCCTACACCCCTCACAAAACAACAGGTCAAAGCGTTTCTGGGCATCACTGGGTACTATCACAGATTTGTACAAAATTATGCCTCCATTGCTGCCCCGTTGACCGACCTGACAAACGGTGGGAAGTCAAAAATGGTAGAATGGAATCCAGAGGCAGAAAAAGCATTTCAGTCTTTGAAAATGGCTTTATGTCAAAGACCAGTTCTGGTCACCCCTAATTTCAGGGACGAGTTTCTTGTTCAAACTGATGCCTGTAATGTGGGGTTAGGGGCGGTGTTGTCGCAGGTCGTGAAGGGTGAGGAGCACCCGGTCATGTATCTAAGTCGAAAACTGACACCGGCTGAACAAAATTATGCCATTCTGGAGCGAGAGTGCCTCGCAATCAAATGGGCGCTGGACTCGCTGCGTTATTACCTCTTGGGCAGGAAATTTAAATTGCAGTCAGACCATGCTCCTCTGGCATGGATGAAGCAGAACAAGGAAAGGAACGCCAGGGTGACAAGGTGGTTCCTTTCGCTTCAAGAATTAAATTTCTCGGTAGAGCATAGACCTGGGAAGTTACAGGGTAATGCCGATACCTTGTCCAGAGTTCACTGTCTCTTTGGAGTTGTTGACCAGCCCTCCGGTCTGGAGAAGAGGGGGGATATGTGAGACAGTGAAGGGGTGCGTACTGGACGGGGTGTATATCTCGCCCAGGTTTCTTAGCTGGGTCGCATGAGGAATATAGGAGTGAAGTAGGATGGCATTACGACGTTCACTCCACTCCCCATCCAGTACAGGCTTGCAGCTCAACCCTGAGAACACACAGCTGCCTAATTAAGCAGCCAGAAATAGGTGGTAGAGTTACACAGACAGAGCTCTCAGTCTGAATCTGGCTTCAGACGCTGCTAGAGTCTCCTGCAAGCCAAACTCTGGTAATTATAAACCTGTGTTGTTTTGGCCAGGCTGTTAGAGTCTAGACCACGGTAGTGAGGGAACTAACTGTGTCTAGTTAGCAGCCTGACAGGCTTAGGATTTTGGTTTATGATTTGTTTTATGTTTTGTTGCTGTGGACTTTAATAAAAGCTGGTTGACGCCAGTTTGCACCAGTGCTGCTGTCGGTGATTGGACTCTTTATGCCACTCCGTCTACCCGAGATGGCGATCACAGAGCTATATACCCCCTGAACTGTCTACAATATATACCAGTAATCTCCGGTCTCATGGTCTGACTCGGGCCAATGGGGGTAAGATGTCTGTGCAAGCGCTTTGCAGCACAGACCGTCACAATCAGACATCGCACCCACCAGATGTGTCGGGACCTGCAGAACGGCAGGCGCCTTACCGTTACCACAGAGACCCGGCACAACAAATTGGTAGGAGGACGTATGACTCACAATCTGCGCGCAGGCGCAGACACTTCCATCCCAAAGATAGCAGGCTCTCTATTCTGCCGATATATATACAAAACCAAATACAAATGAAAAATCATTTTAAAGTATGACATAAATTAATATGTGCAAAAAAACAAAGACATAACTATGCTATATCACCTGTCGATAGGCAAATCCCTGTGATTCATTTAATCCATATGGAGACATAGTCCCCAATATGGTGATCCATCGACACTCCTTTTGAGCTAGACGTTTTTTTATGTCTCCACCACTGATTCCACTCTGTACATGCTGACATGGATCTAGTTAGCCACGCCCCCTGAGGAAGGAAAAATACAGACCGAAACGTGCGCTGGGGAATTGGACTGGGGTTCCACACGGCTCCACATTATAGGTAATTACTGCGCTTTATTTTCGATCTCTTTTTGTGCATCTTACTTATCAGCTTAACCCTACGGGTATTGAACCTACTTAGGTAAATTATACTGCCTGACAGCGGCCAATATGGAGGACTTTGTCCCCAGGTGGTCATGTTTATAGTGTTTCAGGCAGGTTGTCATGTTGACATAGATGCAATATATGCAGAAGTTTGACCTTATATAAACTTTTTGCCATGTGGACCTCCAGCCCTAGCTTATTTTTGGATATTGTCATGTGAAACCATATAATCATTTGTAATAGCATTTACACGTCTATCATTATATGTTGTACTTTTAGTGTGTATACCTATTTAGGTGTTTTTTGTGAATAAAGTTTGTATTTTCTATATTCTTAGCACGGACTCTATGTTTTTCTTTGTATATCAGGTTCCAATGAGTCTCTATATTCAATATGCATGTTAGCATATAGATGCCTAATTAAGCATCCCATTTAATATTGATAAAATGTTTTGGAGAATTTTTGTATTACTCATTGTCATTCATGTTGTATAATGTACACCCTATAGTCTTCCATATAGTATTATGTGGCCCATAGTCCTTCATATAGTATAACTCACTCCGCATAGTCCTCTTTATAGTATAATACACTCCCTATAGTACTCCATATAGTATAATGCACACCCTATAGTCCTCTATACAGTATAATGCATCTTATAGTTCTGATTACAGTTTAATGTGCTCCTCCTCCATATGCATAGTATAATGCACAGATCATATCCTCCCTGTAGTATAATGCACTCCCCATAGTCCTCAAAATACTATAATGCATCCTATAGTCCACCAAATTGTATAATGCACCCCCATAGTGCTCCATATTACAATGCACTCCCCATAGTATAATTCACTTCATATTCCTTCATATAGTATAAAGCATCACATAGTACTACAGTAGATACAGTATAATGAAGCACCAATATAGTACATAAAGTATAATACATCACATAGCCCTCCATAGAATATAATCCAGCCCCCCATAGAGTATAATGCAGCCCCTCCATGGAGTATAATACAGTTCACCCATAGAGTATAACAAACTCACATTATTCCCCAGCATTATGGCCACCACATATTCACTGATTTAAAAAAAAAAACAGTCGCCTCTCAACATTTGCCTGCTGCTTCGGTCTCTGTAGAGCATCTCAGCAGCTTCACTGCTCGACACAGCATGGAGCGTAATTAAGTCACGTTATCTTGCATGCTACATCAGAGGCAAAGGAGGAATGATGGGAGTGGGATTGTCACCTGACTCTCTCATCCATCATTGCTTTCAACTGTATCGGCATCTATGATGCCGATACAGTTGAATGCGTAAGGCAGGATGGTTGGGGGCGGTGCTGGCACCGGGCCTCCCTGACTCACGGGCACCATAGCGTCCACGTGGTGTGCCGCTATTAGCTGCATGCCACTGGCTGGCAGCCCCTGGGGGAGTGGGACCCAATGAAAATGCCTAGTTTTCCTGTCCCTAACGCTGGCCCTAATGTTAATGTTGATTAATTTCCAAACAGATAACAAAGCTCAAATTAGAAGCCAAAGAGTCAAAGAATCAAACAGAAAGCAAGACGTCAAAGGGAAAGAAAGACGATGTTAAAGATTGTGGGCCACAATCTCAAGGTAAGGAGTAAACTGAAAACATAAAAATGTAACAAAAATGAGAAATGAAAATAATAAGGAGTAATGACTGTAATTTGAATAGAAATATAATTGTAGGAAACAAAAGTTAAATTATCTTCCATCAACAGTTGTGTACAAAGAGGACCAATGATTAGATACTGTCATGGACGTGGATTGTGGGACCACTGTGACACGGACCGTGGAAAGCCTGGAGGGGTGTGACTAACTGAACACCTGACTGTTCACTAGAGCCTCTGATGGTGATGTAGACTTGGCTCTCGATGAACGCCAAGTGCCACTCCAGGACAGACCAACGGACGCGCAGTAGCTGGACCCAGAGGAAACTGGAAGAAGCAGCTGGCAGGGTTTGTATTAGAATGCAGCAGACAGTTCGCATCAGAGTGCAGCAAAGTTTGCACCTGAGTGCAGTAGACAGGGTTTGTATCAGAGTGCAGCAGGTAGTGTTTGTATCAGAGTACAGCAGGCAGGGTCTGCATTAGAGTGCAGCATGTAGGGTCTGCATTAGAGTGCAGCAGGCAGGGTCTGCATTAGAGTGCAGCAGGCAGGGTCTGCAGTAGAGCGCTGCTGGGATTGGTATGCAACCTTACACAACTGCGAAACAGGAAGGTTGTTCAGGCACCTCCCTAGTGGGGCGGAAGCAATATATACATAATGTCCCACAGCTATTGGCTGGGTGTGAAATAGCAAGTGCACACACTGACCCTTTAAGAAGGCGGGAGTCGACGTGTGCGTGCCCTAAGGACATGGCTAGAGGACCAGCTAAAAGCATGCAGAGCATGGGGAAGGGAAGAACTGACCGCAGCATGGGTGAGTGAAGAGACACGCCAGAGATCCTGTCTGTCAGAGCAGGACTCTGGTGTGGTGCTGACCCCCCCCCTTTACGCCCCCTCGTTTTGAGGTCATTGAGGAATTTCCAGAGAAGAATCGGAGCGTGAATGTTCTCCTTCTGCTCCCAGGATCTCTCTATGGGACCAAATCCTTTCCAGTCAACAAGGAAGAAGGTCTTGCCTCTCACCCTCTTCATGGCCAAGATGTTCTCCACTTCACAAACATCATCCGAGGCTATTGGCAGGATGTGGTAGTGGGATCCTTGAAGAAGGTACTCAAGATGACTGGCTTCAGTAGAGATATATGGAAGGAATTTGGAATCTGTAAAGAAGGAGGCAGCTTCAATTTAGAGGAGATCTCGTTGATCCACTTCAACACCACTAAAGGCCCGATAAAACGACGACCCAACTTGTAAGAAGGAATCTTCAGCCGGAAGTACATGGACGAAAGCCATACCTTGTCACTAGGACGAAAGTATAGAGTATCCAGACACCTTTTGTCTGCATGTCTCTTCATACGGGCGGAGAAAGCACCTAGAGTGGCTTTAGTGTCTTCCCACAACTTCACAAAATTTTTTGGGAGGACATCTGCCGGAGGGACATCACAAGGAACCGTCACCGAGAGAGGAACCTCGGGTTACTGACCGAACAAAATGTAGAACGGAGATTTTTCAGAGGCTTCACCAACGTGATTGTTATATGAGAACTCAGCCAAGGAAAGCAATTTCACCCAATCATTATGGTGGGTATTGATGAAGTGTCACAGGTAATTGATCAGGACCTGGTTGACATGCTTCACTTGTCCATTGGACTGGGGTTGACAGTGTTAGAACCCTCTTGTTAGGTTTTGTTTCAGTTTGCTGGTCACATGACCTTTTTTCCCTATTTAGTCTGGCTCCGCCCTTCTGGCCTTGCTGGACTTCATTGTATTACCTACTCTTAAGCTAGCCGGGTGCTTAGGTGCCTTACTCAGTCAGTTTTGCTTGATCTTAGGATCTCTAAGTAATTTGTTTTCTGTTTTATTTTTCCCTGCTACAATTTCTGTTAGGAGGTGTCCACCTTTTCTCCCAGTCCCTAGTTCTTGTAGGGATTCCTAGCTCGCAACTATAGGTCTTCGTTCAGACTAGCTGAGGACTTTAGCGGGTCTGGTCGCAGGATCAGGTTTCCCGTTACATCGTAGGGATCCAGCTTAGTTCTATTGTAGGGACAGAATTCCCATCTTTCCTTAGTGCTTGTAGCAGATCATAACAGTAAGTCCAGCCAAGAAAAAAAAAAAAAAAAAAAAAATCTCTAAGGAAAGATTTTCTGTTTCCATCATGGTGTCGGTTCAGGATTTGGCTCAACGCCTGCAGGGACTTTCTCTGGAGGTGGCTGAAATCCAGCAACACGTGAGTAGTTGTTCTGGAGCACATTTCGTGAAGCCAAAGGTACGTTTGCCTGATTTATTTTTTGGTGAACAACAAGATTTTTTTTCTTTTAAAAATGCTTGCTTGTTGTATTTCCGTTTGAGACCCAGATCCTCTGGTGATGAATCACAGCGCATAGGGTTCATAATGTCACTTTTGCGCAAAGAACCTCAGGACTGGGCCTTTTCTCTGCAGCCTAGTGATCCATGCTTTAGATCAGTGGATAGTTTTTTTTCTGCTTTGGGGTTATTGTATGACGATCCGGATCGTGTTTCATCAGCTGAGACAGAATTGAGACGTTTGAGACAGGGATCAGGTAATGTGGAAAAATATTGTACTCACTTCCGAAGGTGGTCCACTCAGGTGGGGTGGAACGATTCAGCTTTGAAAAGTTTATTTCTTGCAGGGTTAAGTGAAAGGGTTAAAGATTTGCTGATTGCTTATCCTATACCTGGTAACTTGCAAGAGGCTATGCAATTAGCCATACGGGTGGATAGGAGACTGCGTGCAAGGGTTAATGAGAGTAAATCTGCCTTGTCATCTCCAAGTTTGGAAAGGGACTGTACTGACATTGCAGAGCCGATGGAAATTGGAGCAATGACACCTCACTCTCGGGAAAAAGACCGTAGATTTGCTGAGGGCTTGTGTTTCTATTGTGGTAAATCTGACCATTTCATTAAGAACTGTGTGCTTCGAATGAATAAAGAGAAAAAAAAAAGTGAGGTCAGTTTCGCCCGCATAGCTTGTTTAAACAATAAAGGTGTCTTCCTTTCTGCTACCACTGCTGGTGAGGAGGAATTAATGGAGTTTCGGGTATTTGTGGATTGTGGTTCAACTCTCAATGTAATTGATGGGAAATTTTTGGAAAAACTAAAATTAAAACCCAAACTTCTATCTTCTCCTATTAATGTGGTGTCTGTGGATGGTTCTCACTTGAAAAATGTTACTCACCATATCTGTGAATTTCCTCTTACTATTAATGGTGTTCATCAAGAGAATTTGGATTTGGTAGTTTTGAATAATTTGCCTTCACCGGTGATTTTGGGGTTACCCTGGTTAAAATTGCACAATCCGGTACTGGATTGGTCTACCAATGAAATTAAGTCCTGGAGTCCTAATTGTTATGACAAGTGTTGTAACGGGCGTATTGCTGCTGTAGTTAAGGGGGAGTTACCTGTACCTATTCAGGATTTTTGGAAAGTTTTTTCTGATAAGGAATCGCAGGTATTGCCTCCTCATAGAGATTATGATTGTGCAATTGAATTTGTCCCTGGAGCGACTCTTCCTAAAAGTCGTTTATTTAATTTGACTATTCCTGAGAGAAAGGCTTTGAAGGAATACATACAGACAAGCTTGGCCGCCGGTCACATTAGGCCTTCCAAATCTCCTGTGGCGGTTGGATTTTTTTTTGTTAAAAAAAAGGACGGCGGTTTACGGCCTTGTCTAGACTTTCGTGAGATTAATAAGATTACTGTACGCAATCCTTACCCACTGCCATTGATTCCTGATTTGTTTAATCAGTTAGTGGGGGCCAAGTGGTTCTCGAAAATTGATCTTCGAGGGGCATACAATTTGTTGCGCATGAAGGAGGGGATGAATGGAAGACTGCGTTTAACACTCCACTGGGTCATTTTGAGAATCTGGTCATGCCTTTTGGGCTTTCCAGTGCTCCGGCATTTTTTCAGAATCTTATTAATGACATCCTTAGACCTTTGATCGGCAGAAGTGTGGTTGTGTATTTGGATGACATTTTGATTTATTCACTGGATTTGGAGTCTCATTGGAGGAGTGTGCGTGAAGTATTACAGTTACTGAGTGATAATTCACTTTTTGCCAAACTAGAAAAATGTGAGTTTGCTGTACAGAGACTTAGTTTTTTGGGCTACATTGTCTCCAGTGAAGGCTTTGAGATGGACCCGGTGAAAGTGCAAGCTGTGCAGGAATGGCCTAGGCCTATTGGTGTGAAATCAATACAGAGGTTTTTGGGGTTCGCCAATTATTATAGAAAATTCATAAAAAAATTTTCTGTGATTGCCAAACCTCTGACCGATCTCACCAGGAAAGGTGCTTATGCGTTCAGTGGACTACTGAGGCCATTGAGGCTTTTGTGTTGCTAAAGGAGAGGTTCAGCTCTGCTCCCATCCTTATGCAGCCTGATGTGACTAAACCATTTTTGGTTGAGGTTGATGCTTCTTCTGTGGGGGTCGGCGTGGTGTTGTCTCAGGCAAAGACGGATGGAGTACATCAATGTGCTTTTTTTTCAAAGAAATTTTCTGAGTCTGAACTAAATTATGATATCGGTAATCGGGAATTGTTGCAATTAAACTCGCATTTGAACACTGGCGTCATTTTTTGGAGGGAGCGGAATTTCCCGTTCAAGTCTTCACCGATCATAAAAATCTGATCTACCTTGATGCTGCCAAACTCTTGAATGCCCGTCAGGCTAGGTGGGCACTGTTTTTCTCACGGTTTAATTTTACCGTTACTTACATCCAGGTACTAAAAATGTTAAAGCTGATGCTTTGTCTCGCAGCTTTTCTCCTATGGTGGGTACTGAGGAGGAGGAGGAAAACATCTTGCAAGAGGGGGTTGTTATTGCTGTTTTGGACTCCGTGTTGGAAGATGAGATTCTTAAAGCACAGGAGAATGCCCCATCTAACACGCCGCATGGGAGGTTGTTTGTGCCTGGTACCCTGAGGAGACATTTGTTTGATGAATGTCATGACTCTCGGTTGGCAGGTCATCCTGGAATCTCTGAGACCAAGAGACTTGTGGGTCGCAGTTTTTGGTGGCCAGGATGGCAGAAGGAAGTCATTAAGTGGGTGTGCCAATGCACTGTGTGTGCTAGATCTAAGTCTTCTCATACTCCTGCTGCGGGGTTGCTTTGCCCTCTGGAGGTCCCTAGTGCACCTTGGACACATTTGGCTATGGACTTTATTACTGACCTTCCCCCTCTGAGGGTTTCACTGTAATCTGGGTGGTCGTGGACCGTTTTAGCAAGATGTGTCACTTGGTTCCTTTCATCAAACTGCCCTGCGCTAAGACTCTCGCTAAGGCCTTTGTCAAGGAAATAGTCAGACTACATGGTGTTCCTACTGACATTGTTTCTGATAGGGGACCTCAGTTTGTGGCTCGTTTTTGGCGCGCCTTTTGTGACAGGTTGGGAGTTCATTTGTCGTTTTCATCCGGATATCATCCTGAGTCTAATGGCCAGACAGAAAGGAAAAACCAGGATGTTGAGCAGTTCTTGCGTTGTTTTGTGACTGATAATCAAGAGGGGTGGTCTGAGTTTCTGCCACTTGCTGAGTTTGCTCTTAACAACCATACATCCGCTTCTGCTGGTTGTTCGCCTTTTTTTTGTTGTACTGGGAGACATCCGTCATTTGGGTCATTTTCCAAGTTGGGATCGGCTGTACCTGAAGAGGAGAATTTTTCTGGTGTTTTGGAGAGAGTTTGGACTGATGTGCGTGGTAATCTTCAGGAGGCTAACAAGAGATCCAAAGTGTATTTTGATAGAAAACGACAAGAGGTTTTGTTTGCTATTGGTGACATGGTTTGGTTGTCCTCTAAGAATCTGCGCTTGAGGATTCCGTCTAAGAAATTGGGTCCCAAGTTTGTAGGGCCCTTTAAGGTGCTTCAGGTTATTAACCAATCTGCTGTTAAGTTGGAGCTTCCCACCTCCTGGAAGATTAATCCGGTGTTTCATGTTTCTCTCTTGAAAAAAGCTGAGGTCTCAGATGGAGACGTCTCGGCCACTGTTCCCCTGGTGGTGGAGGACGGGCAATATGAGATTTCCCGCATCCTAAATTCTAGACGGTATAGAGGGAGTTTACAGTACCTCGTCGCTTGGAAGGGTTATGGACCCGAGGATAACTCATGGGTGAGGGCGGATGATGTTTCTGCGTCTAGACTTGTCAGAGCGTTTCACAAGAGGTTTCCGGATAAGCCTAAGTCCTAGGGGATCCGGAGGATCCTCTTAGAAGGGAGGGTACTGTTAGAACCCTCTTGTTAGGTTTTGTTTCAGTTTGCTGGTCACATGACCTTTTTTCCCTATTTAGTCTGGCTCCGCCCTTCTGGCCTTGCTGGACTTCATTGTATTACCTACTCTTAAGCTAGCCGGGTGCTTAGGTGCCTTACTCTGTCAGTTTTGCTTGATCTTAGGATCTCTAAGTAATTTGTTTTCTGTTTTATTTTTCCCTGCTACAATTTCTGTTAGGAGGTGTCCACCTTTTCTCCCAGTCCCTAGTTCTTGTAGGGATTCCTAGCTCGCAACTATAGGTCTTCGTTCAGACTAGCTGAGGACTTTAGCGGGTCTGGTCGCAGGATCAGGTTCCCCGTTACATCGTAGGGATCCTGCTTAGTTCTATTGTAGGGACAGAATTCCCATCTTTCCTTAGTGCTTGTAGCAGATCATAACAGACAGGCCGAAGAGAAATCCAAGGTGACATCCAGATGTTTAAAGAGAGCTCACTAGATTCTGGAAGTGAACTGCGAACCTCGATCGGACACAATGTGATAAGGAAATCCGTGCAGGCGGAAAATATGTTTGACGAAGCTGTCAGACAGTTCAGGAGCAGATGGAAGAGAAGACAACGGGGTAAAGTGTGCCATTTTGGAGAAGCAATCTACAACTACCCAGATGACGGTGCAATCCTCGGATACTGGCAAATCCGTAATGAAGTCCATAGCTATGTGCTGCCATGGACCAGATGGTACGGATAATGGCAGGAGAGAACTGGCAGGAAGTCGTCTGAGGACTTTATTGCAGGCACAATTCGCACAGTTAGCCACGTACAGTACAGACCAAAGTTTGGACACACCTTCTCATTCAAAGATTTTTCTGTATTTTCATGGCTATGAAAATTGTAGAATCACACTGAAGGCATCAAAACTATGAATTAACACATGTGGAATTATACATTACACTTTACAAAAAAGTGTGAAACAGCTGAAAATATGTCTTATATTCTACGTTCTTCAAAGTAGCCACCTTTTGCTTTGATTACTGCTTTGCACGCAGAAAAGGTGAACGGATGGACTCTACATGCCTGGTTCCCACCGTGAAGCATGGAGGAGGAGGTGTGATGGTGTGGGGGTGCTTTGCTGGTGACACTGTTGGGGATTTATTCAAAATTGAAGGCATACTGAACCAGCATGGCTACTACAGCATCTTGCAGCAGCATGCTATTCCATCCGTTTTGCGTTTAGTTGGACCATCATTTATTTTTCAACAGGACAATGACCCCAAACACACCTCCAGAATGTGTAAGGGCTATTTGACCAAGAAGGAGAGTGTTGGGGTACTACGCCAGATGACCTGGCCTCCACAGTCACCAGACCTGAACCCAATCGAGATGGTTTGGGGTAAGCTGGACTGCTCACCGCTTCAATTTTGAATAAATCCCCAACAGTGTCACCAGCAAAGCACCCCCACACCATCACACCTCCTCCTCCATGCTTCACGGTGGGAACTAGGCATGTAGAGTCCAGCCGTTCACCTTTTCTGCGTGCAAAGCAGTATTCAAAGCAAAAGGTGGCTACTTTGAAGAACCTAGAATATAAGACATATTTTCAGTTGTTTCACACTTTTTTGTAAAGTGTAATGTATAATTCCACATGTGTTAATTCATAGTTTTGATGCCTTCAGTGTGATTCTACAATTTTCATATTCATGAAAATACAGAAAAATCTTTGAATGAAAAGGTGTGTCCAAACTTTTGGTCTGTACTGTAAGCATAGATCTCTCTCCTCATGGATGGCCACTAGTGGTGAGCGAGAACTAAAGTGCTCGTTGCTCGGGTGAGCAAATTGGAATGCTCGGGTACTCGACACGAGCAATGAGCCCAATGTAAGTCTAAGGGAAAACCGAGCATTTTTACAGCGATCCCCCCAGGGGTCTTTTTAGGGTCTAAAAAGGTCTGAAATTGATGGGAACAGTGTTGAAATGACACTGGAACATCATGGCGAGGACCCCTGGAAGCATTTCTGACTCCTAGGTCACTGCTTTGACCAATGTTGTCAGAGTGTGATGCCACTTTTACAGGCGCACACTAAAACATACAAGAACAAAATCAAAATGGATTTTCCAGGGAAATATGTTAAGGAACATCCTTTCCATGGTAATAATTTGTATGTAAGGCAAAAGAAATAACCTCCCCAAAAAATGTACCTCCACCACTTGGGCTGTGTTCACAAGTAGCATTTTTTATGCGTTTCTCAACTTTAGCATTGCTTTCAACCAATACAAATGCATTCACTTAGCTGGCCATGTGGTGTGTTACACATCATCAGACACATCCTGTTTCATTTATGTAATAGGGACTCTGAAAACCATTTTTTATAGTGCCATCAGGCTGCATTAATATTCTTAAAGAGCCATTATTAAACAGTGGGTCTCCTATACTGTTATTGCCTATGCAGTTTGTGGCTGGGCTGTCAAAAATTAAGAGGCACTCCAATACCCCTTTGACGAGACGTACAGGAGGGCATCCTGAAAAAATGTTCCCATTATAAGAATGTGGGTCTCCCATGGTGTTTGCCTATGCATTGAATGCAAGGCCTACCCTGCACCAAAGTAACACGCACCCAATAAGCCATTGAACCAACGTCCTGAATGGCTACATGAAACCAAAGTTCCCATTATTCTGAATTTTGTACTCCATAAAGTTTGCACATGAAGTGAATGCAAGGCCAGCTCCAAATTTGGACGCACCACAATAACTCAAAACACAAACGTCCTGGATGGCCACATGAAACCAAAGTTCCCATTATGCCTACTTTTTTTACTCCCATACAGTTTGCCCATGAAGTGAATGCAAGGCCTGCCCTGCACCAAAGTAACACGCACCCTAATAAGCCTTTGAACCCACGTACTGGATGGCCACATGAAAACCAAGTTCACATTATTCATTTGGTACTCCAATACTGTTTGCTTATGCATTGAATGCAAGAACTTCCCTGCACCAAAGTAACATGCACCCCAATAACCCTTTCAACAGATGTACTTGTGGGCCTCATGACAAAAATGTTCCCATTAGAAGACAGTATGTCTCCCATGGTGTAAGGCAATGCATTGAATGCAAGGCCTTCCCTGCCACAAAATTACACGCACCCCAATAACACTTGGAACAGACTTCCTGGATGGCCACATGAAACCAAAGTTCCCATTTTTTTCATTTGGAACTGCCATACTTTTAGTCTATGCATTGAATGCAAGGCCTGCCCTGCAACAAAGTTACATGCACCACAATAACACTTGGAACAATTGTTGAGTTCCAGAGTTGCAGAGGTTGTGTTTGTAAGAAGAGAAGATTCAGTTGGTGCCTACAAAAAATACTACAACAGGTACCTAGATGGACAACCAATGAAATGCAATCTTCCTTTGAATGGTACTGTGATAACATCAGAACAGCCCATACTTCTAAGATTAAGTGACACCACAACAAAGAAGGAAGGTGAACCTAGAAGAAACACAACCTCCTCCTCCTTCAGTGTTGCCTAAAATCCTCCAGCTGAAGTTGATCCTGATACTATCCTAAAAGCACTCTTTAAATCCTCATGGTCAACATTAGTCATCCAACCACCTGAAATTAATATTAAGCTCTGATGATACCAACACAACTTGGATACTGTAATAAGAGAGATTCACTATTCACATATGGGCCCAAAGAATACTTTTAAAAAACCTTCATTTTTCTTTTTGCTTTTTGTTTAGCGCTGATGATTAACAGCAGGTAGTTGATGTTTGAAGGAGTCTGGCATCAGACATTGGACAATTTATCCTGTTCTCAGCATTGTAGTACAGTTCACCTTCGTTGTGGGGCATTTGCGTTATTGCATCATGAAGTTCCATTTTCCCCTTGCTCTAGTATTACATTTACATTTCTTCAATAACCTGTTTTAACTTAAAAGATAATCTTTGTTGTTTTGCAGTTTTAATATCTGGATTCCTACAAATGGATCTTAAGACCTTCATATTGCTTTAAATGGGGGGGAATTACTAAGTGTCCACCGATTGTGTTTTACACAAATACATTTTTTATGTCTAATTAATGTTTCTCACTGTACAAAAGTAATCCAGAACTGTTCAATTGAAGGCAATACTTATTGCCCTGCGGCTGAAGCAGTTTGTGATATCTGTGATCTGAAGACAGAGAAATGCTGAAGGGAAATAGATCACAGTAATAGTAAACTAAATACTGAGATGTGTACAGAGGAATGCAGGGAGGACACAGATTGTGGTTTTCTATCAACTTCATCTGCATTTAAAAAATTTTATGCAATGCTGGTAATTAAATAAGTTACTATAGTGTTGTCAGGGTGGAGTGTGTTATGTTTCGGTAACTGAGGAGAAATAGCAAAAAATAGCAAAAGCGGTAATACACCAGAGAGGCTGGAACCTATTGGATTGCAGTAACCTGAACTAACCACACAACTAGAAGTAGCCGTGGAGTGTTCCTACGTTGATCCTAGACACCTCATCACAGCCCGAGAGATAACTACACCTAAAGGCAGAAAGATGAAAGCTATCTGCCACGGAGCAGATCCCCAAAGAAAATAGGAAGCCCCCAAACATGTAATGACGGTTAGACAAGAAGAAAGCACTGACACAGACAGAAAGTAGAATGAGCAAACGCTGGAGCCCAATCTGTCTAGACAGAAAAGTACAGGAAAGAATTCTGACTGCAATCCAACAAAACCCTGACAAAAATACCAACACTTCTGATTGCCAGAAAACCTGAGATCACACGATCTCATCCACCTAAATCAGATCTCTGGTGATAGGGTTCGAGTTCCCGCAGATGCACAAGGGGAGTCTCGAACCAATTCTGCTGCGGTCCCCCATTCGTCTCCGGCCGCTGTGGAGCCTGCTCAGCAGAGACATTGGTCCCAGCGTCTTGCCCATTCCAGTACTGTGCAGAGACTTGCTGCTGCCACTCCTGGATCTGCTATTATAGCCAGTGCTGGAGCAGACGTCTTTGGGATGAAGTCCTGCGTTTCCCCTTCTGAGCATGCCCAGGGTAAGATCTCTCATTGGAGATCAGGGGTCACATGTTCAGGTACTGCCGCAGCTCCTATTGGTCCGCCAGAAAGGTCCTGAAACTACATGTGTTTTGGAACAGTTTCTCATTGGTCCTTGTTTCTGGTCAGGTCCTGTAGCTGTTACTATAAAAGGGTGGCATGGCTGGGCCGCCATGCGCTAATATCAATCGTTATATGCTTTGGCGCCAGTGTGGTCATGTGTGTGTGTGGTTAGGGCGGCTGAAATACGCCATTACAATACGGACTTAATCGGTGAGGAGCTTGGTATGCTAGCTGGTCAGGGTCGGTGGCCTAGATGCCCTAGATTACCGGCATAACCGGTGAGGAGTTTGATTGCCGTATTCAGGGCCTGGCGTTCAGACCCAATAGATTGCGGGTGACTCCCGCGAGGACATTAGCGCATGATCACGTTCTATGTTCGCTTAGCAGTCAACTGTGTACCTGGGTGCCTGACAGGACACAGAAGTTTGTCTCAGCGGCTCTTTGATGCAACAGGGTTCGCTTTCAACGCTAGACAGCGCCCTAGCGTGTTTATTTTGCGACTCAGTGGTGTTAAGTGAGTTCGCACACATTGCCATATAGCGCTGCGGCACTCCTTCTAGCGGCTCTGTGGAATAACAGAGTTCGCACATATTGCCACAGCGCGTTACGGCGTTTATTTTGGCGACTCTGCGGGACAGAGTTCGCTTCTTGCGCCATTTTACTAGTAGCAGGTTCCGCGTGCACGGTGGACCCTGGGCTGCGAACGCACCCCTCTACATCACATATTTGGTGCGTTCCGCAGACCCTAACATAATATTAGCGCCAGGCTCTGGCTAGTAAAATGGCGGATGACCAGCGTCTACCGCAGTACATCCAGCAGCTGGAGGGTAGGTTGGCGGCTCTTGAGCGCTCAACCTCAGCTGTGGATGTTACCGCAGTCGCTGTTCAGGCTGCTAGCGTGGCTGCATCCAGTTTGTCCTCTGCCACCTTTGCCCCTACATTATCCCACCTCCCGCTTCCTGACAAGTTTGCCGGTGACAGCAAGCAATGTCGTGGATTCGTGAGTCAGTGCTCTATACAGCTCGAGCTTCTGGCTACACGTTTCCCCATGGATTGGGCACAAGTGGGTTTTGTACTGTCTCTACTCTCGGGCAGAGCGTTGGAGTGGGCAACGCCGCTGTGGGAGCGCGATGATCGTGTGGTGCGGAGTGCTCCTCATTTCCTGCAGGCTCTTAAAAAGGTCTTTTTAGGACCTCAGGTCACCCACGATACGGCGCTACAACTGCTGGCATTGGCACAGGGTTCGTCTTTGGTCAGTCAGTTTTCCGTCCAGTTTCGGACTCTGGCCTCAGAGCTAGACTGGTCAGATAAAGTTCTCATTCCAGTCTACTGGCGAGGACTGGCTGACCCTGACCATGTTAAAGACACTTTGGCTACCAGGGAGATTCCCGTCACACTGGAGAAGCTTATCTCCATATCTACACGCATCGACCTCAGTTTTCACGAGCGGAGGTTGGAGCGGGCCCAGTGTAGGCAGAGGATTCGGTTGGCTTCTACCTTTGACAGACCTCTCGAATTCCCAGTTCTGGCGTCCGAACCCCAAAAGGCCTCAGAGGTTCCTCGTGCAGGACCTAAGTCTCGAGTCGTCCGAGTATCTGTGGTCTGTAACCTTTGTCAGCAGACAGGACACTATGCCAACAAATGTACACAGCGATCGGGGAATCGATCGCGTCTGGGGGCCCTGGGAGGAGGTTCACTAGAGACAGCAGCATTTTCCTCCAAGATGACATTTAAAGGGACAGTCACTGTAGACTCTTCCACACTTACAGGCAAGCTTTGTGTGGACTCAGGAGCAGAGGGGAATTACCTTTGCTCGTCGCCATGCAATACATCTGGTAGCGCTCGACAAACCAGTGACTGTCCGGGTAGTGAATGGGTTGACATTGCCCTTGCCAATTACACATCAGACTGTCCCTCTTACTTTGTGTGTTTCTCCCTTCCCATCAGGAAGTTATTTCCCTTCTGGTCCTTCCCGAGGGAATAGACTAAATCCTACTGGGAGTACCCTGGCTCCGTTCCCACTCCCCTCATATTGAATGGACCTCCTGTAAGATACTGGGTTGGAGTGAGTCATGTAAGGACAGATGTGTCAGGGAGTGCATTCAGGTTACCACTACAGAGATACCCGCAGATCTTTCTCCTCTTCCCAAGTGCTATCAGTCATATGCAGACGTGTTCTCTAAAAAGGCTGCGGAAACTCTGCCGCCCCATCGTCCCTATGACTGTCCTATTGACCTCTTGCCTGGAGCAGAACCTCCTCGGGGAAGTGTCTATCCCCTCTCTCTTCCTGAGACGGAGGCTATGTCTCAGTATATCCAGGAGAATCTGGCAAGAGGGTTCATTAGGAAGTCGGTGTCACCAGCAGGAGCGGGGTTCTTCTTCGTGCAGAAGAAGAGTGGAGAATTACGTCCGTGTATAGATCACAGAGGTCTTAACGCCATCACCGTTAAGAATAAGTACCCGTTGCCCCTGATCTCTGAGCTCTTTGATAGGCTCCGGGGAGCAAGGGTATTTACTAAATTAGATCTGCGTGGTGCTTATAACCTGATTCGCATCCGTGAGGGGGACGAATGGAAGACGGCTTTTAATACCAGGGATGGGCATTATGAATACCTGGTGATGCCCTTCGGGCTCTGTAATGCCCCAGCAGTTTTCCAAGACTTTGTCAATGACATCTTCCGGGATATGCTTTCCACCTCTGTAGTAGTCTATCTGGATGATATTCTCATCTTTTCTCCAGATATTGACTCTCACCGGAGGGATGTCTGCAAAGTCTTCGACCTGTTACGGGTGAACTCCCTCTATGCAAAGTTGGAGAAATGCATGTTTGAGCAGGAGTCTTTACCTTTTCTGGGCTATATCATCTCCGCACAGGGATTGGCTATGGATCCTGCCAAACTACAGGCTGTGATGGATTGGCAAGAACCCCATTCTCTTAAAGCGGTGCAGCGCTTTATGGGGTTCATTAATTACTATCGCCAATTCATTCCCCACTTCTCCACTTTGGTAGCTCTCTTGGTAGCCCTCACCAAGAAGGGAGCAAATCCCAAATTATGGTCAGAGGAGGTCTCCAAGGCCTTTACTTCAATTAAGTCCCATTTTGCTAGCGCTCCCATCTTACATCGCCCCGAGGTTGATAAGCCTTTTTTATTGGAGGTCGATGCCTCGTCCGTTGGTGCTGGAGAAGTCCTTTTTCAAAAGGATGCTCAAGTTCAGAAACATCCTTGTTTCTTCTTTTCCAAGACCTTCACACCAGCGGAGAGGAATTATTCCATTAAGGATAGGGAGTTGCTAGCCATGAAGTTGGCCTTTTCCGAGTGGAGACATCTCCTGGAGGGGGCTCGCTTTCCCTTTCAAGTTTTCACCGACCACAAAAATTTGGTCTATTTACAGACCACCCAGCGGCTAAATTCTCGTCAGGCCAGATGGTCCCTGTTCTTCTCCCGGTTTCATTTCACCCTCCATTTCCTCTCCGGTAAGAAGAACATTCGGGCCGATGCTATTTCTCGCTCCGTGGTGTCCTCTGGGGAGTTGGAGGAGGAGCCTCGGTTGATTGTCCCCACAGAGAGCCAAAGAACTGTGGCCCCGGTTTCGCTTGAGTCTGTGCCTCCGGGCAAGACTTTTGTGCCCACCAATTTGCAACCGGAGGTACTCTCTTGGGCACATTCTTCCAGGGTGGGTGGACATTTTGGGGCAAAAAGGACATTTGAGTTGCTGGCGAGGACATACTGGTGGCCACATATGGTCCGTGACGTCAGGGAATACGTTCAGGCGTGCGTCTCCTGCGCCAAGAATAAGTCCCCTCGACAACGGCCAACGGGGCTACTTTTCCCTTTACCGGTGGCAGACAGGCCTTGGGAGATGGTCGGGATGGATTTTGTGGTGGGCTTACCCAAGTCTCGGGGCTGCACCATCATCTGGGTGATAACCGACCACTTCTCCAAAATGGTGCACTTAGTGCCGTTAACTCGGTTACCGTCTGCACGGGCCTTGGCAGCATTATTCATTAGGCATATTTTCCGCCTACACGGTATGCCAGACAAAATTGTCAGTGATCGAGGTCCCCAGTTTGCGTCTCGGTTTTGGAGAGAGCTGTGTCGTTTACTCAGCATTGAGTTGAATCTCTCCTCGGCATACCATCCCGAGACGAATGGGTTGGTAGAGAGCGCCAACCAGACCTTGGTCACATACTTGCGACATTTAGTCTCTGCCAGGCAGGATGACTGGGCATCCTTGCTACCGTGGGCTGAGTTCGCTCTAAATAATGCTGTGGCTGACTCCACCGGACAGACCCCATTCCTCCTGAACTACGGTCAGCATCCGCGGGTACCAGTGCCCATGCCCGTATCTTCTGCCAATTCCAGGGTGGCAGACTGGGCTGTGGAGGCACGGGACATTTGGGACCACACCTAGGATGCCATTCAGGCCTCCAAAGAGAGGATGAGGTCTTCGGCCGATGCCCATCGGCGCCCCGCTCCTATATTTGCTCCGGGTGACCTAGTGTGGCTTTCTGCCTGAAACATCAGGCTATGTGTAGAGTCCACCAAGTTGGCACCTCGCTTTTTGGGCCCCTTCAAAGTTCTTGAGCAGGTGAACCCGGTGGTTTACCGCCTAGCCCTTCCGCCTCGCCTTGGTATCACCGACACCTTTCACGTGTCCCTCCTGAAACCCGTGGCCATTTCCCGGTTTTTCGAGTCATCTGCCGGGACGTCGGGTTCATCTACCGACGATCATGAGGTGAACGCCATTGTTGGGTGCAAGGTGGTACGAGGCAAAAAATTTTATTTGGTGGATTGGAGGGGTTATGGGCTTGAGGATAGGTCCTGGGAGCCTGCCGAGCATGTTCTCTCTCCGCAGCTCATCGCTGCCTTTGAGCGCAGCGAGGCCCAAAGAAGGGGGGCCCTAGGAGGGGGAGTAATGTTAGGGTTCGAGTTCCCGCTGCTGCACAAGGGGAGTCTCGAACCAGTCCCGCTGCGGTCCCCAATTCATCTCCGGCCACAGTGGAGCCTGCTCAGCAGAGACGTCGGTCCCAGCGTCTTGCCCATTCCAATACTGTGCAGAGACTTGCTGCTGCCTCTCCTGGATCTGCTATTATAGCCAGTGCTGGAGCAGACGTCTTTGGGACGAAGTCCTGCGTTTCCCCTTCTGAGCATGCCCAGGGTAAGATCTCTCATTGGAGATCAGGGGTCACATGTTCAGGTACTGCCGCAGCTCCTATTGGTCCGCCAGGAAGGTCCTGAAACTACATGTGTTTTGGAACAGTTTATCATTGGTCCTTGTTTCTGGCAGGTCCTGTAGCTGTTACTATAGAAGGGTGGCATGGCTGGGCCGCCATGCGCTAATATCAATCGTTATATGCTTTGCGCCAGTGTGGTCATGCGTGTGTGTGTGGTTAGGGCGGCTGAAATATGCCATTACAATACCGACTTAATTGGTGAGGAGCTTGGTATGCTAGCTGGTCAGGGTCGGTGTCCTAGATGCCCTAGATTACCGGCATAACCGGTGAGGAGTTTGATTGCCGTATTCAGGGCCTGGCATTCAGACGCCATAGATTGCGGGTGACTCCCACGAGGACATTAGCGCATGATCACGTTCTATGTTCGCTTAGCAGTCAACTGTGTACATGGGTGCCTGACAGGACCCAGAAGTTTGTCTCAGCGACTCTGTGACGCAACAGGGTTCACTTTCAACGCTAGACAGCACCCTAGCGTGTTTATTTTGCGACTCAGTGGTGTTAAGTGAGTTCGCACACATCGCCATATAGCGCTGCGGCACTCCTTCTAGCGACTCTGTGGAATAACAGAGTTCGCACATATTGCCACAGCTCTTTACGTCGTTTATTTTGGAGACTCTGCGGGATATCAGAGTTCGCTTCTTGCGCCATTTTACTAGCAGCAGGTTCCGCCTGCATGGTGGAAACCCGGGCTGTGAACGCACCTCTCTAAATCACATATTTGGTGCGTTCCGCAGACCCTAACATCTGGTGTAACAAAACTCTATTCAGCAAATAAAAAGTAACAAAGGAGCAAAGCAAAAGTGCAGACAAAAACGGAGCACAATTGCAGCGCCAGACCCCCAAAAGGGGACAGGCTGCAGTCCACTGCAAGCAGCAAACCAGCAGAGAAAATCAAACAGAGAAAAAAAAACAGCAAACACTTATCTGAAGGAGAGCAGGAAACTAGCAGTGCTTCAAGCAAGAACAGAAGAAACAATTGATAACCGGCAAGGCTGCTGGGAACTCAGGCCACTTATATCCCACCATTCAGCGCCAACTGAAGGCCATTCAGTAATCAGTTCATTAACCTCAAAAACAACCGGAGGGAGCCCCAGCTCAGAAGCCGCCTCCAGCATATTCACAACAGTATCCCCCCCTTGAGGAGGGGTCACCGAAGTCTCACCTGCGCAACCAGGACGATCAGGATGAGCTCGATGATAGGCACGAATAAGTCTCCCAGCATGACTGTCCGAAGCAAACACCCAAGAATTGTCCTCCTGACCATAACCTCTCTATTTAACCAAATACTGGAGTTTTCCTCTAGCAAAAAGAGAATCCAATATTTTCTCAACCACATACTCCAAATTGCCCTCAACCAAAACAGGGTTGGGAGGCGCAGTCATAGGAACCACTGGTTCGACAAACCTCTTCAATAAGGACTTGTGGAACACTTTATGGATCTTAAAAGTCTTTGGAAGAAGCAAACGGAAGGAAACCGGATTAATAATTTCCATGATCTTATAAGGTCCACTGAACCTTGGCTTAAATTTTGGAGATGCAACCTTCATAGGGATATTCCTTGAGGACAACCAAACCAAGTCCCCCACTTTAAAACGAGGACCTTCAGTCCTATGCCGGTTGGCAAACCACTGGCCCTTCTCCTGAGAGAGAGACAACCTCTCCACCACCTGGTCTCAAATCTGCTGCATACGCTGCACAATAGAGTCAACCCCCGGACAGACAGAAGCCTCCGCCTGTCCTGAAGAAAATCGATGATGAAACCCGGAATTGCAGAAAAATGGAGACATCAAGGTGGCAGAGCTAGCTCTATTATTAAGAGCAAACTCAGCCAAAGGCAAAAAAGAGACCCAGTCATCTTGATCAGCAGACACAAAACATTTTAAATAAGTCTCCAAGGTCTGGTTTGTTCTCTCGGTTTGGGTACAGGTAATGGCATTAAACCACTAGAACGAGAGCCAGGCTTGGAACGAGAGCAAGTCCCACAGGACTGCACAAAGTCCCTGACGTCACGAGACAAAGTAGGCCACCAAAAGTAGCGACTCACCAAGTCTCTGGTACCAAAAATCCCGGGATGACCAGCCAACGCGGAACAATGAATCTCAGACATCACACTCTTTTTCCACTGGTCTGGAACAAATAACTTCCCAACAGGGCAGCGCTCAGGTTTATCCTCCTGACACCCCTCCAGAGCCAGTCTCAAATTGAGCGAAATGGCAGAAAGAACCACACCCTCTTTCAAAATAACAGCAGGATCAGATAACTCAGGAGAATCTGCATAGAAACTCCTCGAGAGGGCATCCGCCTTGACATTCTTAGTGCCCGGAAGAAAAGAAACCACAAAATTAAAACGTGTGAAAAACAAGGCCCACCTGGCCTGTCTAGGATTAAGTCGCTTGGCTGATTCGAGATAAACCAGGTTCTTATGGTCCGTGAGGACCACCACCTGATGTTTGGCTCCTTCCAGCCAATGTCTCCACTCCTCAAAGGCCCACTTCATGGCCAATAACTCCCGATTACCCACGTCATAATTACGTTCAGTTGGAGAAAATTTTCGAGAGAAAATAGCACAAGGGTTACTCTTAAAGGTCTCTGGATCCCTTTGGGACAAGATGGCACCTGCCCCAATCTCAGAGGCATCAACCTCCACCTGAAACGGCAAAGAAACATCAGGCTGCCGTAAAACAGGAGCAGAAATGAATCTCTGCTTAAGTTCCTGAAACGCAGAAACTGCCTCAGGAGGCCAATTCACCACATCGGAACCCTTTTTGGTCATATCAGTCAATAGTTTAACAATACTGGAGAAATTACAAATAAATTTACGATAAAAATTGGCAAAACCCAAAAATCTCTGAAGAGCCTTCAATGAAGTAGGTTGAACCCAATCACAGATGGCCTGAACCTTGACAGGGTCCATTTCAATAAGAGACGGAGACAAAATGAATCCCAGAAATGAGACCTTCTGTATGCCAAAAAGACACTTTGATCCCATCACATACAATGCATTCTCTCTCAAAATCTGGAACACAGTCCGAAAATGTTTCACATGAAAGTCCCAGTCATTGGAAAAAATCAAGATATCATCCAAATAAACAATCAGAAATTTATCCACAAAATCCCTGAAAATATCATTCATGAAGGATTGGAAAACGAAAGGGGCATTAGTAAGCCCAAAAGGCATCACTAGGTTATCAAAATGCCCCTCTGGGGTATTAAACACCATCTTCCATTCATCCCCGTGCTTAATGCAAATAAGGTTATACGCCCCCCTGAGGTCAAGCTTGGTAAACCAACTAGCACTTTTCACTCTGGAAAATAGGTAAGAAATCAAAGGTAACGGATATTGATATTTAACAGTGATTTATTCAGGAGGCGATAATCAATGCACGGCCTCAATGGACCATCTTTTTTGCCACAAAGAAAAAACCGGCGCCCAAGGGTGAAGAGGATGGTCTGATATAACCCTTCTCCAATGACTCCTTGATATAAGATCACATAGCATCGTGTTCAGGTACAGATACATTAAAAAGGCGACCTTTAGGAAATTTATCACCAGGCACTAACTCAATAGCGCAATTATAGCTCCTGTGAGGGGGCAAGGATGCAGAATTACTTTCACTAAACACATCCGAAAAATCAGTCAAAAAGTCAGGGTCATCCTGAGACTGGGGAGAGGCAGAAAAAACAGGAGGGTCAGTATTAACAAATTGGCAGCCACAACTGGTTGCAGACACAGATTTCCAATCCAAAACAGGATTATGAGTCTGCAACCAAGGGAAACCTAGTACAATAATGTCATGCAGATTATGCAACACCAGAAATTTGCAACTCTCCTGATGATCTGGTTCAACCCTCATTATCACCTGAGTAGAAAACTGGAGTTTATTCTCCGCCAAAAGGGTAGAATCAATGCCCAGTAGGGAAATAGACTTCCGCAGGGGTATCATGGGAAACCCACAACGTTTGGCAAAGTCTAAATCCTCCAGGTTAATAGCTGCTCCTGAATCAACAAAAGCTTGAGCCGAAAATGTGGACAGGGAGCAAATCAGGGAAACAGTCAACAGAAATTTAGTCTGAACACTACCCAAGACAACCGAGCGTGCAAAACGTCTTCCCCGCTTAGGACAGACAGAAATAGCATGGGAAGCGTCACCACTAGAGTTGAGCGATACTTTCCGATATCCAAAAGTATCGGAATCGGAATGGTATCGCCGATACCATTAAAATATCGGCGATACCTGATACCGATACCGGAAATCCAATGTAAGTCTATGGGAACAAAATATCGTAACTAAAAAAACCTCTTTCTTTCCTTGTAAACACTAAATATACACACATAGAATACGTATATATATATAATACATGTCATTGTGACATATATATATATACATATATTTATAGTTTATACACTTCTACATAGTAAAATAGCCTCTGATTCAATTGCCGGGTAAAGTCGGCTTTTGTGAAAAGACAGAAGCACCCGACATGAAATGACACTTGGTTTACATAGAGTTAACCATGTCTTTTCATGTAGTTTTGATATCTGATTTGCATAAACAATTACATGAGTGTAAGTGTGCAAAATTTCACTCCAGTAGGGGTTAATTAAAGGTGTAAATTCGTTATAAAAAAAACGGACATTTTTGCTACGAATTTACACCTTTAATTAACCCCTACAGGTGTGAAATTTTGCACACTTACACTCATGTAATTGTTTGTGCAAATCAGATATCAAACTACATGAAAAGACATGGTTAACTCTATGTAAACCAAGTGTCATTTCATGTCGGGTTCTGCATTTTCACAAAAGCCGGTAATTGAATTAGCGGCTATTATACTATGTAGAAGTGTATGAACTATAAATATAAATATATATATATATATGTGTCACAAATTCAATGACATGTATATATATATATGAGGTGTAAAATTGCTGAAAAAAAATGCGTGGGCTCCCGCCCTATTTTCACAACCAGACAGACAAAGCCAGTGAGTGGGGGCAGATAATAATAGCCCAGAGAGGGACCATTATTTTTGCCCCCCCGGCTACTAACATCTGCCCCCAGACACCCCAGAAAGGGCAAATCTCTAATTAGATTTGCCCTTTCTGGCACTTTGCCCATCTATTCCCATTGCCCTGTAGCGGTGGCGAATGGGTTAATAAGGGGTTAAAATGACCTTGCAATTGAAAGGTCACTTTAAGCCAGGTTAATAATTGAGAGCTGTCAATTAGACAACTATCAATTATTAATCCTATTGTATGAAAGAAAAATCAAACACACACACTTTAATAAAAAAGAAGTTTAATGAAATAATCACACAGTTTTTGACCATATTTTATTTACCTGCTAAAACCATTTCCTGTAATAAAAATAAAATAATAAAGCAAAATTATTCTTACCTATCCCATGCACAGTCAGGTCCCACGGTGTAATCCTTCAGAAAGGGTTAATGTTTACTGCAGGGACTGCAGCTAATGCTGCAGCCTCACAGTAAACCCCCAAATGAATGAGTTCCTCTCCTGGCTCACAGGAGAGGAAGTGGAAAGCTTAATTGATTGCTTTCCACTTTCACTTCAGGTCAGCCAGGGACACAATCAGTGACGTCAGAGGGAACTGGTTAACAAAAATAGGGGATCCCCTCGAAAAAAATTGGCGTGGGGTCCCCCCTATTTTTGTTAACCTGCCAGATGAAGCAGACCGCTGAGGCCTGGATTTTCAGGCTGTTAAGGAGCCAAGATCCATGGACCTTGCCAGCCTGATAATACCAGGCCACAGCAGTCTGCATATCTTGGCTGATTAACAAAAATAGGGGATCCCCTCGAAAAAAATTGGCGTGGGGTCCCCCCTATTTTTGTTAACCAGCCAGATGAAGCAGACCGCTGAGGCCTGGATTTTCAGGCTGTTAAGGAGCCAAGATCCATGGACCTTGCCAGCCTGATAATACCAGGCCACAGCAGTCTGCATATCTTGGCTGATTAACAAAAATAGGGGATCCCCTCGAAAAAAATTGGCGTGGGGTCCCCCCTATTTTTGTTAACCAGCCAGATGAAGCAGACCGCTGAGGCCTGGTTTTTCAGGCTGGTAAGGTTCCAATATCCATGGACCTTGCAAGCCTGATAATACCAGGCCACAGCAGTCTGCTTAGCTTGGCTGGTTAACAAAAATAGGGGATCCCCTCGAAAAAAAAACGGCGTGGGGATCCCCCCTATTTTTGTTAACCAGCCAAGTAAAATGCAGACTGCTGCGGCCTGGTATTAAAAGACTGTCAAGGCCCATGGATTTTGGCCCTCAACAGCCTGATAATACCAGGCTACAGCAGCCCCACATTTGGCGCATCAAAAGATGTGCCAATTGTGGCACTTTACTGGCTCTTCCCACTTGCCCTGTAGCGGTGGCAAGCGGGGTAATAAGGGGTTAATGTCACCGTTGATTGCACGGTGACAATAAGCCCGGTTAATAATGGAGAGGTGTCAATAAGACACCGATCCATTATTAATCCCAAAGTTTTTAAATGTTTAAAAAAAAGACACAGCAAGAAAAAAGTCTTTTAATGAAATAAAAGAGACAACACAGTTTTCATTTATTTTATTACTCTCTCATTCCTGCGACGCCATCGATCTCCTGTAAAAAAAGAAAAAAAACAAACCAACAGTATACCACCTGTCCGACGCAGTCCATAGTAACGAGTGTCCCACGACGATCCAGCTCTGCTACATCGAAATGCCAGGCAGAGCCTGACATCCCGGCGCAGCACAGCTGATTACCTGCTTCTCCGGCGGTGACGTCATCGGACTGCTTTACGGCCGCGATTACCCAGCAGTCACTGCAGTTATCGCGAGAAACTGCATGTGACCGCCAGGGAGAAGAGGATGGCGGCCATCAAGCAGTCCGGGATGTGACCGCCGGAGATCTTCTGCCGGGTAAGTGCCGCTGACTCCTGACAGACCCGACCGACGGACACTGACAGTGACAGTGACATTCCGATTCCGGTATCCGATATGACGAAAATATCGGAACTTGGAATCGGAATTCCGATACAGCCAATATCGGCCGATACCCGATATTTGCAGTATCGGAATGCTCAACCCTAGTCACCACAGTAGAAACATAACCCATTGCGCTTACGAAACTCATGATGCTGAGCCCCAGAAGTCACTCCATCACACTGCATAGGCTCAGGAGCTGGCTCACAAGGCAACACTATCTCACGCGTACCTCTGCGCTCACGAAAACGTCTGTCAATTTGAATAGCCAAAGACATAGGATCATTGAGACCAGAGGGAACAGGGAATCCCACCATAACGTCCTTTACTTTTTCTGACAGACCCTTTCGAAAAAGGACTGCCAAAGCATCATCATTCCATTTGGTCAGGACTGCCCACTTTCGAAATTTCTGACAGTACAGTTCAGCGTCTTCATGACCCTGATTTAATGCCAACAAGATCTTTTCAGCTTGATCAATGACATTAGGTTCATCGTACAATAACCCGAGAGCCTGGAAAAATACATCAACATCATTCAAAACAGGATCCCCAGGTGTCAGGGAAAAAGCCCAATCATGAGGGTCGCCGCGCAGCAGAGAGATGACAATTTGAACCTGCTGTGCTGCGTTCCCTGAGGACTTAGGCTTTAAGGCAAAAAACAACTTACAGTTATTTTTGAAATTCAGAAATTTAGACCGATCCCCCAAAAATAAATCTGGTATGGGGATCTTAGGTTCCACAACCGACAACCTAGCAAGATAGGTAGCAATACTCTGAACCTCAGTGGCAAGGTGCTCCACACGGCCAGACAACTGTGCAAACTCCATTGAGAGAGAAAAAAAGAAAAATTCCTCCTCAGCAACCAGAGAAAAGAGGGGAAGAAAAAAAAATGCAACAAACAGAGTTTCCTTATTACTATTTTCCCCTTCTGTGAGTACCATATAATTTTCAGTTTTGGGCCGGTTATACTGTTATGTTTCGGTAACTGAGGAGAAATAGCAAAAAATAGCAAAAGCGGTAATACACCAGAGAGGCTGGAACCTATTGGATTGCAGTAACCTGAACTAACCACACAACTAGAAGTAGCTGTGGAGCGTTCCTACGGTGATCTTAGACGCCTCGTCACAGCCTGAGAGATAACTACACCTAAAGGCAGAATGATGAAAGCTATCTGCCCCGGAGCAGATCCCCAAAGAAAATAGGAAGCCGCCAAACATGTAATGGCGGTTAGACAAGAAGAAAGCACGGACACAGACAGAAAATAGAATGAGCAAATGCTGGGGCCCAATCTGTCTAGACAGAAAAGTACAGGAAAGAATTCTGACTGCAATCCAACAAAATCCTGACAAAAATACCAACACTTCTGATTGCCAAAAAACCTGAGCTCACACGATCTCATCCACCTAAATCAGATCTCTGGTGTAACAAAACGCTTTCAGCAAATAAAAAGTAACAAAGGAGCAAACCAAAAGTGCAGACAAAAACGGAGCACAATTGCAGTGCCAGACCCCCAAAAGGGGACAGGCTGCAGTCCACTGCAAGCAGCAAACCAACAGAGAAAATCAAACAGAGAAAAAAAAACCAGCAAACACTTATCTGAAGGAGAGCAGGAAACTAGCAGTGCTTCAAGCAAGACCAGAGGAAACAATTGATAACCGGCAAGGCTGCTGGGAACTCAGGCCACTTATATCCTACCATTCAGCGCCAACTGAAGGCCATTCAGTAATCAGTTCATTAACCTCAGAAACCACCAGAGGGAGCCCCAGCTCAGAAGCCGCCTCCAGCATATTCACAACAGGAGTGCCATACCATGACTATCTTTTTGCTTTTCCTGTCCAACCCTTTAATTTTCTTAAATTGATATTTATTTGGACTCCTCATTGGGCGGAGACATAAGAAACAATAGGTGAACTCTGCTGAGACCTCAAACACCCCTTTGCAAACAATAACGTGGCTGTTGTATCACACAACACGTTCACCCTGGTGTTCTAGTGGTGGTATCTAAAGAGACATGGAGGATGTGTGGTATCACATAAAGTGGCCATTTCTATGATATACCGGATATATTGTGTGTTTTGATATAAATACAGTGCATTTTTATGCCGACTTGGCATTTTATATACTTTGTGAGACCTGCTGACAGGCAGCAAAAAAGGGGTTAATCTTCTCCTCCCAGGTTTGATCAGGTGACCGAGCCCTTTTTACAGACAGGACAGATATTTTAAACTGTGGTTTACATGCACACGGATCACATATCAGTTGGCTTAAAATTCTGTCATTTGTAGTGAACGTGTAAAAATTTGTAGTCCATGTAAAATGGCCAGGGCATGTGGCAAGGGACGGTGAAGTGGATGTGTTGGTGATGGTGCATGCAGAGGCCGAGGCCATGAGCAAGCTGAAATTGGGCCACAACAAACACCCACATCTTCTCGCTCCACCTTCCTGTCCCAATTACTAGGGGACCACAGCAGCACACCACTATTGAACCCAGACCAGTGTCATAAGGTTGTTGGTTGGATAGTGGATAATACTTCCAGTCACTTATCCATTTATAGATTTGGGCCTCTCGCCTGGTCCACTTGAAGCGGGGCAAGATGATATTGCATGCAGCGAAGCCCAAATATTTGAGCAGTCACCGTCACACTAAGGCGACGGTGGGAACGTGTCACAAGAGGTGGACGATGATGAGACATAATTTCCATAAAGTCAGGAGGACTACCATGGTATATAAGTGGAAAACGAGGTGGTGGATGATATTATTATTATTATTATTAGTCATTTTTATAGCGCCATTTATTCCATGGTGCATTACATGAGAAAAAGGAGCATACATTGACAAGTACACTAAGCATGAGCAATACAAGGCACACCCAAGTACAGAAGGAGAGAGGACCTTTCCCCGAGGGCTCACAGTCTACATGGGATGGGTGAGGATAGCCTAGTGGAGGGTAGAGCTAGTCGTGCGGCGGTTCAGTAGACTGAGGATCACCGCAGGTTGTAGGCTTGTCAGAAGAGGTGGTTCTTCAGGTTTGTTTTGAATGTTTCCTTGGTAGACGAAAGTCTGATGTGTTTGGGGTAGAATGTTACAGATTATGGGTGAAGCATGGGAGAAGTCTTATATGCGATTGTGGGAAGAAGAGATAAGAGGGGAGTAGAGAAGGAGATCTTGAGTGGATCGAAGGTTGCATGTAGGTAAACACCGGGAGACCATGTCACAGATGTATGGAGGATACAGGTTGTAGATGGCTTTGTATGTCATACTTTTAGGGTTTAGAGAGGAGAGGCTAAGGAATAATAATAATAATCTTTATTTTAATGGTGAGACAGGTGGATTAGTCATGCAGCAGAGTTTAGGATAGATTGGAGAGGTGAAAGAGTGCTAGAGGGGAGGCCAGAGAGTAGCAGGTTGCAATAGTCGAACCGGGAGACGATGAGGGCATGCACAATCGTTTTTGTAGTTTCTTGGTCAAGGAATGCACGGATCTGTGAAATGTTTTTGAATTGTAGTCAGCATGAGGAGGCAAGGGCTTGGATATGTGGCTTGAAAGAGAGGGCAGAGTTGGGGATCACCCTGAGGCACGAGCATGCAGGACTGATGAAAGTGATCAGCCATTGACATTGATGGATAGATGTGTTGGAGGGTGTGAAGAAACCATCTTAATTTCCCAGACAACCATGTTTTTGTAAACCCACCAAAATTGACTTTTTATCTGTATATTGGCTTGTGGATTTAAGTGTTTATGTCTGGTGGGTCAAGAGTACAGTCTTGCAAGCTGATATGCTAATTGTGCATTGTATTAGAATACTAGCTTGTTGACTTCTAAACCAGTTTGAGCTATGAGGCTGAACTGAAGGACACTGGGTAAATCTAAAAATATGATCATCTGCCTTGGTTATAAAAAGACTCCAGAGACAGAGCGAGCTGTTCAGACCTCATCTCATCACACAGAGCTACCAGTCAGCCATTTTGCACAAGACTCAATGGACCAGAGACTAGAGTTGAGCGATACTTTCCGATATCCTAAAGTATCGGAATCGTAATGGTATCGCCGATATCACTAAAATATCGGCGATACCCGATACCGATACCGGAAGTCCCATGTAAGTCTATGGGAACAAAATATCGAAATTAAAAAAAAACCATTCTTGTCTTGTTGGTTAATTGTACATGAAGGAAAACAACAAAGAGTAATGTAGAATGTATTGGGGGAGGTTGAGGAGACATTAAAGGCATAGATGTTTGACCCAATCCAATGGAATAGCATTATTTATTTTTTTTTAGGAAATACGTTCGGATTGACGAACAAATTGACAATGTTCTTAACCTTTTTTCTATTTTGTCAAATATGTCTGTTTCACAACTTCCATGGTCTTCACCTTTTTAACTTTTCACACACTTTCTCCTTCATAATTTTCAGCAGCATCATCTTTCTCATCAAATTATTCTTCATCTTCACCTTCTTAATCTTCTAAAACTTCTTGCTATTCATCTTTTTGTTAACATTACTTATATTGTTCTTATTAAACAGTTATTATTCTTCATATTCTACTTCTTCATCTTCTTCCTATTCATCCTTTTCATCATATTCTTATTTGTGACAGACATTCCTGTACTTGTAATCTGTAAAACTCTGAATTTTCATCCTTCCGTTCTTGCTGTCACAAAAGATTTTAATTACAACAGTATTTGTCCGCGTTCAGTTTAGCCTGCAGCAGCATCAGGCATTTTCCAGGGGCACCACGAGGAGGAACGGACTCACCCCCATACACTGCTTAGTCTTCTTCTGCTTAGAATTTAGAGCATATATTTTGCTCTTCATTTTGGTCTTATACTTAATGTTCTTCTGCTTTTTGATCTTCTGCTTATTGTTCTTCTGTCTCTTGTTCTGTATCTTGTAGTTTGTCTTAACCTTCTTTGTCCTGTTGGTGATGGTACAAAAGCCAATGGAAGTAACGAGGACCAGCTGACTGTGCTGGAACCCGGAGGGTCAGCAGAAGGAAAAGAGCCAATGGCACAACCGAGGACCAGCTGACGTTACTGGGACACGGTTACTAAGCAGGAGGTACCTGTGCTCCAAAGCACTACCAAGGACCAGCAGACGTTGCTGGAACTCGGATACCGACATGGAGGCACCTAGGCCAAAGGCACTGCGGAGAACCAGCTGACGGTACTGGAACCCGGATGAGTAGCAGAAGGTACAAGAGCCAATGAAAGTAACGAGGACCAGCTGACTGTGCTGGAACCCGGAGGGTCAGCAGAAGGAAAAGAGCCAATGGCACAACCGAGGACCAGCTGACGTTACTGGGACACGGTTACTAAGCAGGAGGTACCTGTGCTCCAAAGCACTACCAAGGACCAGCAGACGTTGCTGGAACTCGGATACCGACATGGAGGCACCTACGCCAAAGGCACTGCGGAGAACCAGCTGACGGTACTGGAACCCGGATGGGTAGCAGAAGGTACCCATGGAAATTAAAGTTGAGGCAGCAGGACTGTTTGCTGTTCACACAGCAGGGGAACAGCTGACATTACTGAACCCCAGTAACACAGGAGCAAGTGTAGACTGTGCTAACAGCACTTCCGAGAAACAACTGGCGGTGTTGTAACCCAGGGATGAGAACAGAACATGGTGGAGGCAGCAGGACTTTTTGCTGTTCACACAGCAGGGGAACAGCTGACATTACTGAACCCCAGTAACACGGGAGCAAGTGTTAACTGTGCTAACAGCACTTCCGAGAAACAACTGGCGGTGTTGTAACCCAGGGATGAGAAGAGAACAGGGTGGAGGCAGCAGGACTATTTGCCATTCACACAGCAGGGGAACAGCTGACATTACTGAACCCCAGTAACACAGGAGCAAGTGTAGACTGTGCTAACAGCACTTCCGAGAAACAACTGGCGGTGTTGTAACCCAGGGATGAGAAGAGAACAGGGTGGAGGCAGCAGGACTATTTGCCGTTCACACAGCAGGGGAACAGCTGACATTACTGAACCCCAGTAACACAGGAGCAAGTGTTAACTGTGCTAACAGCACTTCCGAGAAACAACTGGCGGTGTTGTAACCCAGGGATGAGAACAGAACATGGTGGAGGCAGCAGGACTTTTTGCTGTTCACACAGCAGGGGAACAGCTGACATTACTGAACCCCAGTAACACGGGAGCAAGTGTTAACTGTGCTAACAGCACTTCCGAGAAACAACTGGCGGTGTTGTAACCCAGGGATGAGAAGAGAACAGGGTGGAGGCAGCAGGACTATTTGCCATTCACACAGCAGGGGAACAGCTGACATTACTGAACCCCAGTAACACAGGAGCAAGTGTAGACTGTGCTAACAGCACTTCCGAGAAACAACTGGCGGTGTTGTAACCCAGGGATGAGAAGAGAACAGGGTGGAGGCAGCAGGACTATTTGCCGTTCACACAGCAGGGGAACAGCTGACATTACTGAACCCAGTAACACAGGAGCAAGTGTTAACTGTGCTAACAGCACTTCCGAGAAACAACTGGCGGTGTTGTAACCCAGGGATGAGAAGAGAACAGGGTGGAGGCAGCAGGACTATTTGCCGTTCACACAGCAGGGGAACAGCTGACATTACTGAACCCAGTAACACAGGAGCAAGTGTTAACTGTGCTAACAGCACTTCCGAGAAACAACTGGCGGTGTTGTAACCCAGGGATGAGAACAGAACATGGTGGAGGCAGCAGGACTTTTTGCCGTTCACACAGCAGGGAACAGCTGACATTACTGAACCCCAGTAACACAGGAGCAAGTGTTAACTGTGCTAACAGCACTTCGAGAAACAACTGGCGGTGTTGTAACCCAGGGATGAGAAGAGAACAGGGTGGAGGCAGCAGGACTATTTGCCATTCACACAGCAGGGGAACAGCTGACATTACTGAACCCCAGTAACACAGGAGCAAGTGTAGACTGTGCTAACAGCACTTCCGAGAAACAACTGGCGGTGTTGTAACCCAGGGATGAGAAGAGAACAGGGTGGAGGCAGCAGGACTATTTGCCGTTCACACAGCAGGGGAACAGCTGACATTACTGAACCCCAGTAACACAGGAGCAAGTGTTAACTGTGCTAACAGCACTTCCGAGAAACAACTGGCGGTGTTGTAACCCAGGGATGAGAAGAGAACAGGGTGGAGGCAGCAGGACTATTTGCCGTTCACACAGCAGGGGAACAGCTGACATTACTGAACCCCAGTAACACAGGAGCAAGTGTTAACTGTGCTAACAGCACTTCCGAGAAACAACTGGCGGTGTTGTAACCCAGGGATGAGAACAGAACATGGTGGAGGCAGCAGGACTTTTTGCCGTTCACACAGCAGGGGAACAGCTGACATTACTGAACCCCAGTAACACAGGAGCAAGTGTTAACTGTGCTAACAGCACTTCCGAGAAACAACTGGCGGTGTTGTAACCCAGGGATGAGAAGAGAACAGGGTGGAGGCAGCAGGACTATTTGCCATTCACACAGCAGGGGAACAGCTGACATTACTGAACCCCAGTAACACAGGAGCAAGTGTAGACTGTGCTAACAGCACTTCCGAGAAACAACTGGCGGTGTTGTAACCCAGGGATGAGAAGAGAACAGGGTGGAGGCAGCAGGACTATTTTGCCGTTCACACAGCAGGGGAACAGCTGACATTACTGAACCCCAGTAACACAGGAGCAAGTGTTAACTGTGCTAACAGCACTTCCGAGAAACAACTGGCGGTGTTGTAACCCAGGGATGAGAACAGAACATGGTGGAGGCAGCAGGACTTTTTGCTGTTCACACAGCAGGGGAACAGCTGACATTACTGAACCCCAGTAACACGGGAGCAAGTGTTAACTGTGCTAACAGCACTTCCGAGAAACAACTGGCGGTGTTGTAACCCAGGGATGAGAAGAGAACAGGGTGGAGGCAGCAGGACTATTTGCCATTCACACAGCAGGGGAACAGCTGACATTACTGAACCCCAGTAACACAGGAGCAAGTGTAGACTGTGCTAACAGCACTTCCGAGAAACAACTGGCGGTGTTGTAACCCAGGGATGAGAAGAGAACAGGGTGGAGGCAGCAGGACTATTTGCCGTTCACACAGCAGGGGAACAGCTGACATTACTGAACCCCAGTAACACAGGAGCAAGTGTTAACTGTGCTAACAGCACTTCCGAGAAACAACTGGCGGTGTTGTAACCCAGGGATGAGAAGAGAACAGGGTGGAGGCAGCAGGACTATTTGCCGTTCACACAGCAGGGGAACAGCTGACATTACTGAACCCCAGTAACACAGGAGCAAGTGTTAACTGTGCTAACAGCACTTCCGAGAAACAACTGGCGGTGTTGTAACCCAGGGATGAGAACAGACATGGTGGAGGCAGCAGGACTTTTTGCCGTTCACACAGCAGGGGAACAGCTGACATTACTGAACCCCAGTAACACAGGAGCAAGTGTTAACTGTGCTAACAGCACTTCCGAGAAACAACTGGCGGTGTTGTAACCCAGGGATGAGAAGAGAACAGGGTGGAGGCAGCAGGACTATTTGCCATTCACACAGCAGGGAACAGCTGACATTACTGAACCCCAGTAACACAGGAGCAAGTGTAGACTGTGCTAACAGCACTTCCGAGAAACAACTGGCGGTGTTGTAACCCAGGGATGAGAAGAGAACAGGGTGGAGGCAGCAGGACTTTTTGCCGTTCACACAGCAGGGGAACAGCTGACATTACTGAACCCCAGTAACACGGAGCAAGTGTTAACTGTGCTAACAGCACTTCCGAGAAACAACTGGCGGTGTTGTAACCCAGGGATGAGAAGAGAACAGGGTGGAGGCAGCAGGACTATTTGCCGTTCACACAGCAGGGGAACAGCTGACATTACTGAACCCCAGTAACACAGGAGCAAGTGTTAACTGTGCTAACAGCACTTCCGAGAAACAACTGGCGGTGTTGTAACCCAGGGATGAGAAGAGAACAGGGTGGAGGCAGCAGGACTATTTGCCGTTCACACAGCAGGGAACAGCTGACATTACTGAACCCCAGTAACACAGGAGCAAGTGTTAACTGTGCTAACAGCACTTCCGAGAAACAACTGGCGGTGTTGTAACCCAGGGATGAGAACAGAACATGGTGGAGGCAGCAGGACTTTTTGCTGTTCACACAGCAGGGGAACAGCTGACATTACTGAACCCCAGTAACACGGGAGCAAGTGTTAACTGTGCTAACAGCACTTCCGAGAAACAACTGGCGGTGTTGTAACCCAGGGATGAGAAGAGAACAGGGTGGAGGCAGCAGGACTATTTGCCATTCACACAGCAGGGGAACAGCTGACATTACTGAACCCCAGTAACACAGGAGCAAGTGTAGACTGTGCTAAAGCACTTCCGAGAAACAACTGGCGGTGTTGTAACCCAGGGATGAGAAGAGAACAGGGTGGAGGCAGCAGGACTATTTGCCTTCACACAGCAGGGGAACAGCTGACATTACTGAACCCCAGTAACACAGGAGCAAGTGTAACTGTGCTAACAGCACTTCCGAGAAACAACTGGCGGTGTTGTAACCCAGGGATGAGAAGAGAACAGGGTGGAGGCAGCAGGACTATTTGCCGTTCACACAGCAGGGGAACAGCTGACATTACTGAACCCCAGTAACACAGGAGCAAGTGTTAACTGTGCTAACAGCACTTCCGAGAAACAACTGGCGGTGTTGTAACCCAGGGATGAGAAGAGAACAGGGTGGAGGCAGCAGGACTTTTTGCCGTTCACACAGCAGGGGAACAGCTGACATTACTGAACCCCAGTAACACGGAGCAAGTGTTAACTGTGCTAACAGCACTTCCAAGAACAACTGGCGGTGTTGAACCCAGGGTAAGGAGGGGTGAGAGCGGACATTTGCCATTCACACAGCGGAACAGCGCATTACTGAACCCAGTAAACAGAGCAATGAATGTGCTACAGCACTTCCGAGAAAAACGGCGGGTTGTACCCAGGATAGAAGAGAACGGTGGAGCACAGACTTGCCGTTCACACAGCAGGGGACACTGACATTACTGAACCCATAACAAGGAGCAAGTGTAACTGTCTAACAGCATTCGAAAACACTGGCGGTGTGTAACCCAGGATGAGAAGACAGGGTGAGGCAGCAGACTTTGCGTTCCACAGCAGGGAACATGACATTACTGAACCCCGTAACACGGAGAAGTGTTAACTTGCACACCTTCGAAACAACTGGCGTGTTGAACCAGTGAGACGAACATGGTGGAGGCAGCAGATTTTTGCGTACACAGAGGAACACTGACATTATGACCCAGTAACACGGAGCAATGTTACTGTGCTAACAGCACTTCCGAGAAACAACTGCGTGTTGTAACCAGGGATGAGAGAGACAGGTGGAGGCAGCAGACTATTTGCCTTCACACAGCAGGGAACAGCTGACATTACTGAACCCCAGTAACACAGGAGCAGTGTAACTGTGCTAACAGCACTCCGAGAAACAACTGCGGTGTTGTAACCAGGGATGAGAAGAACAGGGTGGGGCAGCAGGACTTTTGCGTCACACAGCAGGGGAACAGCTGACATTACTGAACCCCAGTAACACAGGAGCAAGTGTAACTGTGCTAACAGCACTTCCGAGAACAACTGGCGGTGTTGTAACCCAGGATGAGAACAGAACAGGTGGAGGCGCAGGACTTTTTGCTGTTCACACAGCAGGGAACAGCTGACATTACTGAACCCAGTACACGGACAAGTGTTAACTGTGTAACAGCACTTCCGAGAACACTGGCGGGTTTAACCCAGGGATGAGAAGAGAACAGGTGAGGCAGCAGGACTATTTGCATTCACACAGCAGGGAACAGCTGACATTACTGAACCCCAGTAACACGGAGCAAGTGTAACTGTGCTAACAGCACTTCCGAGAAACAACTGGCGGTGTTGTAACCGATGAGAAAGAACAGGGTGGAGGCAGCAGACTATTTGCCGTTCACACAGCAGGGGAACAGCTGACATTACTGAACCCAGTAACACAGGAGCAAGTGTACTGTGCTAACAGCACTTCCGAGAAACAACTGGCGGTGTTGTAACCCAGGGATGAGAAGAGAACAGGGTGGAGGCAGCAGGACTATTTGCCGTTCACACAGCAGGGGAACAGCTGACATTACTGAACCCCAGTAACACAGGAGCAAGTGTTAACTGTGCTAACAGCACTTCCGAGAAACAACTGGCGGTGTTGTAACCCAGGGATGAGAAGAGAACAGGGTGGAGGCAGCAGGACTATTTGCCGTTCACACAGCAGGGGAACAGCTGACATTACTGAACCCCAGTAACACGGGAGCAAGTGTTAACTGTGCTAACAGCACTTCCAAGCAACAACTGGCGGTGTTGGAGCCCAGGGTCAAGGAGGGTGTAGGCATAAATATTGAGTTATTGCCTTGTTACGTGGCCATTGCAAATGTATGTACTTCAAACAAGAATAAATGAAGTTTTACTACAACAATAAAATGATAAATTTCAATTACAAGAATAGAAAAATATTTATACTTGACAGTCCTCTGTGGTTGATAACGTTTAATGGCTAACTGAAAATATGGTAACAAATTCAAAGCTTTCGAGACTACTCAGGTGTCTTCATCAGGCTAAGAGTAAAGCCAAAAATGAAGAATCACATATTTCTACACACAACAGGACACAGGAATAGCTAAGACAAGTGAGGGAGGGACAAGTGAGGGGAGACCGGCAACAAAAAGGAGAACAAGGATGAATTATCAGCGCACACAATCACAGATAAATTAATGAATTTAGCTGTGGCAAAAGACTTTTGTATGCCCGCCCGGTCATAGCATCATGGATATGGAATTACTGTTATTAAAATATAACTTCAAATATGAGAAACGTACAAAGGTTTCAGAATATAAGCTCATCATGACCTTTGACACTGTTAGTGATGGAATGAATAGATCACATGGATTTATGTCATTCTATATCAATTAAGGAATCTGCGTCTATGCCCTTCCAGGGTCATGAAAACCCCAAAAAATACACCAATGAGAGGGCAATCAAACTTTCTATCCTTATCTAGGAACTGTTTGAATATTTATGTTCATCCCTGTGAGATAATTACAGTTCTGATACACGTCACTTACTTGTCTTACCTATTGCAATATTCCTGTGTCCTGTTGTGTATAGAAATATGTGATGCTTAACTTTTTTTAGTTAGTCTTTCCCTGATGAAGAGACGTGAGTAGCCTTGAAAGCTTGCAATTTGTTTCCATCTTTTCAGTTATCCATAAAAAGGTATGAACCACTGCTGACTCTGAAGTCTAAATATTTTTCTATCTACTGGCTAACACGGTACAAAGATACACATGTTTTCTAATTTCAAGAAGGAAAAATAAAGAAAATACAAATATAAACGCATATATGCACATGCCAAAAATAAATGGAACAACACAACACCCAAAAAATTGGTAACAAAATATAGTGTTGTACATTTAAGAATAAAAGTACATTTTTTTTTTTATGAATAATGCTTAAGGAACGCAATGTTAAACTATAACATAGTGAAGACAATGGATTTTGTAATAGTCACTCATCATCATCATCGCAAATTTTATGTGACAGTCACAGACAATTTAATTATTTAAGTTCATAAAATCGTAACTTTCTATAGCATGTATGACATGTCCAGCATGGACTCATCAATGTGATTGATGACACAATAATGTACAATAAAAAATAACCATTTAAAAAAACATTAGGCATTGTTTGTCACAATTTAAGTGTGTGCCTGCAAGTGTAGGTGAAACAAAGGCTACGGATAGCAAAGGTATATTCTATGTCTGTATCACACAGTGGACAGCCTCTGATGGGTAATGCCGATGTTATACTGTACGTCAATAAAGTCTGCGGCTGAAATCATGCATTTTTTGCTTGTAGAGTGTTGAAGAGGGTAAAAGAATGTCTGTTTGCGCAAAGCTTTATCCGTCAACACTACCTTCCTACTGTCACGCGTAGGGTAGGGTAGCGTGTGGCAATTAGCTGACTATCAAATGTGAGGTTAGGCTGCGTTATTGCGCACTAGGGACGCCAAAAAAAATACAGCAGTAAGAATTTAATGTGTAATACTACACCTATGACAAACCCAAAAATTACGTTCCCTCTTTAACAATGTACAAGACTAACAAGCCTAATGGTTGACGCTGACTTAATTGAGATACAGTATTACATCAACATTGTCCATGAGTAACTATGCACTGTGATACCTATATACCAGTATTAATTTATATCTCTTGTGGTTGTTTCAACAGCACTTGCAGGTATAAGTACCTATTGTCAGTATGCATGATGCACTTTCTAGATGTAATAATTTATTATTGGACATTATTACCATGTTTACATGCTGGCCATTTCATATATGGTGTTTGAAGTTACAGTTGGCATCAGTATGTGTATTTTATAATGTCTCTCATAAATAAAACTCGTCATGATGATGATGAGGATGTAATGATTCGTACATCCATTGAGTGCATTATCTTACAGGTACAGATAAAGTTCCTTTAAAAGCATTAATTCATAAGTCTGAAATGTACTTTTATGCATTAATTTAAAAATGTGAAGAGTAGACTATGTTTTATTTTTTGTTACCATTTCTAATAGACATGTGCAGATATGCGCTGTGATGACAAATTATTATTTGTCCATATTTTTCTTAAAAATTTATCATTCTAGGCCTGCAAAACTTCACAATTTCATGTTTTCAGCATAACAAGCAGGGTGACGGCTCTTCCCTATTTGGAGCATGTTGGTCATGTGTTTTTCTGTCCATGTGTCGGGAACAGGACACTTCTTGCCGTTGACACAGCAGGGGAACAGCTGGCGTTACTGAACCCCACTAACAGTAGAGCTTGTGTTTTGTTCTGTGGACACGACACTTCTGAGCAGCAACTGGCAGTGTTGGAGCCCAGGGAGTAGAGTTCAGGTGGTAGAAAGATGAACATAACAGGAGACATGGATAACGTTGCGAACCAGTTATTTAATCTGAAAACGGACAGACAAATTCTGGCGAGATCCATGCCTTGTTCATTTTCAGAAAAGTAAGCCGGTCTACATTATCGGAGGATAGTCGCATGCGACGGTCTGTTAGTACACCACCTGCAGCACTAAAGACGCGCTCCGATAATACACTGGCAGCAGGGCAAGCCAGCACCTCCAATGCATACTGGCTAAGCTCTGGCCATGTATCCAGCTTAGAGACCCAAAACTTGAATGGGGAAGAGCCATCTGGGAGTACACTGAGAGGCAAAGCCAAGTAGTCTGTCACCATCTGACGGATACGTTGCCTCCCGCTGACTGGAGCCCTCTCGGATGGTGTAGACATTTTGGCGCTGCCACAAAACTTTGCCACATTTTGAACATACTGGTCTTTCCCTGTGCAGAGGCACTGCGTGTGCTCCCTCTTGTTGCAGAGCTCTCTACACTGCCTCGACGCACAGAGCTGCTTTGTAAAGCAGTAGCAGCAGCAGTGCTCTCGGCAGTAAGGTAGAACATTAGGGATTGCACCAGTGTGTCTTGGTACTCCCGCATTTTACGCTCCCGGTTCAACGGTGTGATGAGGCTTTTGACGTTGTCCCGGTAGCGAGGGTCTAGGAGGGTGTACACCCAATAATCAGACGTCGTGAGAATGTGGGCGATGCGGCGGTCGTTTCTTAGGCACTGCAGCATGAAATCAACCATGTGCTGCAGACTCCCAACTGGCAAAGAAACGCTGTCCTCTGCAAGAGGCGTTATCTCTGCCTGCTCTGCATCACCCCACCCTCGCTCTACATACTGACTAGAGCGTTGTGTACCTCCCTCTGGAGCGATGTCTTCCTCCTCCATTGACTCTCCTCCTCATCCTCCTCACAAAGTGAGCCCTGCCCAGCCCTTTGTGAGGAACCACGTTGCGCTGACTTTCCAGAAGGTGATGGAATTTGTGACTCCTCATCCTCCACCTCTTCCAAAACCTCATCCCTTATTGCTTGCAGTGTTTTTTGAAGCAGGCAGATAAGGGGGACAGTCAGGCTGACTAGTGCATCATCTGCACTCGCCATCCGCGTTGACTCATCAAACGCACGCAAAACGTGGCACATGTCCTTCATAGTGGCCCACTCATTAATGGTGAAGTGTGGACGGCGCAAATTGCGTGTTGATTGCGCCTGATGCAGCTGATACTCCATAACTGCTGGCTGCTGCTCACACAACCGCTCCAACATATGTAACGTTGAATTCCACCTGGTGGATACGTCACATATGATGCGATGTTCAGGAAGGCGCAATCTGCGTTGCAGAGCTGCAATGCGCGATCTGGCCATGCTGGAACGTCGCAAGTGAGCGCACTCTAGGCGGACCTTGTGCAGCAGTGCATCAAGATCCGGATAGTCCCTCAAAAAACTCTGCACGACCAAGTTGAGCACATGTGCCAGACATGGTATGTGAGTGAGGTTGCCAAGGCCCAGAGCTGCCACCAGATTTCGGCCATTGTCACACACTACCAAACCTGGCTGGAGATTCGCTGGCAAAAAACCACACGTCGCTCTCCTGCTTGATGGCATTCCAGACCTCCTGCGCTGTGTGGCTTCGATTCCCCATGGGAATTAATTTCAGAACGGCCTGTTGCCGTTTGGCCACGGCTGTGCTCATATCGGTCGCATCAGGTAAGCGTCCACGGGTCCATGTGGAGGTAGACCGTGACGGCTCCTGCAGCGATGATTCTGAGGAACTGGAGTAGGAGGAGGAGTCAATGTGGACAGACTTGATTCCGGCAATCCTTGGAGTTGGCAGAACACGTACAGCGCCACTCGCAAGATCTGTACCCGGCTCCACAACATTCACCCAATGGGCAGTGAGTGAAAGGTATCGTCCCTGGCCATGGGTACTGGTCCACGCATCGGTGGTCAGGTGGACCTTGCTACTGACGGCGTTTAGTAGCGCATGTTTAATTTTTGCCTCAACATGCTTTTGCAGACCAGGGACGGCTTGCCTGCTGAAATAAAATCGGCTGGGCACATTGTATTGTGGGACTGCCAATGCCATTAATTCACGGAAACTGTCAGTCTCCACCAGCCTGAATGACAGCATTTCAAGGGACAGGAGTTTTGCAATGACAGCATTCAGAGCCTGTGCTCGTGGATGGTTTGCCGAGTATGGCCGTCTTTTATCCCATGCCTGTGCTACCGATGGCTGTTTTGTGGCCTGGGTGTGTGAGGATGACAGGGAACTTGCACCTGTGGGTGGAATAACACTGTGTCTCTGGACAACAGTGACAGAGGTTCTTCCATGGCGATCCTTTGAGGAAGCCTTACCAGCTGTGTGTGAACTGGAGGAAGAGGCTCCAACAGGAGCTGAAGATGTAGGTGCTGCTGTAGGTTGGCCTACATCTCCAGTGTGTCTTTGTAACTCAACAAAGTGCTTTGACCGCACATGTTTCCACATATTTGTTGTATTAAGGTTACTGACACTTTTACCTCTTTTAATTTTTTGATTACACAGCTTGCATTTGACATAGCAAATATCATCTGCAACTGTATCAAAAAGGACCACGCAGAGCAAGTCCTGGGAGCGCCCGGTTTGGCTGTTGGAAGAGAACTGCTCCGAACGGGTGCCAAACTGGAGGCTACAGGCAAGCGAGTCTGCAGCCTACCTCTCCCTACTGTTTGGACCGTTGGGGCAATCTCTTCCTCAGAGCTGCTCCCACCACCTTCCTGTTCCTCACGCCATGTTGGGTCTTGGACCTCATCATCTCCACCACTACCCTCTTCCAACACCTGCTGTTGTTGGGTGGTCTGGCCAGCACCATGCTCAACAGAAACTGGCAACTGAGTCTCATCATCATCAGATGCGTTCTGCGGTGTGCTGACCATCGGCACTGGCTCACCCGCCTCTTCAGATTCAGAGAGACACAGCTGTTGCGCATCACTGCATACTGCCTCTTCTTCACATTCCAGAATGCTGCTTGGCTGGGCCCCTGTTTCCAAGCCAACAGATTCTGAGAACAGAAGCAGAGACTCAGCTGGCTCCTGTACAGAGCTCTCTGACTGCCTGGGCAATTTGGCAGGCGGTGAAGAGACTGATGGTTGTTCAACAGTGCTGTGGTCCTGAGAGGAGGTGGAAGGTATTGAAGTCGATGCATTGGCTGCCATCCAACCAACAACGGCTTCAATTTGTTCTTCACGCAGCAGGGGGGTACGCTGAGCTCCTACAAAAGTGCGCATAAAGGAACGCTCACGGGGAAAACTGGTGGATGCTGTGTCACTGGGTGCGGCAGCAGCCACAGAATCCCACGTCCTCTCCCTGCTGCAAATCCATGGCCTCGACCACGACCACGTGCCTTACTCACTGACTTCTTCATCTTGGTAGATTGATAAAGAAAGTCAGAAAAGTTAAGGCCTAAGTGTGGTTATTCCTCACAGACTACAGTGAACCCTGCAGACAACTGTTCAGTATCTGTGAAAGGCCCCTTTGTGTAGTTCTATAGTGTTTGCAACCAATGTATTGTATACGGATGGAAGCGCGTCACACTAATAGATTAGTTTTTTTTCCACTAAAATGGAGCAGCACCAATTAGAGAAAAATGTGAAGGATGAGGCAGTGACACACGCTCAGCAGACTACAACCGGCAGTGGTTGAAGTACAAACTGGAGCGTAATCTGCACTCACAAAATGAAAAGCTCACAGACTACAGTGAACACTGAAACACAACTATTCACTATCTGTGAAAAGCTCCTTTGTGTAGTTCTATAGTGTTTGCAACCAATGTATTGTATACGGATGGAAGCGCGTCACACTAATAGATTAGTTTTTTTTTCCACTAAAATGGAGCAGCACCAATTAGAGAAAAATGTGAAGGATGAGGCAGTGACACACGCTCAGCAGACTACAACGGCAGTGGTTGAAGAACTAACTGGAGCGTGATCTGCACTCAAAAAATCAAACCTCACAGACTGCAGTGAACACTGAAACACAACTATTCACTATCTGTGAAAAGCTCCTTTGTGTAGTTCTATAGTGTTTGCAACCAATGTATTGTATACGGATGGAAGCGCGTCACACTAATAGATTAGATTTTTTTCCACTAAAATGGAGCAGCACCAATTAGAGAAAAATGTGAAGGATGAGGCAGTGACACACGCTCAGCAGACTACAACCGGCAGTGGTTGAAGAACTAACTGGAGCGTGATCTGCACTCAAAAATCAAAACCTCACAGACTGCAGTGAACACTGAAACACAACTATTCACTATCTGTGAAAAGCTCCTTTGTGTAGTTCTATAGTGTTTGCAACCAATGTATTGTATACGGATGGAAGCGCGTCACACTAATAGATTAGTTTTTTTTCCACTAAAATGGAGCAGCACCAATTAGAGAAAAATGTGAAGGATGAGGCAGTGACACACGCTCAGCAGACTACAACCGGCAGTGGTTGAAGAACTAACTGGAGCGTGATCTGCACTCAAAAAATCAAAACCTCACAGACTGCAGTGAACACTGAAACACAACTATTCACTATCTGTGAAAAGCTCCTTTGTGTAGTTCTATAGTGTTTGCAACCAATGTATTGTATACGGATGGAAGCGCGTCACACTAATAGATTAGTTTTTTTTCCACTAAAATGGAGCAGCACCAATTAGAGAAAAATGTGAAGGATGAGGCAGTGACACACGCTCAGCAGACTACAACCGGCAGTGGTTGAAGAACTAACTGGAGCGTGATCTGCACTCAAAAAATCAAAACCTCACAGACTGCAGTGAACACTGAAACACAACTATTCACTATCTGTGAAAAGCTCCTTTGTGTAGTTCTATAGTGTTTGCAACCAATGTATTGTATACGGATGGAAGCGCGTCACACTAATAGATTAGATTTTTTTCCACTAAAATGGAGCAGCACCAATTAGAGAAAAATGTGAAGGATGAGGCAGTGACACACGCTCAGCAGACTACAAACCGGCAGTGGTTGAAGAACTAACTGGAGCGTGATCTGCACTCAAAAAATCAAAACCTCACAGACTGCAGTGAACACTGAAACACAACTATTCACTATCTGTGAAAAGCTCCTTTGTGTAGTTCTATAGTGTTTGCAACCAATGTATTGTATACGGATGGAAGCACGTCACACTAATAGATTTGATTTTTTTCTAATATAATGGAGCTGCACCAATTCCACTAAATAAAATAAAAAAAAAGAGTCAGTGACACGTGCAGATGCCTACAAACAGCGGTGGATGCAGAGCAAACTGCAGCGTCACCTGCACTGTCACACACACACCTTGCACAGAGCTGTTAAAACAACACTGGCAAAATGAAGCTTTACACAGCGGTTGGTAAACTAGCCTGCCTCAAGCACAGTAGTACACAAAATCGCAATATGTAACTGTCCCTCAGAGTTAGCAGAGTAGCGTTCTGTCCCTTACTGAGTTCACAGCACAGTGACGCTAAAATGGCGGCGGCGCCTTTTATAGTGCATTCTGACATCATTTCAGCAGCCAATCACAGCCATGCCATTAGTTAAGATGACCGCAGCATTACAGGATGTGCCCACACTTCGTAGGATTCCTCATTGGCTGACTAAAATCACATTGCCTCTCAAAGAATTATGGGAACTTCCGATTCCGGTATACGATATGGGAAAAGTATCGGAATTAAGTATCGGAATTCCGATAACGCGAATATCGGCCGATACCCGATACTTGCGGTATCGGAATGCTCAACACTACCAGAGACAGGACTGCAGCTAATTCATCATGGCACTATCACTAGGGACACGGATCTATGATTCTAAGGGAGACAACCTAGGAGTTTTCGGCTCCGGTTGGAAGGACACAGATCTGATCCAGTGACCATCTCTGAACCATGGATATGTTTGGAGGAAAGCCAGGTTTTGGGACCCCCTGGTCGCCTGGTTCCATGGAGATGGTCGGATAAGCCAGGTGGTGACTCTCGTGTCAACTGGCTTTGGACCTTGTATGGACAGTATGGACTGTCACCTCCCTACGCTTGTCGTTATCTCTTCTCTGTGTGTATATCACATGGGGAATAGCAACCCTGGGAGCTGTCATGTTGTGTCAACTGTCTTTGGGTCTTCATCGGACTCTATGGACTGTTCTCGGTCATCTCCCTACGCTTGTCAATATCTCTTCTCTGTGTGTATATCACAGGTGGAATATCGACTCTGGGAGCTTTGACGTAACATCTACCGTTATCCAGGTGAGTCAGCGGAAGGGTTATACCCTGTAATGTGCACCATGTTGGGGGTAATTGTTGGTATTGTTCTGTTTGCTATTGGGTATTGTGGTTCAATAAAGTTTTACCACACTGTTTTACCCTTACCTGTGTTGTCTGTGTAGTATGTTGTCCACGGGGAGATAGAGCGGGCATTCAGTGGTATGGGCACTGGTCCATGCAGTCTTTCTACAGGCAGCCAGGCCAGCGGACAAGAGCACCCACTGACCCCGTTTCTCCACAGATGGGTAGAGTGAGATGGGTGAAAGATGATGAATTCTGTTTCGTCCGTGTTCAGTTATAGAAAGCGAGCCGAAAAGAAGGATGAAAAAGCGGACAGTCATTGTGGCATTTTCGTCAAGAAGGAGGTGATATCAGGTCCTACAGATAGGTAGATCTGCGTGTCTTCGGCATAGAGCTGATATTGCAAACCATGGGATTCTATGCGCTGTCACAAGCCAAAGGTGTAGATGGAGAAGAGTAGTGGTCCTAGACCTGAGCCTTGGGGAACACCGACAGACAGGGGGCGAGGTGAGGAGGTGGTGTGGGAAAGGGAGACACTGAATGTTCCAGTAACACCAACACAACGGAAGTTGGCAGAACAACTGTTCCCCAGTCTAGTTGTTTTTTAAAGACTCTGCCAATAACCCCAAACAGTCCATTTGTACCACCTGCCATGCCCACATCACCAGGGCTAGCAAAAATACCAGCCACCACCAGCATGATCAGGCACATGGTAGCAAAGCACCCAACTTTTCTGGCCAAACTCCAAGGTCCAGGAACAGTGTCTGTGGGTGACATCACTGCTTCTTCAGCTGTTGTGCATGGAAGCCAATCCCCTTTCCATGGTGCATGCGAAGATGCCTCCTGCCCTGCATCTGTCGTTGCACACACTCAACTAGCACCATCAACAAGCAAGTACATGTCCTTGCCCTGCGCAGCGTTCATTTGTCCCTATCCCATTCCTTGGAACGCAACCTCAAATATGTAGTCATTGGAACTCAAGCGGAAATACCCAGCAAATGCCCCACAGGCCACACTACTAAATTCCCACATTTCTCGACTGCTTGTGCTCTAAATGTTGCCTTTTAGGCTTGTGGAGATGGAAGATTTCCACAACATTATTGCGGCGGCCGTCCCAAAGCACTAGGTCCACAGCCACCACTGTTTCACACGCAGTGCCGTCCCGGAATTACACAAGTACATGTCCCACAACATTACCCGGGCCCTCAAGCATGCGGTTACTGGGAAAGTCCACCTAACCATGGACATGTGGACAATTGCTTGTGGGCAGGGATGGTACATCTCGTTGATGGCACACTGGGTTAACATAGTGGAAGCTGGGACCCAGTCAGACCTTGTGAGACCATGTCACAGATGTACGAAAGAGACAGGTTGTGGATGGCTTTGTCTGTCATAGTTAGGGCTTTGAACTGTAACCTATGGGCAAAAGGAAGCCAGTGAAGGGCCTGGTAGAGAGGAGAGGCTGTGGAATGACGGTACTTTGGATGGAACACGTCCTCATGACGCTGAGGATTGGGGGCCCTATGTCAATCTGGGTTGCCCCCACAATCTACAGCTCCTGCACCTCCTCCTCCTCTTCAGCCTCCATTCCTGAAATGACACATCAGTCACAAGCTGAAAGCCCTGCAGCACTGCCTCAGCCAAGCGTCAATAAACTGTGCTGAAGCCAATATGCTTAGGTGACTCACCGCACAATGATGAAGAGTTGTAGACAGCTCTGAAAGAGCAAGCAGATCTGTGGCTGACACCACTGAACCTACACCCAGGCATGGTCGTGTGTGCCAATGGGCGGAACCTGTTGTCGGCTCTGAGGCGAGGTGAGCTCACACACGTACCATTCCCGGCCCATGTGCTAAAACCTCGTTATTCAACAGTTTCTCAAAACCTACCCGGAGCTGCCAGATCTGCTTGTGAAGTATGCCGCCTGTGTGCCCATTTTAGAAAGTCAGCTACAGTTTCAGCCGCACTTGCCATGCTTCTGCAGCGTTTGCAGCTTCCGGCTCACCGACTGGTGTGTTATGTCGCAAGTATTGGAACTCTACACTGCATAAGTTGGAAAGGATTTGTGAGCAGAAGAGGGCAGTTGTTGACTACCAACATCAACATTGCCGGTGGTATTCTGTTCAGACTCCACACATAAGACTTCAGGAGTGGACATGGATGTCCGACATATGTAACATCCTCCAAAACTTTGAGTACTCCACCAAGATGGTGAGCAGCGATGATGCTATAATTAGGGTCACCATCCCGCTTCTCTGTGTTCTAATAATAATAATAATCGTTATTTGTATAGCGCCAACATATTCCACAACGCTTTACAGTTTAACAGTTTCAAACAGTACAGTCATAAATAACAAAGTTAACAATAATACAATAATTAAAGCAAAATAAAAAGACCCTACTCATGAGAGCTTACAATCTACAATGAGGTGGGGGAGATACAAAGTACAGGTTTGTGTTTACAATGATGGTCCAGCCATCTTGAGGGAGTGGGGGGTAGATAGATAAAGTGAATTGGCTACACACACTTACACATAAAATGACTTTGATTAGGGAACGTGATAGGTTGCTCAGAACAAATGTGTTTTGAAGGAGCGCCTAAAACTGTGCAAGTTGTGGCTAGTAGGGTTGAGCATTCCATAGGATTGTCCCAGCGAAGGAGAGTTTTTCATTCGGGAGCGTAAGTTACGGATTAGTGCAGAGTAATGAGCGGCGAGCACCAAAAACTTCGGGATCGAACAGATTGGAATACTCAGGTACTCGGACAGAACAACGAGCCAGTGTAAGCCTATGGGAGACCTGAGCATTTTTGCCACGATCCCTCCGTGGGTACTTTTAAGGTCTAAATGCATCTGAAAATGATGGAAATACTGCTCAAATTACACCAGGACATCATGGGGTTCGCCCTGGAAGCATTCCTGACTCCTAGTTCACAGCTTTAAACAATGTTGTCAGTTTCATGTCATTTTTACGATGCACCAAAAAACATACCAAAACGAAACCAAAACTGATTTTGCTGGGAAATATGTTAAGGTACATCCTTTCCAGTTAATGACTTGTATGTAAGGCAAAATAATTAACCCCAGATCAAATGTTCCTCCCCACTTGCGCTATATGAAACGCAGCATTTTTTAAGCATTTTTCTACTTGAATATTGTTTTAAACCAAAACAAATGCATTCACTGGGAAATGTCATTGTAACATTTAACAACCCTAGCTGGCCATGTGGTGTGTGACACATAAGCAGACACATCTTGATTCCTTTATGAAGGAGGGACTCAAAGTCACTGAGCCTATTTTTACAGGGGCATCAGGCAGCATTAATCTGCTTAAAGGGCCATTATTAAACAGTGGGTCTCCTAAACTGTTACAGCCTATGCAGTGAGTGGATGGGCTGCCAAGAATTACGACGCGACCCAACACCTCTTTCACTAGATGTCCAGGATGGCTTCCATAAAAAATGTTGCATTGACTGCAAGGCCTGCCCTGCTACAAAGTCATATGCACCCCAATAAGACTTTGAACCAACATACTGGATGGGCCTAGGATAATCCACTTCACATTATTCATTTTTTCCTCCCATTTTGTGTTCTTATTCATTGACTGCAAGGCCTGCCCTGCTACCAAAGAATAAATAATGACGTGCACTCAGCCTTATATAGTTAGGTGCTGGTTGTAATGGACCAGTGGTCCTACAAATCAAGATAATGAATACACCGCACTCTAAGAGACAATGTATGATGCTTGAAAATTGTGTTTTATTACAAACTAGGCAACATATTAGGACAAAAATGAAAAAGCGATCTTTAACGTTTCGGCTCCAACCGAGCCTTTATCAAAATATCGCTGTAAAACAAAAACATAGGAACATGTCCTAATATGTTGCCTAGTTTGTAATAAAACACAATTTTCAAGCATCATACTTTGTCTCTTAGAGTGCGGTGTATTCATTATCTTGCCCTGCTACCAAGTCATATGTACCCAATGTACTGAATGGGCCCAGGAAAAGCCCCTTCACATTATTAATTTTGTCCTCCCATTCTGTTTTTTTTGCATTGACTGCAAGGCCTGCCCTGCTACAAAGTCATATGCATCCCAATAAGCCTTTGAAACCACATACTGCACGGGCCAGAAAAATCCCCTTAACATTAATCATTTTATCCTCCAATTCTGTTTTTTTTTTGCATTGACTGCAAGGCCTGCCCTGCTACAAAGTCATCTTCACCCAAATAAGCCTTTGAACCCAGGTACTGGATGGGCCTAGGAAAATCCCCTTCACATTATTCATTTTGTCCACCAATTCTGTTTTTTTTTGCATTGACTGCAAGGCCTGCCCAGCTACCAAGTAATATGCACTCAATAAGACTTTGAAACCCACATACTGGATGGGCCCAGGAAAATCCACTTAACATTATTCATTATTTCCTCCCATTCTGTTTTTTTTTTGCCTTGACTTCAAGGCCTGCCCTGCTACCAAGTCATCTGCACCCAATAAGCATTTTAACCCAGGTACTAGATGGGCCCAGGAAAATCCACTTCAATTATTCATTTTGTCCTCCCATTCTATGATTTTTGCATTGACTGCAAGGCCTGCCCTGCTACCAAGTCATCTGCACCCAATAAGCATTTTAACCCAGGTACTGGATGGGCCAGGAAAATCCACTTCACATTATTCATTTTGTCCTCCCATTCTATGTTTTTGCATTGACTGCAAGTCCTGCCATGCTACCAAGTATATGCACAACAATAAAACTTTGAACCCACATACTGGATGGGTCCAGGAAAATCCACTTAACATTATTCATTATTTCCTTCCATTCTGTTTTTTTTTTGCCTTGACTGCAAGGCCTGCCCTGCTACCAAGTCATTAACACCCCAATAGGCCTTTGAATCCAGATACGGGTGGGCTCAGGAAAATCCCCTTCACATTATTCATTTTCTACTCCCATTCTGTTTTCTTATGCATTGACTGCAAGGCCTGCCCTGCTACCAAGTCATCTGCACCCAATAAGCATTTTAACCCAGGTACTGGATTGGCCCAGGAAAATCCACTCACATTATTCATTTTGTCCTCCCATTCTATGTTTTTTGCATTGACTGCAAGGCCTGGTCTGCTACCAAGTCATATGAACCCCAATAAGACTTTGAACCCACATACTGGATGGGCCAAGGAAAATCCACTTACCATTATTCATTTTGTCCTCCATTCTGATTTTCTTGCTTTGACTGCAAGGCCTGCCCGGCTACCAAGTCAAATGCACCCCAATAGTCTGTAATACCAGGTACTGGATGGGCAGAGGAAAATACCCTTCACATTATTCTTTTGTCCTCCCATTCTGTTTTTTTTTTGCGTTGACTGCAAGGCCTGCCCTGACACGAATTCATCTGCACCCAATAAGCCTTTGAACCCAGGTACTGGATGGGCCCAGGAAAATCCCCTTCACATTATTAATTTTGTCTCCTATTCTGTTTTTTTTTTTTGGCGTTGACTGCAAGGCCTGCCCTGCTATCAAGTCATATGCACCCATAAGACTTTGACCCACATACTGGATGGCCCCAAGAAAATCCACTTCACATTATTCATTTTGTCTCCCATTCTGATTTTCTTGCTTTGACTGCAAGGCCTGCCCGGCTACCAAGTCAAATGCACCCAATAAGCATTTTAACCCAGGTACTGGATGGGCCCGGGGAAAATCCACTTCACATTATTCATTTGTCCTCCCATTCTATGTTTTTTGCATTGACTGCAAGTCCTGCCCTGTACCAAGTCATATGCACAACAATAAAACTTTGAACCCACATACTGGATGGGTCCAGGAAAAATCCACTTAACATTATTCATTATTTCCTTCCATTCTGTTTTTTTTTGCCTTGACTGCAAGGCCTGCCCTGCTACCAAGTCTATACACCCCAATAGGCCTTTGAATCCAGATACTGGGTGGGCTCAGGAAATCCCCTTCACATTATTCATTTTCTACTCCCATTCTGTTTTCTTATGCATTGACTGCAAGGCCTCCCCTGCTACCAAGTCATCTGCACCCCAATAAGCATTTTACCCAGGTACTGGATTGGCCCAGGAAAATCCACTTCACATTATTCATTTTGTCCTCCCATTCTATGTTTTTTGCATTGACTGCAAGGCCTGGTCTGCTACCAAGTCATATGCACCCCAATAAGACTTTGAACCCACATACTGGATGGGCCAAGGAAAATCCACTTACCATTATTCATTTTGTCCTCCCATTCTGATTTTCTTGCTTTGACTGCAAGGCCTGCCCGGCTACCAAGTCAAATGCACCCCAATAAGTCTGTAAACCCAGGTATGGATGGGCAGAGGAAAATACCCTTCACATTATTCTTTTTGTCCTCCCATTCTGTTTTTTTTTTGCGTTGACTGCAAGGCCTGCCCTGACACGAATTCATCTGCACCCCAATAAGCCTTTGAACCCAGGTACTGGATGGGCCAGGAAAATCCCTTCACATTATTAATTTTGTCCTCCTATTCTGTTTTTTTTTTTTGGCGTTGACTGCAAGGCCTGCCCTGCTATCAAGTCATATGCACCCCATAAGACTTTGACCCCACATACTGGATGGCCCCAAGAAAATCCACTTCACATTATTCATTTTGTCCTCCAATTCTGTTTTTTTTTAATTTACTGCAAGGCCTGCCCTGCTACCAAGTCATCTGCACCTCAATAAGCCCAATCCCCTTTGAAGAAACATGGAGGAGGGGGCCCCTTAACAAAAAATATCCCATTTAAAAAGGAGCAGGTCTCCTAAACTCATAATGCCCATACCCAAAGAGTGTTGGCTGGGCAACATTTTCCCCTGTGGGGTACACCTCAACCTTTTCCATAACATGTATTTAACATCCAGCATAACCATCCACCCCTTTTTAGGAATTTGACACTGGCTGTAGCAGCACGGAACACGTTAACCCTGGTAATCTGCTGGCAGAGAATGATGAGACGTGGAGGAAGGCCTGATAAAAAAAAGGCCCAATTTAAAGGAGTGGGTCTCCTAGACTTGGAATTCCCCTACACTGGCTGGCAAACATTTCCCCTGGGGATACATATCAACATAGCGTGTAAATTTTTTTTAAGGGCATCATTAACATCTTGCAAAACTGTAACGTGGTTTCCTATACAGTTGCTGCTGGGAAGGTGCAGGTTTTTAGTAAAAATTTGGCGAACGAATCGTTGGATGAAGTGATCAGGAAAAGGGGCATGGTGATGACAGGATTGGGAAAAGTACATGATTAATAACAGCAGTGGCTATTGGAGGTATGAGAGCCAGGATACAGCCTACATCGATTTGTCGTTTAGCCCCCATCAATTACAGAATCGGTTTCATGCCCGTCAGAAGATCGGTTTTAACAGAGGCGCGAGTGAGACTCGGCCTAAGAAATGCCCATCCAAAATATGTTACCAAACACGCACGTGTCTGTATAAAGGGCAAAGTGCAACATGTTCTTGAGATGCTGAATTAGAGAAAACAGATCAAACAAACTGATGGATGCTCATGAAAAACTAAGTTTAAAGAGGAGTGCACCGTCCGTAACTATAAACACACCCGTGGCAAGAGCTTCTTCATCTTCACCTATACATATTACCAATAAGATCCAAATGTCCCAGTTGAAAATTATCTGTCATAGTGTAACGAACACTGTTAAAGGAATGCCACAAAACGTACATAACCATGACCCTTGGAAACATCGGATTTCTTCTTTACAAGATATGGACGATGATGGTATTGATGATAACTTTGAAATTTACACATCCACACCAAGAAGATGAAGATCAGAGCTGCAAAAAATTGCAAAAAAGGCCGTGAATGTCTGGAAAATCTTTTCTCTAGGGCTAAGTTACCCTCTTACTAAAGTGGTACTGAATGATGCATACACAGCTCTCATGTCTACTCAGCGTGAGATGCTTGAAAGATGATGTATTCTGATTTGTCCATGTCCACTTTTTGAAAGCGAGCAGAAAAGAAGGATGATATGCGGGAAGACGTGTGATTTTGGTCAGTAAGGAGGTGATGTCAGGTACAGATAGGTAGATCTGCATGTCATACGTCGCAGTGAAGATATTCCACACGTGTCATTACATCAGCTGTCCCAGGCCAAAGGTGTAGATGGAGAAGAGTAGGGGTCTAGAACAGAGCTTGGGGAACACCGAAAGACAGGTGTCGAGGTGAGGAGGTGGTGTGGGAGAGGAAGGCAATGAATGTCACCTTACAGACTGGTATTTTTTAAAGACTCTGCCGATAACCCCAAAAAGGCCGTTTGCACCACAGCCATGCCCGCATCAGCAGGGGTAGCAAAACTACCAGCCTTACCACCACCAGCATGATCAGGCACATGGCAGCAAAGCACCCCGACTTTGTTGGTTGAACACCAGTCTCCATGAACAGTATTTGTGGGTGATACCACTGCGTCTACAGCTGTTGTGCGTGCAAGCCAATCCCTGTCCATGGTGCATGCAAAGATACCTCTTGCCCTGCATCTGTAGTTGCACACATATTTAACTAGCACCATTACAAATCACATCCATGTCCTTGTCCCAACGCAACGCTCAGTTGGCTATACCCCAGTCCTTGTAAGTCGAAATATGCAGCCAACGCCAGAGTACTAAAATTCACACATTTCTCGTCTGTTTGCGATGGAAATGTTGCATTTTAAGCTCGTGGAAGACGTACGCTTTCCGCAACCTGATGGCGGTGACTGTAACAGGGTACTGGGTCCCCACCGGCCACTATTTCTCCCGGTCTGCCGTATTGACATTACACAAGCAAGCACGTGTCCACAATATTACCCGGGCTCTCAACAATGCTGTTACAGGGAAAGTGCACCTAACTATGGAAAAGTAGACAGGTGCTTGTGGGCAGGACAGTACATCTCGTGATGGTACACTGGGTTAGCATTGATTAAGTCATGAGCCAGTCGAGCATTGGGAGACGATATCACGATGTATGGAGGAGACAATTCTGGAAGGCTTTGTATGTCATAGTTAAGCTTTTGAACTGTAGCCTATGGGCAATAGGAAGGCAGTGAAGGGCATGGCAGAGAGGAGAGGCTGGGGAATAACGGAGGGACAGTTGGATTACTCTGCAGCAGAGTTTAGGATAGATTTGAGTGGTGCAAGAGTGCTAGAGGGGAGGCCAGAGAGTGTAAGGTTGCACTAGTCGAGGTGGGAGATCATGAGGGTGTGCACAAATATTTTGAAGTTTTTGAAATGTACGGATCCAGGAAATGTTTTTGAGTTGTAGTGGGCCATAGGGAGGCAAGGGCTTGGATATGTAGCTTGAAAGAAAGGGCAGAGTTGAGGATCCCCCAAGGCCACGAACAAGTGGGACTATTTTTCACTGTGTTTCGTCCCGGCATTACACAGGCACGTGTCCCATAACATTACCCGTGCCCTCCATAATGCGGTTACTTGCAAACTCAACCTAACCACAACACGTGGACAAGTGCTTGTGGTCAGGGACGTACATGTCACTGAGGGCCACACTGGTTAACATAGTGGAAACGAGACCCACTCCGACCTTGGTATGGTTCACTTCCTCCAACCCCTAGTATTGCAGTCCCTATCAATCTGGGTTACCCCCAGTCTGCAGATCCTGCACCTCCTCTTCTCCTTCTCCTTCTCATCAGCCTCCAGTCAAAATGTAGCACAACAGTCAAATGCTGGAATCGCTGCAGCACTGCCTCATCAAAATGGCAAAAGGCTGTGCTGAAGCTATATGCTTAGGTGACAAAACTCACAATGATGAAGAGTTGTGGACAGCTCTGAAGAGCAGGCAGATCTGTGACTGACACCGCTGAAAACCCCCAGCTAGGCATGCTTGTGTGTGACAATGGCTGGAACTGGTGGTTGCTCTGTGGTGATGCGAACCTCAGACATGTGCCTTGCCTGGCAAATGCGCTTAACCTCATTGGTCAACGTTTTCTAAAAAGTAACGAGGAGCTGCCAGATCTGCTTGAAAAGTACAAACACTCTGCGACCCATTTTTAGAACGTCAGCTACAGCTTCATCTGTCCTTGCCCTGCTTCAGCAGCGCTTGCCGCTTCTGGCTCACCAACTGGTGCGTGTGTCCCCAGATGTTGGAACTCTACACTGCATTGTTGGAAAGGATTTGTGAGCAGAAGAGGGGATTTTTTTGACTAGTCTATCAGCATCAACAAGGTTGTCAGTATTCAGTTCTGACTTCACACATAAGATCTCAGGAGGTGACATGGAAATCAGACCATTTGTACCATCCTCCAAAACTTTGAGGAATTCAAAAGATGGTGAGCGTAATGACGCCATCATTAAGGTCTCCATCCACCTTCTCTATGTTCGAATCTGAATATTTATAGTTATTTTATATTGCGCAAACATATTACAGCTTAACATTTTGAAAAACAACAGTCCTAAGTTAACAACGTAAACAATAATACAATAATTAATCCAAATAAACGACTGCTCTGAAAGCTTACAATCTCACTAAGTAACAAAGATAACAATAATTAAACCCCCAAAAAACAATCATGCTGTGACAACTTAAACAACTACAGGAGTGTATTTACAATAATATATTTACAATTATATTACTGAGGTTAGTTGAAAGTTGAGGAGGCCTGAGGACAAGTAGGAGAGGAGAGATGGTCAGCGTCCTCTTGAAGAGGGCACGGAAGTATTGTACTGTTAGCATTCTTGCACGCATGGCTGAGTTTATGTTCCGTGCATTTCTCGTCACCCTCACGTTCTCAAAATTTTGATGGGCAATATGATTGGTGACCACTTCTAGACCCACTTTTCCAGGAGAACTTTCTATCTCTTATTACAGAGGCGACAGGTGTACTAAAATGTTGGAGGACCAGAGCCCCTTCTTGCGGAATTATTAAAAAATTCATATCTGAAAACGCTGCCAGCAGAGGTCACAGTTTGTTGGCCAAACAAGGAGTACAGGTGAGAGAGACAACTCCATCCAGCAGAGGCTGTGAACACT
>JARQOD010000002.1:417678188-417728305 GCA_033576555.1 Oophaga sylvatica
TGTTTGTGATAAGAGAAAGAGGGGGGAGGAGGACACAGAGGGAATTTGGAAAGTTAAAAAGTGGAAACACCTTGATAATATGTCTTAGTGTCAGGAATCAAACCCAGTGCCTCTTGTCCACCGGCCAGCAGCTCTACCATCTGAGCTATTCTGCTGGCTGCAAAGTTCCTTGCTGAACCCAGATACCATTGACTGTACTTCCTGATCGGCTCCACCCAGTGCTCTCTTGATTGGCCTCTGATTGCCAATTACACACCCTATATAAACCTGGCCCTGTGGGTGTGTCATTGCGAGATTATTGTGCTTCTAGCCTCTAGTCAAGCTCTTCCTGCTGTTTCCTGCTGCTACCAATACCGCTCTCCTGTGAACTGACCTCGGCCTGCCTTCTGACTACGCTCTCCACCTGATCCATTGCTACCAATACCGCTCTCCTGTGAACTGACCTCGGCCTGCCTTCTGACTACGCTCTCCGCCTGATCCATTGCTACCAATACCGCTCTCCTGTGAACTGACCTCGGCCTGCCTTCTGACTACGCTCTCTGCCTGATCCAGTGCTACTAATACGCTTTTCCAGTGTACCGACCCGGCAATTCTCTGACCACGTTACCTGCCTCTGCTTCCCCTAGTGTTTGCAGTAACATCGGCTCCAACCCAGACGGGATCCTGACAGAATAATCTCGCGCCAAAATGGAGTCCGCTGTAAGCACCCTGAGGCAGCAAGTTACGGAACTTCAAAATTTCTGTACTAACTATCAAGGAAAATATTCCAAGTTACAAACTGAGTTCACGGGTCTACAACAGGAAGTAATTGAGCTACAAAAACAACTTCTGGACGTGTGCAATTTAGGGTCCAAATCAAACGCGCGGCTGCCGCTGCCTGCAAAGTTCAGTGGGGATCGCCAGCAGTACCGAGGATTCCTCAATCAATGCCGCATATACTTCCAGATGCAACCTGCTCCCTTTACCAGTGAGAGGAAGAAAGTTTTTTTCATGATAAATCTCCTGACGGATGAAGCTCTTGCTTGGGCTTCACCTTATGTAGAAAAGGACTATGGCCTCCTTAATGACCTGGAAGCTTTCACCGCAGCTATGAATCAAGTTTTTGATGACCCAAACCGCTGTGCCACAGCAGAAACCAAATTACATAATTTACGCCAAGGACGTCGCTCAGTTGCGGAATATACAGCGGAGTTCCGTCGCTGGGTGGCCGACACCACCTGGAATTCAGCGGCCCAGAGAAGTCAATTTCGACGAGGATTATCAGAACCAGTGAAAGACGAACTTGCCAGGGTTGAGACCCCTGACCAGTTGGAGGACTTTATTCAACTGTGTATCCGGATAGACCAGAGACTTACTGAAAGGAGAAAGGAGAGACTGCGAGCACTTGGGAATAGCCCTGGGTTCTCATTTCCAGCATCAGACCACCAAGAAAAGACGCAAGGCGTGTCTGAACCGATGCAGATCGACGTCATCCGAAGACCACTCTCTGCACAGGAGAAGGAGAGGCGACGTGCAGAACATCTCTGCCTCTATTGTGGGGACCCTGGACACTATGCCATCAACTGTCCTAACAAAAGGACTATAGCCTTTACCAACAACAGGTCTGCCAGCAATATGGACCTTTCTCAGCAGTCGGATTCCATCATGCAGACTATCTCATCAGTAACACCAGAAACAGACAAAATACATACTACATCATCTCATTTTGTAATCCCCATTCAGGTCGTAATGGGCACCCAAAAAATACAATGCTCTGCCCTGTTGGATTCGGGAGCAGGAGGAAATTTTATGGACTTAAAATTTACACGTGATGACAATATTTCCAGTAGGACCAAATCCACACCAATTGAAATGGAAACTGTGGATGGATCACCCTTGTCTTCTGGACCTGTCACGCATGAGACAATCGAACTTGAGATTTGTATCGAACCGGATCATCATGAAACTGTCAGTTTCCACCTTATTTCATCTCCGAAATTTCCGGTTATCCTAGGGATCCCCTGGTTTTCAGTCCATAACCCTTCTATCAACTGGGCATCAAGGACCATCACCTTTCCATCTGACTACTGCAAGAATAATTGTCATAAGGAACCCCCTGTTCTCCAACAAGTCCAAATCTCTGAGATTTCGCATGAGAAGGAAGAGAAACTACCACCTCAATATCAGCAGTTCTCTGATGTCTGCAGTAAGAAGAAAGCAGATCAATTACCTCCTCACCGTCCTTACGACTGTCCCATTGAATTGCTGCCAGGAGCAACCATTCCATTTGGGCGGATTTACAATCTTTTCAAACCTGAATTGAAGGTATTAAGAGAGTTCCTGGATGAAAATTTAGAGAAAGGCTTTATTCGACCTTCCACATCTCCAGCTGGGGCACCCCTGTTCTTTGTTGAAAAGAAAGACTCCACTCTGCGGCCATGTATTGACTACAGAGAGATTAATAATATCACCGTCAAGAATCGCTACCCGCTACCCTTGATTCCTGAACTATTTGAGAGACTCCGTTCTGCGAAAATCTTTACGAAGCTGGATCTTAGAGGGGCTTACAATCTCATACGGATTTGCCCAGGAGATAAGTGGAAGACCGCCTTCAGAACGAGATATGGACATTTTGAATCTCTGGTTATGACTAGTGTTGAGCATTCCGATACCGCAAGTATCGGGTATCGGCCGATATTCGCTGTATCGGAATTCCGATACTTAGTTCCGATATTTTTCATATATCGTATACCGGAATCGGAAGTTCCCATAATTCTTTGAGAGGCAATGTGATTATAGTCAGCCAATGAGGAATCCTAAGAAGTGTGGGCACATCCTGTACTGCTGCGGTCATGTTAACTAATGGAATGGCTGTGATTGGATGCTGAAATGATGTCAGAATGCACTATAAAAGGCGCCGCCGCCATTTTAGCGTCACTGTGCTGTGAACTCAGTTAAGGAAAGAACGCTGCTCTGCTGACTCTGAGGGACAGTTAGAGATTGCGATTTAGTGTACTGTGCTTTAGGCAGGCTATTTTACCACCGGCTGTGTAAAGCTTCCTTTTGCCTGCAGTGTTGTTTTAACAGCTCTGCAAGGTGTGTGTGAGTGCAGGTGACGCTGCAGTTTGCTCTGTATGCAACGCTGTCTGTAGGCATCTGCACGTGTCACTCACAGACTATTTTTTTTTTCTTCAGTGTAATTCTTGCTGCTCCATGTAATTGAAATAATAGTGTGACGTGCTTCCATCCGTATACAATACCTTGGTTGCAAACACTATAGAAGTCCACGAAGGAGCCTTTCACAGCAAGTGAACAGTTGTGTTTCAGTGTTCACTGCAGTCTGTGATTTTTTTTTTTTTTGAGTGCAGATCACGCTCCAGTTACTTCAACTAATGCTGCGTGTACTCTGCTGAGCGTCTGTCACTGGCTCATCCTTGTAATTTTTCAAAAATTGCTGCTGCTTTCTTCTATTTAAAATTTACAAAAATCTATTAGTGTGACGCTCTTCCATCAAAATACAATACATTGCTTGCAAACATAATAGAAGTCCACAAAAAGGCCTTTCACAGCAAGTGAACAGTTGTGTTTCAGTGTTCACTCTAGTCTGAGCTTTAATTTTTTTGTAGGAGTGTAGATCCCGCTCCACTTACTTCAACCACCGCAGCGTGTACTCTGCTGAGCGTCTGTCACTGGCTCATCCTTGTCATTTTTCTAAAATTGCTGCTGCTTTCTTCTATTTAAAATTTACAAAAATCTATTAGTGTGATGCTCTTCCATCAAAATACAATACATTGCTTGCAAACATAATAGAAGTCCACAAAAAGGCCTTTCACAGCAAGTGAACAGTTGTGTTTCAGTGTTCACTCTAGTCTGAGCTTTAATTTTTTTGTAGGAGTGTAGATCCCGCTCCACTTACTTCAACCACCGCAGTGTGTACTCTGCTGAGTGTCTGTCACTGTCTTATCCTTGTAATTTTTCAAAAATTGCTGCGGCTTTCTTCTATTTAAAATTTACAAAAATCTATTAGTGTGATGCTCTTCCATCAAAATACAATACATTGCTTGCAAACATTATAGAAGTCCACAAAAAGGCCTTTCACAGCAAGTGAACAGTTGTGTTTCAGTGTTCACTCTAGTCTGAGCTTTAATTTTTTTGTAGGAGTGTAGATCCCGCTCCACTTACTTCAACCACCGCAGCGTGTACTCTGCTGAGTGTCTGTCACTGTCTCATCCTTGTAATTTTTCAAAAATTGCTGCTGCTTTCTTCTATTTAAAATTTACAAAAATCTATTAGTGTGACGCTCTTCCATCAAAATAAAATACATTGCTTGCAAACATAATAGAAGTCCACAAAAGGCCTTTCACAGCAAGTGAACAGTTGGGTTTCAGTGTTCACTCTAGTCTGAGCTTAATTTTTTTGTAGAGTGTAGATCCCGCTCCACTTACTTCACCACGCAGCGTGTACTCTGCTGAGTGTCTGTCACTGTCTCTTCCTTGTAATTTTTCAAAAATTGCTGCTGCTTTCTTCTATTTAAAATTTACAAAATCTATTAGTGTGACGCTCTTCCAGAGGACAGCGTTTGTTGACCAGTTGTGAGTCTGCAGCACATGGTTGATTTCATGCTGCACTGCCTGAGAAACGACCGCCGCATCGGCCACATTCTCACCACGTCAGATTATTGGGTGTACACCCTCCTAGACCCTCGTTACCGGGACAACTTACAAAGCCTCATCACCGTTGAACCGGGACCGTAAAATGCTGGAGGACCAAGACACACTGTTGAAATCCATAATGTTCTCCATTCCAGCCGAGAGCGCTGCTGCTGCTACTGCTTTACAAAGCAGCTCTGTGCGTCGAGGCATTGTAGACACCTCTGCAACAAGAGGGAGCACAAGCAGCGCCTCTGCACAGGGCAAGAGCTGTATGTTACAAATGTGGCGAAGTTTTGTGACAGCGCCACCAAGGTGTACACCATAGTGATGGGAAATCTAGTTAATTTTGTTGATTAGTTCACCATGAACTAGTTCACTGAAAAGATTAGTTCAAAAGATTAGTTCATTTAGTTCAGTTTTTCTCCACCCTATCCTGTGAGGAGCTGATAGGAAATGCATCATGTGACCTCTGAACTAGATGAACTGCTGAACAAAATGTTCTATTGAGAATGACTCAGGACAGCCTAGTTCAATCTGATGCCTCTGACTGAGCCCAGCAGTGCCACATAATGATTGTGTATGAGGGGGCTGAGAAGCAGTTCAGCATCCACCATTTTAAGAACAGAACAGGGGTCAGTGTTAAAGATTTTAGCAAGACTGATCTTCTAGGCTAGAGGCATGAACTACACACAGAAACACTCTCTCTTATACACACATATGAGCTGTGTCTGTGTACTGTGTGTGCAATTTCATTTTTTATTAATAATATTATTATTACTGCTATATTTGTATTTGATGTGTGGTATACCTTGGAGGTGCTGGCTTGCCCTGCTGCCAGTGTATTATCTGAGCGTGTCTTTAGTGCTGCAGGTGGTTTACTAACAGACCGTCGCATGCGACTATCCTCAGACAATGTAGACCGGCTTATTTTCTGAAAATGAACAAGGCATGGATCTCACCTGAATTTGACTGTCCGTTTTCAAATTAAATAACTGTTTGCCAACGTTTTCCAAGTCTCCTGTTATGTTCATCTTTCTACCACCTGAACTCTACTCCCTGGGCTACAACACTGCCAGTCACAGGGGAATGATCATTTACAAAACAAAATGTTATCCCCAACAAATAGTAGCGCAACGACTCCAGTGCCCACTTTATCGCCAGGCACTCTCTCTCTACAATGCTGTCTCTGTTTTTTGATGGAGTAAGTTTTTGACTCAGGAAACTAATGGGATGCTCCTCCCCGTTAAGCTCCAGTCCTGAGACAACACGGCACCCATACCTACATCTGACGCATCAGTCTGGACAATGAATTCTCTTTTGAACTCGGGTGTGCTCAAAACTGGTGACCCACACAGTGCCCCTTTTATTGCCCCTGTTGATGACCCCTTGCTGATTTATTAACCGGCTACACCAGATCCATGGGTATTCTCTCAAACTGGACCTCTAAAATTTTTAATGGCACCAAGGGACTCACTAAATGAGGCTGAGGACTGTGTACCTGGCGCATGCGACAAGAGTTACAATACCGTTTAACTTCTTGATAGACCCCCTGCCAGTAAAACCGTTGTATAATTCTGTGTAGGGTTTTCTTTTGGCACAAATGTCACCCTAGTACATGCGCATGCGCTAAGTCCATTACCAACCTCCGATATGACTGCGGTAGCAGCAATTGTTAAAAAATTTCAACATGTATTTTATAAACCTGATACAGCAAATCTTGGTTCAGCTCTAATTGTTGAAATACTGTAGCTGCCCCGGGGTGTTGGGGTTCCCCATTGACAACCATTAAATTTTCACGGGCTAGACTCAACGTAGGGGCCGCGGAGTTGCGCCTTAACAAATTTGTCACCTGTCACATTTAAGTATTACAATTCAGGTCCCGGTGTCAAATCTTCCATCTCCCCAACTAACACTTCGATAGGAGAGGGGTTTTCCTACTCCACGGAAGGCAAAGGTAATACTGCCCACTGCACACATGTGTTATGCATAGTGAGACTGATAGTAGCCAACAAAGTAGCAAACAAAGGCCACTTGTGATCGCCCTATCAGCGTAGGACCAATGCTACTCAAAAGATCTGCCATGATCCTGGACAAAATCTTGATATAATGGTCAATGAGTGAGAATGTACGATAGGATCCAGGCAGATGTGAATGTTTGTTTGGTTTTAGTAGCAACTTCATGTGTGACATGTTTGAATGGCTGGGCAACCCTCCTGTCTCCAATATATGATTGAAGGTGCGTACCAATGTGGACGAGATATCCTCACTCAATAATTTAAATAATTTGGCTGTAAACCCGTCAGGTCCTGGAGCTTTCCCGTATTTAAAGTAACTTATCGCCGCTGTCACTTCCGTCACCTCAATTTGTTTTTTTAAAAGGAGAAGCTGATAGTTTGTGATGGATGGTAACCGTATTCCATCTACAAAGGTGTTACCCTCCGCACTATCCGTATGTTCCACCTTATATAAGTCTGAGTAGTATTCTTGTAGAATGGTGTTTATGGTTCGAGGGTCTGTGTTCATGATCCCATGTTTATTCGTTAACGCTGTAATATGTTGATGACGAATGTGATTTCCTTTCGCTAGTCGTGATAATAGTCTCCCTCATTTGCTACCATAACGATATACATCGGCTCTATAATTGTTATTACTGCTTGTCTCTCGTCGATATACCCATACGTGTAAGTCAGCCTTAGCCTGCTTACATCTATTTTTAACCTGTGTTAATGAACTTGTCTTGTTTGCCGTGTACCTATCGCGTAATATCCTGCTAGCCTGCGAGTAGTTTGTCGCGATCTTCTTTTTAGCGTTGTCTGATAACCTATTAGTTTCCCGCGCATTACTCCCTTCCCTGCTGCCCATAAAAGTTCCGGCCTATCCCTAGTATCTCCATTATCCCTTACATATTAAAAACACCATTGCTTCACGTGATGTCGAAACTTCTCATCCATTAACAAATAGGTCGGGAAGCGCCAAGTTTGGTTTGGCCCCATCTGCACCATATCTGGCAGGGTCACTGATACGGGCGCGTGGTCATATTTAGCTACGTTCTGCACATCTGCCTCTTCCACTCCCCTTAATAGCTCGTGTGCTAGCAATATATAATCTATTCTGGACCAAGAGTCATGTGGCGCCGAATAGAATTAATATTCACTGCCATCTGGGTTCAGGTGTGTCAAAATGTCTACAAAGTTACTCGTGTCTAGCAAGGGTTATTATAAACGTGTGTCATGTGATCGCACATTCATTCGCATCGACCTACAGTTCTTCACTGTTTAGATTCACCATATTTAAGTCACCACCGTGGGTGGTTTTAATGCTCTCCTATCGGCCTGATATGCTTGGATACCTGGGATAAATTCAGGAACGTCTCCAAACTCCCTACTCACATGTCAGCGCAGGAACCGTAAGAGGGAACGTGCTTGTTTTGTTGCGCATAGGTGGAGTTTTATAGAGTAAATGATTACTGCTGTCTAATTTTTTGCGTCCCAAGGGCAGAATAAGTCTGCGTAACGTTACATTTTACAGACACTCATATAATAGACACACGCTACCCTAACCGTGACACAAGGAAGGTATTGTTGCCGGATAAAGCCGCCATTTTAGCGTCACTGTGCTGTTAATTCTGTTTGGGACAGAACGCTGCTCTGCTGACTCTGAGGGACAGTTAGAGATTGCGATTTTGTGTACTGTGCTTTAGGCAGGCTACTTTACCAACCGCTGTGTACATCTTCCTTTTTCCTTGCAGTGTTTTTTTCACAGGTCTGCAAGGTGTGTGTGTGAGTGCAGGTGACGCGCTGCAGTTTGCTCGGCATACAACGCTGTATGTAGGCATCTGCACATGTCACTCTCACACTCTTTTTTTTTTTCTTTAGTGTAATTCTTGCTGCTCAATTCAATTGAAATTATAGTGTGACGTGCTTCCATCCGTATCCAATACATTGGTTGAAAACACTGTAGAAGGACACAAAAAGCCCTTTCACAGCTAAGAGTTGTGTTCACTGTAGTCTGAGATCTTAATTTATTCAATTTTGATCACGCTCAAGTTACTTCTTCAAGCAATGCTGCTTGTACTCTGCTGAGCGTGTCTTACTGCCTCATCCTTGTCATTTTTCTCCAATTGGTGTACATGTACATCAAAGTAGTCTTCATTTTGATTGAAATCCAAGCAGGTACCCGGACACTGTATGGCTGCTTTTATACGGTGGACTGGCTCCAACATTCAATAACACTTAAGATGCAATCGGGCACCTTGTCAAGGCCCAATCCTCTTCTCCCTCTGATATAATAATAATAATAATCTTTATTTATATAGCGCCAACATATTCCGCAGCGCTTTACACTTTAACAGTTTCAAAACACAAGTCATAGGTAACAACGTTAACAATACAATAATTAAAGTAAAATAAGCCGACCCTGCTCGTGAGAGCTTACAATCTACAATGAGGTGGGGGAGATACAAAGTACAGGTGTGTATATATAATGGTGCATTTCCAATGATGGTCCAGCCATCTTGAGGGAGTGAAGCATGGATGGAGATAGTGAATGGGCTCCACATACACACTTAAACATAGAACGACTTTGGTTATTGAATGTGATAGGCCACTCTGAACAAATGTGTTTTGAGGGAGCGCCTGAAACCATGCAAATTGTGGATAGTCCTAATTTCTTGTGGTAGAGCATTCAAGAGGATTTGCGCAGCGCAGGAGAAGTCTTGTAGTCGGAAGTGGGAGGTACGGATTACTGCAGAGGTTAGTCGAAAGTCATTTGCAGAGCGCAGCAGTCGGTTAGGCCGATAGATAGAAATGAGGGAGGAGATGTAGGGGGGTGCTGCACTGTGGAGAGCTTTGTGGGTGAGAACCAGTACTTTGAATTGGATCCTATAATGAATGTGCAGCCAGTGTAAGGACTGGCGAAGAGCGGACGCGTCCGAGTACCGATTAGCCAGATGGATGACCCTGGCTGCTGCATTAAGGATGGACTGGAGAGGGGATAGTCGAGTAATGGGGAGGCCAAGTAATAGAGCATTGCAGTAGTCCAGGCGGGAGTGGATCAATGCTACAGTGAGGGTTTTTGTTGTTTCCATGGTGAGAAAAGGGCGGATTCTAGAGATGTTCTTTAGGTGTGTAGACGTTAAATATCTAACAAACAGGTCATGCTGGAGAGACTTGCACCTACTGCCACTCAGGGTCTTCAGCTCCTTTGTGAGAAACTAATGTTTGGCCAGCCAGTATATCAAATAAAGTTCATGAGAAATGGGAACTGTGGTTGGCTTCACTTTTGTTACTGGCTGGGTGCTAATACCAAACCATGGTGTGGCATTCAATGGATATTCCTGGCTGGTTGGAGACAACCTCATTCCCACAGAAAAGTACCTGAAAGCTAAGGAGATGGTGGCCTCTCTCAACATGAAGGAGTTTGCTTGTTGTCTAGGAGACCGACCACCCCTGCTGTGTACCTTGTCAACGTTGTGTTGAAGCTTGCAAGGATTAAGAAGAGGTTACAGTGATAAAGGGTATGCCACACTAAACAATATCGCTAACGGGATCGCTAAAAAACGTCACTATTTAGCGATCCCGTTAGCGATATTGTTCAGTGCGGCAGCTTCCAGCGACGAGCTTCCTGCTGTGATCTCGCTCGTCGCTGGAATCGTTCCGGACCCTATTTTCTCGTTGGCGCTCCCGCTGGGTAAGTATCTTATCGCTGTGTGGCACCTTTTCTTAGCGATTTAGCGGTACTTTTGTACCGCTAAAGTCGTTAAGAAGATCGCTAACGGCGATAGCGTCGTTAACTATATCGCTAAAAGCGATATAGAAACAATCCCGCTAGCGATCGCATTAGTATGCGTCGTTATAGTGATCGCTAGCGGGATTGTTTAGTGTGGCAGTACCTTAAGTCTGGTTTTTACTAAAGATCCTGCTGTGTATTATAGTTTTTATGTTTTAAAAAAAAATTATCTTAGGAATGTTAAATAAATTTGTTATTTTTTTGGTTAAATACAATGTATGTTATGAATGTTAAATAATTTTTTTGGGTTTTTTTATAAAATAAAATGTATGTTATGAATGTTAAATAACTTTTTTTTTTCAGGTATTTGATCTACCGTAGCTAGTTGCTGATCGTTGACTCTACACCCCTCTCCCCAGAATGTTACTCGGGTTATGGGGAGAAAATCACCGCTATTCCAGACTGATTTAATGTTAATGTGTCTGGCTCTTACACAGCACACAGCACTTGATGTTAGTTTATCTTTTTCCTAAATTATTTGTTACACTGCCCTTCTCACATTTTATTTTCACTTTTTTTTTTAAGCACAAGTTTTTTTACACTTCCTTGTTCTGTAAGTAGGCTTAATGGTTAAATGTTTTATACAAGTTTTTTTACACTTCTTTGTTCTGTAAGTAGGCTTAATGGTTAAATGTTTTATACAAGTTTTTTTACACTTCCTTGTTCTGTAAGTAGGCTTAATGGTTAAATGTTTTATACAAGTTTTTTTTACACTTCCTTGTTCTGTAAGTAGGCTTAATGGTTAAATGTTTTATACTAGATGTAAATATGTAACATGTAAATTTAGATTAAGATTTTGCAAATTAGTAGGTCCACACCATCAGGCTCTTTCGTCCCCTCTCCCTCAGAGTAGCGGTAATATATCGGACCCCAGGCTCGCCCACACAGTTCCTTGACCACTTCTCTGCCTGGCTACCGCACTTTCATGTCCTCAGAAGTACCAACCCTTATCCTTGGAGACTTAAACATCCCCATTAACAGCCCTACTTCCACACTCAAAACACATTTGTTCAGAGCGGCCTATCACATTCACTAATCAAAGTCATTCTATGTGTAACTGTGTGTGTGTGTGTAGCCCATTCACTATCTCCATCCATCCCTCACTCCCTGAAAATGGCTGGACCATCATTGTAAATACACCATTGTATATAAACACCTGTACTTTGTATCTCCCCCACCTCATTGTAGATTGTAAGGTCTCACGAGCAGGGGCGCCTTATATTGCTTTAATTATTGTATTGTTAACGTTGTCACTTATGACTTGTGTTATGAAACTGTTAAACTGTACAGCGCTGCGGAATCTGTTGGCGCTATATAAATAAAGATTATTATAGTAGAGGCCCACTCAGTAGTGGTGAAGTGAACGGCGCAAATTGCGAGTTGATTGCGACTGATGCAGCTGATACTCCATTACTGCTGGCTGCTGCTCACACAACCGCTACATCATATGTAACGTGGAATTCCACCTGGTGGGTACGTCACATATGATGCGATGTTCAGGAAGGCAAAATCTGCGTTGCAGAGCTGCAATGCGAGATCTGGCCATGGTGGAACGTCGCAAGTTAGCGCACTGTAGGCAGACCTTGTGCAGCAGTGAATCAAGATCCGGATAGTCCCTCAAAAAACTGTGGACGACAAAGTTTAGCACATGTGCCAGACATGGTATGTGAATGACGTTGCCTAGGCCCAGACCTGCCACCAGATTTCAGCCATTGTCACACACTACCAAGCCTGGCTGGAGATTTGCTGGCAAAATACACATGTCGCTCTCTTGCTTTATGGCATTCCAGAGCTCCAGCGCTGTGTGGCTTTGATTCCCCATGGAAATTAATTTCAGGATGGCCTGTTGACGTTTGGCCACGTCTGTCCTCATATCAGTCAACAGGCTCGCTGTCTGGGTGTTATGTTTGACACCAATCTCTCCTTCACCTCCCATATACAATCTGTTGCCCGCTATTGCCGCCTACACCTAAAGAACATCTCTCCCCAATCCAAGACTTCTCCCGCGCTGCGCCAATACTGTGGAATGCTGTACCCCAAGAAATTAGAACTATCCACAATTTGCATGTTATTGGGCGCTCACTCAAAACACATTTCTTCAAGGTCTTCCCTCTCCTAGTGTATCCTCACCCATCCCTGTAGACTCTGAGCCCTTGCGGGCAGGGTCCTCTCTCCTTCTGTACTTGTGTGTGCCTTGTATTGCTCATGTTTACTGTACTTGTCTATACTTGCCCCTCTTCACATGTAAAGCGCCATGGAATAAATGGCGCTATAAAAATCAATAATAATAATAGCGGCCTATCACCTTCACTAATCAAAGTCATTCTATGTGTAAGTGTGTGTTTGTAGCCCATTCACTATCTCCATCCATCCCTCACTCCCTCAAAATGGCTGGGACATCATTCTAAATATACCATTGTATATAAACACCTGTACTTTGTATCTCCCCCACATATTTGTAAATTGTAAGCTCTCACGAGCGTGTGCGGATTATATTGCTTTCATTATTGTATTGGTAACGTTGTTACCTATGACTTGTGTTCGGAAACTGTTAAAACTGTAAAGCGCTGCGTAATCTGTTGGCGCTATATAACTAAAGATTCTTATTAAGCGTTCACGGGTCCATGTGGAGGTAGACCGTGACCGCTCCTGCAACAATGTTTCTGAGGAACTGGAGAAGGAGGAATCAATGTGTACAGACTTGATTCCCGCAATCCTTGTAGTTGCCTGAACACGTACAGCGCCACTCGCAAGATCTGTACCCGGCTCCACAACATTGACCCAATGGGCAGTAAGGGAAAGGTATCGTCCCTGGCCATGGGTACTGGTCCACGCAGCGGTGGTCAGGTGGACATTGCTACTGACGGAGTTTAGTAGCGCATGTTTAATTTTAACCTCAACAACATGGTTTTGCAGACCAGGGACGGCTTGCCTGCTGAAATAAAATCAGCTTGGCACATTGTATTGTGGGACTGCTAATGCCATTAAGTTCCGTAAACTGTCAGTCTCCACCAGCCTGAATGACAGCATTTCAAGGGACAGGAGTTTTGCAATGCCAGCATTCAGAGCCTGTGCTCGTGGATGGTTTGCCGAGATTGGGCCTACACCCGATACGCCACAACCTGACACCCACAGATAAACAAGCCATAAAATCTCTGAAAGATAACCCCAACATTATTATTAAACCAGCAGATAAGGGGGGTGATATCGTTATTATGAATAAGACCCAATCTATTGCCGAAATTCATAGACAACTGTGAGTTAACCTAACCTACAGACAACTAAATTGTGACCCTACATTTTACATCTGTCAAAAAATTGATCGTATCCTGACAAAACATCTTTAATTGATCACCATAGACTGTAAGACTATGACATTCCTTAATATTCAATACCCCATCACCCCTGTTTTCTACACACTCACAAAAATCAACAAAAAACTACATTATCCACCCGCATACCCTAGAGGGATAATTCTCCGTGTTCTACAGTATCACCCAAATGTTTAACATGTTGCCTAATTCCTATGTATATATATTCTTCACCCTATGTATATATTGTATATATTATACATTGTCATTGACTGTAAATTTTTCTATCTCTTTCCAGCGACTATTTGATAAAGGCCACTGCGTTGCCCAAAACGTCAGTCAGTCGTCTCATAGCTATTTTCTTTTTTCACATCAAGTGTGCAATAAAATGTTCAAATTTAACCATGACATATGCAGTTAAACTTGTGCTGTGATTCTCTATAGACTGTACATCTTCAGTGTGTCTTTGTAACTCAACTACGTGTTTTCTACGCACTATTTTAGACATATTTGTGGTATTGAGGTTACTGACACTTTACCTCTTTTTACTTTTTGATTACACAGCTTGCATTTGACATAGCAAATATCATCTGCAAGTGTGTTAAAAAAGGACCACGCAGTGCAAGTCCTGGGAGCGTCCGTTTAGACTTTTGGAAGAGAAATCTGAACAGGTGCCAAAATGGAGGCTACAGGCAACAGAGTATGCAGCCTAACTCTCCCTCCTGTTTGTACCGTTGGGGCAATCGCTTCCTCAGAGCTGCTACCACCACCTTCCTGTTCCTCACGCCATGTTGGGTCTTGGACCTCATCATCTCCACTAACCTCTTACAACCCCTGCTGCTGTTGGGTGGTCTGGCCACCACCATGCTCAACAGAAACTGGCACCTGAGTCTCATCATCATCAGATGCGTTCTGCGGTGTGCTGACCATCGGCACTGTCTCACCCGCCTCTTCAGATTCAGAGAGACACAGCTGTTGCGCATCACTGCATACTCCCTCTTCTTCACATTCCAGAATGCTGTTGGCTGGGCCCCTGTTTGCAAACCAACAGATTCTGAGAACAGAAGCAGAGACTCAGCTGGCTCCTGTACAGAACTCTCTGACTGACTGGGCAATTTGGCAGGCGGTGAAGAGACAGATGGTTGCTCAACAGTGCTGTGGTCCTGAGAGGAGGTGGAAGCAATTGAAGTCGATGCATTGGACCCTGGGCTCCAACACTGCCAGTTGTTGCCTGTAAGTGCTGTTAGCACAGTCAACACTTGCTCCTGTGTTACTGGTGTTGAGTAATGGCAGCTGTTCCCCTGCTGTGTGTACGACAAAAAGTCATGCTGCCTCCACCCTGTCCTCCTCTCATCCCTGGGCTCCAACACCGCCAGTTGTTGCTCGGAAGTAATTGGCACGGGTACTGACTAGTGTTGAGCGATACTGCTCGATATCTAAAAATATCGGATCGGAATGGTATCGCCGATATCACTAAATATCGTCGATATCCGATTCCGATACCGGAAGTCCCATGTAAGTCTATGGGAACAAAATATTGCAACAAAAAAAACCCTTTCTTTCGTTGTAAACACAAAATATACACACATAGAATACATATATATATATATATATATATATACATGTCATTGTGACATATATATACATATATTTATAGTTTATACACTTCTACATAGTAAAATAGACTCTGATTCAATTGCCGGGTAAAGCCGTGACATACCCCATAGAAGTCGACGGGTTCGGTGCCGAGTACCCCCAAAACCTCTGGCTCTGTGCGACTCAACTTGGGCGTCACGAACAGGATTCTGTAGCTCGCTATAAGCGAGTCCTGTGTGCCTGAATTGAACTGGTTTTGTGCTTGAGAATTGCTAAAATCATCAGAGAATGTATTTGCCATTTTTCCGCCATATCTGCGTCACGACAAGGCACTGGTGAAGAAGAAGGGCGTGCTCTTCGTGGGTGTACACTCACTCAGTGGCGCGAAAACGATGGCCGACCACTCTAAATGGTACTGCAATGTAAGATCGTGCCTCACAGCTCTTCAGTTCCGCCTCCTCATCCTCCTCAGTGTGCGGAAACTAACACGAAGGTCCCGCCTCACTACAAAAGAGAGGCCCTCTCCAGATGCTAATGACACATGTGACTTGGCAGAGATGGCTAATGGACACGAGCAGAAGTGTGAAGGGATGGAGCAGTCAGAGCTCTCCCCCCACGTAAGCGACCCGATCGCCACGGAACCACCGTTGGGCACCCGGCCTGGAAACCCTCCTACGCTGCAAGAAGCGGAGGATACCCTAAGAGGCCTGCCCCGGCACCGGGAGGAGGTCGCCAGGATGGAAGCCAGCTGGCGTGCCCTAAAACTAAACTTGGAGTGGCGCCAATCCCTCTTACCTGAAGTGTCTGTACCGGAAGGTGAGGCACCCGTTCTAGTAGAGGAGTCCGTGCGGGCATCCCAGCCCTTGCAATGTGATCCGGTTGACGTTGTCGCAGTGGAGGCACCCGTTCCTGCAAAAAACGCTGCACCGGCAGCACCCCAGATCCCGCTGTCTGCCCCGTCGCTGAGACAGAAGCGACACCCGTCCTCATGGAGGAGGCCGCGCAGGCACCAGAGGTTTACCTGTCTGTACGGAGCCCGACTGTCATCTGTTCCAGAGCCGGCTGCTTCCTCCGCAGGTGAGCGCCGCCAGGACTGTCGGGCACCAGGAGAGCTGCCGCAAACCGGACATCGTAAGCTGCAGTTTGATGGTGGAGACATGGAGATGCTGGTGGAGGAGAATTACAACCGGCATCAGGAGGAAGAGTGGAGACGTCGGGAGAGAGAAGCCGAGCGACAAAGGGAGCAGCGCGAATCCCAGAAGCTTCACCAACGTCACATCGAGAAGGACCGGGCAGATAAGGACCGGATGAGAAAAGATAAAGGAACCCTGTGGGAGCCGCGGCGTAAGGGTGCAGTACGGAGCTTTAAATTGAAAGCTGGTTGGGGCTTCATCCAGGAGCCTGGACTTTATTTAGAAGTGTTTGTGACCCAGTGGGACGTGGAGACTCACCTCCCAGAAGGACACCCGGGGAGGGACCTGTTGCCAGGAGACTTGGTGACTTACACCCGACACTGGGGTTACAATGGATGGTACGCCCTAAATGTTACCAGGTGCGACCCCTACTCCCCAGAGTGTCAGGAACCTGTGAGACCCTCGGAGCCTTCAGCCTCCCACATCCAGGCCTCTGCACAAGTGCCCACCCCACGCCGTAAATCTCCCCAGCCTCCCTCAGTGGTCTCCTCAGCAGCCCCAGCTATGGACATGATAATGATAGCTGGCCCGTACCCGGCGCCTGTTAGGCCCCCTGGGGTTCGTTCAGTCCGGAACATAGGGCTCCAGACCCGGAGGGAGATGAAAGAGGTGGCCACACAGACACAGATAGCGGGTCACGACTTGACTGTACAGGCCACACGACGTCATCAGGTCCTGGTGGTCCTTGGTGTCTCGGATGTTTGGCAAGCATCAGAAGAGTACCAGGTGGTACCTGGAACACCCCTGCCAAAGAATTATAAATAACCCGGACAGGGTCCCTGTTTGCAAATAGTTAAATTGTTGATGTACCCGGACGGGTGAATGTTCATAAAAAAGTTTTTTAATTTAATAAAAAACACAACACAGTTTTCATTACTTTTATTACAGTCTCATCCTGCGACGCCATCGATCTCCTGTAAAAAAATGAAAAAAAAAACAGCAGTATACCACCTGTCCGACGCAGTCCATAGTAACGAGTGTCCCACGACGATCCAGCTCTGCTACATCAGAATGACAGGCAGAGCCTGTCATCCCGGCGCAGCACCGCTGATTACCTGCTTCCCCGACGGTGACGTCATCGGACTGGTTTACGGCCGGGATTACCCTGCAGTCACTGCAGTTATCGCGAAAAACTGCACGTGACCGCCAGGGAGAAGATAATGGCGGCCATCAAGCAGTCCAGGACGTGACCGCCGGAGATCTTCTGCCAGGTAAGTGCCGCTGACTCCTGACAGACCCGACCGACGGACACTCACAGTGACAGTGACAAATCCGATTTCGGTATCCGATATGACGAAAATATCGGTACTCGGAATCGAAAGCCCGATACAGCTAATATCGGCCGATACCCGATATTTGCAGTATCGTATCGCTCAACACTAGTACTGACTCATGCCCACCCTGGTTACAGCACGACAGCTGTTTCCTGGCAGTGTCAACGTAAATTAGCCTCCAATAAGTTGTCCTGTCATGTTGCATTCCGGTTATCCGACTCTATGGTGCCTGCAGTTTAGGTGATTCCTATGTGTGCTGTGGGATATGTAAATAAAGGCTCTTTCCGTTGTGAAAATAGGACAAGCACCCACTGTAGGACTGTGTGATTCGGTAACTGCAGACGGCTTGCGGCCTGTCAACTTACATTTTCATGGGTGCCTTATGGTACCCGTCCGCGTTCCAGTACCGTCAGCTGGTTCTCCACAGTGCCTTTGGCCTAGGTGCCTCCATCTCAGTATCCGAGTTCCAGCAACGTCTGCTGGTCCTTGGTAGTGCTTTGGAGCACAGGTACCTCCTGCTTAGTAACCGTGTCCCAGTAACGTCAGCTGGTTCTCGGTTGTGCCATTGGCTCTTTTCCTTCTGCTGCCTCGGTTCAAGCACAGTCAGCTGGTCCTCGTTACTTGCATTGGCTCTTTACCTTCTGCTACCCGTCCGGGTTCCAGTACCGTCAGCTGGTTCTCCGCAGTGCCTTTGGCCTAGGTGCCTCCATCTCGTATCCGAGTTCCAGCAACGTCTGCTGGTCCTTGGTAGTGCTTTGGAGCACAGGTACCTCCTGCTTAGTAACCGTGTCCCAGTAACGTCAGCTGGTCCTCGGTTGTGCCATTGGCTCTTTTCCTTCTGCTGCCCCTCCGGGTTCCAGCACAGTCAGCTGGTCCTCGTTACTTGCATTGGCTCTTGTACCTTCTGCTACCCGTCCGGGTTCCAGTACCGTCAGCTGGTTCTCCGCAGTGCCTTTGGCCTAGGTGCCTCCATCTCGGTATCCGAGTTCCAGCAACGTCTGCTGGTCCTTGGTAGTGCTTTGGAGCACAGGTACCTCCTGCTTAGTAACCGTGTCCCAGTAACGTCAGCTGGTCCTCGGTTGTGCCATTGGCTCTTTTCCTTCTGCTGCCCCTCCGGGTTCCAGCACAGTCAGCTGGTCCTCGTTACTTGCATTGGCTCTTGTACCTTCTGCTACCCGTCAGGGTTCCAGTACCGTCAGCTGGTTCTCCGCAGTGCCTTTGGCCTAGGTGCCTCCATCTCGGTATCCGAGTTCCAGCAACGTCTGCTGGTCCTTGGTAGTGCTTTGGAGCACAGGTACCTCCTGCTTAGTAACCGTGTCCCAGTAACGTCAGCTGGTCCTCGGTTGTGCCATTGGCTCTTTTCCTTCTGCTGCCCCTCCGGGTTCCAGCACAGTCAGCTGGTCCTCGTTACTTGCATTGGCTCTTGTACCTTATGCTACCCGTCCAGGTTCCAGTAACGTCAACTGGTTCTCGGAAGTTAGACGACCCTAAAGACCACCCCGAAGAAGATGACGACCCCAAGGACGACGAGCATCAAGCCAACCAGCCTGAACACCATCACAAAGAAGAAATATAAGATTACCCAGAAGAAGATCACCAACAGGAAAAAGAAGGTTACGACAAACTACAAGATACAGAACAAGAGACAGAAGAACAATAAGCAGAAGATCAAAAAGCAGAAGAACATGAAGTATAAGACCAAAATGAAGAGCAAAATATATGCTCTAAATTCTAAGCAGAAGAAGACTAAGCAGTGTATGGGGGTGAGTCCGTTCCTCCTCGTGGTGCCCCTGGAAACTGCCTGCTGCTGCAGGCTAAACTGAACACGGACAAATACTGTTGTAATTTAAATCTTTTGTGACAGCAAGAACGGAAGGATGAAAAATTCATACTTTGACAGATTACAAGTACAGGAATCTCTGTCACAAATAAGAATATGATGAAGAAGATGAAGAGGAAGAAGATGAAAATGTAGAATATGAAGAAGAATAATAGTTTAATAAGAACAATATGAGTAATGTTAGCAAAAAGATGAATAACAAGAAGTTTACGAAGAAGATAAAGAAGGTGAAGATGAAGAATAATTTTATGACAAAGATGATGCTGCTGAAGATTATGAAGGAGAAAGTGTGTCAAAAGTTAAAAAGGTGAAGAGCATGGAAGTTGTGAAACATACATATTTGCCAAAATAGAAAAAAGGTTAACAACATAGTCAATTTCTTCGTCAATCCAAACGTATTTCCAAAAAAAAAATTTTAATGCTATTCCATTGGATTGGGTTAAACATGTATGCCTTTAATGTCTCCTCAACCTCCCCCAATACATTCTACATTACTCTTTGTTGTTTTCCTTCATGTACAATTAACCAACAAGGCAAGAAAGTTTTTTTTTTAATTCCGATATTTTGTTCCCTTAGACTTACATTGGATTTCCGGTATCGGGTATCGCCGATATTTTTGGGGTATCGGCGATACCATTCCGATTCCGATACTTTTGGATATCGGAAAGTATCGCTCAACTCTAGTTATGACCTTTGGCCTTAGCAATGCCCCAGCCACCTTTCAACATTTTATTAATGATGTATTTCGAGATTTCTTGGATCAATTCATTGTTGCTTATCTCGATGACATTTTTATATTTTCAGACACCTTGGAAGCGCATCGCAGGCACGTCCAGTTAGTCTTGGAACGACTACAGGAGAACCATCTTTACATTAAACTTGAAAAATGTGAGTTTGAACAAACCAGTATTCAATTTCTGGGATATATCATCTCCCCAGAAGGTCTGAGCATGGATCCAGGTAAAATCAATGCTGTAGTGGACTGGCCTGTTCCAAGAAATTTAAAAGATGTCCAGCGTTTCATAGGATTTGCAAATTTTTACCGAAAATTTATAAAGAACTTTTCACGGATCATACTACCAATTACTACACTAACAAAAAAGACCAAAGCATTTTTCTGGTCTCCGGAGGCACAGGAGGCTTTTGACAAGTTGAAAACTCTTTTTACGTCTGCTTCATTGTTAGTACACCCAAATCCTGAATTGCCATTTACTATCGAAGTGGACGCCTCGGACTCTGCAGTGGGAGCCATTCTGTCTCAGCGAGTTGGGGACAAAATGCAACTTCACCCATGTGCGTTTCTTTCCCACACCATGCCATCTGCAGAAAAGAACTACGACATCGGTAATAAAGAACTGTTAGCCATTAAAGTTGCCTTCTCCGAGTGAAGACATCTTCTGGAAGGTGCCAATCACCCTGTGACTGTCCTCATGGACCACAAGAATCTTGAATTCCTCCGTACAGCAAAAAGATTGTCTGCAAGACAAGCACGATGGGCTTTATTTTTCTCAAGATTCAATTTTATAATTTCTTACCGGCCTGGTTCAAAAAATGGCAAGGCTGACGCCCTGTCCAGGATGTGTTTGGAACCTCAGGAGAGGTCTAGTAATGACGATACAATTCTAGGCCCTAAAAATTTTTTGGGAATATTGCACTCTAAAGGACTATGTAATAGAATTAAAGATGGATACCAAGAGGACTCTTTCCTTAACCATCCTTCAGAAGACGTCGATCTTTCATTCAAAGAGGGGTTTTGGATGCAGAAATACAAAATATATGTACCTGAATCTTCTCGCCTTGAAGTCCTCAAAAGTGTCCATGATTCTAAACTGGCAGGACATCCTGGAGTTGCAAAAACACAAGACTTACTACTTCGTTTCTTTTGGTGGCCTAATTGTAGGAAGGATGTGAGGAAATATGTTTCAACCTGTTTAACATGCGCACGAAACAAGACCCCACGATCGTCTCCTTTAGGACTCTTGCAACCACTCCCAGTTCCATCCAGGCCTTGGGGATCTATTTCCATGGATTTTATTGTGGAACTACCCCCTTCCAAACAGATGACCGTCATCCTTGTCATAGTGGACCGACTCACAAAAATGGCCCACTTTATTCCAACTGAAGGAATTCCTACTGCTGAAAAAACTGCAGAACTGATGATCAAAGAGGTATTCAGGTTACATGGAATTCCTGACAGCGTGGTGTCTGACAGAGGCGTTCAGTTTACGTCAAAATTTTGGAAGAGTTTCTGTGCAGCCTTGGGAGTCACGATGAATCTTTCTACCGCTTTCCATCCTCAGTCCAATGGTCAGACAGAGAGAACGAACCAGACTTTGGAGCAATACCTCCGTTGCTTAATTTCCTATCTTCAGGATGACTGGGTGGACTATTTACCAACAGCAGAGTTTGCCTACAACAACTCCATACATAGCGCTACATCTCAAACCCCATTTTTTGCTAACTATGGATCACATCCAGTATTTATCCCTAATCTGCCAGTGAACACTCCCATTCCTGCTGTTAATGACAGTCTTGCAAAATTACAGGAATCCCAGAAGGAACTATCAAAGATGTTACTCAAGACCCAGGAAGAATATAAGGAAGCAGCAGATAGACATCGGAGAGTGCCCCCTGCTCTTCAGGTTGAAGACAAAGTTTGGCTGTCCACTAAAAATCTAAAGACACATGTGCCATCTTCCAAATTGGGTCAAAAATTCATTGGACCTTTTCAAATTTCTGCAAAAATTAACCAGGTTGCTTTTCTTTTCAAACTTCCCAACAATCTAAAGATTCATCCAGTATTTCACATATCCTTGCTCAAACCCTTTTTGTGAAAACCCATTTCCAGGAAGAATTCAGCCACCTCCTCCACCAGAAAGGATATGTGGTGAAGAAGAATACATTGTGGATAGGATTCTGGACTCCTGAAAATTCAGAGGTAAACTGCAGTATCTGGTGCAGTGGAAGGGTTACGGACCAGAGGAAAATTCATGGGAACCAAAGGACAACGTCCATGCTCCCAGACTTACAAGAGCCTTTCATCAGAGGTACCCAGATAAGCCAGCTCCTGAGATGTCCAGAGGCCATCCTGGAAGGAGGGGAGTACTGTCAGGAATCAAACCCAGTGCCTCTTGTCCACCGGCCAGCAGCTCTACCATCTGAGCTATTCTGCTGGCTGCAAAGTTCCTTGCTGAACCCAGATACCATTGACTGTTCTTCCTGATCGGCTCCACCCAGTGCTCTCTTGATTGACCTCTGATTGCCAATTACACACCCTATATAAACCTGGCCCTGTGGGTGTGTCATTGCGAGATTATTGTGCCTCTAGCCTCTAGTCAAGCTCTTCCTGCTGTTTCCTGCTGCTACCAATACCGCTCTCCTGTGAACTGACCTCGGCCTGCCTTCTGACTACGCTCTCCGCCTGATCCATTGCTACCAATACCGCTCTCCTGTGAACTGACCTCGGCCTGCCTTCTGACTATGCTCTCCGCCTGATCCATTGCTACCAATACCGCTCTCCTGTGAACTGACCTCGCCTGCCTTCTGACTACGCTCTCTGCCTGATCCAGTGCTACTAATACGCCTTTCCAGTGTACCGACCCGGCAATCCTCTGACCACGTTACCTGCCTCTGCTTCCCCTAGTGTTTGCAGTAACATCGGCTCCAACCAAGACGGAATCCTGACACTTAGTTTTGTGGGTTTTTTTGTGCTTGTAAATAAAGTTGGTTTTCCGATGATGATGGGAACAGCTGCTGCATTATGTAAGTGTACACGCTGTTTGGGAGTCGAGTTCCTTATAGTTTTGGTTATCTGACTGTGGAACTTCCCATCTGAGGGAGAAATAAAAAAAAATTTATCTGAGCTCCTGATCTGGAAGGTGTTCTGCTGGCATCTTCCTGTCTCTTGTGGAAACCCGGCTGTTCCTACCTCGACCTTCTATCATTTAAACGGACTTGGTGCTTGTGTGTGATCTCGGCCGGCCCGTGCTCGGGCGGGCCCCGGCATATGCTGACACAGTGAACTTCCACCACCATATACTGCACTTCCAGGAGTCTTTCCACGGTCCAGTCACCTGTGCATCGCTGCTCCGGCCACTGGCCTCCAGTCCAGTATCGCCAGTAACGTGACAATGCGTGATTATTTCTTACAGATCTTTTTATATTCTTGTGTAATCCACACTGAGCCTTTGAGCGTCATTCTGGCTCCTGAAATATATACGGAGATTTAGAATATTTTCACTATACTATATATACGTTGTATCTGGTGAGATACTACCCTTTTTCATATTTTTATATTATTGTGTAATACATACTGAGCCTGAGAGCATCAGTGGCTGCCTCCTGAAATATATACTGAGATTTATATTTTCACTATACTATATATACCTGGTATCTGCTGATACAGTACCCCTTTTTCATATTATATTATTGTGTAATCCATACTGAGCCTGAGAGCGTCATTGTCTGCCTCCTGAAACATATACAGAGATTTTAGAATATTTTCACTATTTTGGAGCTCGCTTGCCCTGCTGGTAGTGTGCTATCAGAAAGAGTCTTCTGGCTCAAGAAGGCCTGGAATGCTCCCTTTACTGGGAGTAGGTAAACTGCTTTTAAAGCCGGAGCATCAGGAACCGATTTTGGCTTACATTGCCAAAACAGCCTTCACCTCTATCGCCTCATCTTCTGAAGCTTCAAAAAAATGCAAGCACTGAGTCATCAGTGCAGGCTCCTGGTCAGGAATAACACCTTTCCTTGTGTGCTTCACCCCCACCAAAAGTGAAGGATGTGGCAGGCCACACTTCAGATTACTCCATGTAGCTATTTTCACATAACATGCCTGGGTTATCAAGTCAAATCCTGAATTCCCCTGTCCAACATGAATCAGAGATGGAGTGCACTGATGCACAGCCACTGCTAGATGATTCTGCTGATTCACTCACCCAGAGCACTACATTTCCCTCGCAGTCTACTGAGCCAGAATGTGACCCTGATGAAACTCAGGTGCCCCAGAAGAAATTGAAGAGGAGGTGATGGATGACCCAGTTGTTGACCCGGATTAACATCCATTGGGGGAAGATGGTGCCACTGGCAATAGCTCAGAAGAGGAGAAAGATCCGCAGCAGGCATCGACATCGCAGCAGCGGTTATCTGGCAGGCCCGTAGCAGTCCAAAAAGGTGCTTAAAAAACAAAAAGAGTTGCAGGACAGCTTGGCCAGACGGTCAAATTAGCACAGCGTGTAAGCCCTGAAAATTTATACCATAGTAGGAAGACTCCAGTGTGGCACTTTTTTTACCTAAATCCTATTGATGAGGAAAAGGTTATCTGTAAGCAGTGCGGAAGGACCTTTAGCCGAGTGAAAAATCTCATAAATTTGAATACCAGCTGCATGATTAGACATTTACTGAACATTCACTTTGCCAGCATGGACAGACTCCAAAACATACAAATCCCCCGGGATTGCCCTCACAGTACAAAAATGTGTCTCTGACGGTGGGAGGGCCCACTCGTCGTCAGACACACCGGCGTACTATGAGGGGCCCTGTGCCAGTGCTGTTGCCCATGCGTCGGCCCCTCCTGCTTGCTCAGGGCCCCAGCACTTGCAATACTAACCTCTCCATGCTCCACCGCTGTGTAGTCTTCCGCGTTTCCTGACAGTGACGTTCAGGTTAGAGAGCGCAATGACGTCACGTCTGTACGCCGTCTGCCTAAACAGTCCAAGTGCAGAAAGCTGTAACATGGCGATGCTGAGGAGTCCAGAGTAGAGCAGTGCACAGCAAGGAGAGGTATTTCATTTTTTGTAATGTTTGGAGGAATATATGTTGAGCATTATACACTGGATCATTAATAATGGGGCCCATTATATATGGAGCATGATTTTGGCCCATAAGAAACTGGAGCATCATCCATGGGGCCCATCATATACTGGAGCATTGTAAATGGGGGACAGCAGACACTGGAGCAGCATTTACAGGGCCCATTTTACACTGGATCATTAATAATGGGGCCCATTATATATGGAGCATTATATTGGCTCATAAGACACTGGAGCATCATCCATGGGGCCCATCATATACTGGAGCATTCTTAAAGGGCCAGATCAGACACTGGAGCAGCATCAATGGGGCCCATCATATACTGGAGCATTCTAAATGGGGCAGATCATACACTGGAGCATCATCCATGGGGTCCATCATATACTGAAGCATTGTAAATGGGGACAGCAGACACTGGAGCAGCATTTACGGGGCCCATTATACACTGGATCATGAATAATGGGGCCTGTTGTGAACACATTGGAGGCGACTTCGGAGCTGGGGCTCCCTCCGGTGATTGCTGAGGGTAATGAACCAATTGCTGAATGGCCTTCAGCTGGGTCCGATTGGTCTGATATAAGTGACCTGAACTCCCATCAGCCTTGCCGGTAATCAATTGTTCTTCCAGGTCTTGGTTGGAGCTCAGCTTGCATTCCTGCTATCATTCAGATAAGTGACTTGCTGTTTTTTTTTCCTCTGGTTGGATTTTCCTTGCTGGTTTGCTGCATTGCAGTGGTCTTCAGCCTGGTCCATTTTTGGGGTCTGGCGCTGCATTTGTGCTCAGTTTGTATTTGCACTTTTGCTCTATTCCTGTGTCACTTTTTATTGCTGTTGTGGAAGCGAGGGCTTTGTTCGGTTAAGTTTCTGCAGTAAACTTTCACGCACTGGGAGGCCATCCCAGTCAAATCAGACGTGAAGGGCAGAAGCTTTGTTTGGATAAGTTCTCACAATAATTGTCCACGCACCGGGAGGCCATCCCAGTCAAATCAGACTTGGATAGTGAGAATTTTGATGAAGGCTATTGCAGATTACTGTGACCGGCGCACCAGCCAGGGCGTACGTACAGAGCGATAGAACCTTGAGCTTCACCGCGCTCAGTGCAATTGGTGAGTTATCAGTTACCAGAGCAGCTTGTATGTGTCACAGATCATCAAAAGAGGGATTCGTATTCTCCCGGGTGTCTGTCTCATTGTCTGTATCAGGTACTGTCGCTTTAAATCACATCTCCGTGCGCTCTGTCAGTAACTCATTCAGAGCAGTGTGCTGGCTGCAGCAGCGAGAAAACCCCTTTGACCCCCCCTCCTCTGCTAATCACGTTATCAGGCATTCTGTTTCTTGACTTTGATTTTTATTTTTTTAAGCTAGTTTTTTGGCTACAGGTTTTAATGTGAAAATTCTCAGGCATTCAGACTGAACTATATTCATTTTTTGCTATTCTGAGGAATAATTTTTTTTTTGTTTTGTTTGTTGCGTGATTTCAGTGCCCATAGAGACAGCAAGCAAAGATATAAGGAAGGGAGGGGGGAAGCGGCCAGCTGACATTCCAGAGATTTTTAATTAGCTGTTTTAGTAACAAGGGTTGTTTTTCAGAGTTTTATGATTAATACGGTTTTTCTTTTCTCCCCTTTTTGGTGAATTTATTTTTTTTATGTTTACTTTTTCTAGAGTTTTTTACTAAATCTAACTTTTTGTTTTTTAAAAAAAAATTTTCTTTTAAGTACATTTTTAAATGATTTTGGAGAGATTTTTTTTTTCTCTAAGCAATTTATTTTAGAGCTTTATTTCTCCAGCCATTTTTTTTTCTACAAGCTTGCCTTAGAACAAGGTCACATAGATAAGGAGAATTACAGGCTGAGGGAGAGAGCAGACACAAACTACGCAGTGGTCTGAGTAGCCCCTCCCGTCGGGCATTCGGCGAGGAAATAATTTTTTTTTTTTTTTTTAAAATGGGGAACAAGATGGGCAAGCAGGAGAGTCTTATGCTCCCTGGAGAGAAAACTGCCCCCCAGCTGGTAGCTGAACAAGAAGGAGTAAAGTATGTAAAAAATTACAGACAGCTCATGAAAGTGTGTGAAATCCATAAGAAGGGCAGACTCCAAGCTGCGGAATGGCAGGATGTATTGAAAAATAGAAAAGGGAAGCTAGTAGATTCAAAGTTGCTGACTGATGCAAATGCATGGTACAAAGTGGCAGTAAACTTGCATCGTTTAGGAAGTTCAGAAAGATATGTGAACAAGCCAGGATATGATTTTTATGTGTACAAGATAGGGAAAGATGCAAAGCCATCACCACCCCCATATGGTGAAGGGAAATATTGGACATGTTCAGTCTGTTCTCAACAGAATCCATGGTACAGGGACACTTGTGCAACATGCGGTGCCTCCCACCTCTCCCTACTGGGAGACGGCATCATAGCTCCAGCCATGCCCTCCCAGGCTGCACGAAGCGGGGAAGATCTTTCTCCTCCTTCCTCCTCCTCTCAGGCACACCTCCCTTCTTTTCCTTTTTTTCCTGCTTCGTTACCAGCTGGGCCAACGACCAACCAGAGCAATGCTGTATCCCTATATCCAGTGCTTACAGCACAAGGCACGTTCTATGTCCCAAGCACAGTCCAGACACTGCCACTCATGATTTCCGGAGAAGAAAGTGCAAATCTCCCTACACAAAACGCTACATGTAGCCCCCAGACACAACAGTCCACTGCTAGGGCTTCACAGGGGAGTGGTATAGCTACAGGGCTGCTAGCATGGAACCATGACACTGATCCACCGCAGCCTCAGCAAGGAAGTGGGAAATCCCCATGCAGCAAGACAACTTTAAAGCCCAAATCTCACCCAGTGTATGCACCAAGTACACCATGTCACTTCTTATCTGATGAAGATGAAGATGCAATGTCACACATGCTGCCCAATACTAGGGAAGAAAACACACAAGCACCAATAGAGCAGGGACAGATAGAGGCACCATCCTATGAGCCCTTCATCCCAAGCCAGGTGATCAGTATGCTGCCAGACCCAGGGATACACCCCATGCCATTTTGCCAAAAAATGCAGCAGATCCAGCAAACGTATACAGCAGCCTGGATTGATCTCTGGACCGAAATGGAAATAAAAGCAGGTGATGCATTCTGGTCAATTATGAGAGAACATTTCAAGCATCCAGCAGAGTTAGATGCGTATGCCTGGGAGACAGGACCAAAGCTAATTGAGCAACTCAGAGAATGGGCCAAAAGCAGACTGACAGGACAAACTCTCAGCCTACATGTCACGAGTCAAGACAAGACAGAGTCTGTGGAGAAGTTCCATGACAGAGTGATGCAAGTGTTTCAAGATTTGGGCCTCATTACCCATGATCAGACACACAGACGGATGTTGGCACAGGCTTTTGTGCATGGACTGAGAGAACCAATCAGGAAACCACTGGTAGCAGCCAGGCCTGAGTACACGTCAATAGCAATGGATACCCTGCTCACAGTAGCAAAAAGGATTGAGTCCCGCCGGGACAGAAGGAATGTCAAGTGTTACAACTGTGGCGAGTTTGGTCATTTCCGGAACAAGTGCAGAACACTGACTTCACCCAGAAAAAGAAGAAACACAGAAAGCAGTGAAGAACCCCGTCCATAGGACAAGAGCACACCAAGTCCACAAGGAACCCCACCAGTGGGACCAATATCCTGAGAGTGGATGGCGTAGTCATATCTTTTCTTGTGGAACTCCGCAACCAGAATCTTCTGCTTTCTGCATGGGAATTGATGGTCAAGTCAGATATTTCCAGATTATGAAGCCCCTGAGCGTGTGGACTCAGCCAGAACACTCCATCATGTCCCAGTTTGTTGTGTAAAAAACCTGCACCCTCAACCTATTGGGAGTGGACCTACTGCAGAAGCTGAAAGCGACCAGAGTGTTCCAGGAAGATGGGACCATGACACTTTCTCCACCCCTGACCCAAGAAGAAGCAGGAACCTCAAACAACCACACTGCAGACCTATCACAGGAGGTGCTGGACGTAGTACCAGAAAAGCCACTCCATCACCCAGAGTCAAGATGTCTCTGACCAACTGAAGGTCTAAGTGAACTCGCCTAAGAAGACGGCCTGAGAACTTTGACATTGGCCAGGATATTTCAACTCAAGAAGGACCCTACTCGCTTCATGGAATGGCAACACCTCATCCAGCTCTAATGCCAGAGGTTCATCTTTTGCAAGCACCAGGAGGTGCCCCCTGCAATCAACCAGTTCACCCAGGCCCTAGACCGGAAAAAGGCCACTCAGCTCTTCAAACTTGTGCACAAATACTGACCTGAGACCGAGCTGGAGAAAAAGAAACTACTGATGGCCCATGCTGAGAGAAAAGCAGCCGTTTAAGGAGACGTCCCAACAAGAAGACCCCCTGTGACCAGAACAGGTGCTAACACAGTAACTGTCTTGGTGGAGAACAAGAAAGCCAGCTGGTCGTCATCTCTCATGATGTAGATCCTAGTAGACGGCTTGTTTTCCCGCCAGCTCTGCACCAGCAGATGGGAGTCCCCTGCTGCATACTGAAGGACAAGGCCAAACTGGGCTGCCTCGCCCATCGGAATCAATCCCAGCTTTCCACAGTGAAGAAAAAGACTGTAAACCCCACTGAGTTCAGAATGGTGCAAGGCCTGGAGGCCGCGAAAGTGGCTACGGTATTTGAAACCCCAACAGTGCTGAACCATCACACTCTGCTCTCAAGAGTCCCAGTCACCGCAACGGTATTCACGGTGATCAACCTGGCCAGTACCTTCTTCAGTGTTTCCCCTCCACCTGGAGGCCTGCTTTCACGCACCAGTGCAGTGCATATGGACAATGTTGCCTCAAGGTGCTCAAAACAAGCCCTTTAAGTTTCACCAAGACAATGTCCTCCATCCTCGTCAACTGGATTGCAGAATATGCAAGAGTCACTCTTCTACAACACGTGGATGACCTTCTATTTTGTGTGGTTGACATCAACACCTGCACAGTCTATTCCTTGTCTCTCCTACTCTACCTGGAAGAACAGCAACGCAAGGTCTGGAAGAACAAAGTCCAGTGATGCCACAAGCAAGTTACATCCCTGGGACACTGTATTGCCCACAAGACGAAACACATGTCAAAAGACTGGAAGACCACTGTGGAGAAGATGGCTCCCCCAACAACTCCAAGAATGCTGCAGGCCTTCCCTGGTCTAGTGTCATATTGCAGAACCTGGATCCCTGATGCCTCAGTCCTAATGCAGCCTCTGTGCGCTTGCATCAACGCAACCCCGCTCCTTCTATCAAACGCAGCCTTCAACCCATTCAGGAGATTGGAAGAACTCCACAGTCTCAGCGCCAATACCAGGCCTACCTGACAATGAAAAGTCTTTCCGTCTACCTGATGGAAGAAAGAAGGTCATGCTATTGGAGTCCTGGCACGGATTCACGGGGGAAAACAGAGACTTTTAGGCTGCCTCTCAGCCCGCTTGGATCCAGTTGCAAGAAGAACACCCTCTTGCCTGATGGCAGTATCTGCAGCACACACCCTCCTGGACAAGGTTGCTGACATCACTCTTGGACAGCCACTGGAATCTCCCCGCCGCCAGGCATCTTTGTGGCGCCTCTATTGCCTTTGTCTCATAATGTCACCGTCTCCAGACCTACAGTCTTCAGCCCGGCCACTCTACTCCCACTCCCAAGGGGGGATACTTGGATGGCTCCAGAAGAAGTTTCAACACAGGAAGTGCAGTGACCAGCAATCAAGAAATCCTGTGGTCCAGAAGTCTGTCACCTAGCCTGTCAGCCCAGGAAGCAGAATTGATAGCGCTGACGAAGGCCTGCCAGATGGCAGAAGGCAAGACTGCAAACATCTACACGGACTACAGGTACTCGCATGGCATAGCACACGACTTTAGACCCATCTGGGCTACAAGGGACTTCATCACAGCAAACGGGACAACCGTGAAGCATCATGGAGCCTTCAGGGACCTACTGGGTATACTCCAACTTCCAAAATGGTGGCAATTTGAAAAATCAAAGTGCATGGAAAACTGAAAACAGAAGAGGCATGAGGCAATAACATGGCGGACATGGCAGCCAAAGAAGCAGCCAAAGGAAGACAACATGGAGAAGTGGGAGAGGTCGTAGAGCCGGACGGCTACTACATGACGACTGAAGACAAGAAACCTGACAAAGAAACGTCCTGGAATCTGCTCAAGAAGTTACAAGACCAAGCTCCAAAAGGAGAAGAAGAGCTGAATGCGAAAAAAGCAACACGTGAAGAAAGAAGGCTATCAATAATAGACTTCAAACTCTGCCTACCACAAAGTATGCACCCTATGGTGGTCCAATGGGAACATGGACCCACATCCACATATCAAAGACACAGATGAATGATCTGATTGGTGCTTACTGTTTTCACTTCAGGGATCTCCACCCTAACAGCCAAATTCACCAGCAGCTGTCTGACCTGCGGCAAATGCAAGCCTGGACGTATGGAAGAAAGTCCCCCTCACCTCATCTGGAAAGACCACTCTACCAGCTTCAAAGGATCCAGATAGACCACATCCAGATATCGCCAAGTGAAGGATTCAAATACGCCATTGTGGTCAAAAGAAGTATTTTCAAGATGAACAGAAGCCTTCCAAGTCAGCAAAGACTACTGCAACGAAGCTACTTTCGGAAAATAGTGTGCAGATACGGGGTTCCAGAAATGATAGAAAGTGATCAGGGACCCGCATTCAAAGCAAATCTGACACACAAGACCCGATTAGCAGTAGGGTCAGATTTAGGCCTACACACTCCTTACCACCCCCAGAGCAGCAGGAAGGTAGAAAAAACTGAACGAAACACTTAAGAATAGAATGCTGAAAAATTGCCCAAGAGACACGCAAACCATGGCATGACACACTCCCTATTGCACTGTTTAGCATAAGGCACACTCCCAGAGACCCAGAAAAGCTGTTTCGTGCCTGCATCTTCTGCTAACAGATAAGACATTTTCTTCTTTTAGATTTTTGGTGCCTGCATTTTGTCCTGCACTTCTGTGGGGGTCTGCCGGGTCCCCTTCGGGGGGCTTATGCTCCTCTCAGTTTAGTTCAGCCACTGTTTGTTCATTTGCCTTTTCCAGTTTTTTCAGTGGTTGCTGTTTAGTTTTTGTTACACCAGAGAACTAATTTAGGTGGTAGAGGTCGTGTGATCTCAGGTGTTTTTGTAATTAGTAGAGTTGGTACTTTTCAGGGTTTTTGTGGGTTGCAGTAAGTGCCTTTCCTATCCTCTTCTATCTAGACAGATTGGGCCCCACGTTGGGCGCCAACTGATATGGAAATTTAATTAGGATAAAAATATCCTGTGTTTGCTGCTTGCCATGTCCAAATCTCTATATAATGTCTTTTTGAGCGCTCAGAACGAAATGAGGACTGTCCACACGAAAGTGTCAGTATAACAGTTCGTCAAAGACATACATTTATTATTCATTCAAGGTTTTATACGTTTTCAAAAAGGGGCTGGTTAGTCAATTAACATACAATTAAAAGCTGCTAGATTATTGGCTGTTCTAGTGTAAATATGATAATTATGATAATCATGATTAAAAGAGCTGAAGTTGCAGAATTATTGTTTATATTCTTGTGACCTAGTTGCCTTGCATAACTATAATGTAAACAACAGATATCTAATAGGACATTTTGTACTTCATGCATTTGTTCCTTTACGAAGGTCTTATGAAGGCCAGATTTCTTTAAAACGACTGATTATAGCTGGCCTAGAAATATGTGAGCACAAGGTTTTTTAGCAAGTGAGATCTATCTAACTGTGAACTGTGAATACATATATGTGAATATACTTTGAATATATGGAATACATATATATTTCCATGACAGTTGTGTGTTACACCAGAGATCTGATTTAGGTGGCAGAAATCGTGTGATCTCAGGTTTTTTGTTAATCAGAAGTGTTGGTATTTTTTCAGGGTTTTTTGGGTTGCAGTCAGAATTCTTTCCTATACTTTTCTATCTAGACAGAATTGGGCCCCAGTGTTTGCTCATTCTATTTTCTGTCTGTGTTGGTATTTTCTTCTTGTCTAACTGCCATTACATGTTTGGGGGCTTCCTATTTCTTTGGGGGTTCTGCTACGGGGCAGTTAGCTTTCATCTATCTGTCTTTGGGTGTAGCTATCTCTCCGGCTGTGACAAGGCGTCTAGGATCACCATAGGTACGTTCCACGGCTACTTCTAGTGTTGCGGTTAGTTTAGGGTCCTGCAACCCAGTAGTTCCCAGCCTCTCTGGTGTATTGCTACTTTGGCTATTTTTTGCTATTTCTCCTCAGCTACCGAAACATAACAGTATTACCAGCCTAACTGAAAATTATATGGTACTCAACAGAAGGGAAGAAGGGAAAAATAGTTAAAAAGGAAAAAAAAATGGAGTTGTCAGAAATTTTTTTTTTCTGTTTGTTGCATTTTTCCCTCTTTTTCTCTGGGTGCTGAGGAGAAATTTTTTTTCTTTGTCCTCAATGGAGTTTGCACAGTTGTCTGGCCGTCTGGAGCGGCTTGCCGCTGAGGTTCAGAGTATTACTACCTATCTTGCTAGGTTGCCGGTTGTGGAACCTAGGATCCCCATACCAGATTTATTTTTGGGGATCGGTCTAAATTTCTGAATTTCAAAAATAACTACAAGTTGTTTTTTGCCTTGAAGCCTAAGTCTTCAGGGAACGCAGCACAGCAGGTTCAAATTGTCATCTCTCTGCTGCACGGCGACCCTCAGGATTGGGCTTTTTCCCTGGCACCTGGAGATCCTGTTTTTAATGATGTTGATGTATTTTTTCAAGCTCTGGGGTTATTGTACAATGAACCTAATGTCACTGATCAAGCTGAAAAGACCTTGTTGGCATTAAATCAGGGTTGTGAAGACGCTGAGCTATACTGTCAGAAATTCTGAAAATGGGCAGTCCTGATCAAATGGAATGATGATGCTTTGGCAGCCCTTTTTCGGAAGGGTCTGTCAGAAAATGTAATGGACGTTATGGTGGGATTCCCTGTTCCCTCTGGTCTCAATGATTCTATGTCTTTGGCTATTAAAATTGACAGACGTTTGCGTGAGCGCAGAGGTATGAGTGAGGTAGTGTTGCCTTGTGAGTCAGCTCCTGAGCCCATGCAGTGTGATGGAGTGACTTCTGGGGCTCAGCGTCATTAGTTTCGAAAGCGCAATGGGTTATGTTTCTACTGTGGTGACGCTTCTCATGCTATTTACGTCTGCCCTAAGCGGGGAAGATGTTTTGCGCACTCAGTTGTCTTGGGTAGTGTTCAGACTAAATTTCTGTTGACTGTTACCCTGATTTGCTCCCTGTCCACATTTCTGGCTCAGGCTTTTGTTGATTCAGGAGCAGCTATTAACCTGATGGATTTTTACTTTGCCAAACGTTGTAGGTTTCCCATGATACCCCTGCGGAAGTCTATTCCTTTGCTGGGCATTGATTCTACCCCTTTGGCGAAGAATAAACCCCAGTTTTCTACTCAGGTGATAATGAGGGTTGAACCAGATCATCAGGAGAGTTGCAAATTTCTGGTGTTGCATAATCTGCATGACATTATTGTACTGGGTTTCCCTTGGTTACAGACTCATAATCCTGTTTTGGATTGGAAATCTGTGTCTTTGACCAGTTGGGGCTGCCAATATGTTAATACTGACACTCCTGTTTTTTCTGCCTCTCCCCAGTCTCAGGATGTCCCTGATTTTTTGACTGATTTTTCTGATGTATTTAGTGAGAGTAAGTCTGCATCCTTGCCTCCTCACAGGAGCTATGATTGCGCTATTGAGTTAGTGCCTGGTGGTAAATTTCCTAAAGGTCGCCTTTTTAATTTATCTATACCTGAACACGATGCTATGCGATCTTATAACAAGGAGTCTTTGGAGAAGGGTCATATCAGACCATCCTCTTCATCCTTGGGCGCCGTTTTTTTCTTTGTGGCCAAAAAGGATGGTTCATTGAGGCCGTGTATTGACTACCGCCTCCTGAATAAAATCACTGTTAAATATCAATATCCGTTACCCTTGATTTCTGACCTATTTTCCAGAGTGAAAAGTGCTAGTTGGTTTACCAAGCTTAACCTCAGGGGGGCGTATAACCTTATTCGCATTAAGCACGGGGATGAATGGAAGATGGCGTTTAATACCCCAGAGGGGCATTTTGAGTACCTAGTGATGCCTTTTGGGCTTACTAATGCCCCTTCCGTCTTCCAATCCTTTGTGAATGATATTTTCAGGTATTTTGTGGATACATTTCTGATCGTTTATTTGGATGATATCTTGATTTTTTCCAACGACTGGGACTCTCATGTGAAACATGTTCGGACTGTGTTCCAGATTTTGAGAGAGAATGCACTGTATGTGAAGGGATCAAAGTGTCTTTTTGGTGTACAGAAGGTTTCATTTCTGGGATTCATTTTGTCTCCGTCTGTTATTACCGGTCAAGGTTCAGGCCATCTGTGATTTGTTTCAACCTACTACATTGAAGGCTCTTCAGAGATTTTTGAATTTTGCCAATTTTTATTGTATATTTATTGGTAATTTCTCCGGTATTGTTAAGCCATTGACTGATTTGACCAAAAAGGGTTCCGATATGGTGAATTGGCCTCCTGAGGCAGTTTCTGCGTTTCAGGAACTTAAGCAGAGATTCATTTCTGCTCCTGTTCTACGGCCGCCTGATGTTTCTCTACCGTTTCAGGTGGAGGTTGATGCTTCTGAGATTGGGGCAGGTGCCGTTTTGTCCCAAAGAGATCTCGAGACCTCTAAGAGTAACACTTGTGCCTTCTTCTCTCGAAGATTTTCTCCAACTGAACGTAATTATGATGTGGGTAATGGGGAGTTATTGGCCATGAAGTGGGCCTTTGAAGAGTGAAGACATTGGCTGGAAGGAGCCAAACATCAGGTGGTGGTCTTCATGGACCATAAGAACCTGGTTTATCTTGAATCAGCCAAGCGACTTAATCCTAGACAGGCCAGGTGGGCCTTGTTTTTCACACGTTTTAATTTTGTGGTTTCTTTTCTTCCGGGCACTAAGAATGTTAAGGTGGATGCACTCTCGAGGAGTTTCTTTGCGGATTCTTCTAAGTTAACTGATCCTGCTGTTAATTTGAAAGAGGGTGTAGTTCTTTCCGCCATCTCGCCCAATTTGAGACTGGCTCTGGAGGGATGTCAAGAGGATAAACCTGAACGCTGCCCTGTTGGGAAATTGTTTGTCCCAGACCAGTGGAAGAAGAGTGTGATGTCTGAGATTCATTGTTCCGCGTTGGCTGGTCATCCCGGTATTTTTGGTACCAGAGACTTGGTGAGTAGGTCCTTTTGGTGGCCTACTTTGTCTCGTGACGTCAGGGACTTTGTGCAGTCCTGTGGGACTTGCTCTCATTCCAATCCTTGCTCTCGCTCTAGTGGTTTGTTAATGCCATTAACTGTGCCCAAGAGGCCATGGACCCATATCTCTATGGATTTTATTTCCGACCTCCCTGTCTCTCAGTGAATGACCGTTATCTGGGTAATCTGTGATAGGTTTTCCAAGATGATACATCTTGTGCCATTACTTAAATTGCCTTCCTCCTCCGAATTGGTGCCTTTGTTCTTTCAGCACGTGGTTCGGTTACATGGCATTCCGGAGAACATTGTGTCTGACAGAGTAGTCCAGTTTGTTTCCAGATTTTGGAGAACATTTTGTTCTAAACTTGGTGTTCAGTTATCTTTCTCCTCTGCATTTCACCCTCAGACCAATGGACAAACCGAGAGATCAAACCAGACCTTGGAGACTTATTTGAGATGTTTTGTGTCTGCTGATCAAGATGACTGGGTTTCTTTTTTGACTTTGGCGGAGTTTGCTCTTAATAATAGGGCTAGCTCTGCCATCTTGATGTCTGCATTTTTCTGCAATTCTGGGTTTCACCCTCGATTTTCTTCAGGACAGGCGGAGGCTTCCGTCTGTCTGGGGTTGACTCTATTGTGGAGCGAATGCAGCAGATTTGGGACCAGGTAGTGGAGAGGTTGTCTCTCTCTCTCAGGAGAAGGCCCAGCGGTTTGCCAACCGGCATAGGACTGATGGTCCTCGTTTTAAAGTGGGGGACTTGGTTTGGTTGTCCTCAAGAAATATCCCTATGAAGGTTGCATCTCCAAAATTTAAGCCAAGGTTCATTGGACCTTAAAAGATCATGGAAATTTTTAATCCTGTTTCCTTCCATTTGCTTCTTCCAGGGACATTTAAGATCCATAACGTGTTCCACAAGTCCTTATTGAAGAGGTTTGTCGAGCCAGTGGTTCCTATGGCTGCATGGATTCTCGTTTTGCTAGACGGAAACTCCAGTATTTGGTTAAGTGAAGAGTTTATGGTCAAGAGGACAATTCTTGGGTGTTTGCTTCGGACATCCATGCTAGGAGACTGATCCGTGCCCATCATCGAATTCATCCTGATCGGCCTGGTTGCGCAAGTGAGGGTTCAGTGACCCCTCCTCAAGGGGGGTAGTGTTGTGAACACGTTGGAGGTGACTTCGGAGCTGGGGCTCCCTCCGGTGATTGCTGAGGGTAATGAACCTATTGCTGAATGGCCTTCAGCTGGGTCCGATTGGTCTGATATAAGTGACCTGAACTCCCATCAGCCTTGCCGGTAATCAATTGTTCATCCAGGTCTTGGTTGGAGCTCAGCTTGCATTCCTGCTATCATTCAGATAAGTGACTTGCTGTTTTTTTTTCCTCTGGTTGGATTTTCCTTGCTGGTTTGCTGCATTGCAGTGGTCTTCAGCCTGGTCCATTTTTGGGGTCTGGCGCTGCATTTGTGCTCAGTTTGTATTTGCACTTTTGCTCTATTCCTGTGACAATTTTTATTTGCTGAATTGCTGTGTGTTACACCAGAGATCTGATTTAGGTGGCAGAGATCGTGTGATCTCAGGTTTTTTGTTAATCAGAAGTGTTGGTATTTTTTCAGGGTTTTTTGTTGCAGTCAGAATTCTTTCCTATACTTTTCTATCTAGACAGAATTGGGCCCCAGCGTTTGCTCATTCTATTTTCTGTCTGTGTTGGTATTTTCTTCTTGTCTAACCGCCATTACATGTTTGGGGGCTTCCTATTTCTTTGGGGGTTCTGCTACAGGGCAGTTAGCCTTCATCTTTCTGTCTTTAGGTGTAGTTATCTCTCCGGCAGTGACGAGGCGTCTAGGATCACCGTAGGTACGCTCCACAGCTACTTCTAGTGTTGCGGTTAGTTTATGGTCCTGCAACCCAGAAGTTTCCAGCCTCTCTGGTGTATTGCTACTTTGGCTATTTTTTTGCTATTTCTCCTCAGCTACCGAAACATAACAGGGCCCCATTATACATGGAGCATGATTTTGGCCCATAACACACTGGAGCATCTTCCATGGGGCCCAAGATATACTGGAGCATTGTAAATGGGGCAGATCAGACACTGGAGCAGCATCCATGGGGCCCATCATGTACTGGAGCATTGTAAATGGGGCAGATCAGACACTGGAGCAGCATCCATGGGCTCATCAGGGGCGGACATATCATTGGTGCAACCTGTGCAGCCGCACAGGGGCCCAAGAGGTGAGGGTGCCCATTTATACCTCCAAAGCAGGTGCAATTTTGCATTTTTAGGAGATCTTGGGCTGCAAAGGGCCCATGTATTGTTCTTGCACAGGGGCCCTTTTGTAACTTTGTCCACCAGTGGGGCCCATCATATACTGGAGCATTCTAAAAGGGGGAAAACAGACAAGCAGCATTTACTGGGACCATTATACAATGGAGCATAATAAATGGAGCCCATTATATATGGAGCATTAATTTGGCCCATTAGACACTGGAGCATCATCCATGGGGCCCATCATATACTGGAGAATCATATCGGGTTCATTATTTATGGGGCATCATATAGGGTATGGGGCCTATTCTATATGGAGCCCATTCTGTATGGAGCAATATATGGGGCTCATTATTCTGTATGGCGCACTATGTGGTGGCCATAATACTGTATGGAGTAATATACTGTGCGTTTTTTGAGCTATTGTAGATTATAACATAGATGTATGGAGCAACATATGGGTCCCATCATATAATGTATGGATATATGCGACTCATTATACTGTATGGAGCAATATGTGAGGCTCATTGTACTCTATGGGGACCGTCCTATACTTTATGGCACATTATATGGGGAATATCATATACTGGAGCAGTATGTGGAGCTCATCATATACTTTATGGAACTTTATATGGGATCAATTATGTATGGAGCAATAGCAATATATGGGGCTCATTATTCTGTATGGCGCACTATGTAGTGGCGATAATACTGTATGGAGGAATATACTGTCAGGTTTTTGAGCTATTGTAGATTTTATCATAGATATCAGTCATGTCATGTAAGAAGTGAAGTATTTTTCATTGTACTATACCTATGTTTCTGTGCCGTATCGGAGCATGATGAACACTGACACTCTTTGGCCCAGGGCACACGAAAACCGGGAGCCAACCCTACCCGCCCCCACAAGTTTAGCCAAATAACCCACAGTTTTCAATGCGTAACTATTAGTATAAAGTTAATTAAGGTTGACAAGCTTAAGTAATATGAACTTATGTTGTTGGCATTGAAATGGGCACTGTTGGTGTGTTTACTGTCCTCCACTCCATGGCGACTTTGCTTCCCCATTGACTTGCATTGGGTTTCATGTTTCAGTCGGACCCCCGACTTTTCCCGATAGTCGGCCAATTTCGTTCGACCTGACTTTTGAGAAAGTTGGGTTTCATGAAACCCGACTCGACCCTAAAAAAGGGAAAGTCGCTCATGTCTACTAATTATACAGATATCTTTATGTACCTTTATGATTTCTTTGAATGAGTGTGTATTTGACCATTAAATTGTGGCAACACACTTTTATGACAAGAGTTCAGAGATTAATTGTTTTAAGATAATTCCTCCTGATACGCTATAGGAAAGATGTGTATCTTCGTACCGTGTTAGCCAGTAGATAGAAAAATATTTAGACTTGATATTTAGACTTGCAATTTGTTACCATCTTTTCAGTTAGCCATTAAAAGGTATCAACCACTGAGGACTCTCAAGTCTAAATATTTTTCCTGATACGCTAGTAATTTACAAGAGTCTCAGTCCCTCTTTCAAATGCTACACCTTTTTCTTCTTTTACTCTTTATTTTATTATGACATCAATAAAATTAAGTTTTATCTTGGACATTGTAGCAATTATAATTTTTACCAAAGTGTATTAGACCACCCAGGTAATTATGTTGAATATTCTTAGATTAAGATTTTATGGTCTTATTTTGCAGGTTTTTTTCTATGCATATAACATTAATATACTAACTTATTTTACTTCATGGGCTTTGCAGTAGGTCATTGTGAACCACGTTATGCCTTTTCAATATACCTAATAAATCTAATAAATGTATCATAAAGTTTCAGCATTGCATTGTGTATCCCAGGGTTCTCCTTTTGATGCTATATACTGTATTATCTCTTATGCATTTTAAACTGTACAATTGTTTATGTATACTGTTTTTTTTGCAGGGTATTATGAACCACATTCTCTATATATTTTTCATTGAGCCAATTATGCGTATTATGCTGTTCTAGCACTTTGATGTGTACCCTTTTAAAAAACTTTGGTTTATAAAATACCTTTTTAGCATTTTTTGTATAATCATATGATTTTGGTTGTGCACTTGCCAACTTAATTATCGTATTGAGTACTTCATGTGTATTATTCGGTGGCATACTTCTATTTTCTCATAGTGGGAGCCAATTTCTACTCTGACATCTCTGACAACTGTTCTGACAAAGTTTGTCTTTTTCTAAATTTTATATTATATATTCCTTAATAAATATTTATATTATAAATACTCTGGTTGTTTATTCTTGGTGTGTTTTGCAGGTTTCATTGTATTTCAAGAGACACTTTTATTATGTGGTTCTAATTTGGGTAAATTAAAGTGATGGAGTTTGTGGTATCTCAATATTTTTTTGGAAGGAAGATAGGTGATGTCTGCTCTGATCCAGTTGTGGAATACTAATGGAGATTCCATGGGGACTTACTCCGAAGAGGTGTTAGAGGTGAGAAAGGAAGACATGAGGCCAGATGAATATTTTACAGCATACCAAATTCTAAGTGATTGTGACTGCAGTGAATATTATTATGTAACGACCTTGGCTCAATTTTAAGCCATGGATGCATGAAGATAGCTCATTGCAGTTTACATGTATTTTGTAAAACATAATGTTTAAGTGTCCATATCTTCTACTGTCTTCCAAATATCTAATGATCCCTGTGAAATTTAAATGGTTCTGGTATTCTGCTTGGGGAAATAAAATTAGCACAAACTTCCACGTGGAAATTAACCTTTACTTTGTAAATTCAAATTGCAATCTAGGGTGAGCATATGGCTGCTACCTCAAATTAGAAACATCCTGTAAGTGTAATATCTTTCAGGCAAGAGTAATTTCTTATGTGTAATATATCATCTATAATAGTTGAAGTGCATAGTGTGCTTTGTGCATGAGTAATGAGAATCCTTCCCTTTGTGGATCCAGGGAGGACTGTAATGTTCTACATCATCTCCAAGGATGAACTGTATATAATGTATATAATGAATGGGTTATATCTAGTGATGAGCGAGCACGCTCGCCACTACTTGGTGCTCACGTGAGCATCGCAGTGCTCGCGATGCTTGGAGCTCGGCGAGTGTTTCCGGCTTTACTCGTCGGGAGTTCGGGTCCACACCCTGCATGATTTGCACTCTTTAGAACGCCAATCAACATGCAGTGTTTGTGTGCAACACACCATGCCGCAGCCATGTTGGTTGTGGCATTTCAGTGATTGGCTGGCCGCACAGCGTCATCAGGTCTATAGTAGACCGGACGCCGCCCTGCTCGTCACAGTCTGCTCCGGACTCAGGCAGTGTAGGGAGAGTTGCTACTGAGATAGGGAGATATTTTCAATTTTATTAGTTACTGTGGGTGTACCATCTGTAATACACAAATCCATCTCAACGAACAGTCCTTCTGAGGCCTAATGAAGGTGTATATAGAAATCAGTGCTAGGCATGCAATGTATGTTGGTATATAGATATCAGTGCTAGGCAGACATGCAGTGTATGTGGGCTCAAGCCTACATTTGGGAGATCTCTCTCTGATGCCAAATAGTCAGCAAGATAGTGGAATACATATTCCCAATTCCTTTACAATGCCATTTCAAAAATGTCTATTTGAATTTTGGGTATTGCTTGCCACCACCACCATATCCAGTGTCATGTACATCATGTGGCCCTCGCTTCAAATTTACAGAGTGCCAGCAGGTGTAGTGAAATCTGAGTTTGGTATGGGCACTCAGAAGGCCCTGTATCATATATTTGGGAGAGCTCTTACTCCTGCAGTTGGGAGGTCCCACTCTCATGCCAAATAGTTGGCAAGACAGCGGAATACATATTCCCCATCGATTAACAATGCTCATTCAAACATGCTCATTTGAATTAAAAAAAAACGACTTTCGCCAAAGTCGGGTTTAGCCGAGCGAAACCCGACCATAGAGTGAGGTCAGCCATGCGTTTGGCGACCCGAGCGCCAAAGTCGGTTTTCCCCATAATGCTTGAAGGTCCTTTTCTTAGCCAGTGAGCAGGGATGCACTCTGTGGGCAACGCGATGACATGGGCAGCGGCCACCACCATCTTAGAGAAGGGCATTGCATTGATTGGCTTGCTTTGTGTGGCGTCACAGTGCCTATAAAAGCCCTCACCACCGACCGCCATTTTACTTCTGCCGATCTTAGTGTAGGGAGAGGTTGCTGGCGCTGGTTCTCAATAGGGAGAGCGTTAGGCAGTAAAAAAACAATAATTCTGTGCTTGTGCTGATAGCGATTAGCTGTACAGTTAGTGTGCAGTGACAGGGGAGGATTTTGTTGTGTGCAGCAGCGCTGGTCCTTAGGCTGCCTGCCAGTGACAGGGGAGGAATTGCTTGTGTGGAGCAGCATAGCTGATTATTAGGCTGCTGTTTGCCAGTGAGAGGGAAGGAATTTATTGTGTGCAGCAGCAGAGCTGATTATTAGGCTGCCTGCCAGGGACAGGGGAGGAATTTCTTGTGTGCAGCAGCAGAGCTGATTATGAGGCTGCCTGCTAGCTGTATTGCTGTGTGTACACTGCTGTACAGAGTGCTTTTTAACACAGCACCTACACAGCACTAAACTTTTATTTTTTTCTGCACAGTTATTGAGTGTTCATTTTTTCCCACACCTTATAGAGCAATACGCTTCTCACACAATACCGTGTACCGGCTGGTATCACGGACAAATACATGCTGACTATCTGTGTGTGACTCTGGAAATATATAAGGAGATTTCAATTTTCCCCAAAACCGTATACAGCTGTGTTATGTTTCGGTAGCTGAGGAGTGCAGGAAAAAAAAGGCAATACACCAGAGCAGTTGGAATCTATGGGATTGCAGTACCCTGACTAACCACCACAACTAGAGGCAGCCGTGGAGCGTTCCTACGTTGGTCCTAGACGCCTCGTCACAGCCTGAGAAACTAACTACACCTAAAGATAGAAATAGGAAAGCTAACTGCCCCGGAGCAAACCCCAAAGATAATAGAAAGCCCCCCAAACTATGTAATGGCGGTTTAGACAAGAGGAAATACAGACACAGAAAGAAAATAGTATGAGCAAACGCTGGGGCCCAAACTATCTAAATAGAAAAGGATAGGAAGGGTACTTACTGCATCCCAGAAAACCTGAAAAACACCAACTTCTAATTTCAAAATCACCTGAGATCACACGACCTCTACCACCTAATTAGTTCTCTGGTGTAACAAAATAAAAACAGCAGCCACTGAAAAAACTGGAAAAAGCAAAAGTACAAAACTCAGTGGCTGAACTAAAACTGAGAGGGCAGAAGCCCCCGGAGGGACCCTGAAGGCCCCACAGAAGTGCAGGACAAAATGCAAAAATAAGCACAAACACAAAAGCAGAAAAAGACTTATCTGTTAGCAGGAGAAGCAGACACGACACAGCAGGCTACAAGGGAAACTGGAATGAAGGATTCAGACCAGAACAATTGATCACCGGCAACCCTGATGGGAAAAATGACTCCCTTATATAAGACCAGTCAGTAACACCTGATTCCCAGTCCTCACAATCTTCCTAGCACCGCTTGTAACCACCAGAGGGAGCCTCATGCTCAGAACTCATCTCAAACCCATTCAACAACAGTACCCCCCCCTTGAGGAGGGGGTCACCGAACCCTCATTTGAGCAACCAGGTCGGTCAGGGATGAGTTTCTATGATACGCACGGATAAGTCCCTAGCATGGATGTCCGAAGCAAACACCCCAAGAATTGTCTTCCTGACCATAACCTCTCCATTTAACCAAATATGGAGTTTCCGTCTAGAAAAACGAGAATCCAATATTTTTCTCAACCACATACTCCAGATTGCCCTCAACCAAAACAGGGTCAGGAGGCACACAGCAGGAACCACTGGCTCAACAAACTCTTCAACAAGGACTTGTGGAACACGTTATGGATCTTAAATGTCCCGGAAGAAGCAAACGAAAAAAACAGGATTAATAATCTCCATGATCTTATAAGGTCCAATGAACCTAGGCTTAAATTTAGGAGATGCTACTCTCATAGGATATTCTTTGAGGACAACCAGACCAATCCCCCACTTTAAACCGAGGACCATCAGTCCTATGCCGGTTAGCAAACCGCTGGGCCTTCTCCTGAGAGAGGGACAACCTCTCCACTACCTGGTCCCAAATCTGTTTGCATACGCTCCACAACAGAGTCAACACCTGGACAGACAGAAGCCTCCGTCTTCCTGAAGAAAATCGAGGTGTGAAACCCAAATTACAGAAAAACGGAGACATCAAAGTGGCAGAGCTAGCCCTATTATTAAGAGCAAACTCAGCCAAAGGCAAAAAAGAGACCAGTCATCCTGATCAGCAGACACAAAGCATCTTGAAAGTCTCCAATGTCTGGTTGTTTCTCTCAGTTTGACCATTGGTCTGAGGATGAAATGCCGAGGAGTAAAGACAATTGAACACCCAGTTTAGAACAAAAAGTCCTCCAAAATCTGGAAACAAACTGGACTCCTCTGTCAGACACAAATGTTCTCAGGAATGCCGTGTAAACGAACCATGTGCTGAAGGAACAACGGCACCAATTCAGAGGAGGAAGGCAACTTAGGTAATGGCACAAGATGTCTCATTTTGGAAAACCTATCACAAAATTACCCAGATGGTGGTCATTCTCTGAGAAAACAGGAAGATCGGAAATGAAATCCATAGAGATATGGGTCCATGGTCTCTTGGGCACAGGCAATGGCATCAACAAACCACTAGAGCGGAGAGCAAGGCTTGGAGCGAGAGCAAGTCCCGCAGGATGCACAAATTCCCTGACATCACGAGACAAGGTAGGCCACCAAAATTTAAAAAAAAAACCCCCAAAAAAAAAGGGGGAAAAAAGGGGGCCCCGGGGGGGAAAAAAACCCCTTTTTTTTTTTTAAAAAAAAGGGTTTTTTGGGGGGGGTTTTTTTTTTTTAAAAACCCCCCAAAAGGTTTTTTTTAAAAAATTTTAAACCCCCAAAAAATTTAAAAAAAATTTTTTTTGGGGGCCCCCCCTTTTTTTTTTCCCCCTTTTTTGGGGGGTTTTTTTTTTTTTTTAAACCCCCCAAAAGAAAGGGAAAATTAAGGGGTTTAAAAAAAAGGGGGAAAAAAATTTTTTGGGGGGGGAAAAAAAAAAAAGGAAAAAAAAAATTTTTTTTTAAACCCTTTTTAAAAAAGGGGAAAAAAAAAAATTTACGTTTTTTGGGGGTTTTTTTTTTGGAAAAATTTTTAAAATTTTTTTTTAAAAACCCCCTTTTGGGCCAAAGGGGGTTTTTTTGGGGGAAAAAACCCCCCCCCGGGGAAAGGGGGGGGGGTTTTTTTTAAAAAAATTTTTTTTTTTTCCCCCCTTTTTTAAAAATTTTTTAAAGGGAAAAAAAAACCCCCCTTTCCGGGGGGGGAAAATAAATTCCCCGGCCTTTTTAAAAATTTTTTTTGGGGGGTTTTTTTTTAAAAAAACCCGGGGGGTTTTTTTTTTCCCCCCAAAAAGGGGAAAAAGGGGTTTTTTCCCCCCCCAAAAACCCCGGGGGAAAAAAAAAAAAGGGGGGAAAAAAAGGGGGGGAAAAATTTTTAAAAAAATTTTTTTTAAAATAATTTTTTAAAAAAATTTTTTTTTTAAAAAAAAAAAACCCCTTTTTTTGGGGGTTTTTTTTTCCCCCTTTTTTTTTTGAAAAGGTTTCCCAATTTTTTTTTTTTTCCCCCCCCCCCCGGGGTTTGGGTTTTTTCCCCCTTTTTGTTTTTTTTTGGGGGGGCCCCCCCGGGTTTTTTTAAAAAAAAAAATTTTTAAAAAAAAAAAAACCCTTTTTTAAAAAAAAAAGGGGTTTTTATTTTGGGCCCCCTTTTTTTTAAAAACCCCCCCCAAAAAAAAATTTTTTTTTGGGCCCAAAAGGGTTTCATGGGGTTTTTTTCCAAAATTTTTGAAAAAAAAACCCCCAGCTTTTTGCGTGACGAAAGGTATAGGGGGTAGTGTTCCCTTTGGGTGAGTCAGCCCCCTGAGCCCATCCCAGTGTAAAGGGTAAACTTCGGGGGTTTCAGCGTCTTTAAGTTTCGAAAGCGCAATGGGTTATGTTTTCTACTGTGGTGCCCTTTCCCTCATGCTTTTTAAAAACTCTGCCCAAAGCGGGAAGATGTTTGGGGGGCACTCATTTTGCCCTTGGGAAAGTTTTCAGAACTAAATTTCTTTTGCCTGTTACCCCGGATTTTTCCCTTCCCCATTTTCGGGCCCTCGGGCTTTTTTTTGATTCAGGGAGCAGCTTTTAACCTGATGGATTTTACTTTGCCAAACGTTGTGGGTTTTCCCCCATATCCCCCCTGGGGAAGCCCTTTTCCCTTTCCCTGGGCTTTGATTCTCCCCCTTTTGGCGAAGAATAAACCCCAGTTTTCAAACTCAGGTAAAAGAGGGTTAAACCCAGAATATCAGGAAGTTAAAATTTTCGGGTGTTGCAAAATCTGCATGAAAATTATTTTTCGGGGTTTCCCTTGGTTACAGACTCATAACCTTTTTTTGGATTGGAAACCCTTGTGTTTTTGACCATTTTGGGGGGTTTCCCAATATGTTAATACTAAACACCCTTTTTTTCCCCTTCCCCCGGGTCTCAGGAGTCCCTGATTTTTTGACTGTTTTTCTGATGTATTTAGTGAGAGTAAGTCTGCATCCTTGCCTCCTCACAGGACTATTTTGCGCAAATTGATTAGTCCCCGGGTGGTAAAATTTCCTAAAAAGGCGCCTTTTTTTAATTTTTCTATAACCCGAACACGGGTGCTTTAAAGCGATCTTATAACAAGGGGTCCTTTTTAGAAGGGTTTAAACAGAAACCCTCCCTTCATCCCTTTTGGGGGCCCCTTTTTTTTCTTTGTGGCCAAAAAAGGGTGGTTCATTTAAAGGGCCCTTATTGAACCTTACCGGGCCCCCTGAAAAAAATCACTGTTTTAAAAATCAAAACCCTTACCCTTGATTTCTGACCTTTTTCCCCAAATGGAAAAAATGCTAGTTGGTTTAACCAAGCTTAACCTCAGGGGGGTAAAAACCAAAACCCCATTAACAAAGGGGGTGAATGGAAAAGGCGTTTTAAATTTCCCCCCGAGGGGCATTTTGATTTCCTAGTGATGCCTTTTGGGGTTTCTAATGCCCCTTTCCCCCTTTCCCAAACCCTTTTTTTAAAAGAAAATTTTCAGGTATTTTTTTGGGGTACAAAACGTCGATTAATTTTTATTATAACTTTATTTTTTCCCCAAAGACTGGGACTCTCATGTAAAAAATTTCGGACTGTGTTTTTCCCGATTTTGAGAGAGAAGCACTGTAAGTGAAGGGATCAAATTGCTTTTTTGGGGTACAGAAGGTTTTTTTTCTTTGGGTTCCCTTTTGTCTCCGTCTTTTATTAACCCGGCCCAAAGGTTTAAAACCATTGTGAAATTTTTTTCAACCTACAACATTGAAGGCTCTTCAGAATTTTTTTAATTTGGGCCCAAATTTTTTTTGTATATTTAAATTGGGAAATTTTTTCCGGTATTTTTAAGCCCTTGACTGAATTTGGGCCAAAAAAGGGGGTTTCCAAAATGGGGGGAATTGGCCCCTGAGGCAGTTTTTTTTTTCTGCGTTTCAGGAACTTAAACAAAAGATTAAATTTTTGCCCCCTGGGTTCAAAAGGCCCCCCTTATGTTTCCCCCTAACCCTTAAAAGGGGGGTTGATGCTTCTGAGATTGGGGGAGGTGCCGTTTTTGGGCCCAAAGAGATTTTCGAGACCTCTAAGAGTTAACACTTGTGCCTTCTTTTTTCCCCCGAAGATTTTCTCCAACTGAAAAGTAATTATGAAAAGTTTGGGACTTTGGGGGGTTTTTTGGCCAAAGAAGTGGGCCTTTTAAGATTTAAGACATTGGCTGGAAGGAGCCAAACATAGGTTTGGGGTCTTTATGGACCATAAAACCGGTTTAAATCCCGAATCAGCCCAACGCTTAATCCCAGACAGGCCAGGGTTTTTGGCCCTTTTTTTTCCACACGTTTTAATTTTGTGGTTTCTTTTCTTCCGGGCACTAAGAATGTTAATGGATGCACTCCGAAAGGGGGTTCTTTGCGGGTTCTTTTAAGGGTTTAAATGATCCTGGGTTTTAATTTGAAAAAAGGGTGTAGTTCTTTCCGCCCTTTTCGGGCCCCAATTTGAGACTGGGTCGGGGGGATGTCAAGAGGGAAAAAACCCAAACGCTGCCCTGTTGGGGAAAATTTTTTGTCCCAGACCATGGAAAAAAGATTTTGATGTCCCGAGAAACAATTTTTCCCCGTTGGCTGGGCATCCCGGAATTTTTGGGGACCAAACTTGGGGGAGTAGGTCCTTTTTGGTGGGGCCCACTTTGTCTCGGACGGCAGGGAAAATTTTTGCAGTCCGTGGGACTTGGGTCTCATTTTTCCCAAACCTTGCTCTCCCCTCTATTTGGGTTTTTTAAAGCCATTTTCGTGCCCAAAAGGCCCTGGGCCCAATCTCATGGATTTTAACCCCGACCTCCCTGTCCCCCCCTGAATGACCGTTTTCTGGGTAATCTGGGGATAGGTTTTTTTTAAGATGATACATCTTGTGCCCTTACTTTAAAAAATTTTCCTTTCCCCCTCCGAATTTTGGTTTCCTTTGTTCTTTTCACACGTGGTTCGGGTTTCGTGGCAATTTCCCGGGGAAAAATTGTGGGCTTACAAGTATCCCCTTTGTTTTTTCCCGAAATTTTTGGGAACATTTTTTTTCTAAACTTTGGGGTTTTTAGTTATTTTTTCTCCTCTGCATTTCACCCTCCAAACCCAAAGGACCCAAAACCCAGAGATCAAACCCAAACCCTTTTAACCCTTTTTTAGATTTTTTTTTGTCTTCCCCATCAAGAAGACGGGTTTCTTTTTTTACTTTGGGCGGAGTTTTTCTCTTAATAATAGGGCTAGCTCTGCCATCCCTTTAAGTCTTCATTTTTCTGCAAATTTTGGGTTTTAAAACCCCCGGGTTTTCTTCCAGGACAGGCGGAGGCTTCCCCCCTGTCTGGGGTTGACTCTATTGTGGAGGGGAATGCAGCAGATTTGGGACCAAA
>JARQOD010000002.1:417728405-417825808 GCA_033576555.1 Oophaga sylvatica
AAAGTAAACTACACTACCCTAAGGGTGTGTCTAGTGTATGTTGAGTGAATGGGTATTTAGCTTTAAACTGCTGTCTCGCCACACACTCTCCAGGGTACTGCGTGTGCCTAACACCAGGGCTACACATTCCCCCATGGTAAAAGACAGCACTCCCGGGCTGTAAAATACAAAAGAGACATTTTGTTTATGCATAAAAACATTAAACAATAAACATTAATTCGTCCCATCCGGGAGGTGAGGATATCTTGAACGTTGCAAACATTAACATTATATATAGAAATACAAAAGTATTAAATAGCATTCAATAAATATACAGTATTCTTGTGAAGGACCCGCACCAAACCTTCAACGTAGGTCCTGGGTGGGCTGCAGGACATCCGATTGCAGACCTCACTCAGTGCCACACCACACGGGTTTTTGTATTCAGAGGTAGTTGTGCTGGTTTCATGTAAAACCAAGATAAAGCACCGAAGCGCAACTATTTACAAGTAAGTTCTGGGCTGGCACAGTCCTCAACCTCAAAGTCCATTGTAAAACAAAGACACAAATATAATATCACATTATAATACTAAAGTGCAAAACTTTTTCTGGTTACCCAGCCGGGCATTCTACGGTTAGAAATATATATATGCATTATATACGCTATACTCTTTCAACTTGTGCAAAATTTTGTAAAACATTTCTGAAACTTTCTACAATATTACTTATGGTAGACCCTATATGGATCTCACCGATTCTTCTTTACTATTTATTCATTTACTTCAAATACACTTTCCACCCCGGGGCTGGAACAATGCAATGGGCCCTAGATCCCAGGACTAGCAAGTCATGCGCTGCGATTAGGGTCTGGGTCGCCACAGTTCTCGTGCGAACCTCTAGGGGCGCAACGGGTACATTCTCCTCACGTGACACCGATTGCGTTTCAATCACAGTTAACGATATGGACCGTGTCATGGATTGCGATTGAGACTGGGTCGCATGTTGCGATGTAGATATGACTTTCCTTTGCGATGAATTTGCAGGGGGCGATGCTGGGGCACGGCCGGATACTGCTTGAGCTGGAGACGGGGACGCTGCGGTAGTGGTGACGTTACCTGCGTCGGGGACGGGGTCACGGACGATGGTGACGTTAAGGGCATACCATCCCTTCATTCCCCAGTGCCGTGTGTACGTGACAATGTCTCCATTTACTAAGTCCCTCCCGGGATGGCCCTGCGGCAGGTGGGATTCTACATCACGCCTGCTGACAAAGACCCCTGGGTAGAGGCCCGGTTCACGGATGAAGCCCCAGCCCTTCCGGAGCTGGAACTCAGTCACACACCCCTGCCGCCGCGGTTCCCTCAGGGTACCTTTCTCTCTCCGGACACTCTCCTTGTCCGCGATCAGCTCTGCATGTTGTCGCTGACGGTTCCGCTGAGCTTCCCGCTCTTCCTCCTGCTGGCGTTTCTGCTTCTCCTCACGACGCTGCCACTCATGTTCCCACTGGGCGGTATAGGCGACGTCATCCAGGCGCGCCATCTCGTCCCAGTCGACGTCTGGTAACGACGGACAGGACCCCTCCGGTGTCCCTGTCGGGGACCGATCATCTGCTGCGGCCTCCTGGCCGGGCGGGCGTTCCGGAACTGGCGGTACCTCCTCAACCTCCTTCGCCTCCACCGCTTCACCGGTGGGATCAGGATCGGTACTTTCGGGGGCAGCCTCCGGTTGCTCCTTCGCCTTGGGCAGCAGAATCTTCGGTAACTCGAATCGTGGGGGGTCGTTGAGGGGAGAGATCACCGTGTCCCACAGCCTCCGCTGCTCCAGGGTACGCCGGCGTCTCTCGATCTCTTCAAATCCAGGTTGGTGCTGGACCATCTTCTTCAGGCGTGCATTTTCTTCTTTTGTTTCTAACAACGCCTGCTGCAGGTGCAGGAGCACGGATAACTCCGGTGCTGGTGGCAGCTTGGCTGGGGCACGGGGCCTGCCTTCCTCCGCTTCCCTGCTCGGCTGCACACGTCCTGCTTCCATGATGTTCCAGAAGATTCTTTCTTCTTCCTCCAGAGACATCCGGTCTCTTCCGTGGAGGCTGGGTTTGCGTCTCCTCCTCCTCGCAGGGAAGGTGAAGAGGAGGCGGACCTCCTTTGCTGTAGGGCAGGATCGCATGTTGTAATAGCACTTTGAGAGGGCAGGCATTTTCTTCGCGCCACAGGGGGGTAGACGCCCACGAAGGTACGCCCACCTTCTTCTCCAGCGCCTGAGGGCGCGAATATGGCGACAAAAATGGCGATTTTGGCGCCAAAAGTGCAAACAGTCCTTTTTCACAAAAACAATTCCTTAGGCACACAGGGCTCGCAATTCTGCGAGTTTCGGATCCTGTTCGTGACGCCAAAGTTTTGTGTCGACCACGCACCACAATTGTGGGTTTCCAGGGCAATGGGGTACTCAGAGCCGAGCCCGTAGAAGTCTATGGGATTGTCACAGGTAGCGGTGGCTCGGTCTGTGGCCCTGGCGGTCAGGCGTATGTTGGGGGAATATTTACAGGGGATAGATTTATATACAGTTCGTGACGCCACCTGTAGTATTCTGGTAATTTGTACCAGCGCTGCTGTAGATCTCTGAGGGATGGTGATGCAGCTAGATGTCGGGTCCCCTACAGGTGGGACTCTTCCCTCAAAGTCTATGAAGTTAGTGAAGTCGGGTGCAGATAAATAACACAGTCTCACACGGTCAGCGTCTTTCCATACCTTTACTTGTAAGATGTTCAGGCAGGTCCCAGGGAGGCTGATCCAAGGAGAGTGTATCTTGAGACAGCAGCTGGACAAGTTAGGGGCCTCCTTTACTTTCAACACAATGAGTACAACCAGCCTGAAGCGTAGTTCCCTCAATAACTCCAGCTAATCCATAGCTGCACTGCCCAGTCAGCTTTGTGGTAGGGGCCTTCCTGCGAGAGAGCTGAATTCCTATCTTGCTGATCAGGCTCAAAGTCTTCACTCCCCCTGACCCCAGTTACGTACTGACTATATGGGCTGTTTGCCGCGACCTAAGGTCCGGTAAATCTCTGGTTTTCTTACCACTATGCTTGAAGCTAATAGTGATCCTTCGGTCCCCAGTGACCGGTTGCAATGTGCAGGACTTCTTCAATCCAAAAGCACTATTCCAATAAACTTTCCACTGTGCCTTTCGCCTTGTCCTCGCTGGTAGCATAAGCACTCACACTTGCATAAAGTCGGGTAGTTACTTCCTTCATTCACTTCCTTCAGAGCTAGTTACAGATTCTCAGTTATCACTAGGCAGGAGCACGTCTCTGAACCTTTCACTGTCCTTTAGACAGGTGACTGAAGTCTTTCTGCACTAAGCTTCTTCTTTCTTTCAATGTATTCAGGTGAGGTACAGCTCTGACTAGGCTGAGGTGAATTAAACCACCTGTACCAGACTCCACTTTCTGAACTGATGATAGAGCAATCTGGACGGCTTCCTCCCTCCAGCTAGACTCCAGACGTCTGCTCTGTCCGAAGACAGGAAACTGAACTGAACTCCTCTCAAATCACTCAACACACATACACCTTGACCACTCCCTAAAAAGTAAACTACACTACCCTAAGGGTGTGTCTAGTGTATGTTGAGTGAATGGGTATTTAGCATTAAACTGCTGTCTCGCCACACACTCTCCAGGGTACTGCGTGTGCCTAACACCAGGGCTACACAGCTCCTTTTTGTTTTTGTGTATAACTCTGCTGAAACAGTACACTTTTATGCTTTTCATATTCTGGTGTAATCCATTCTGAGCCTGTGAGCGTGTGTGTTACTCCTGAAATATACAGTACAGACCAAGAGTTTGGACACACTTTCTCATTCAATAATTTTTCTGTATTTTCATGACTATGAAACTTGTAGAATCACACTGAAGGCATCAAAACTATGAATTAACACATGTGGAATTATACATTACACTTTACAAAAAAGTGTGAAACAACTGAAAATATGTCTTATATTCTAGGTTCTTCAAAGTAGCCACCTTTTGCTTTGATTACTGCTTTGCATGCAGAAAAGGTGAACGGATGGACTCTACATGCTTGGTTCCCACCGTGAAGCATGGAGGAGGTGGTGTGATGATGTGGGGGTGCTTTGCTAGTGACACTGTTGGGGATTTATTCAAAATTGAAGGCATACTGAACCAGCATGGCTACCACAGCATCTTGCAGCGGCATGCTATTCCATCCGGTTTGCGTTATGTGGACCATTTATTTTTCAACAGGACAATGACCCCAAACATACCTCCAGGCTGTGTAAGGGCTATTTGACCAAGAAAGAGAGTGTTGGGGTGCCACGCCAGATGACCTGGCCTCCACAGTCACCAGACCTGAACCCAATCGAGATGGTTTGGGGTGAGCTGGACAGCTCACCGCTTCAATTTTGAATAAATCCCCAACAGTGTCACCAGCAAAGCACCCCCACACCATCACACCACCTCCTCCATGCTTCACGGTGGGAACCAGATATGTAGAGTCTATCCGTTCACCTTTTCTGCGTGCAAAGCAGTAATCAAAGCAAAAGGTGGTACTTTCAAGAACCTAGAATATAAGACATATTTTCAGTTGTTTCACACTGTTTGTAAAGTGTAATGTATAATTATACATGTTATAATTCATAGTTTTGATGCCTTCAGTGTGATTCTACAATTTTCATAGTCATGAAAATACAGAAAAATCTTTGAATGAGAAGGTGTGTCCAAACTTTTGGTCTGTACTGTATACGGAGATTTAAAATAGCCAAAACACTGTATACAGCTGTGCGCTACTGATACAGTACAATTTTTATGCTTTTCATATTCTGGTGTAATCAATACTGAGCCTGTGAGCGTGTGTGTTACTCCTGAAATATATACGGAGATTTCAAATTACCCCAACACTGTAAACTGCTGTACGCTATTGATACAGTACACTTATTATGCTTTGCATATTCTGGTGTAATCCATGCTGAACCTGTGAGCGTGTGTGTTACTCCTGAAATATATACGGAGATTTAAAATTACCACAACACTGTATACAGCTGTACCCTACTGATACAGTACACTTTTTCTGCTTTTCATATTGTGGTGTAATCCATACTGAGCCTATGAGCGTGTGTCTTACTCCTGAAATATATATGGAGATTTAAAATTACCCCAACACTGTATACAGCTGTACGTTACTGATACAGTACATTTTTTATGCTTTTCATATTGTGATGTAATCCACACTGAGCCTGTGAGCGTGTTTGTTACTCCTGAAATATATATGGAGATTTCAAATTACCCCAACAATGTATACACCTGTACGTTACTGATACAGTACAATTTTTATGCTTTTCATATTCTGGTGTAGTTAGTACTGAGCCTGTGAACGTGTGTGTTATTCCTGAAATATATACGGAGATTAAAATTTTTCACCTTCACCGTATACAGCTGTACGCTTCTTATACAGTACCATATATCTGCTGGTATTTTGGGTACATTTTCAAAAACATGAGGAAGTATGGTGGAAAAGGCCACGGACGTGTGCGTGGGGGGCCACCTGGTACTGATGGTGGTGGTTGTGCATCTGCTGGTAGTGCCAAAAGCACAATAGCACCTAAGGCAGGAGGTGTTGAGCCTGCATCATCATCTGGCTCCAGAATGCCTGCATGGCTCCCTTTTCTGGGACTACATAAACCGCTTTTAAAGCCGGAGCATCAGGAACAGGTTTTGGCTTACATTGCCGAAACAGCCTCCAGCTCTATCGCCTCCTCTTCTGAAGTTTCAAAAAATGCGAGCACTGATTCGTCAGTGCAGCTTCTGGTCAGGAGCAACCCCTTTCGTTGTGTCCTTCACCCCCACCAAAAGTGAAGGATGCGGCAGGCCACACTTCAGATTACTTCATGGAGCTCTTTTCACATACCATGCCTGGGTTATCAAGTCAAATCCTGAATTCCCCAGTCCAAGATGATTCTGACATCGAGTGCACTAACCTACCAAGTCGGCACTTCTTTTCTAGAAAAGCCATCCCTGCCCTCCACCTGCATGTGAAAGACCGCATTGTCCATGCACTCAAACAATCAGTGAGTGGAAAGGTGCACCTCACAACAGATGCATGGGCCAGTAGGCATGGCCAGGGCCTTTACGTGTCCATCGCTGCGCACTGGGTTAATGTGGTGGATGCAGGGTCCACAGGGGACAGCGGCGGTGGGACAGTGCTGCCTAGTCCATGGTATAGGCAACAGTTGGCTGTAAGCGTTCGACCCTCCTCCTCCTTCAGAAGCGAAAACTCGTCAACAGAGCGCAGTCGCACGAGCACTCCTTCTGCAGCTGCCAGTGTGACACACGAGGTGTCCCACTATCGAACAGCTAGTGGTAAGTGTCAGCAGGCTGTTTTAAAAATGATGTCTTTGTGCGACAACAGACACACCGCAGAGGTACTGGCCGAATGCTTGCAGTGAGAAACTGAGTCATGGCTGGGCAGTCTACATCTTGAACCAGGCAAGGTAGTCAGTGATAACGGCCGTAATTTTGTGGCGGCCATAGCCCTGGCAAAACTCAGACACATACCTTGCCTGGCTCTCACCTTGAACCTGGTGGTGCAGTGCTTCCTAATTAATTATCAGGAGTTAACAGCCCTGATCCATAAAGTGCAAAGACTGTGCTTGCACATCCGTTGCTCGCCCGTAGAGTCCAGTCGTATGCATAGGTTGCAGCGATGGCTCCACTTCCCCAAGCACCGCCTAATTATAGACGTTGCAACAAGGTGGAACTCCACCATGTACATGGTTGAGAGGCTGTGCGAACAGAGGCAGGTTGTAATGCATTTATGGGAGGATACACGGTAACGCAGCTTGAGGGCAGACATGGAGTTGTCGGGTGTGCAGTGGTCAAAGCTGAAAGACCTCTGTAAAGTCCATCAGTGTTTTGAGGAATGCACATGGCTGGTAAGCGCAGATGACGCCATCATAAGCATGAGCATCCCACTTATGCGTCTGCTCATGCAAACTTGACATACAGTACAGACCAAAAGTTTGGACACACCTTTTCATTCAAAGATTTTTCTGTATTTTCATGACTATGAAAATTGTAGAATCACACTGAACGCATCAAAACTATGAATTAACACATGTGGAATTATACATTACACTTTACAAAAAAGTGTGAAACAACTGAAAATATGTCTTATATTCTAGGTTCTTCAAAGTAGCCACCTTTTGCTTTGATTACTGCTTTGCACACAGAAAAGGTGAACGGATGGACTCTACATGTCTGGTTCCCACCGTGAAGCATGGAGGAGGTGGTGTGATGGTGTGGGGGTGCTTTGCTGGTGACACTGTTGGGGATTTATTCAAAATTGAAGCGGTGAGCGGTCCATTTCACCCCAAACCATCTTAATTGGGTTCAGGTCTGGTGACTGTGGAGGCCAGGTCATCTAGCGTAGCACTCCAACACTCTCCTTCTTGGTCAAATAGCCCTTACACAGCCAGGAGGTGTGTTTGGGGTCATTGTCCTGTTGAAAAATAAATGATTATCCAACTAAACGTAAACCGGATGGAATAGCATGCCGCTGCAAGATGCTGTGGTAGCCATGCTGGTTCAGTATGCCTTCAATTTTGAATAAATCCCAACAGTGTCACCAGCAAAGCACCCCACATCATCACACCACCTCCTCCATGCTTCACGAGGGGAACCAGGTATGTAGAGTCCATCCATTCACCTTTTCTGCAAGCAAAGCAGTAATCAAAGCAAAAGGTGGCTACTTTGAAGAACCTAGAATATAAGACATATTTTCAGTTGTTTCACACTTTTTTGTAAAGTGTAATGTATAATTCCACATGTGTTAATTCATAGTTTTGATGCCTTCAGTGTGATTCTACAATTTTCATAGTTATGAAAATACAGAAAAATCATTGAATGAGAAGGTGTGTCCAAACTTTTGGTCTGTACTGTACATTAAGGATTAAGCGTCTGCAGCGGAGGAGGAAGAGGAGGATGGAAGCCTTGATGACAGCCATTGTCTGCTCAGGGAACTGTCCTGGACAAGGTGGAGGAAGAAGAGGAAGAGGAAGAGAGGGATGATTATTTTGGGGAGGAAGATGCTTCTCAGGGGGCAAGAGAAATTATTGGTTTGCCAAGGTCAGGTACAGGGTTTGTGCGTGACTGGAGGGATGTGGATTTGGCAGAAAGTGCTCCTCCACCCAACACTGGAAGTGCATCATTGACACCTGGAACATTGGCCCACATGTGTGATTATGCCTTGCGGATCCTAAAAAGGGACCCCCGCATTGCCAAAATTTTTAAGGATGACGACTACTGGTTGGCCAGTATCCTTGATCCACGTTATAAAGGCAAATTACAGAACATCATGCCACAGGAGAACCTAGAGCTAAAATTGGCGAAAAAACAAGCAACTCTGGCAAACCATTTGTTAGAGGCATTCCCAGCAAACAGCAGCAGTGCAGGTTCTGTCATGAGCCGTACTGGGCCAAATGGAAGAGGCGTTTGTGGTGCACACAGCCGAAGTGGTGTTGGAGACAGGGGTTTCATGACCATGTTGTGGACTGATTTCTCGAGGACCGCTCACATGCCTGGTAATACTGAATCTATTGCAACTGACAGGAGACAGCAGTTGTCAACTATGGTAAAAAATTACTTCTCCTCCCCTATCGATCTTCTCCCTCACAGGTCATTCCCCTTTGACTACTGGGCCTGTAAACTGGACACCTGGCCTGAATTGGCACAATGTGCCTTACAGGAGCTCGCTTGCCCTGCTGGTAGTGTGTATCAGAAAGAGTCTTCAATGCTGCTGGATCAATCCTGACAGAAATAAGGACCCGTCTGTCAACACAAAATGTTGATGATCTAACCTTCATTAAAATGAACCATGCATGGGTTTCAAAGGATTTTGTCCCACCTTCCCCTGATGACATATAGGTTGCCAGCAAAATGGCTCGCTTTGTTCTCCTCTTCCTCTGACTTCTCCAATTCCTCCATTTGCAGCTGCTGGACGTCCAGCCTACACCTCAAGATATGCCATTTTTGCCATCTCCCTATCTGGGCTGTCCCCCCCCCAGGGCCGGGGTCACCACCTGGCGCACCAGGCCAAGTGCCGGTGCCCTGAGCAGGTGGGGGTCCCATTCTGGGATGAAGGCACTGGCACTGGTCCTTTATAGTACAAAAAAGTGTCTCTGACGGTGGGAGGGCCCACTCGCCGTCAGACACACAGGCGTACTATGAGTGGCCCTGTACCAGTGCCATTGACCACAAGTCGGCCCCCCCTGCTTGCTCAGGGCCCTAGCACTTGCAATACTTACCTCTCCCTGCTCCACCACTGTGGAGCCTGGGCAGTTAAATCCATCACAGGGACAGCCACTACAAATTTGGTTAACTGATCGATGATGGTTAAGACGTAGCTATGGCCTGTCCTGCTGGGCTCTACCTTCAGATGATCATTGGCTACCATTTCTAATGGACGTCGACTCACAATCGGATGCAGTGTTGCTTTCTGATCAGCTTTCACAGTTTTACTAGTCACAGACGTGTAACATTCCTGGCAACATTTTTCAATGTCCCCTCTCATGCCAATCCAATAGAATTGGATATTGGATATTCGTCCCTTATAATGATTCTTGCACCTTCTTTGTGATTGATTTTAAATTATTGTTAATAAAGAGGATATTTTTTAACTTATATACCATTGTGTGGTACCATTCTTTATCACTGTTTGGTTGCCATGGGTTTGTAATAAAAGCACTGTGGTATATGATCCCGTAATGGGAATATAGTATACGTCTGTGCAATTTTTTGTGATTGCGTAATCCATACTGAGCCTGTGAGAGTCTTTGTCGGACTCTGGAAATATATATGGATAATTAGAATTACCCCAATGGTGTATACAGCTGTATGCTTCTGATACATTTCCCTTTTCAACTTTCTATATTCTCGTGTAATCCATACTGAGCCTGAGAGGGTCTGTGTCTGCCTCCTGAAATATATACGGAGATTTAGAATATTTTCACTATACTATATATACCTGGTATCTGCTGATACAGTACCCTTCTTGCCATAAAGTCCTCCTCCAACCCACCACTCTAAACTGCATCATTGACACCTGGATCATTGGCCTACATGTGTGATTATTTCTTGCGGATCTGCTTTTTATATTCTGGTGTGATCCATACTGAGCCTGTGAGAGTCTTTGTCTGACTCTGGAAATATATACGGATATTTAAAATTACCCCAACGCTGTATACAGCTGTACGCTTCTGATACATTTCCCTTTTTCTACTTTTTATATTCTGGTGTAATCCATACTGAGCCTGTGAGAGTCTTTGTCTGACTCTGGAAATATATACGGATATTTAAAATTACCCCAATGCTGTATACAACTGTACGCTTCTGATACATTTCCCTTTTTCTACTTTTTTTATTCTGGTGTAATCCATACTGAGCCTGTGAGAGTCTTTGTCTGACTCTGAAAATATATATATGGATGTTTAACCCCTTCACCCCCAAGGGTGGTTTGCACGTTAATGACCGGGACAATTTTTACAATTCTGACCACTGTCTCTTTATGAGGTTATAACTCCGGAACGCTTCAACGGATCTTCGCGATTCTGAGACTGTTTTCTCGTGACATATTGTACTTCATGTTAGTGGTAAAATTTCTTCCATATAACTTGCGTTTATTTTTGAAAAATACGCAAATATGGCGAAAATTTTGAAAATTTAGCAATTTTCAAACTTTGAATTTTTATTCCCTTAAAACAGAGAAATATGTAACACAAAATAGTTAAGAAATAACATTTCCCACATGTCTACTTTACATCAGCACAATTTTGGAATCAAAATTTTTTTTTGTTAGGAAGTTATAAGGGTTAAAAGTTGACCAGCGATTTCTCATTTTTACAACAAAATTTACAAAGCCATTTTTTTAGGGACCACCTCACATTTGAAGTCACTTTGAGGGGTCTACATGACAGAAAATACCGAAAAGTGACACCATTCTAAAAACTGCACCCCTCAAGGTACTCAAAACCACATTCAAGAAGTTTATTAACCCTTCAGGTGCTTCACAGGAACTAAAGCAACGTGGAAGGAAAAAATGAATATTTAACTTTTTAGCCACAAAAATGATCTTTTACAAACTTTTTTTTTATTTTCACAAGGGTAAAAGGAGAAAATGGACAGATAAGGTTGTTATGCAATTTCTCCTGAGTACGCCAATACCCCATATGTGGGGGAAAACCACTGTTTGGGCACATGGCAGAGCTCGTAAGGGAAGGAGCGCCGTTTGACTTTTTCAAACTAAAATTGGCTGGAGTTGAGATTGGACGCCATGTCGCGCTTGGAGAACCTCTGATGCGCCTAAACAGTGGAAACCCCCCACAAGTGACACCACTTTGGAAACTAGACCCCCTAAGGTACTTATCTAGATCTGTTGTGAGCACTTTGAACCCCCAAGTGTTTCACAAAAGTTTATAATGCCTGGGTGTGAAAAAAAAAAAAAAAAAAATTCCACAAAAATGATTTTTTAGTCCTAAATTTTTGAATTTTCCCAAGGAAATTGGACCCCAAAAGTTGTTGTCCAATTTGTCCTGAGTACGCTGATACCCCATATGTGGGGGTGGAAAACTGTTTGGGCGCACGGCAGGGCTTGGAAAGGAAGTAGTAACGTTTTGGAATGCAGACGTTGATGGGGGTCATGTTCCGTTTGCAGTGCCCCAGATGAGCCTAAACAGTGGAAATCCCCCACAAGTGACCCCATTTTGGAAACTAGACCCCCTAAGGAACTTATCTAGATCTTTGGTGAGCACTTTGAACCCCCAAGTGCTTCACACAAGTTTATAATGCCCGGGCATGAAAATAAAAAATCCTATTTTTTTCCCACAAAAATTATCTTTTAGTCACTAATTTTTTATTTTCCCAAGGGTATCAGGAGAAATTGGACCACATAAGTTGTTGTCCAATTTGTCCTGAGTACGCTGATGCCCCATATGTGGGGGGAGAACCACTGTTTGGGCGCACGGCAGAGCTCGGAAGGGAAGGAGCACCATTTGACTTTTTCCAACCAAAATTGGCTGGAATTGAGATTGGATGCCATGTTGCATTTGGAGAGCCCCTGATGTGCCTAAACAGTGGAAACCCCCCACAAATGACCCCATTTGGGAAACTAGACCCCCTAAGGAACTTATCTAGATCTTTGGTGAGCAATTGACCCTCAAGTGCTTCACACAAGTTTATAACGTAGAGCCGTAAAATTTAAAAATCATATTTTTTCCACAAAAATGATCTTTTCACCCGAATTTTTATTTTTCCAAGGGTAACAAGACTCCAAAAGTTATTGTGCAATTTGTCCTGAGTACAATGATACCCCATATGTGGGGGTATACCACTGTTTGGGTGCATGGCAGAGTTTGGAAGGGAAGGAGCGCCGTCTCACTTTTTCAACGCAGAATTGGCTGGACGCCATGTTGTGTTTGGAGAGCTCCTGATCTGCCTAAACAGTGGAAACCCCCCACAAATGACACCATTTTGGAAACTAGACCCCTCAAGGAACTTATCTAGATGTGTGGTGAGAACTTTGAACCCCCAGGTGTTTCACTAAAGTTTATAACGTACAGCCTTAAAATAAAAAATCCTTTTTTTTTTTTACAAAAATGATTTTTTCGCCCCCAATATTTTATTTTCACAAGGGTAACAGAAGAAATTGGAACCCAAAAGTTGTTGTCCAATTTGTCCTGAGTACGCTGATACCCAATATGTAGGAGAAAACTACTGTATGGGTGCACGTCAGGGCTCGGAAGGGAAGTAGTGACGTTTTGGATTGCAGACTTTGATGGAATGGTCTGGGGGCGTCATGTCGCATTTGGAGAGCCCCTGATACGCCTAAACAGTGGAAACCCCCCACAAGTGACCCCATTTTGGAAAATAGACCCCACAAGGAACTTATCTAGATGTGTGGTGAGCACTTTGAACCCCGAAGTGCTTCACAGAAGTTTATAACGCACAGCCGTAAAAATAAAAAATCCTTTTTTTTTTTACAAAAATGATTTTTTCGCCCCCAATATTTTATTTTCACAAGGGTAACAGGAGAAATTGGACCCCAAAAGTTGTTGTCCAATTTGTCCTGAGTACGCTGATACCCAATATGTGGGAGAAAACTACTGTATGGCGCATGTCAGGGCTCGGAAAGGGAAGTAGTGACGTTTTGGATTGCAGACTTTGATGGAATGGTCTGGGGGCGTCATGTCGCATTTGGAGAGCCCCTGATAGCGCCTAAACAGTGGAAACCCCCCACAAGTGACCCCATTTTGGAAAATAGACCTCACAAGGAACTTACCTAGATGTGTGGTGAGCACTTTGAACCCCGAAGTGCTTCACAGAAGTTTATAACGCACAGCCGTAAAAATAAAAAATCCTTTTTTTTTTTACAAAAATGATTTTTTCGCCCCCAATATTTTATTTTCACAAGGGCAACAGGAGAAATTGGACCCCAAAAGTTGTTGTCCAATTTGTCCTGAGTACGCTGATACCCAATATGTGGGAGAAAACTACTGTATGGGCGCATGTCAGGGCTCGGAAAGGGAAGTAGTGACGTTTTGGATTGCAGACTTTGATGGAATGGTCTGGGGGCGTCATGTCGCATTTGGAGAGCCCCTGATGCGCCTAAACAGTGGAAATCCCCAACAAGTGACCCCATTTTGGAAAATAGACCCCACAAGGAACTTATTTAGATGTGTGGTGAGCGCTATGAAGCCCCAAGTGCTTCACAGAAGTTTATAATGTACAGCCGTAAAAACAAAAAAATCTTATTTTTTTTACAAAAATAATATTTTCGCCCCCAGTTTTTTATTTTCCCAAGGGTAACAGAAGAAATAGGACAAATTTCACAATAACTCTTGGGGTCCAGAGTACGCTGATACCCCATATGTGGGGATAAACTACTGTTTGGACGCATGGCAGAGCTCAGAAGTGAAGGAACACCGTTTGACTTTTTCAACGCAGAATTGGCTGGAATGGAGATCAGACGCCATGTCACATTTGGAGAGCCCCTGATGTGCCTAAACAGCGGAAACCCCCCAATTCTAACTCCAACCCTAACCCCAACACACCCCTAACCCTAGTCCCAACCCTAATCCCAACCCTAACCCTAACACACCCCTAACCGTAATCCCAACCCTAACCCTAATCCTAACTCTAACCCTAATCCTAACTTTAGCGCCAACCCTAACCCTAACTTTAGCCGAAACCCTAACCCTAACCCTAATGGGAAAATGGAAATAAATACATTTTTTTTATTTTATTATTTTTCCCTAACTAAGGGGGTGATAAAGGGGGGTTTGATTTACTATTTATAGCGGTTTTTATGATTGTCAGCTGTCACGCTAAAAGACGCTTTTTATTGCAAAAAGTAGTTTTTTGCATCGCCACATTTTGAGAGCTATAATTTTTGCATATTTTGGCCCACAATGTCATGTGAGGTCTTAATTTTTGCGGGACGAGGTGACGCTTTTATTGGTACCATTTTTGAGCACGTGACATTTTTTGATCGCTTTTTATTTCGATTTTTGGGAGGTTAGAATGAACAAAAATCAGCAATTCATGAATTTCTTTTGGGTGAGGCGTTTTTATTGTTCCGCGTGTGGTAAAATCGATAAAGCAGTTTTATTTTCGGGTCAGTACGATTATGGCGATACCTCATTTATATAATTTTTTTATGTTTTGGCGCTTTTATAGAATAAAAAACAATTTTATATAAAAAATAATTATTTTTGCATCGCTTTATTCTGCGAGCTATAACTTTTTTATTTTTTTGCTGATGATGCTGTGTGATGGCTCGTTTTTTGCGGGACAAGATGACGTTTTCAGCGGTACCATGTTTATTTATATCCGTCTTTTTGATCGCGTGTTATTCCACTTTTTGTTCAGCGGTATGATGATAAAGCACTGATTTTTTGCTTCGTTTTTATTTTTTATTTTTTAAGGGGTTCACAAAAGGGGTTAACTAGTGGGACAGTTTTATAGGGGGGGTCGTTACGGACGCGGCGATACCATATATGTGTACTTTTATTGTTTTATTTTTTTTATTTACTATAAGTAATGAATTTATTGGGGAATATTTTTTTTTTTTTTTTTTTTTTTTGGATTTTTTTTTACACATGTTTATTTTTACTTTTTTTTACTTTTTTACTTTGTCCCAGGGTGGGACATCACTGTATTTCATCAGATCGCTGGTGTGACAGTGTGCACAGCACTCTGTCACACCAGCGATGTGACAGGCAGTGCAGGACGCTTCCTCATGCCTGCTCTCGGCAGGCACTGAGGAAGCCGCCTCCCTCCAGGACCCCAGCGCCATCTTGGATCCGGGTCCTGGGAGGGAGGAAGCCCTCAGAGCAGCGCGATCACATCGCGCTGCTCTGAGGGTCTCAGGGGGGCGCGCAGGGAGCCCCCACCCTGCGCGATCCTCCCCTGTGCCCCCAGTACACCGCGATCATGTTTGATCGCGGTGTGCAAGGGGTTAATGTGCCGGGAGCGGTCCGTGACCGCTCCTGACACACAGTCACGGGTGTCAGCTGTGATAATCAGCTGACACCCGGCGGCGATTAGCTGCGCTCCCCTCAGGAGCGCAGCTAATCGCCTATGACGTACTATCCCGTCCATGGTCAGAATGGCACGGGTTTTATGGACGGGATAGTACGTCTAATGTCAGAGAGGGGTTAAAATTACCCCAATGCTGTTTTCAGCTGTACGCTTCTGATACATTTCCCTTTTTCAACTTTTTATATTCTCGTGTAATCCATACTGAGCCTGAGAGGGTCTGTGTCTTCCTCCTGAAATATATATGGAGATTTCCAATATTTTCACCCTACTAGATATACATGGTAACTGGTGATACAGTACCCCTTTTTCATCTTTTTATATTATTGTGTAATCCATACTGAGCCTGAGAGCGTCAGTGTCTGCCTCCTGAAATATATACGGAGATTTAGAATATTTTGACTATACTATATATACCTGGTATCTACTGATACAGTACCCCTTTTTCTTCTTATTATATTCTTGTGTAATCCATATTGAGCCTGTGAGCGTCATTGTCTGCCTCCTGAAATATATACGGAGATTTCCAATATTTTCACCATACTAGATATACCTGGTATCTAGTGATGCAGTACCCCTTTTTCATCTATTTATATTATTGTGTAATCAATACTGAGCCTGAGAGTGTTAGGGTTCGAGTTCCCGCTGCTGCACAAGGGGAGTCTTGAACCAGTCCCGCTGCGGTCCCCCATTCATCTCCGTCCGCAGTGGAGGCTGCTCAGCTTAGACGTCGGTCCCAGCGTCTCGCCCAGTCTAACAGTGTGCAGAGGATTACTGCTGCTCCTCCAGGCTCTGCTATTGTGGCCAGTACTGGTTAGCGGTGAGCAGACGTCTTTAGGACAAAGTCCTTGTTTTCCCCTTCTGAGCATGCCCAGAGTAAGATCTCTCATTGGAGATCAGGGGTCACATGCTCAGGCACTGCAGCAGCTCCTATTGGTCCGCCAGGAAGGTCCTGTGACTACTGGTGTTCTGGAACAAGTTTCATTGGTCCTTGTTTCTGGCAGGTCCTGTAGGTGTTACTATAAAAGGGTAGCATGGCTGGGCCGCCATGCGCTAGTATCAATCGTCATATGCTTTGCGCCAGTGTGGTCATGCGTGTGTGAAATAAACCCCTAGAATACCAACTTAATCGGTGAGGAGTTTGGTACGCTAGCTGGTCAGGGTCGGTGTCCTAGATGCCCTAGATTACCGGCATAACCGGTGAGGAGTTTGATTGCCATATTTAGGGTCTGGCGTTCAGACGCCATAGATTGCGGGTGTCTCCCGTGAGGACATTAGCGCATGATCACGTTCTATGTTCGCTTAGCAGTCAACTGTGTACCTGGGTGCCTGACAGGACACAGAAGTTTTTCTCAGCGGCTCTGTGACATAACGGGGTTCGCTTTCAACGCTAGACAGCGCCCTAGCGTGTTTATTTTGCGACTCAGTTGTGTTAAGTGAGTTCGCACACATCACCATGTAGCGCTGCGGCACTCCTTCTAGCGGCTCTGTGGAATAACAGAGTTTGCACATATTGCCACAGCGCATTACGGCGTTTATTTTGGTGACTCTGCGGGATAACAGAGTTTGCTTCTTGCGCCATTTTACTAGCAGCAGGCTATGCCTGCACGGTGGACCCAGGGCTGCGAACGCACCTCTTTACATCATATATTTGGTGCGTTCCGCAGACCCTAACAGAGAGCATCAGTGTCTGCATCCTGAAATATATACGGAGATTTAAAATTACCCCAATGCTGTTTTTAGCTGTACGCTTCTGATACATTTCCCTTTTTCTACTTTTTATATTCTGGTGTAATCCATACTGAGCCTGTGAGAGTCTTTGTCTGACTCTGGAAATATATATGGATATTTAAAATTACCCCAATGCTGTATACAGCTGTACGCTTCTGATACATTTCCCTTTTTCTACGTTTTATATTCTGGTATAATCCATACTGAGCCTGTGAGAGTCTTTGTCTGACTCTGGAAATATATACGGATATTTAAAATTACCCAAACGCTGTATACAGCTTTAAGCTCCTGATACATTTCCCTTATACTACTACTTTTTATATTCTGGTGTAATCCATACTGAGCCTGTGAGAGTCTTTGTCTGACTCTGGAAATATATACGGATATTTAAAATTACCCCAACGCTGTTTTCAGCTGTACACTTCTGATACATTTCCCTTTTTCTACTTTTTATATTCTGGTGTAATCCATACTGAGCCTGAGAGCGTCAGTGTCTGCATCCTGAAAAATATACGGAGATTTCCAATATTTTCACCATACTAGATATACCTGGTATCTGGTGATACAGTACCCTTTTTCATATTTTTACATTATTGTGTAATCCATACTGAGCCTCACAGCATCAGTGTCTGCCTCCTGAAACATATACAGAGATTTAGAATATTTTCACTATACTATAGATACCTGGTATCTGGTGATACAGTACCCTTTTTGCCAGAAAGTCCTCCTCCACCCACCACTCTAACTGCATCATTGACACCTGGAACATTGGCCCACATGTGTGATTATTTCTTGTGGATCTGCTTTTTTTATTCTGGTGTGATTCATACTGAGCCTGTGAGAGTCTATTACTCCAGAAATATGTGCAGAGTTTTAAAAATTACCACTGTATACAGCTGTACATTTCTGATACATTACCCTTTTTCTACTTTTTATATTCTGGTGTGATCCATACTGAACCTGTGAGAGCATGTGCCTGACTCTGGCAAAATATAAGGAGATTTACAATTACCCCAACACTGTATACATCTGTACGCTTCTAATACATTACCCTTTTTCTACTTTTCATATTCTGGTGTAATCCATAATGAGCATGAGAGTGTCTGTGTGTGACTCCTGAAATATATACGGAGATTTACAATTATCCCTAAACTGTATACAGCTGTACGCTTATGATACAGTAACATATATCTGCTAGTATTTTGGGTACATTTTCACAAAAATGAGGAAGTATGGTGGAAGAGGCCGCAGACATGGGTGTGGGGGGCCAGCTGGTACTGATATTGGTGGTGGTGCATCTTCTGGAAGTTCCATAAGCACAATAGCACCTAAGGCAGGAGGTGTTGAGCCGGCGTCAAGAAAGCCTGGAAGGCTCCCTTTACTGGGAGTAGGTAAACTGCTTTTAAAGCCAGAGCATCAGGAACAGGTTTTGGGTTACATTGCCGAAACAGCCTCCAGCTCTATCGCCTCCTCTTCTGAAGTTTAAAAAAATGCAAGCACTGAGTCGTCAGTGCAGGCTCCTGGTCAGGAACAACACCTTTCCTTGTGTGCTTCACCCCCACCAAAAGTGAAGGATGCGTCAGCCCACACTTCGGATTACTTCATGGAGCTCTTTTCACATACCATGCCTGGGTTATCAAATCCTGAATTCCCCAGTCCAACATGAATCAGAGATGGAGTGCACTGATACACAGCCACTGCTAGATGATTCTGCTGGTACATTCACCCAGAGCACAACATTTCCCTCGCAGTCTACTGAGCCAGAATGTGACCCTGATGAAACTCAGGTGCCCCTTCCCACATACTATACCACCTTACACGGTGACACAGAGGAAGGTGCAGATGAAATTGAAGAGGAGGTGATGGATGACCCAGTTGATGACCCGGATTGGCATCCATTGGGGGAAGAGGGTGCCGCTGGCAATAGCTCAGAAGAGGAGAAGGATCTGCAGCAGGCATCGACATCACAGCAGTGGTTATCTGGCAGGCCCGTAGCAGTCTAAAAAGGACTTAAAAAAAAAAAAGAGTTGCAGGACAGCTTGGCCAGATGGTCAAATTAGCACAGCGTGCAAGCCCTGAAAATTTATACCATAGTAGGAAGAGTCCAGTGTGGCATTTTTTTGACCAAAATCCTATTGATGAGGCAAAGGTTATCTGTAAGAACTGCAGATGGACCTTTAGCCGAGGGAAAAATCTCAGAAATTTGAATACCATTTGAATGCTTAGACACTTAATGAACATGCAGTTCCAAGCGTGGACGGACTACAAAACCTACAAATACCCCCCCAGGGCTGGCGTCAGCACCTGGCGCACACGGGCAAGTGCCGGTTCCCTGAAAAGGTGGGGGGGGCCGAATCGTGGGCGACGGCACTGGCACAGGGCCCCTCATAGTACAAAAAAGTGTCTCTGATGGTGGGAGGGCCTACTCGCCGTCAGACACAACGGCGTACTACGAGTCGGCCCCCCTGCTGGCTCAGGGCCCCAGCACTTGCAATACTTACCTCTCCATGCTCCACTGCTGTGACGTCTTCCGCGTTTCCTGACAGTGACATTCAGGTTAGAGAGCGCGATGACATCACGTCTGTACGTTCTCTGCCAAAACAGTCCAAGTGCAGAGAGCTGTAAGATGGTGACGCAGAGTAGAGCAGTGCACAGCGAGGAGAGGTATTTCATTTTTTTAATATTTGGAGCAATATATGGGGAGCAATATATGCTGGAGAATTATATATGGGGCCCAGCATACACTTGAGCATCATATATAGGGCCCATCATACACTGGAGCATTCTAAATGGGGCAGATCAGACACAGGAGCATCATCCATGGGGCCCATCATATACTGGAGCATTCTAAATGGGGCAGATCAGACACAGGAGCAGCATCCATGGGGCCCATCAGATACTGGAGCATTCTAAAAGCTGTAGAACAGACACTGGAGCAGCATTTACGGGGCCCATTATACACTGGATCATTAATAATGGGGCCCATTATATATGGAGCATTATTTTGGCCCACAAGACACTGGAGTATCATCCATGGGGCCCATCATATACTGGCGCTTTCTAAATGGGGGACATCAGACAATGGAGCAGCATCCATGGGGCCCATCATAAACTGGAGCATTCTAAAAGGGGGAAAACAGACACTGGAGCAGCATTTACGGGAACCATTATACAATGGAGCATTATAAATGGGGCCCATTATATATGGAGCATTATTTTGGCCCATTAGACACTGGAGCATCATCCATGTGGCCCATCATATACTGGAGAATCATATGGGGTTCATTATTTATGGGACATCATATAGGGTATGGAGCATCATATGGGGCCTATTCTGTATGGAGCATTATATGGAGCCCATTCTGTATGGAGCAATATATGGGGCCCATCATATAATGTATGGAGCTTTATATGCGACTCATTATACTGTATGGAGCAATATGCGGGGCTCATTCTACTCTATGGGGACCGTCCTATACTTTATGGCACATTATATGGGGAATATCATATACTGGAGCAGTATGTGGAGCTCATCATATACTGTATGGAACATTATATGAGACCAATCATGTATGGAGCAATATATGGGGCTCATTATTCTGTATGGCGCACTATGTGGTGGCCATAATACTGTATGGAGGAATATACTGTCCGGTTTTTGAGCTATTGTAGATTTTAACATAGATACTGTATCAGTCATGTCATGTAAGAAGTGAAGTATTTTTCATTGTACTATACCTATATTTCTGTGCCGTATCGGAGCATCATGAATTGTGGTATGTGTTAAAGGGGCCCACTGACACTCTTTGGCACGGGGCACACGAAAACCAGGAGCCAGCCCTCCCACCCCCACAAGTTTAGCCAAATAACCCCCAGTTTTCAATGCGTAACTATTATTATAAAGTTAATTAAGGTTGCCAAGCTTAAGTAATAATAATTGATGTCGTTCGCATTGAAATGGGCACTGCAGGTGTGCTTACCGTATTCCACTCCCTGCCGACTTTGCTTCCCTATTGACTTGCATTGGGTTTCGTGTTTCAGTCAGACCACCGACTTTTCCCGATAGTCAGCCGATTTAGTTCGACTCGACTTTTGCGAAAGTCGGGTTTCATGAAACCCGACTCGACCCTAAAAAATGCAAAGTCGCTCATCTCTAACCACCACCATTTCCACCGCCATGTCATTATGCGTCCCTCGCTTCAAATCTGTAGAGTACCAGCTGGTGCGATGAAACCTGAGTTTGGCAAGAGCCCTCAGGTGGCCCTATATCATACATTTGGGAGAGCTCCCACTCCTGCATTTCAGAGGTCCTTCCCTCATGCAAAATAGTTATTAAAGTAGTGGAATTTATATTCCCCATCCATTTACAATGCTATTTCAAACATGCCCATTAGAATTTTGGGCTTTGGTAGCCACCACCACCATGTCCACCACCATGTCATTATGCGACACTCTTCAAATTTGCAGAGTGCCAGCAGGTGCTGTGAAACCTGAGTTTGGAAAGGGCCCTCAGGTGGCCCTGTGTCATACATTTTGGAGAGCTTTCCCTCCTCCATTTGGAAGGTCCCTCCCTCACGCCAAATAGTTAGCAAGATAGAGGAATACATATTGCCCATCCCTTTTCAATTCCATTTCAAACATTCTCATTTGAATCTTCGGTATCGCCCGCAACCAGCATCATGTCCACTGCCATTTCATTATGTGACACTCGCTTCAAATTTGCAGAGTGCCAGCAGATGCTGTGAAACCTGAGTTTGTTAAGGGCCCTCAGGTGGCACTGTATCATACATTTGGAAGACCTCTTGCTCCTACATTCCCTCATGCCACATAGTTATCAAGATAGTGGGATACATATTCCCCATCCCTTTACAAGGCCATTTAAAATATGCCCATTTGAATTTTGGGCTTCGATCTCCACCACCACCAAGTCAATAAGCGGCCCTCGCTTCAAATTTGCAAAGTGCCAGCAGTAGCCTTGGAACCTGAGTTTAAGGGCCCTCAGGTGGCCCTGTATCATACATTTGGGAGAGCTCTCACGTCTACATTTGGGAGATCTCTCCCTCATGCCAAATAGCAAGAAAATGGAATACATATTTCCCACTACTTTACAATGCAACTTCAAACATGCCCATTTGAATTTTATTTTTAGCCTGTTAACACCACCATGTCCACCGCCATTTCATTATGTTGCCCTGTCTTCAATTTTACAGAGTGCCAGCAGGTGCCTTCAAACCTGAATTTGGTAAAGGCCCTAAGATGGCACTGTATCATACATTTTGGGTAAACTCTCAATCCTACATTTGGGAGGTCCCTAACTCATGTCAAATAGTTATCAAGATAGTGAAATACATATTCCCCATCCATTTACAATGCCATTTTTACAAATGCCCATTTAAATTTTGGGCTTAAGCTGCCACCAACACCTTGTCCACCGCCATGTCATTATGCGTCCCTCGCTTCAAATTTGCAGTGCCAGCAGTTGCCGTGAAACCTGAGTTTGGTAAGAGCCCTCAGGTGGCCCTATATCATACATTTGGAAGGTCCCTAACTCATGCCAAATAGCTATCAAGATAGTGGAATACATATTACCAATCCTTTTACAATGCCATTTTTACATATGCCCATTTAAATTTTTTGCTTAAGCTGCCACCACTACCATATCCACCACCATGTCATTATGCAGCCCTCGCTTTACATTTGCAGAACCCGTAGGTGCCGTGAAACCTGAGTTTAGCAAGGTCCCTCAGGTGGCCCTGTATCATACATTTGGGAGAGCGCTCACTCCTACATTTCCGAGGTCCTTCCCTCATGTCAAATAGTTAGCAAGATAGTGAAATACATATTCCCCATCCCTTTACAATGCCATTTCAAACATGACCATTTGAATTTTGAGTATCGCCCGCCACCACCACCACCACCATGTCCACCGCAATGTCATTATGCGGCCCTCGCTTCAACTTTGCAGAGTTTGGTAAGGGAACTCAGGTGGCCATGCATCATACATTTGGAAGAGCTCTCACTCCTACATTTGGGAAGTCTCTCCATCATGCGAAATAGTTATCAAGATAGTGAATTCATATTTCCCATCCATTTGCAATGCCATTTCAAACATGCCTATTTGAATTTTGGACTTTGTCCGCCACCACCACCATGAACACCGCAATGTCACTATGCGGCCCTCGCTTCAAATTTGCAGAGTGCCAGCAGGTGTCATGAAATCTGAGTTTGGTATGGGCACTCAGATGGCCCTATATCATATTTGTGAAAGCTCTCTCTCCTACATTTGGGAGTTCCCTCCCTCATGCCAAATAGTTAGCAAGACAGTGAAATACATATTCCCCATCCGTTTACAATTCCATTTTTAAAATGCTCATTTGAATTTTGGGCATTGGCTGCCACCACCACCATTTCCACTGCCATGTCATTATGTGGCCCTCGCTTTAAATTTGCAGAGTGCTTGCAGGTGCCTTGAAACCTGAGTTTTTTATGGACTCTAAGGTGGCCCGGTATCATACATTTGGGAGAGCTCTCAATCCTACATTTAGGAGGTTCCTCCCTCATGCCACATATTCCCCATCCATTTACAATGCCATTTCAAAGATGCCCATTTGAATTTTGGGTATTTCCTGCCTCCATCACTATGTCCACCGCCATGTCATTATGCGGACCTTTCTTCAAATTCGCAGAGTGCCAGCAGGTGCAGTGATACCTAAATTTGGTAAGGGCCCTATGGTGGCCATTAATCATACAACTGGGATAACTCTCACGCCTACATTTGGGAGGTCCTTCTCTCATGCCAAATAGTTAGCAAGATAGTAGAATACATATTCCCCATCCCTTTACAATGCCATTTTCAAACATGCCCATTTGAATTTTGGTATCGCCTGTCACCACCACCATATCCAATGCCATGTCATCCTGTGGATATTGCTTCAACTTTGCAGAGTGCCAGCAGGTGTTATAAAATCTTAGTTTGTTATGGGCACTCAGATGGTCCTGTATCATATTTGGAAGAACTCTCACTCCTACATTTGGGAGGTCCCTCCCTCATGCCAAATAGCTCTGAAGAGTGCAATACATATTCCCCATCTCTTTATAATGCCATTACAAACATGCTTATTTGAATTTAGGGTGTCGACCACCACCACCATGTCCACCGACATGTCAATATTAGTGATGAGCGAGCACTAAAATGCTTGCGTGCTCGTTGTTCGGGTCGAGCAAAATGGAATACTCGGGTACTCGACCCAAGCAATGAGCCCAATGTAAGTCTGTGGGAAAACCGAGCATTTTTGCCGCAACCCCCCCGGGGGGTCATTTTAAAGTCTAAAAATGTCTGAAAATTATGGAAACAGTGCTCAAATAACATGGGAACATCATGGGGAATGCACCTGGAAACATTTCTGACTCCCAGGTCACAGCTGTGAACAATGTTGTCAGAGTCTTAAGCCACTTTTACAGACTCACAATAAAACATACAAAAACAAAACCACAATGGATTTTCCTGGGAAATATGTTAAGCAACATCCTTTCCAGGGTAATGATTTTTGATGTATTTCTGAACTTTAGCATTGCTATCAATCAAGACAAATGCATTCACCGGGAAATGTCATTTTAACATTTTACAACTTTATCTGGCCATGTGGTGTGTGACACATCATCAGACACATCCTGTTTCATTTATGAAGGAGGGACTCTGAAAGTCACACAGCCTATTTTAAAAGGGCTATCAGGCAGCCTTTACTATTCTTAAGGGGCCATCAGTCGGTCTTCACTATTCTTAGAGAGCTATCAGCCGGCTATGCTTTGTTGTTCCCATTATTAAACAGTGGGTCTCCTAGACTGTTATTGCCTAGGCAGTGAGTGGCTGGGCTGCCAAAAATTAGGATGCACAACCATACCCCTTTTACAAGACGTACAGGAGGGTCTCATGAAAAAGTGTTCCAAAAATAAGAAAATGGGTCTCCCATAGAGTTTGCCTATGCATTGAATGCAAGGCCTGCCCTGCACCAAAGTAACACACACCACAATAACACTTGGAACAGGCATCCTGGATGGCCACATGAAAACAAAGTTCCCATTTTTTCCATTTGGTACTGCCATTCTGTTAGCCTAGTTCAGACAAGGTAAGACGGTCACAGAGGAGCGCCAGCCAAGCGTAGCTTTGGGTGATGTAATGCAACTCCAGCCGGGTGCCTCAGATGAGAAAGAGAGGTGCAGAGTTGGATGAAACCCGGTCAGCAGGAGCACAAAAACAGGGGCAAAATTAATAAACAATCTTCTTTTATTAAAACCACAATGCGTTTCAACAGGTAATTCTGTCTTCCTCAGGTGGCAGTGTTGACTGTTATGATTTGGTAGCCAAGGAGGACAGTAGCCAAAATAGCCTAGGCAACCAGACACCCAGAGAGGTTGATAACTAGCGGATTGCAGACCCCTAAACTGACAGCACAACTAGAAGCAGCCGTGGGACGTGCCTACAGTGCCCTAGATGCCTCAACACAGCAGGAGAGATAACTAAGCCTAAAGAGAGAAATGGGGAAAGCTAACTGCCCCAGAGTAGAGCCCCCAAAGGAATAGGTAGCCCCCAAACATATATTGGCGGTGAGACAAGATGAAATACAAATACAGGCAGAAAATAGAGCAAGCAAATGCTGGGGCCCAAACAGTCTAGATAGAACAGGACAGGAAAGAATACTGTCTGCAATCCAGCAAAAACTCTAAGAAAAACTCCAACCCGTCTGATATGCAAAAATACTGAGACCACACAATCTCTCCCCCTGCTAGATCAGACTCTGGTGTGCACTGGTAGCAAATCAGCAGATACCGAAATAACAGGGAACTGAAAATACATAAACTGTCTCTGGTGTGAACAGGTAGCAAATCAGCGGATGCTGAAACAGCAGGAAACTGAAATTACATAAACATTGGCAAAAGAGAAACAGAGTCCAGCACAGGCCCCCACAGTGGAACCTGTTGTGAACATTTTGGAGATGACTTCTGAGCTGGGGCTCCCTCTGGTGGTTGCTGATGGTATTGAAGCTGTATTGAATGACAGAGGTCCATCACCTGAGAGCGAGAAGTGGCAATCGGGGGGATGGACTGGGCAGATATAAGTGAGCTGCCCTCCCATGATCCTCGCCGGTGATTAGTTTCTCTTCCTGGTCTAGTTTGGAAGTCAGCTGGGTTTCTGCTGTCTCCTGCGAAAATTCAGATAAGTTATTTTCTGCCTTTCTTCTGCGGTTTTGCTTTTCCTTGTTTTTGCTGCCCTTCTGAGTGAGGTCAGCGGGGTCCCCCTGTTGGGGCCTGCGCTGGTCTCTGTTTCTCATTTGTTTCTGTTCATTTGCTCTTTCCCTGTTATTTCAGTGGCTGCTGGGTAGCTGCGTGTTCACACCAGAGTTCTGATTTAGCGGGGGCGAGATCGTGCAGTCTCAGCATTTTTGGAATCAGAAGTGTTGGAATTTTTCCTAGGGTTTTGCTGGATTGCAGACATTATTCTTTCCTGTTCTGTCCTATATAGATAGTTTTGGGCCCCAGAGTTTGCTTACTCTTTTTTTCTACCTGCATTTGTATTTCATCTTGTCTAACCGCCATTAAATGTGTGGTGGCTACCTATTCCTTTGGGGAGCTACTCCGGGGCAGTTAGCTTTCCCCTTTTCCCCTTTCTGTCTTAAGGCGTAGCTAGCTCTCCGACTGTGTCAAGGCATCTAGGTCACCGTAGGTACGTCCCACGGCTGCTTCTAGTTGTGGGGCTAGTTTAGGGGTCTGCAACCCATTAGTTCCCAACCCCTCTGGGTGTTTGGCTGCCTTGGCTGTTTTTGCTCCTGTCCTCCTCGGTTACCAAATCATAACAGGAACCTGGCTGTACAAATCCAAAAGGGCAGAAAACTGAGAGACAAAAACAAATGCCACAGAAATAAACAGCAAATAACTTATTTGAAAGTTGCAGGACAAAGCAGGAAGCAAGCTGACTTCCAAAAGAGACCAGGAAGCAACAAATTACTGGTGAGGATCATGGTAAGGTTGCTCACTTATATCTCCCCAGTCATCAACACCTGATTGCCAATCATCGTCCCCAGCTGATAGACCTTTGTTAGCCAAAGCAGCTTCATTACTATCAGCAGCCACCAGAGGGAGCCCAAACCCAGAAGTCAGATCCGGAGCGTTCACATCAGTTGACGCTAAAGACCCTGCAGTGGACAATTGCAGTGTTGATGCTAAAGACCCTGCAGTGGACAATTGCAGTGTTGACGCTAAAGACCCTGCAGTGGACAATTGCAGTGTTAAGGCTGAAGACCCAGCAGTGGGGCATTGCAGTGTTAAGGCTTAAGATCCTATATTTTAGCATTGCAGTGTTGCAGAAGACCAACCTGCAGTGGAGCATTTCAGTATTGAGCCAGAAGAACCTTCAGTGGATAATTGCAGTGTTGAGGAAGAACACACATCAGTGGAGCATTGCAATCTTGAGCCCAAAGAACCTGCATTGTAGCATTGCAGTGTTGAGGATGAACACACATCAGTGGACTATTGCAATTTTGAACCCAAAGAACTGGCATTGTAGCATTGCAGTGTTGAGGAAGAATGTCAAGCTCACTCCCTGACTGGTGGGCGTGAGCCAGGGGGTTGTGGCCCCACTGTGCCACAAACTAGACTACCCTGGAAGGGCTGTGACTAGGACAGCTGCCTCAGTTTTCGCTGGAGCCTCTGATGGTGAGGTCAGACTTGTGCGGCAGGCAGCTGCCAGGTGCCACTCCAGCGTGGTGTCTGGCTGTGGCTGCTGATTCCACTTGGGGAGACGGTGGCACGGCTGAGACACAGGGCTGGCAGGCATGGATGAGACACAGGGCTGGCAGGCACGGATGAGACACAGGGCTGGCAGGCACGGATGAGACACAAGACTGGCAGGCACGGATGAGACACAGGGCTGGCAGGCACAGATAAGACACAGGGCTGGCAGGCACGGATGAGACACATAGCTGGCAGGCACGGATGAGACACAGGGCTGGCAGGCATGGATGAGACACTGGGCTGGCAGGAACTGATGAGACACAGGGCTGGCAGGCATGGATGAGACACAAGACTGGCAGGCATGGATGAGACACAGGGCTGGCAGGCACAGATGAGACACAGGGCTGGCAGGCACGGATGAGACACAAGACTGGCAGGCACGGATGAGACACAGGGCTGGCAGGCATGGATGAGACACAGGGCTGGCAGGCACGGATGAGACACAAGACTGGCAGGCACGGATGAGACACAGGGCTGGCAGTCACGGATGAGACACATAGCTGGCAGGCACAGATGAGACATAGGGCTGGTAGGCATGGATGAGACACAGGGCTGGCAGGCATGGATGAGACACAGGGCTGGCAGGCATGGAAAAGACACAGGGTAGGTACTGGTACAGACTGGAAGGAATGGGGTATGGAGAAACAGGCAGAAACCTGTTCACACAGCAAATGCAGAAACTAGAACTGACTGGAAGGAATGGTGTATGGAGGAACAGGTAGAGACCTGTTCACACAGGAGGAGAACCACAAGATTGCGGAGAAGGACTGTAGAGCAGCAAGAGTTTCTGCAGCGGCAGGAGCAAAGCAAAGCGGAACCGCAAGGTATGCGGAGAGAAGCTGCAGAAAGAGGTTCTGCAGCTGCAGGAGTGAAGCAGAGCGGAACTGCAAGTTATGCGAAGAGAAGCTGCAGCAAGAGGTTCTGGAGCTGCAGGAGTGAAACAGCAGAACCGCAGGAGTGCGGACAAGAGGCAGAGAGAGATTCAGAGAGAACACAAGGCAGGACACAGCAGGGAAGAAACCACAGACAAGTAGTCCAAGAGACTGAGGTAAGACAGAGTTCAGACAAGGTAATGGCACGAGACAAGTTACAGGGACACAGACACAGGGACCAGGATATTCTGCCTCCTGGAGGGCGGAAAGAACAAGTGCAAAACAAGGTCAAGAGCAATAGCACAGAGACCAGGATATTCTGCCTCCTGGAGGGCGGATAAACAGGTACAAGGCAAAGCTAGGAGTGAAGCTTCTAAAGATGGAGGAACACAAAACAAGACCTGGCAGCTCAGTAGCAAGACACTGAGTTAACACATTGCACAGGCCCGATCCACAGGGTGGAACTGCCCTAAATACTGGAGGGCTAATAGTAATTGGTCAGGGACATTAAACAGGTGAACCCTGACTCCATAAGAACCAGAGAGTTCTTGTGCCACCCCCCTATGTACACAGCCAGGAAACAAGCACAGAGCAGATAGGAGACAAGAAGCACAAAGCATGGAGCTGGCAGCAGTCAGAAATCACAGCATTTCAAAAACTGACTGGCACATCCAAACATAGATCTAATGTGAACAGGTGCTAAAACCTAGAGTCACCAACTCATATACATTCAAGAATAAAAGGTAGCACACTGTAGCGCTATAGCCCGCAGACACAAAAATATGAAAAATGAATTGCATCACCGCCCCAGAAACATGAAAAACTGAGAAGTCCCAGCGCACAAAAAGGCCAATCCATGTGTACCTGGTAGCCACGTTAAGGCTCTTCTCGTATACCAGGTCCTAACTATGCCAATCCTCACTTAGAAAAGTCTGTCTGCAAGGGAACATATGAATCCTCTCTCCAGACTAAAATCTACATCTCTGTGGAGGGGTAATGAACCTGTTATAATTAAAATGCCTGTGACCACCAGGTGGAGTGCTCAGGTAGAAGGTAAATTAATACATTTCAAAAACTGACCGGCACATCCAAACATAGATCTAATGTGAACAGGTGCTAAAACCTAGAGTCACCAACTCATATACTTTCAAGATAAGGTAGCACATTGTAGCGCTATAGCCCGCGGACACAAAAATATGAAAAATGAATTGCATCACCGCCCCAGAAACATGAAAAACTGAGAAGTCCCAGCGCACAGGTGTATGTGGGATGGGAGGCCAGTGAATGCAAGGCCTGCCCCAAATTTGGACGCACCAAAATACCACTTGGAAGAGACGTGGAGGAAGTCCTCCTAAAAATCTCTTTCCATTACAAAGGAGTAGGTCTCCTATACTTGTAGTGCCCATACAGTAAGTGTATGGGCTGACTAAACAATTCCCCCTGTGGGGTACACATCAACATACTGTCTCAATATTTTTGTTACAGGCATCATAAACACCCTTGCAAAAAATTATGTGACTGTTGCATCACCGAACACGTTCACCCTCATGTTCTGGTGGTGGTGTCTGAAGAGACGTGGGGGATGACCTACGAAAAATCTCTTCCCAGTTTAAAGGAGTAGATCTCCTATACTTGGAAAGCCCATACACTAAGTGTATGGGCTGACAAACATTTTCCCCTGGGGGGTACACATCAACCTACTGTGTAAATATTTTTTGTTACAAACATCATAAACACCCTTGCAAAACAATATAGTGGCTGTTTCATCACGGGACACGGTCACCTTGGTGATCTAGCCGTGGTGTAGGAAGAGATGTGGAGGATGGCCTCAAAAAAAGGTCTTCCTAGTTTAAAGGAGCAGGTCTCCTATATTTTCTGCTGGGGGTACACATCAACCTACTGTGTAAATACACTGTTCAAAAAATAAAGGGAACACTCAAATAAAACATTCTAGATCTGAATGAATGAAATATTCTCATTGAATACTTTGTTCTGTACAAAGTTGAATGTGCTGACAACAAAATCACACAAAAATCAATGGAAATCAAATTTATTAACCAATGGAAGTCTGGATTTAGAGTCACCCACAAAATTAAAGTGGAATGTAATGTCCTTAAAACAAGTCAAAATGATGCTCAGTAGTGTGTGTGGTCTCCACGTGCCTGTATGACCTCCCCGTGCCTGCATGACCTCCCTACAACGCCTGGGCATGCTCCTGATGAGGAGGTGGATGGTCTCCTGAGGGATCTCCTCCAAGACCTGGACTAAAGCATTCGCCAACTCCTGGACAGTCTGTGGTGCAATGTGACGTTGGTGGATGGAGCGAGACATGATGTCCCAGATGTGCTCAATCAGATTCAGGTCTGGGGAACGGGTGGGCCAGTCCATAGCTTCAATGCCTTCATCTTGGAGGAACTGCTGACACACTCCAGCCACATGAGGTCTGGCATTGTGCTGCATTAGGAGGAACCCAGGGCCAACCTCACCAGCATATGGTCTCCCAAGGGGTCTAAGGAACTCATCTCGATACCTAATGGCAGTCAGGCTACCTCTGGTGAGCACATGGAGGGCTGTGCGGCCCTCCAAAGAAATGCCACCCCACACCATTACTGACCCACTGCCAAACCGGTCATGCTGAATGATATTGCAGGCAGCAGATCACTCTCCATGGCATCTCCAGACTCTGTCACGTCTGTCACATGTGCTCAATGTGATCATGCTTTCATCTGTGAAGAGCACAGGGTGCCAGTGGCTAATTTGCCAAACCAGGTATTCTGTGGCAAATGCCAAGCATCCTGCACAGTGTTGGGCTGTGAGCACAACCCCCATGTGTGGACGTCGGGCACTCAGACCATTCTCATGGAATCAGTTTCTAACACATTTGTGGCATGCTGAAGGTAATTTTTCAGGGCTCTGGCAGTGCTCCTCCTGTTCCTTGCCCTCCTACATCCCCCTCCATGTCTCCTGGTGTAGCCTCCAGCCTCTTGACACTACGCTGACAGACACAGCAAACCTTCTTGCCATAGCTTGCATTGATGTGCCATCCTGGATGAGCTGCACTACCTGAGTCACTTGTGTGGGTTTTAGAATCCATCTCATGCTACCATGAGTGTGAAAGCACAACCAACATTCAAAACCAACCAACCAACATTCAAAAGTGACCAAACCATCAGCCAGAAAGCATTGGTACTGAGATGTGGTCTGTGGTCCCCATCTGTAGAACTACTCCTTTATAGAGTGTGTCTTGATAATTGCCAATAATTTCCATCTGTTGTCTATTTCATTTGCATAACAGCATGTGAAATTGATTGTCAATCAGTGTTGCTTCCTAAGTTGACAGTTTGATTTCACAGAAGTTTGATTTACTTGAAGTTATATTCTACTGTTTAAGTGTTCCCTTTATTTTTTTAGCAGTGTATAGTTAATTACAAGGGCATCAAAAACACCCTTTTTACACCCTTTTGCATCACGGATCACTATGTTGATCTAGTGGTGGTGGATGATGAGGATGAGGAGAATGAGGAGGATAATACACCAAATAGCCAAAGTTAGGAAGCCTATACCCATGTGTGGGTGTGAAAAGGTACATGGTAATACACCTCCCAAAAAAATAGACTATATTGGAGGTTATGTTTCACTGTTATCATTCGGTGGTGTACAAAAGTCTGCCCCAATCCAGGCCTTGTTCATTTTTAAAAGAGTCAGCCTGTCAGCATTTTCAGTTTACAGGCAGATGCGTTTCTCAGTTATTATTCCACCAGCGGCACTAAAAATCCGCTCTGACAAAACACTAGCGGCAGGGCAGGCCAGGACCTCCAAGGCGTAGAGAGCCAGTTCATGCCACGTGTCCAGCTTGGATACCCAATAATTAAAAGGCACAGAGGAATCATGGAGGACGCTGGTACGGTCAGCGAGGTACTTCTTCAACATGTTCCCAAACTTTCCAGTCAGTGAGAGTACCGTGCGACTCTGGGCCAGGGTGATGGGAGGGTCTGAGAAAAGAGTCATAGAACTTTGCCAGTGTTACCCTGCCTCTGCTGGAATGCGAGTTGTGTCTCTCACCTCTACTCCTTGGTTGTTCAATAAACTGTGAGCACTGCCACCGGCATTTTCAGATGAGAATTTTTTTCATTAATTCAGCAACAATAGCCCTCTAGTACTGCATCATTTTAGTACACCTATCTGACTCTGGAAGAAGAGATTGAAAGTTCTCCTTGTAGCATGGGTCTAGAAGTGTCACCAAACAGTAGTTAGTGTCAGCACATATTTTGATAATGCGAGGGTCACAGGAAAGCTGCGCAACATAAAGTCTGCCATGCGTGCTAGACTGCTAACTGGCAAGACTTCCGTGTCCTCACCAACAGGACGATTGACCATGCTGTCCTCCTCCTCCTCCCTGTCCCCAGGCCATCCACGCTGAACAGACGGTATGACAGTTGTGCTTGTAGTACCGTCTATAGCGCATGAAAGTAGCTCCTGTTCAATCTCCTCTTCCTCATTGTCAACTAATCCACGTTGGGATGACATGAGTCTGTGCTATTTGTAATCACCCTGCATGGTTCCTTGCTCTATCTCATCATGCTCCGCCTGCAATGCATCCTCTTTCATTGTGAGCAGAGAGCTTTTCAGAATACAGAGAAGCGGGATGATGACACTAATTATGGCGTCATTGGCGCTCACAATCTTTGTGGACTCTTCAAAGTTTTGTAGGTTGGTACATATGTCTGACATCCATGTCCACTCCTGAGGTCTTATGTGAGGAGTCTGAACTTAATAATGATGGCCTTCTTAACATGGTAGTCAACAACTGCACTCTTCTGCTCACAAATCCTTTCCAACATATGTAGTGTAGAATTCCAACGTGTGGGGACATCACACACCAGTCGGTGAGCCGGAAGCTGGAAACGCTTCTGAAGAATGGAAAGGGTGGCTGAAGCTGTAGCTGACTTTCTAAAATGGGCGCACAGGCGGCGTACTTTCACAAGCAGATCCGGCAGTTCCGGGTAGCTTTTTAGAAAATGTTGATCCTTGAGGTTAAGTACATGGGCCAGGCAAGGTACGTGTGTCATCTCACCTTACCTCAGAGCCACCACCAGGTTCCAGCCATTGTCACACACGACCATGCCTGGCTGTAGGTTCAGCGGTGTTATCTAAATATCTGACTGCTCTTTCTGCACTGTCCACAACTCTTCTGCATTGTGCGGTTTGTTACCTATGCAGATTAGCTTCAGCACAGCATGTTGCCGCTTGGGTGAGGGAGTGCTGCAGTGCTTCCAGCTTGCGACTGATGTGGTAATTTCGGAGATACTGGCTGTAGAGGAGGAGGAGGATGACGTGCAGGAGCTGTTGACTGTGGGGCTGTTGCACATCTTCTGAATCCACACCTTTGCAGTAGAAAACTTCACAGAGCAGGCTTCATGGGATAACAAGCTTTTATTTCTTACAACATGAGGTAAAAGAATAATGCACAGTCATTTCAGCATTGCATCAGGAAACAGGAACAAAACGAAAGTGAAATTACAAGTGAGACTATTTCTTATACAATACATTAAACAGAAGGAAACGTTACACAACATCTACTGTCAGGTCAGCATAAAGTCCTCCTTTTACTTATAATAAGTCCTAATCTGTTGCATATGCCAACAGCCTTTCTCAACAGTAAGGACTTATTCAATCAAACCCAACTTTTTTATTAGTCTCTGATGTTTATCAGCATTCAAGCCTTTGTGAAAATGTCTGCTGTCATTTTTTCAGTAGGGCAATACTCCAACTTCAAGACTCCTTGGTCCTGATGATCTCTCAAGAAATGATATTTCACATCAATATGCTTGGTTCTTGGATTGACTCTTTCCATCTGAGCAAGAACAAGACATCCTTGATTGTCCTTTTAGTTTTGTTGGTTCCAAATGTGGTTGTCCTAGGTCTGTTAACAATTGTCTTAACCACAGTACTTCTTGACTTTCTATCTGTATTCCTAGGTACTGTTTTACATTTCCTAAGTCTTTGATTTCAAAATGTTGTTTCAGGGTTTTTAGAATGTTTTCTTTATCTCTTTTTTGTTTAAAACAAATCAAAATGTCGTCTACATACAGTACAGACCAAAAGTTTGGACACACCTTCTCATTCAAAGATTCTTCTGTATTTTCATGACTATGAAAATTGTAGAATCACACTGAAGGCATCAAAACTATGAATTAATACATGTGGAGTTATACATTACATTTTACAAAAAAGTGTGAAACAACTGAAAATATGTCTTATATTCTAGGTTCTTCAAAGTAGCCACCTTTTGCTTTGATTACTGCTTTGCAGAACCTAGAATATAAAACATATTTTCAGTTGTTTCACACTTTTTTGTAAAGTGTAATGTATAATTCCACATGTGTTAATTCATAGTTTTGATGCATTAAGTGTGATTCTACAATTTTCACAGTCATGAAAATACAGAAAAATCGCTGAATGAGAAGGTGTGTCCAAACTTTTGGTCTGTACTGTATATGAGTACATAAATCCATCTATTACTCAGCCTTTTTGTGTACAACCATGGATCAACTTTGCTTCTTTGAAATTTTCATTTGTTAGTACTTCCGTGATTTTGTCATTCCACGCTTTAGATGCTTGTTTTAAACCATATATGCTTTTCTGTAGTTTACAAACTTTGTTTGGATTTCTTTCATCTTTGAATCCTGGAGGTTTTTCCATGTAAATGTCTTCTGTTAAATCTCCATTCAAAAAAGCTGTCTTTACATCCAGATGTCTTAGTTCCATCTGTTCCATTGCTGCAACTGTAAGTAAAGTTCTTATTGTAGTGTGTTTGACAACTGGACAAATGTTTCATCATAGTCTTCTTCTTCTGGAAGTCAAGCTATGTCTTCCCAAGAGGTAGGTTCATACATTTTACTTGTACTTGCCTTATATGAGAGGCGTTTTGGTGGTTTTCCTTTGTTCTCTCTTATTGAACGTCTTGGCTTTGTGTCTGTTTGTAGTTGTGATTCTTCACTTTCAGTATTTTGTTCTTCATTAATTTCTACTTCTTTCTCATCAGATATTTCTTCAATTATGTCACTATTGTTTTTCTCATTTTTTGTTTCAACTGAAATCATGTCTTCATTTAAATTTTCAATGAATGTCACACTGTTACTCACTGTAACTGTCTGTTTTGGGATCTAAGATTCTATATCCTTTGCAGTTTTGACTATATCCAATGAATATTCCTTCTATGGATCTGTTTTGAAGTTTGGAACGTTTTTCTGTTGGAATGAATATAAAAACTTTACATCCAAAAACTTTTAAATGATTGACACTTGGTTTCATACCTTGCCGCAGTTCATATGGAGTTTTCTTCAGTTTTCTGGAAAAAAGTCGGTTCTGTAGATATGTAGCTGTCATTGCTGCCTCACCCCAATATTTCTCTGGTAGTTTAGAATCTGTCAGCATACATCTCATCATTTCGTTAGACTTCTGTTTTTCCTTTCTGCTACTCTATTTTGTTCAGGTGTGTATGGAAGTTTTCTGATGTTGTATTCCATTTTGTCTTCTATTCTGTGACCTGTAAATTCACCTCCATTATCACTTCTGATGACAATTGGCTTCCTTTAAAATTTGTTACTTGATCTTGTTACATAGTCTACAAGTTTATCACAAACTTCACTTTTGTTCTTAATTAAGTATGTGACTGTGTATCTTGAGTAGTCGTCTATAAAAGTCAACATGTATCTATTGCCTCCTGATGTAGTCACTATTATGGGTCCATATAAGTCAGTATGCACCAAATAAAGTGGTTTTCATCTCACTTTCTTCTGGAATAGATATCCTTGTGGCTTTGGATTTAAAGGCACTGTCACACTTAGCGATCGCACTAGCGATCACGACAACGACACGACTTGGTGAGATCGCTAGTGCGATCGCTATGTGATCGATAGTTAGCTTCCAAACACAAAGATCTCATCAGAGATCAGCGATCTGTATAACGACCTCTGCGGTCGTTGGGAACACCTAGTCCCACCTGGGACGCTGGTAAAGTCGTTCATAAAGGGTGTCACACTCAGCGATTCAGGCTCACCAGCGGGACACCAACAACCAAAAAACGGCTCAGAACGTTCATAAGCGATCAACAACATCTCAGCAGGGCCACATCGCTGCTACATGTCACACACAGCTGCATCGCTAACGAGATCGCTACTGCGTCATAAAATTTTGACTCTTTAGCGATAAAATTAGCGATCTCACTTAGTGTGACAGTACCTTTATACAACATTCACATCTTCTGGTAATTGAGCAATCTGATATCTTTAAATCTTTTGTCATTTCTTTTCTCGTAGTTCCCTTATACTGTCCGGGTGTCTATGTCCTAGACGTCTATGCCACATGTGAATGCAGTTTTTGTGATCAAGTGTACATACCTTCATTTGTTCCTTTGGTTTGTCAAAATGATATAATTGTTCATCTGCCTTGACTTTGGTTATCAACTTGTTTCCTGCAATAATTGCACACTCATTGTCTTTGAATTTTACTGTAAGTCCTTTTGCTGTTAAACGTTTTACAGATAATAATCCGCCTTCCAATTTTGGAACATACAACACATCCTGTACAAGTATCTTTGAATCTTGTCCGAACTTGTTTGAACAATTTAGCATACCTTGTTCGATACCTTCTGCGGTTATTTTGTTTCCATCTGCAAGATAAATGGCTTCTTTCTTATTTAAATCAAGATCAGTAAAGAAATTCTTGTCACTTGTCATATGACTCGTTGCTCCTGAATCAATAAACCAACCAAGTGATGACTTCTTGTCTGTTATCTTGAATGTGCCATTCCAATTATTCTCACACGAATCGGAAATTGTGTTGTTTTTTACTTTCGGTGTATGCTTTTTATGTTGTAATTTTTGTTGTTCTGCTTTCCATATGGTACAGTCTTTCTTTAAATGACCTTTTTTCTTACATCTGAAGCATTCTCTTGTCTCTTTATTATAGGGTTTTTTAAATTCTGTAGCTTTAAGAGCATTTTCACTGTCTTTTTCAGTAGAAGAATCATTGCTTTGTTCTTTTCTTCTCTGATATTCATCTATGAGTCTGGTCTTCACAAACTCTAATGTAATGTCTGTTTCAGGTCTTGTCTCTAGTGCATTTATTAAAGCAGTATATGAATCTGGTAAACTGCACAATAAAATTGCTGCTATATGACTTTCTTTAATATCTTCACCAATAGATCTTAGCTGTGATATCACTTCCATCATTGAGAATATGTACTTCTGCATGTCATTTGCACTCAATCTCATACTGTAAAGCTTTCTTACTAAAAATAACTTGTGATTTAAGCTGGGTCTCTCATATAGCTTTCTTAATGCTTCCCACATTTCCTTAGCTGTTTCTTCATTTCTTATATGTATTAATTGTGTTAGCCACACGGTACGAAGATACACATCTTTCCTATATCATCATGTATTAATTGAGCATCATCCACTAATATGCTAATGGTGGCTCTCGCTTGTCTCTTTTTCTTATCCCATGTCTGATTATCTTCATCAGGTCTATCTGTAGTGATTACTTCCCATAAATCATCTTTAGACAATAACATCTCTACTTTGAACTTCCATAGCTGATAGTTCTCATCATTCAGTTTAGCTACTACGAGTTTTAGTTGTGTTATTCATCATCGTTATATAGACTTACTTGTTTAGAGAGTTGTACTGAAGAATTCCTCTGCATTCACCAGGGTCTTGCTGAGAGCTCCAGTGTCCTGGGTATCTGGTATTCCTGGTGCTTGGGATCTGTGGTGTTGTAAGGTTCTTTGTCTCTGTTGACATGTTCCTTGAAACTCAGTTTTCCGTCGGCCATTTTGCTTTCTGTCTTTCTGCAGCTCCTGCCCTCAGTTAATATGGAGTTTCCAGTTTTCATGTTCCCGCCCTGATTCTTCCCTCTTGCTTCTTAAGCAGCCTCAGCTGAACAATCAGTGCTCCTGAATCAAGCCTCAGTCAGTCTGTGACCTGACTCCTGGAAGCCTTGGACTTGTACTCCAGCTATTCCCTACTGAGGAACCTTGGAACACTTTTGGACTCTGGAAACCTGCTGTTTGGTGAATCCATGTTTGCAGAGGAATTACGGTACAGAGAAGAGATCCTGAACCTGCTTTGGAGATTTATTGTAGTGCTTGAAGTTACTCTGGCCTGCTGTGTCTCCTGTCGCTGTTCCTGCAAACTGTGTGAACTTTTCAGCATGCTTGTATGAAGTAATACAAGTCATTTAATTTCAACCTATGTCTCCTGTGTTTCCTCGCACCCAAGCACAAGACGCTATAGGAACTGTACACTATACATGACAAGATTCAGGAGCCAATGTTTAGTGTCTGCTGGGTCTGGGAAAGCCGTGTCTGCTGTGACTGTGGATATCAGATGTCCGTTTAATACCTTATGTGATGACAGTGGTTGTGACTTCTCACAACCATTCCAGGTGAGCGCATTCCCTTAAAATTTTACTCTGGAGTGTTACCACAGGTAAACACTATTGTTTTTTTTTTTTTTTTCCTTTCCTCTTCCAGCACTTCTGCCTTAAAAGATCTGGAAGATGGAGGCCCGCATAAAGGAACTTTGCGGAGTGACTGATACAATCCTTTCAGATGTACAGACTTTAAAAACCCGTTTTGCAAGCCTACAGGACCTCACTAATCATAATTTGCAAGTGTTTGGACAGACTACCCAGGACTTGCGAGCCAGGATTGAGGCTCTAGAGGAACGAGCCCAGGCTCCTGCCATAACCCCGAGTTCTGGGATCCCCAAATTACCTCCTTTTCGTTTTGGCGGTGAACGTGAGAAATTCAGGGGATTTATTAATCAATGCAATTTATTTTTCTCTGCACATGCTTCACAATTTCCCACTGAACGATCCAAAGTGCTTACTATAATCATGTTGCTTACCAATAAGGCTTTGATGTGGGCAAACCCTCTGATTGAGACTGAGGATGATTGTTTGAATCACCTTGATGCTTTTATTTCAGCCATGGGGCAGGTGTTTGATGACCCCAATCGAGGTGCAACAGCTGAAGCAGCCATGTTAACTTTGCGCCAAGGTAAGCGTTCAGTAGCCGAATATGCCCTGGATTTCAGGAGATGGGCTCTTGATACCACTTGGGACACTTCCGCTAAAAAATCTATTTTTCGGAAAGGGTTGTCTCCACTGATTAAGGATGAACTTGCTCGTGCCGACCCTCCCACTGCGTTAGGTGACTTTATTAACTATTGTATCCGTATTGATGCTCGTCTGACTGAACGCAGACAAGAGAGATGGTTCGAAAATAATCGCACTAACCTTTTACTACCTCCCTCCTCAGCTAAGGAACCTTTGAGTAGGATCACAAGGGAACCAGAACCTGAACCCATGCAGGTGGACTCTTTACAAAGACGGGTTAGTGATGCACGCAAAGAACATCGTATAAAGGAAAATCTATGTTTCTACTGTGGTAAGTCAGGGCACTTCATTATAAACTGCCCCAGCCGTTCTCGTAAGACTACTGCAGCAGTCATTCACTGTGAGTGTTGCGAGAGGAGCTCTGTCATGTCCGAGCCTCAGGCTCCAGAGAGATCTGCTGCAAGAGATCTTGATTTCTCAGACTTAAACTCTGTTAGTTCTGGGGACGATGACGGTATAAACGCTGCAATTTTTCAAGTTTCCTCAGCGGTGTCCCAGCTGAGTTGTAAAAGAAACAATTCTCATTGCTTCCTTTCCATCAAACTCTGGGTTGACTCAGTCTGGGTGTCTAGCTCTGCTATGATTGACTCAGGAGCAAGTGGAAATTTTATGGATATCTCCTTTGCTCTGAAACAGGGGATATGTTCAGTGAAGAAGGCTACTCCAGTACAGATGGAGACTGTGGATGGCTCTCTACTGACTTCTGGACCAGTGGATCAAGAAACAGAGCCTTTGAGGGTCCTTATGGGTAAAGATCATCAGGAGAAAATGTCTTTTTTGCTTATCTCTTCTCCCCACTTTCCCATTATTCTAGGGCTACCATGGCTGCAGGCGCAGAATCCTACGATTAACTGGGAGACCAAGGAATTACACTTTCCGGAGAAACAGATGAGTCAAGGAGTTTCAGCTTGCTCTGTTCCTAAAGGAACCATGTCAGTCCCTGAACTACCAGCTGTATACCAGGACTATGTGGATTTATGTGACAAGAAGAACGCTGATCAGCTTCCTTCTCGTGGGGATCCATTTCTATGGACTTCATTGTGGAGTTACCAACCTCTAAAGGAAAGAACACCATTCTAGTGGTGGTTGACCGTCTAACAAAGGCAGCTCATTTTATCCCTTGTGTCGGCTTACCCACTGCAAAACAGACATCAGACTTGATGATTAAGAATGTGTTTCGCTTACATGGAGTACCGGATGAGGTCATTTCGGATCGAGGGGTGCAATTCACTTCAAGGTTTTGGCAAAATTTCTGTGCAGCATTGGACATTAAAGTAAACCTTTCTTCTGCTTTTCATCCCCAGACTAATGGACAGACAGAACGAACCAATCAGACCCTGGAGCAGTATCTCCGCTGTTTTATCTGCCACCTACAGGATGATTGGGTGGATCTACTTCCACTGGCTGAGTTCTCTTATAACAACTCTTAGAGCGCCTCCACTAAGCAGTCTCCTTTTTACTCCAATCTAAGTTATCATCCTAACATTCTTCCTCGATTTCCCATAGATACGCCCTTGCCGGCAGTGGCTGAAAGAATCACTTCTTTACAAAAGAATATGGATCTTCTAAAGGAAAATCTAGAATTGGCTCAGGAAAGGTACAAGAAAGCAGCAGATAAATTTCGTAAACCTGCACCAGCTTTCAAGGTAGGAGATTTGGTCTGGCTGTCAACCAGAAATCTTAAATTAAAGATTCCATCGTCTAAATTGGGACATAAGTACATTGGACCTTATAAGATCAATAAGATTATAAGTGCTGTTGCTTGTCGTCTTCAACTGCCCAGAACTATGAGAATCCACCCTGTCTTTCATGTATCCCTACTAAAGGCTGCAACACCCAATACGTTTCCTGGACGTTCTTCTCCTTGCCCTGACCCAGTGCTGGTCGATGGTCAGGAAGAATTTATGGTGGAAAGGATTCTAGATTCCAGGTTGTACAGAAATCAGTTGCAATATTTGATTAAATGGCAGGGCTACCCAGTGGAGGACAACTCATGGGAACCAGTCAATAATGTAAATGCTCCTAGCCTGCTCCGCCAGTTTCATCAGAGGTACCCTGACAAGCCTGGTCTGAGGTCATCCGGAGGTTGTCCCTAAGGGGGGAGTAATGTAAGGTTCTTTGTCTCTGTTGACATGTTCCTTGAAACTCAGTTTTCCGTCGGCCATTTTGCTTTCTGTCTTTCTGCAGCTCTTGCCCTCAGTTAATATGGAGTTTCCAGTTTTCATGTTCCCGCCCTGATTCTTCCCTCTTGCTTCTTAAGCAGCCTCAGCTGAACAATCAGTGCTCCTGAATCAAGCCTCAGTCAGTCTGTGACCTGACTCCTGGAAGCCTTGGACTTGTACTCCAGCTATTCCCTACTGAGGAACCTTGGAACACTTTTGGACTCTGGAAACCTGCTGTTTGGTGAATCCATGTTTGCAGAGGAATTACGGTACAGAGAAGAGATCCTGAACCTGCTTTGGAGATTTATTGTAGTGCTTGAAGTTACTCTGGCCTGCTGTGTCTCCTGTCGCTGTTCCTGCAAACTGTGTGAACTTTTCAGCATGCTTGTATGAAGTAATACAAGTCATTTCATTTCAACCTATGTCTCCTGTGTTTCCTCGCACCCAAGCACAAGACGCTATAGGAACTGTACAGTATACATGACAGGTGTCTGGATTCTCTGGTGTACGCTGTATCTGGGGTGACTGGGTACGCTGTATCTGGGTGTCTGGGCCCATAACCTGTTGCACAGCTTCTGAGTCCACACCTTGCAGTAGAAAACTTCACAGAGCAGGCTTCATAGGATAACAAGCTTTTACTTATTTCAACATGAGGTAAAAGAATAATGCACAGTCATTTCAGCATTGCATCAGGAAACAGGAACAAAACAAAAGTGAAACTACAAGTGGGACTATTTTTTATACAATACATTAAACAGAAGGAAACATTACACAACATCGCCATCTACTGTCAGGTCAGCATAAAGTCCTCCTTTTACTTATAATAAGTCCTATTCTGATGCATATGCCAACAGGGGCAACCCTCATTGACTGAGGGCCCGCAATCCTCAGCGTTACTAGGACGTGTTAAATCACAAGGTCCAACTGGGTCCCGGCTTCCACTATGTGGATCAGGGAAATACTGTAGATATAGTATATCTTGACTTCAGCAAAGCATTTGACAAAGTATATCACAATAATTATTGAAAAAATGACTAAGTATGGAATGGACAAGGCAACTGTTAGGTGGATTCATAACTGGCTTAGTGATCGGTACCAAAGAGTGGTCCTAAATGGATGCACATCTAGTTGGAAGAATGTCTCAAGTGGGTTACCACAGGGCTCTGTCCTGGGCCCTGTATTGTTCAACATCTTTATCAATGATTTAGATGAAGGAATTGAGGGTAAGCTGATTAATTTTGATGATGTCACAAAGCTAGGAGGGATAGCTAATAATAGAGAAGAGAGAGAGAGGATTCAAAAAGGTATAAATAAACTGGAGCAGTGGGCAGCAACTAACAGAATGGTTTTTAACAAGGAAAAATGCAAAGTACTACATCTGGGCAATAAAAATGAAAAAAGCATATACAGAATGAGAGTAATAGGGCTAAGCAACAGCATATGTGAAAAAGACTTGGGTATACTAATAGATCACAGTCTGAACATGAGTCAACAGTGTGATGCAGCAGCAAACAGGCAAATACAATTCTAGGATGTATTAACAGAAGTATACAGTCTAGATCACGTGAAGTCATTATTGCCCTCTATTCCTCTTTGGTCAGACCTCATCTGGAATACTGTGTCCCGTGTTGGGCACCACATTTTAAAAAAGACATCAGCAAACTGGAGCAAGTTCAGAGAAGAGTGACCAGAATGGTGACCGATCTGCAAACCATGTCCTATGAGGAATGCTTGCAGGTTTTGTGAATGTTTAGCTTGCAAAAGAGAAGACTGAGAGGAGACTAAATAGCTGTATACAAATATCTCAAGGGCTGTCACATTGTAGAAGGATTATCTTTATTCTCATTTGCACAAGGAAAGACTAGAAACAATGGGATGAAGCTGAATGGGAGGAGACACAGATTAGATATTAGAAAAAACTTTTTGACAGTTAAGGGTATGCCACACTAAACAATATCGCTAACGGGATCGCTAAAAAACGTCACTATTTAGCGATCCCGTTAGCGATGTTGTTCAGTGCGGCAGCTTCCAGCGACGAGCTTCCTGCTGTGATCTCGCTCGTCGCTGGAATCGTTCCGGACCCTATTTCATCGCTGGCGCTCCCGCTGGGTAAGTATCTAATCGCTGTGTGGCACCTTTTCTTAGCGATTTAGCGGTACTTTTGTACCGCTAAAGTCGTTAAGAAGATCGCTAACGGCGATAGCGTCGTTAACTATATCGCTAAATGTGGCCGCATTTAGCGATATAGAAACAATCCCGCTAGCGATCGCATTAGTATGCGTCGTTATCGTGATCGCTAGCGGGATTGTTTAGTGTGGCAGTACCTTTAGGGTGATCAGTGAGTGGAACAGGCTGCCACGAGAGGTGGTGAGTTCTCCTTCAATAGAAGTCTTCAAACAGAGGCAGGATCGATATCTGTCTGGGATGATTTAGTGAATCCTGCTATGAGCAGGGGGTTGGACCAGATTTCCCAGGAGGTCCCTTCCAACTCTACCATTCTATGATTCTATGTTAACCCAGTGTGCCGTCAGCAAGATGAACCGTCCCTGCCCAGAAGCACTTGTCCACGTGTCCATGCTTAAGTGTTCTTTCCCAGTAACTGCATTGTTGAGGGCACGGGTAATGTGGGATACGTGCTTGGGTAATGCAGGGACGGCACAACGGGAGCGGGGAACAGAGTACCTTGGGACGGCTGCCGCCATCAGGTTGTGGAAAGCTCCCGTCTCCACGAGCCAAAAAGGCAACACTTTGAGCACAAGCAGATGAGAAATGTGTGAATTTAGTACTGTGACTAGTGATGATCGAACATGCTCGCCACTACTCCTTACTCGCCCGAGTATCATGTTACTTGGTATACTCAGCGATCACCGAGCATTTCTGGGATTTCTCATCGGGAACTGGGGTCTCCACGTAGCATTTTTGGCAGACTTTAGAAACGCAATCACGCTGCAGGGGTTGTCTGCCAGGCAATGAAACGCCGTAGCCATGTTTGTTGTGGTCGTGCAGTGATTGGCTGGCCGCACAGCATCATCAGGTTTATAAGAGACCGAGAGCCGCCCTGCTTGGCGCATTTAGCTCTGGATTGAGATAGTGTAGGGAGAGCTGCTGCTGAGATAGGGTCAGATTTGGCGATTTGGTAGTCAGTGTGGGGTCTGCCTTCCTAAACTACACAAATCATGATAAACCAACAGTCCTTCTAAGGACTAATTCCGGAGTATATAGGTTTCAGTGTTAGGTAGGCAGGGTAGTGTACAGTACTTCACTCAATACACATCAGTGCAAGGCCTGCAGGCACTGCATGTGTGTATATAGATAATTGCATACATCAAGAGGGTCCACTCCCTTCCTGAGTTCTGGTGCTGCTGCTACCTGTATGATATATTGGCTGTATATAGCTAGCCCCATGTGTAATTGGAATACAGGCCACACATCTTTTTGGTGTGGTATCTCTGTGCCAGCTCATATCTGTGCGTGCTCAAAGTTTGTCCAGTGTACGCAATTTTTTTTTCCCTGGGTGTGACTGCACTTAAAAACACCAGTAGTTAGCCCAAAAAAAAAAAAAAACAGGGAACACTTTTGTCGTACTGGTATCTCCGTGCCAGCTCATATCTGTGTATGCTCAAAGTTTGACCAGTGTGCACAAATGTTTTTTTTTGCCCTGGGTGTGACTGCACTCAAAAACACAGTAGTTAGCCCCCAAAAAGAACAAAACAGGCACACATTTGTCGTACTGGTATCTCCGTGCCAGCTCATACCTATGCGTGCTCAAAGTTTGACCAGTGTACGCCAATTTCATTTTTTTGCCCTGGGTGTGACTGAACTTTTATACAGCACTATGTTGCATTATTTTAAAAAACAGGCCACATTTAACAGGGAGTCTATCTGTGACATGCATCATACATCCATATGCCAAAAAGTGAGGCATTTTAGGCCTAACTACCCTTTTTTTGAAAGTCTGTCAGTCTCATTATATCCAGCAGTCTTTTTTATTTAAAAAATCATAAAAAATTTATCCAGTCTGTTATCTCAGGCTGAGGCCTGGTGTGTCTGTGGTGGAAAAATCTTTGCTTCTTAGGCATACGTTGCATAGTCCTGTCTGCTATCCTGGTTCAACTCCTTTTTATTGTTTTCAAACTAACAAAAAACATAACCCAAAAAATGAATACAGTCTGTGATCTCAGGTTGAGGCCTGGTGTAACTGTGGTGGAAAAATCTTTTATTGGCATGCATACGTTGCATAGTTCTGTCTGCTAGCCTTGTTCTAAGCCTTTTTTTATTTTTTTCAAAAAGTAACAAAAAACATAACCCCAATAATTAATACAGTCTGTGATCTCAAGCTGAGGCCTGGTGTATCTATGGTGGAAAAATCTTTTCTTGGCAGGCATACGTTGCATAGTTCTGTCTGCTATCATTGGTTCAACTCATTTTTTATTGTTTTCAAACAGTAACAAAAAACATAACCCAAAAAATTAATCCATTTTGTTATCTCAGGCTGAGGCCTGGTGTATCTGTGGTGGAAAAATCTTTGCTTTGCATGCATACTGATTAAATATAATTTTTCTCCAAATAAATCCATTTGTATTGAGCTTTTTAAATATTTCAGTAGTCCATTAAAAATGGGCAAGACAAGGGGCAAGGGTCAGGGAAGTGGACATGATGCTGATGGTGCATGCAGAGGCAGAGGCCGTGGCCAAGCTGAAAGTGGGACACAGCAAAGACCTACATCTTTGCGCTCGACCTTCCTGTCCCAGTTTCTAGGGGACCGCAGCAACACCACTATTGAAGCCAGAGCAGTGTGAAACTGTTGTTGGTTGGATAGTGGATAATGCTTCCAGTCACATAGCCACCACCACCAACACCATGTCTTCCACACGGTCAAGTCTGAGTAGCCGTGAGTGTGGACTGGCTATCACTAACCCTGATCCTCCTTCCTCCCACCATGCCGAGTGCCCTGAGACAACTGACACCACACTTGGACACTCCGAAGAGCTGTTCAGTTTTCCATTTGGAGATTTGTGCCTCTCGCCCACTCCACTTGAAGTGGGGCAAGATGATATTCCATGTAGCGATGCACAAATCTTTGAGCAGCCACTGTCAAAAGAAGTGGACGATGATGAGACACAATTGCCGGAAAGTCAGGAGGAGGAGCATGGTGTGGATGTGGAAGATGAGGTGGTGGATGACATAGTGACTGACCCAACCTGGCAGGAGGACATGCAGAGCGAGGACAACAGCACACATGGGGAAGGAGGCATATCACCCCAAGAGGCAGGAAGAAGCAGTGTGTTGGCCACAGGCAGAAGGCGTGCATCCGTTCCCCTTAAAACCAACAGGACGGAAGTTGCCATTCCAAATGTTAGATCTTAAAAAGTCTGGTTATTTTTTAAAGAGTCTGCAAGAACCCCAAACAGGCCATTTGCAGCACTTGAAATGCCCGCATCAGCAGGGGTAGCAAAACTACCAGCCTGACCACCACCAGCATGATTAGGCACATGGCAGCAAAGCACCCAACTTTGTGGGCTGAACCACAGGCTCCAGGAAGACTGTCTGCAGGTGAAAACACTGCTTCTTCCACTGTTTTGCGTACAAGCCACCATGCCTGTGAAGATGCCTCAGGCCATATACCTGTTGTTGCCCACAGTCAACCAGCACCATCATCAAGCCCGTCCACGTCCTTGTCCCAGCCTAGCCTTTAGTTGTCTATACCCCAGTCATTGGAACGCAAGCGGAAATACCCAGTCAATGCCCCAGAGGCCACAGTACTTAATTCACACATCTGCTTGTGCTCGAAATGTTGCCTTTTCGGCTCGTTGAGACGGAAGCTTTCCGCAACCTCATGGCGGTGGCCATCCCAAGGTACTCGGTGCACAGTCGTCACTATTTCTCCCGTTGTGACTTATCATCATTACACCAGCATGTGTCCCACAACATTACCCGTGCCCTCAACAATGCTGTTACTGAGAAAGTCCACCTAACCACGGACACGTGGACAAGTGCCTGTGAGCAGGGACAGTACATCTCACTGACTGCACACTGGGATAACATAGTGGAAGCCAGGACCCAGTCGGACCTTGGGATGGAACACAACCTCCACATGCCGAGGATTGCTGATCCTACGTCAATCAGAGTTGCCCCCACAGTATACAGCTCCTGCACCTCCTCCTCCTCCTCCTCTTCTTCAGCCTCCATCTCAGAAATGAGCACATCAGTCAGAAGCTGGAAGCACTGCAGCACTGCCTCAGCCAAGCGGCAACAGCGACTGGTGTGTGATATCCCCACGCATTGGAACTCTACACTGCATCTGTTGGAAAGGATTTTTGAGCAGAAAAGGGCAGTTGTTGACTACCAGCATCAACAAGGCCATCAGTATTAAGTTCAGACTCCACACATAAGACCTCAGGAGTGGACATGGATGTCAGACATATGTACCAACCTCCAGAACTTTGAGGAATGCACCAAGATGGTGAGCGGCGATGAAGCCATAATTAGCATCACCATCCCACTTCTCGGCATTCTAATAACCTTTCTGCTCACAATTAAAGATGAAGCATTGCAGGCAGAGCACTAGGACACGGAGCAAGGAAGCATACAGGGTGATTACACTCAGCGCAGCTTCATGTCCTCGCAATGTGGATTGGTAAACAATGAGGACGAGGAGGAGGAAGAACAGGAGCTACCTTCATAGGCTATAGACGGTACTACAAGCATGGCTTGAGGACAAGGGGGAGGAGGAGGATGAGGAGGAGGAGGACAGCATGGTACGTTGTCCTGTTGGTGAGGACACGGAAGTCTTGCCTGTTTGTAGTTCGGCACGCATGGCTGACTTTATGTTGGTCCTGCGCTTCCAGTGACCCTCGCATTAGGCTGGTGACACTTTTAGACCCACGCTACAAGGAAATCTTTCAATTTATTCTTCCAGAGGCAGACAGGTGTACAAAAATGTTGCTATACCAGAAGGCCCTTGTAGCGGAATGACTGAAAAAATTCCCAAGTGAGAACGCTGGCAGCACACGTCAAAGTTTGTTGTACAGCCATGGAGTCCAAGCAAGAGAGACAGAAGTACAATCCAGCTCAGGCAGGGGAACAATGGCAAAGTTCTGGGACAGTTTTCTCAGACACTCCCTTCGTGCCGCCACAGAGGCAAGGGGTGTTGGCACAAGAAGTGCAGTGTTTGGGAAAATGGTGAGGGAGTACCTTGCAGATCGTACAAACATTCTCCGTGATTCCTCTGTGCCTTTTAATTATTGGGTATCCAAGCTGTACACGTGACATGAACTGGCTCTCTATGGCTTGTAGGTCCTGGCCTGCCCTGCTGCTAGCGTTCTGTCAGAGCGGGTTTTTAGTGCCGCTGGTGGAATTATAACAGATAAGCGCATTCGCCTGTCAACTGACAATGCTGACAGGCTGACTCTTATAAAAATGAACAAGGGCTGGATTTGGCAAGATTTCTGTACACCACCGAATGAAAACAGCGAAACATAACCTGAAATACATTGTCTTTTTTGTGGAGGTGTATTCTCATGCACCTCTTTACCACCACACATGGGTATCCACTTCCTGATTTGGTCTGTTTGGTGTTATACTCCTCCTTATTCTCGTCCTCATCATCCACAACCAGTAACACCAGGGTGAACGTATTCTGTGATACCAAGTCAATCAATTTTTTGCAAGGTTATTTTTATGATGCCCGTTACGAATTTGAAACCAAAACAAATGTTACTCCCCCAGGGTGAAATCTTCTCAAAATGAGATTAACGTATATTCTTCCCATTAATTCTTATATTTTCCTATCTGTGGAACATCCTCTTATGACCTAGTGTATTCCTCTCCAATATAAAAATAGAAAAATCCTATGATATTATATTTTTATTTATATCCCTGTCTCTGAGCTGTTGATAGGGACAAGCATATCTTGTTGGACACATTCTGGCTTCATATCTATGAACCTGTGTTCGCCCCTCCCTTTTGTTATTTTCTTTCATAGGTGGATTCACATTTTTGATTTATTTGGTTTATTTCAGTATCATTTATCATCAATATCTCCTCATTGTCCGCCACTAGATGAACAGGGTTAACGTGTTCTGTGCTACTACAGGCAGTCAAATGTTTGGCAGGGGTGTCTATGATGCCGATAAAATATTTTTGACAATTTTACGCCCCCAAGGGGAAATGTTTTCCAGCCCATACACTAAGTGTATGGGCATTCCAAATGTAGGAGACCCGCTCCGTTATATTGGACCTAGTTTTGAATCAGGCCTTCCTCCACGTCTCATCAGTCGCTGCCAATAGATCATCAGGGTTAACGTGTTCCATGCTGCTCCAGCCAGTGTCGAATTCCTAACAAGGGTGGGTGTTTTTGCTGGGTGTTAAATACTTGTTATGGAAGAAGTTGAGGTGTACCCCACAGGGAAAATGTTGGCTGCTAAGGCTGCTTTCACACATCAGTTTTTTGACGTCAGGCGTGATCCGGCGTGTTTTTAAAAAAACGGATCCGGTACCAGATGCGTTTTTTTTAGCATTGACTTTCATTAGCGCCGGATCGCGCCTGATGTCATTGCGTTGCATCCATTTTTGACCGGATCCGGAGGAAATGTACATTCCGGCGGCCGGACAAAACGGTCACTGCAACGTTTTTGTTTTTTTTTCCGGACCCGCCTGATAGTGCCTGAATCGGCGCATCAAGCGCCGGAAATAATACAAGTCTATGGAACCAGACCAGTCTTTTGTGAAATCCGTCAAAAGACTGATCCGGATTCTGAAAATCTACTACTACTACTACTACTTTTTCCACTCTCTCCGGACATGCGTACCTGCATTTTCTGGCTGCAAAACTTCTTTTTCAGGGTTCAAAAGTTCAGGTCGGATCCAGCAAAAAAACTGATCTGTTGCATCAGTTTTTTTATTTCAGCGCCGGATCCGTCCTATCAGGTATTTGACGGATTATGCCTGACACAAAAAAACTGATGTGTGAAAATAGCCTAACACACTTAGGGTATGGGCATTACAAGTCTAGGAGACCACTACTTTTTAATGGAACATTTTTTTTTATAAGATGTCCTCCTCCATGTTTCCTCCTAGGGGGATTGGGGTTATTGGGGTGCATATGGCTTGGTAGCAGGGCAGGCCTTGCAGTCAATGCAAAAAAAAGGGAGGACAAAATGAATAATGTGAAGTGGATTTTCCTGGGCCCATCCAGTACCTGGGTTCAAAGGCTTATTGGGGTGCAGATGACTTGGTAGCAGAGCAGGCCTTGCAGTCAATGCAAGGGGGGCTCATACGATATATAGAGTGGCTGTACTCAGGTTCAAACGATATATAGGGGATGTCAGCATACTTAATTCTGCTCAATATTAAGTGATACAATTAATATTAATATAATTATCAATAATTATAGTGATACTAATATTGAGTAGAATTAATTTCAGCCTAGTGGTTCGGACCTCAACAACAGTCACGGTCTCTTTTGTGGCCCTCGGGGAAATTAGATGCCCACCCCTGAGTTAAAGGGTTTCTCAAGCATCATTTATTTATACATTGGGAAGTGAGTGGTGCTGATATCTTGTGTAAAACCATACTTACCAAGACACGTCCATGATGGCTGCCATTCATACATCTGTCCTGTCAGGTATCTGTATGTATGTAGACTATGTCTTCAACGCTGTTCGCCTCCCAATGCTGAAGTAAGCAGCGCTGAACAAACACTTTAGGGTACGTTTCCACGGTCAGTAATCGCTGTGGGATGGACGCTGCGTACACCCACAGCATCCAACCCGCAGGGTCCAGATGTTACAGCATAGTGGAACAGATTTCATGAAATCCCATGTCCACTGTGTGAACAGAGGCTTGCGGATCACCTGCGTATCCGGACATGCGGTGCATCTTTCCAGACCGCACCATGTCTATTTATCTTGTGGAGACACTAATCTCAGCTAGATAGATGTCCCCGTACAATGTATAGGATGCGGTGATTCCACGCTGTTCAATAAACACATGTGGAATCGCCTACGTTCAGAAGCCAGCAGCGCTTTGGACGGAGCGGACATATGCTGATTCCAAAGCGCTGCCTAATACTGAACGTCTACACATACCGGTAAAGTGACCCTGACCGCTGATACCTGCTGTGTGACCCATGAGCAGCACGTGTCCAGCACCGGCTGTACGATATCAGCCAGGTACGTTTGTCTCTGAAACGCTGCAGCGTCACAGAGAAAAACATGTCTGACCTCTCCCCTTCTGCTGCCAATGATTGGTCTGTTGCTGGAGACGCACGCAGGAAGAAAATTGTCCCTCAGTGGGAGAGGATGGGAGAAGCCACCAGGGACCCACCTGTGTGACTAGTCATCTGTGTGGCCTTAGTCCTTGGCGACTTTTAAAGCATGTTTTTCCCTGAAACGCAGCAGCATTTCAGAGGCTCACTGTGCTGTGTCTCCTATGCTGACTGCAGGCAGGAAAGCAGTGCAGTAGTGATGGGAAGTCCGGCTCTTTTTGGTGATCCGGCTCATTGGGCTCTGCTCACCATAAGGAGCCGGCTCTTTTGGCTCTTTAAACGGCTCTTCTTTTTTTTTATAGAAATCCGTTTTCCACAGTCCTCGCTCCGGTCTCTCCTGTACAGTGAGGCCTCATTATACACCTGTATAAGGATCTAGTGACGCAGCAGAGACTGTTATTCAACATTGCGGCTTCCTCAGATTGTCGGCTCTTGTGAACAGGCCCCTGCTCCTCGGTTGCAGTCTTAGGGCTCACACCCATTTGTGGAAAAAAAAAACGGTCCGTTTTCTGGATGGAAAAAACGGTCCGAATATATGCAATTGTCATGTGATTGTCATGCGATTTGTATGCAATTTTTAATCGCACCATCCGTTTTCCATCCGTTTTCCATCTGTATGCAATGCGATTTTAACATGACGTTTTTCATAGAGCAGTTATCTCTATGTAAAAAATCATGTAAAAATCACATTGTAAAAAAAATTTACACAAAAAGCAAATAAATATATATATATATATAAATATATATATATATATAAATATATATATATATATGTCATACACTTCAACATAGTATAATAGCCGCTAATTCAGTTGCCTGCTTTTGTGAAATTTCAAACCCGACATGAAATGACACATGCTTTACATACAGTTAACCATGTCATTTCATGTAGTTTGATATATTGTTTTCACTAACAATTACATGAGTGTATGTGTGCAAAATTTCATACAGCTAGGGGTTAATTAAAGATGTAAATTCGTTGAAAAAAAAATGCGTGGGCTCCTGCACTATTTTCTTAACCAGACAGACAAAGCCAGCGAGTTGGGGCAGATAATAATAGCCTAGGGAGGGTGCATTTATTTTGTGCCCCCCTGGCTACTAACATCTGCCCTCAGCCACCCCAGAAAAGTCAAATCTATAATTAGATGCGCCCTTTCTGGCACTTTGCCGGTCTATTCCCATTGCCCTGTATAGCGGTGGCGAATGGGTTAATAATGGGTTAAAGCCACCTTGCTATTGAAAGGTGAATTTAAGCCAGGTTAATAATTGAGAGTTGTCAATTTGACAACTCTTAATTATTAATCCTATTGTATGAAATGGTTAAAAAATACACACACACATTAATGAAAAATAATTTTAATGAAATAAATACACAGTTTTTGACCATCTTTTATTGCACAGGTAATCCTCGATTCCCTTGTTCTCCTGAAATAAAATGAAAATAATAAAGCAACATTATTCTTACCTATCCGACGCACAGTCAGGTCCCACGCTGTAATCCATCAGAAAGGGTTAACTAGATTTCAGCCAAGCAGCGCAGCTAATGCTTGCCGCTGAGCTGAAAGCTCCTGAATGAATGACTTCCTCTCGACAGGAGAGAAAGTGATTACTGTGTGAAGTTTCATTGATTGCTTCCCACTGTAATCAGTTCACTTCAGGTCAGCCGGGGACACCACACAACATCAGTGACGTCAGAGGGAGTCCCCGCTGACCTGAAGTGAACTGATTTCTGTGGGAAGCTATCAATTAAGCTTCCCACAGTAATCACATCCTCTCCTGTCGCTGGGAGAGGAAGTCATTCATTCAGGAGCATTCAGCTCAGCAGGCAGCATTAGCTGCACTGCTTGGCTGAAAGCTAGTTAACCCTTTGTGTAGGATTACAACGTGGGACGTGACAGAGCGGCGGATAGGTAAGAATAATGTTGTTTTATTATTTTTTCTTTATTATAGGAGATCAAGGGCTTTGCAAGGATTAAGAGTTAAATAAAAGATGATCAAAAAAATGTGTTATTTCATTAAAATTATATTTTTTATTTACTTCAATAGGATTAATAATTGATGTCTAATTGACAGCTCTCAATTATTAACCTGGCTTAAAGTCACCTTTCAATAGCAAGGTGGCTTTAACCCATTATTAACCCATTTGCCACCGCTACAGGACAATGGGAATAGACCGGCAAAATGCCAGAAAGGGCACATCTAATTATAGATTTGCCTTTTCTGGGGTGGCTGTGGGCAGATGTTAGTAGCCAGGGGGGGGCGCAAAATAAATGCACCCTCCCTAGGCTATAATTATCTGCCCCCACTCGCTGGCTTTGTCTGTCTGGTTGAGAAAATACAGCGGGAGCCCACGCATTTTTTTTTACAATGAATTTACACCTTTAATTAACCCCTACATGTGTGAAATTTTGCACACAGCCACTCATGTAATTGTTAGTGAAAACCATATATCAAACTACATGAAATGACATGGTTAACTGTATGTAAACCATGTGTCATTTCATGTCGGGTCTGTAATTTCACAAAAGCCGGCATTTGAATTAGCGGCTATTATAGTATGTAGAACTGCATGAACTATAAATATATATGTGTCACAATGACATGTGTGTGTGTATATTATATATATATATATATATATACATATATATTGTGAGACAGTGAAGGGGTGCGTACTGGACGGGGTGTATATCTCGCCCAGGTTTCTTAGCTGGGTGGCATGAGTGAAGGTAAGTTGGCAGTGCGACGTTCACTCCACTCCCCATCCAGTACAGGCTTGCAGCCCAACCCTGAGTGCACTCAGCTGTCTAATTAAGCAGCCAGAAGTAGGTGGTTGAGTTACACAGACAGGGCTCTCAGTCTGAATCTGGCTTCAAACGCTGCTGGAGTCTCCTGGAAGCCAAGCGCTGGTAGCTACGTAATCTGTGTTGTTTTGGTCAGGCTGTTAGAGCCTAGACCACGGTAGTGAGGGAACTAACTGTGTCTAGCTAGCAGCCTGCCAGGCTTAGGATTTTGTTTTATGATTTGGTTTATGTCTGTTTGCTGTGGACTTTAATAAAACTGGTTGCCGCCAGTTTACACCAGTACTGCTGTCTGTGCCTGAACTTGTTATATGCCACTTCGTCTACCCGAGACGGCGATCCCAGAGCTATATACCTCCTGAAAAGGTTACAATACATATATATATATATATATATATATTATATGTGTATATATGTAGTGTTTTGTGAGCTGTCAGTGTGATTTTACAGTAGCCGGGGATGATTTGCCGGCTTTTCAAAGGACACTGGTGCGTATAAATCATGGTGCGAGTGCTGTCCGATTTTTTTATCGCATCCATTGACTTGCATTAGCAATTATCATGCCAAAATCGCTGCAAATCGCAGCATGCTGCGATTTTTTTCTCAGACCGATTTCAGCTGAGAAAAAAATCGCAAATGAGAAGTCCCCTATTGAATAACATTGGTCCGATTGCAATCCGATTTTTTTATCGGCTTGCAATCGTCTCTTTTTGTCTTCAGTGAGTATGAGCCCTTACCATGTATTCCTTTCTAATATAAGCCTGCAAAAAGGTTTGGACTAGGGTCAGTTTTGTTTCCATATTACACTGAAAAGAACCTTCATGTTCCCCAACTGGAACACTTCCTCCTGACTCCCCGATTACTGCACTGTAGTAAAGTCATGTGCAGTAATAATAACTTCATATCATAACTGGTGATCTGATGATTAACAAGTAGTAGCCCAGTGGGACATCTATTCCTCCAGACTAGTAGTCCGCATCTTCATGGCTGTAGTCATTCCCTCTTGGGCACGATTTATTGGCATCCGTGTTTTTTCTGCAAATGGATGCAAACGCATGGAACTGCATCCTGATCAGGCCAGAGAGGAGAGGGGAGTATTGCCTGCGCAGTATGAAATCCACATGCAGATTGGATGCAGGCATCCTGATTCAGGTGCGCCTATTTTGACAATCATATGTTTTTGGACGAGATGCCACGTATCAGGATGTCTGCAGATTTTTTTTAACACCCAAAATTTGCAACAAGCTGCGTTTTGGGAGCACATGGAAAATCTTGATGCAGACGCAGGTCCATGCGTCCCTATGTTAAGTACAGGGATGCAGTCTGGACTAGGATGCATCAGGATTGCTACGCATCCCAACACACCGTACCAAAACGCTAGTGTGAAAGCAGACCCACTCGTGCAGCCCCTCATCAGATGCCCCCATGTCATATACATGCTCCCAATACATTTTATTAACATTAACACACTATAACATAGGGCACAAGCCCTTCTAGTGCGCCGGGAAAGATCACTGTATGGCAGAACAGCATGGAGTCTACATTATGTCTGCATACTGGTCTCATACAGCTTCATCACTTTACCATACAGCACATCCCTTGCTTCTGAGCATGCTCAGTCGCAGAACGGATCCCTGCACACGGAAGCACACGGATCCGTGTTGTCCTGGATCCGTGCTCCATAGAACTCCATTTTAATTCCAGACATGTAGCTGTGGATCTGTGTGTCTCCCGGTGCCTGGGTGTTTTTCAGACAACACAAAACTGCAACAAGTTACGTTTTTGTGCTTCTGATAAAATATGCAGACACAGGTATCCGTGGGAAAACGGTAACAACTGGCTGCACACGCAAGTCCCATCCGTCACCACTAAAAGTCAATGGAGACGAAAACGGATCTTTGTGCAAAATATGCAAGTGTGAACCCAGCTTAACTCTATAATGACTGGAGCTGGACCGAGATCTCTCCACAGGTTCTGCCTAAAATCACTTTATATTACCCTACCCTAAGCAGCAACAACCGATGTCCTCTATCCTCCTCCTCCTGTATCCTCCTCCTCAGTGCTGCTACATACTAGTATTATGTGCTGAGTCCCTCTGACCCCCCTACAGTTACACGCCGTATATGCCATGCGTGAAGCTAGGAGTATAGCACTTTATTTGGGACTCAAGGTAACTCACGTGCATTATTCCCAGCACACATCTACTGCTTTCCTGACTGCTCCTCACAGGTCAGTCACACTTCAGTAAGCTGAATCTGATAAGCTGCAGGAGCCAGAAAAAAAAAAATTGGCACATTCTCACTGCAGAGTCGACTCATTTAACCCCTTAATGACCAAGCAATTTTGTAGGTTAAAGACCAGGCCAATTTTTAAAATTTTTACAATTCTTACCACTGTCACTTTATGTGCTTATAACTCTGGAACGCTTCAACGGATCTTGGCGATTTTGAGACTGTTTTCTAGTGACATATTGTACTTCATGATAGTGGTAAAATTTCTTCAATATATCTTGCATTTATTTATGAAAAAAATTGAAATATGGCAAAAAATTTTAAAATTTTGCAACTTTCAAAATTTTAATTTTTATGCCATTAAATCAGAGAGATATGTAATAAAAAATAGTTAACAAATAACATTTCCTACATGTCTACTTTACACCAGCACAATTTTGGAACCAAAATTTTTTTTTGATAGAAAGAAAAGTGTTAAAAGTTGACCAGCAATTTCTCATTTTTCCAACAAAAATTACAAAACCATTTTTTTTAGGGACCACCTCACATTTGAAGTGAATTTGAGGGTCAATATTACAGAAAATACCCAAAAGTGACACCATTCTAAAAACTGCACCCCTCAACGTGTTCAAAGCCACATTCAAGAAGTTTATTAACCCTTTAGGTACTTCACAAGAATTGAAGCAATGTGGAAGGAAAAAATTAACATTTAACTTTTTTTCCCAAAATTTTTCTTTTGACACAATTTTTAAATTTTGTCAAGGGTATCAGTAGAAAATGAGCCACAATATTTGTTGTACAATTTCTCCTGAGTACACCGATACCCCATGTGTGGGGGAATACCAATCTTTAGGCGCATGGCAGTGCTCAGAAGGGAAGGAGCATCATTTGAGATTTTGAAAGTCAAATTGGCTGGAATCGAGAGCGGACACCATGTCGCGTTTGCAGAGTCCTTGATGTACCTAAACAGTGGAAACCCCCCATAAGTGACCCCATTTTGGAAACTAGACCCCCCAAGGAACTTATCTAGATCTGTGGTGAGCACTTTGAACACCCAAGGGCTTCACAGAAGGTTATAATGTAGAGCCGTAAAATTAAAAAATCATATTTTTTCCACAAAAATGATCTTTTCTTCCCAATTTTTATTTTCCAAAGGACAAAATGACCTCAAAAGTTATTGTGCAATTTTTCCTGAGTACGCTGATACCCTATATGTGGGGGTAAACCACTATTTGGGCACATGGCAGAGCTTGGAAGGGAAGCAGCGCCATTTGACTTTTTTGGCTGGAATTGAGATTGGACGCCATATTGCATTTGGGGAGTCCCTGTGTGCCTAAACAGTGGAAACCCCCCACAAGTGACCCCATTTTGGAAACTTGACCCCCCAAGGAACTTATCTAGATGTGTGGTGAGAGCTTTGAACCCCCAAGGGCTTCACAGAAGGTTATTTCGTAGAGCCGTAAAATTAAAAAATCATATTTTTTCCACAAAAATGATCTTTCCACCCCCAATTTTTATTTTCCAAAGGGTAACAGGACCCCAAAAGTTATTGTGCAATTTGTCCTGAGTACGCTGATATCCCATATGTGGGGGGGGAACCACTGTGATCGCCTTACTGCGATCTTTGGGAGGCAGAATGAACAAATCCACAAAAGGTGAATAATTGGTTTTCTTTTTATGCCGTTCCTCGTGCGGTATTAGTGATTAGGCGACTTTATTCCTCGGATCGGTGCGATTACAGCGATACCAGATTTATACCCTTTTTTCATGTTTAGCTTCTGTCACACTCTAAAAGACGCTTTTTTTTGGAAGAATTTTTTGGAAGAAATTTTTGCATCGCTGTATTTTGAGAGCTATAATTTTTTCATATTTCGTCCGACAGAGTTATCTGTGGGCTTATTTTTTGCGGGACGAGCTGATGATTTTATTGGTACCATATTCGGGCACACAACGTTTTTTGATCGCTTCCTATTCCGATTTTTGTGGAAGCAGAATGAACAAAAACCAGCAATTCAGGAATTTTTTTTTTTTTTCCTCAGTTCCGCATGTGGTGAAATTGATAAAGCAGCTTTATTCTTCGGGTCACTACGATTACAGCGATACTTCATTTATATATTTTTTTATGTTTTGGCGTTTTTTACACAATAAAAAATTTTATAGAAAAAATAATTATTTTTGCATCAGTTTATTCCGTGAGCTATAACTTTTTTTTTTCGCTAATGATGCTGTGTAGCAGCTTGTTTTTTGTGGGACAAGATGACGTTTTCAGCAGTACCATGATTATTTATATCCGACTTTTTGATCGCGTGTTATTGCACTTTTTCCAAGCGGTATTATGATACCGCTTGGAAAAAGTATAATTTACTACTTTTTTGTGTTTTTTTTTACGGCTTTCACTGAAGGGGTTAACTAGGGTTACGTTTTTATAGATGGGATTTTTATTGACTCGGCAATACCAAACATGTATTTTTTTTGTTTTTTTTTTATTACATAAAAATGTGTATTTTTTAGGGAATTTTTTAAAATTATTTTTTAATATTTTTTTTACAATTTTTTTTAAAAATGCTTTTTTTTTTAACTTTTCCCTTTATGGGACTTTCACTTTTTTACTTTTTATTGCAGTTACAATGCATTGCAATGTTCCAGCATTGCAATGCATTGTACCTACAGTATAGTGAAAGCTGCTGTGACCATGATCACAGCAGCTTTCCCTAGCTAGATGACCCGGAGGTTGTCATGACAATCCCAGGTCATCAAGGCAGAGATCGGTCCCTGCAAATACATTGCAGGGCGCCGATCTGAGGCAGAGGGAGCTCCCGACCCTCTGCCTCCCCCCCGATTAATGCTGCCTGATGCCCCTGTAAAAATAAGCACTGTCACTTTAAGAGTCCCTCCTTCATAAATGAAGCAAGATGTGTCTGCTTATGTGTCACACACCACATGACCAGCTAGGGTTCTTAAATGTTACAATGACGTTTCCCAGTGAATGCATTTGTTTGGTTTGAAAGCAATATTAACATAGCAAAAACGCTTCAAAAGCGCTGCGTCTGAACATAGCCCAAGTGGTGGAGGAACATTTTGGTCTGGGGTTAATTATTTTGCCTTATATAGAGTACATGTCATTACCCTGTAAAGGATGTACCTTTACATTATTCCCAGCAAAATCTGTTTTGGTTTCGTTTTGGTATCTTTTTTGGTGAATCGGTAAAACTGGCATGAAACTCTGACAACATTGTTTAAAGCTGTGAACTAGGAGTCAGAAATGCTTCCAGGGGTGATCCCCATGATGTCCCCGTGTCACTTGAGCAGTGTTTCCTTCATTTTCAAATGCATTTAGACCTTAAAAGGACCCCCTGGGTGGGATCGCAGCAAGAATACTCGGGTCTCCCATAGACTTACATTGGGCTCGTTGTTCTGTCCGAGTACCCGAGTATTCCAATCTGTTCGACTCGAACAACGAGCACCAGAGCATTTTAGTGCTCGCTCATCACTAACTGTGACCTGTGGGGTGTTTTCTGGGTATTTCCGCTTGCGTTCCAGTGACTGGGGTATGGACAACTGAACGCTGCACTGGGACAAGGATATGGACGTGCTTGCTTATAGTGGTAATTGAGTGTGTGCAATGACAGGTGCAGTGCAGGAGGCATCTTCGCATGTACCGTGGACAGAGGGTTGGCCTGCATCCACAACAGCGGAAGAAGCAGTGGTGTCACCTGCAGACAGTGCTCCTGGACCCTGGGGTTCGGCCCACAAAGTTGGGTGCTTTGCTGCCATGTGCCTGATGATGCTGGTGGTGGTCATGCTAGTAGTTTTGCTACCCCTGCTGATGCGGGCATGGCAGGTGGTGCAAATGGCCTGTTTGGGGTTATGGGCAGTCTTTCAAAAACGACCAGACTCGGGAAGAAATAACAGTTGTACTGACAACTTCCGTCGTGTTGGTGTTGTGAGGAATGGTTGCTCGCCTTTTGTATGCAGCCAACACAGTGCTTCTTCCTGCCTGTTGTGCTTCTACGCCTCCCTCCCCCTGTGTGTTGCTGACCTCGCTCTGCATGTCCTCCTGCCTGGTTGGGTCAGTTACTACATCATCCACCACCTTTTCTTCCACTTCTGCACCCTGGTCCTCCTCCTGACTTTCTGGCAATTGTGTCTCATCATCGTCCACCTCTTGTGACATGTTCCCACCGTCGCCTTCATGTGAACGTGGTTGCTCCAATATTTGGGCATCGCTACATGCAATCTCATTTTGCCCTGCTTAAAGTGGACCGGACGAGAGGTCCGAATCTATAAATGGAAACAGCTCTTCGGAGTGTCCAAGTGTGGGATCAGTTGTCTCCGGGCACTCGGCATGGCAGGACGAATGAGGATCAGGGTGAGGAATATGCGTTCCAGACTCTTGGCTACTCAGACTTGACCATGTGGAAGACAGGATGCTGGTGGTGGTGCAAAGTTACTTGAAGCATTATCCGCCATCCAACCAACTACCTTTTCACACTGCTCTGGTGTAAACAGCCTCAGACAGACCCACCGGAGAACCAGAGGATTCTCCGGTGGGACCATTCACTGACAACTGTTGGCATACTGGCCAGCAGCTGCCTAGGGCCCCCACTGCTTCAAGGGCCTCCACTGCTCCAGTGGCCCCCAGTCAGTGGCTATGGGGCCCCTGAGTCAAGGGGGCCCACCTTGTGCCAGCGTAGCAGCAGCTGGAGACAGGATCCTGTCCCCGCTGCTAAACCAAAATTAATATTCAAGCTTCCGCACGGCCCTATGGGCGTGGAGAGGCGTGAATACCATTTCTCTTTAATAGCAGGCAGCGTAAGCCGCAGGCTGCAGCTAACACTGCCCGCATTTAGAGCCCCACCACCGCACCACACATATACACACACACACAAAGCACCGCACCAGATACACACACGCAGGCACAATGACACACAGTGCAGCACATGAGTGGGCTACAGTATACTCTATTGAGGGGCTGCTTTATATTCTGTGGTGGGGCTGCATTATTCTCTCAGGGGACTACATTATTTTCTGGGGGGGCTACATCATAATATATGAGGGGGCAGCATTATGCCCTATGAGGAGGCTACAGTATACTCTATGGGGGGCTGCATTATATTCTGTGGTGGGCTGCATTATACTATATGAGAGGGGCTGCATTATGCCTTACGAGGGTGCTACATTATATTCTATGGTGGGGACTGCGTTATACCTCATGAGTGTGTTGCATTATATTTTGTTTGGGTGCTGCATTATATTCTATGAGAGGGGGCTGTATTATATTTTATGAGGGGGCTACATTATTTTATGAGGGGCTACATTATATTTTATGATGGGGCTACATTATATTCTGTGATGGGGCTACCCCTCTATGATTCTGTGATTCTACCCCAACCCCTGCTACATAATTAAGACGTGCAGACAATTGATAAACCTCAAAAAACACGACCATAAAGTCCAAAAATATACAAAAGTGTAAATTTTATTTTATAATAATAGGAGTATAAAATCACGGACAAATTAGAACAGACTGGAGGAAAAAAATGGAATGCAACCAGAACACGTCAGTTGAACGTCATAAACCTGACCGGTAAGTGACCCAGTAAAATCAGCATCACAATATGCAATATAGATAGATAGATGACAATATAAATATATAGTAAATATTACCACAGAGAAACAATATATATCATATATTGTATTTAGCAAACCCCCCAAGTGTAAAACAGGCAGAGATAACCATACAGGTTACTAAATACAAATTATATATATACAGTTAGGTCCATAAATATTTGGACAGAGACAACATTTATCTAATTTTGGTTCTAGACATTACCACAATGAATTTGAAACAAAACAAATCAGATGCAGTTGAAGTTCAGACTTTCAGCTTTCATTTGAGGGTATCCACATTAAAATTGGATGAAGGGTTTAGGAGTTTCAGCTCCTTAACATGTGCCACCCTGTTTTTAAAGGGACCAAAAGTAATTGGACAATTGACTCCAAGGCTATTTCATGGACAGGTGTGGGCAATCCCTTCATTATATCATTCTCAATTAAGCAGATAAAAGGGCTGGTGTTGATTTGAGGTGTGGTGTTTGCATTTGGAAGGTTTAGCTGTGAAGGAAACATGCGGTCAAAGGAGCTCTCCATGCAGGTGAAACAAGCTATCCTTAAGCTGCAAAAAACAGAAAAAACCCATCCGAGAAATTGCTACAACTTTAGGAGTGGCAAAATCTACAGTTTGGTACATTCTGAGAAAGAAAGAAAGCACTGGTGAACTCATCAATGCAAAAAGACCTGGGCGCCCACGGAAGACAACAGTGGTGGATGATCGCAGAATACTCTCCATGGTGAAGAGAAACCCCTTCACAACAGCCAACCAAGTGAACAACACTCTCCAGGAGGTAGGCGTATCAATATCCAAATCTACCATAAAGAGAAGACTGCATGAAATTAAATACAGAGGGTTCACTGCACGGTGCAAGCCACTCATAAGAATCAAGAATAAAAAGGCTAGGCTGGACTTTGCTAAAAAACATCTAAAAAAGCCAGCACAGTTCTGGAAGAACATTCTTTGGACAGATGAAGCCAAGATCAACCTCTACTAGAATGATGGAAAGAGAAAAGTATGGCGAAGGCGTGGTACAGCTCATGATCCAAAGCATACCACATCATCTGTAAAACATGGCGGAAGCAGTGTGATGGCTTGGGCATGCATGGCTGCCAGTGGCACTGGGTCACTAGTGTTTATTGATGATGTGACACAGGACAGAAGCAGCCGAATGAATTCTGAGGTATTCAGAGCCATACTGTGTGCTCAGATCCAGCCAAATGCAGCCAAACTGATTGGTCGTCGTTTCATACTACAGATAGACAATGACCCAAAACATAAAGCCAAAGCAACCCAGGAGTTTATTAAAGCAAAGAAGTGGAATATTCTTGAATGGCCAAGTCAGTCACCTGATCTCAACCCAATTGAACATGCATTTCACTTGTTAAAGACTAAACTTCAGACAGAAAGGCCACAAACAAACAACAACTGAAAACCACCGTGGTGAAGGCCTGGCAGAGCATCAAAAAGAAGGAAACACAGTGTCTGGTGATGGCCATGAGTTCAAGACTTCAGGCAGTCATTGCTAACAAAGGGTTTTCAACCAAGTTCTAGAAATGAACATTTTATTTACAATTATTTAATCTGTCCAATTACTTTTGGTCCCTTTAAAAACAGGGTGGCACATGTTAAGGAGCTGAAACTCTTAAACCCTTCATCCAATTTTAATGTGGATATCCTCAAATGAAAGCTGAAAGTCTGAACTTCAACTGCATCTGATTTGTTTTGTTTTAAATTCATTGTGGTAATGTCTAGAACCAAAATTAGATAAATGTTGTCTCTGTCCAAATATTTATGGACCTAACTGTATATGGCCATAACGAGTGTATATATGCATACAGCTAGAGAAATTGAATAGCAGAGCACAATCGCATCATATTAAGTAAGCGCCATGTAACCAAAAATCAGCTAGATGACAATATAAATATATAGAATATATTACCACATAGAAACAGTATGTATCATATATTGTATTTAGACAAATCACCCCAAGTATATAATAGGCAGAAATAACTGTAAAGGTTACTAAAAACAGATTATATGTATGAGGTCATATAAGGTACATATATGTGCATACAGCTAGCAAGCATGGATAGCCAGGCAAATGCACAATATCAAGTAGGCGCCATGTAAAAAAGAATCAGCAGCCACTAGCACAAATAACACAGATTCAGCAGACTGGCCATAGTTTACCTTGTGGTAGGGAGACTGACTGGGGCAGCAGACGGGTCAGACAGGAAGCCCGACGCGCGTTTCGGATACACGATTCTTCATCAGGGGCATATGAAAGTGCAGTGAGTGCAGGCATAAATACCATCAAACCGGAAGTGGCTCAACCGAGATACCGGAAATGACGCATCCATAACCACAGTGACCGCTATGCTGAATGGCGGCGGCGTCAAACACCAGGGGACGACATGGCAACCCAAAGTATCTAAAGATGCCGACATACCATGGAGCAAAACGGTATGAAGCACGCATGCGTCGGGGCCAGCGGCTGAGTCACCAATGAATATAGAGAAAAAAAATGGAAAAACAGTGCCGGAAACTATAAAAATTGCAAACAATGCACATAGTCAAAATGGAATTAGATATACATAGAGAGAAAAACATATAAAGCCAAATGACAGATACAAGGCTTTCAAATGTACACAGAATATCATGCGTGAATACTAGCTAATTATAGACACATATCAATCAATAGATAAATATATAACTCTGAGAACATATCAGTGGTACATATCCAAAAAGCAAAATACAAACATAAATATATCAACCAGTAAATATCCACTAATAGGATAATTAAGACGTGTACTACCTTATATTATACACTGATATTAGCGTGTTTTACCACACAATTTGTGGTCTTTTATTTATTTCTATGTAGCTACATAGTGGGCCCCAAGAATGATTTTCTCTGGTGGGCCCAAAGTGCTCCAGTCAGACGTTGGTAGTACACATCTTAATTATGAAGCAGGGGTTGGAGTAGAATCACAGAATCATAGAGGGGTAGCATAGAGGGGTAGCCCCATCATAGAATATAATATAGCCCCCTCATAGAATATAATGCAGCCCCCTCTCATAGAATATAATGCAGCACCCCACAAAATATAATGCAACCCCCTTATAAGGTATAACGCAGTCCCCACCATAGAATATAATGTAGCATCCTCATAGGGTATAATGCAGCCCCCCTCATATAGTTTAATGCAGCCCTATCACAGAATAAAATGCAGCCCCCCCATAGAGTATACTGTAGCCTTCTCATAGGGCATATGCTGCCACAGTCATATAGTATGATGTAACCCCCCAAAATATAATGTAGTCCCCTGAGAGAATAGTGCAGCCAAACCACAGAATATAATGCAGCCCCCCATAGAGTATACTGTTACCCCCTCATATAGTATGATGTAGGCACCAAGAATATAATGTAGTCCCCTGAGAATAATGCAGTCCCCCCCACAGAATACAGTGCCTTGCGAAAGTATTCAGCACCCTGGAACTTTTCAACCTTTTTCCACATTTCATGCTTCAAACACAAAGATACCAAATGTAAATTTTTGGTGAAGAATCAACAACAAGTGGGACACAATTGTGAAGTTGAATGAAATGTATTTGTTATTTTAAATTTTCATGGAAATACAAAAGCTGAAAAGTGGGGAGTGCAATATTATTCGGCCCCTTTAACTTAATACTTTGTTGCGCCACCTTTGCTGCGATTACAGCTGCAAGTCGCCTGGGGTATGTCTCTATCAGTTTTGTACATCGAGAGACTGAAATTCTTGCCCATTCTTCCTTGGCAAACAGCTAGAGCTCAGTGAGGTTGGATAGAGATCGTTTGGCCCAGTGGGGCCCCCTTAACTCAGGGCCCCCATAGTCACTGCCTGGGGCCCCTGGAGCAGTGGGGGCCCTTGGAGCAATGGGGTCCTAGGCAGCTGCTGGCCAGTATGCCAGCAGGTGTCAGTGCCTGGGCCCACCTGAGAATCTTCCGGTTCTCCAGTGGGCCAGTCCGAGCCTGTGTACTACCTTATATTATACCCTGATATTAGCGTGTTTTACCACACAATTTGTGGTCTTGTATTTATTTCTATGTAGCTACATAGTGGGCCCCAAGAATGATTTTCTCTGGTGGGCCAAAGGTGCTCCAGTCCGACGCTGGGTGTCAAGAGTCTTGTTCTGCCATCCCCTATGAATTCTGACAGGAATCTGTTGTAAGAAGATGTGGGTGTTTGTGTGGCACAATTTCAGCTTGCCCACAGCCTCTGCCTCTGCATGCACCATCACCATTACGTCCACTTCCCCGTCCTTTGCCACGTGCCTTTCCCATTTTAAATGAAGCACAATATTTTCCATGTTCACTACAAAAGGCTGAATTGGGAGCAAGCTTAGATGTGATTTGTGTGCAGGGAAAAACGCACTTTCAAATATCTGGACTGTACTTTTTTTTAGCAAACTGGTGTCAATAACTAGGGTAAGACACTTTGGAATGGAAGCCTGAAATGCCACAATTTGTAGCCCACAGATAGATAGTGTGTCTGACAGGGATAACACATTGTTCAATATGTGGTCTGCATTTTAAATTTTTTAGCCCAAAGAGTGTATACAAATAGGGTAACAGACAGCAAATACAGTGGAATGTAGCCCTGAAATGCCACAAGTTTTAGCCCACAGATAGATCAGACGTCTGACAGAGATACCACAGTGTTCAATATGTGGCCTGTATTTTTAAATTTTTTACCCAAAATAGTGTATAGTAATAGGATAACAGAGAGCAAAAAAGGGCAATGTAGCCTTGAAATGCCACAATTTGTAGCCCACAGATAGATCAGGCTTCTGATGGCGACTGTTCAATATGTGGTCTGTATTTTTAATTTTTTTTACCCCAAAATAGTATATAGAAGTAGGGTAAGACACAGCAAAAAAAGGGGAATGTAGCCCTGAAATGCCACAATTTGTAGCCCACAGATAGCTCAGAAATCTGACAGATACCACACTGTTCATTATGTGGTCTGTATTTTTAATTTTTTAACCCCAAAAGAGTGTATGCAGATAGGGTAACAGACAGCAAATACATTGAAATGTAGCCCTGAAATGCCACAATTTTTAGCCCACAGATAGATCAGGCATCTCACAGAGATACCACACTGTTCAATATGTGGAATGTATTTTTAAATTTTTACCCCAAAATGTTTATAGAAATATTGTAACAGACAGCAAATACATTGGAATGTAGCCCTGAAATGCCACAATATTTAGCCCACAGATAGATCAGGTGTCTGACAGAGATACCACACTGTTCAATATGTGGCCTGTAGAGATGAATGACTTCCCCTTTTTTCTGGTTGAGTCGGGTTTCACAGAACCCAACTATCGCGAAAAATTGGCGGGTCAATTGAAACACGAAACCCAATGCAAGTCAATGGGGAAGCAAAGTTGGTAGACAGTGGAGGACAGAAAACACACCTACAGTGCCCATTTCAATGGCAACAACATCAATAATTATTACTTAAGCTTGGCAACCTTCATTGACTTTATAATAATGTTTACGCATTGAAAAAGGGGGGTTATTTGGCTCAAATTGTGGGGAGGGTTGGGATGGCTCCCGGTTTTCGTGTGCCCCGGGGCAAAGAGTATCAGTGGGCCCCTTTAACACATACCACAATTAATGATGCTCCATTACGGCACAGAAATCTCGGTATAGTACAATGCAAAATACTTCACTTCTAACATGACAGGACTGATATCTATGTTAAACATCTACAATAGCTAGAAAAAAGGACACTATATTCCTCCATACAGTACTAAGGCCACCACATAGTGTGTCATACAGAAGAATGAGCCCCATATAATGCTCCATACAGAATAGGCCCCATATGATGCTCCATACCCTATATGATGGCTCATAAATAATGAACCCTATATGATGCTCCAGTATATGATGGTCTATATGGATATGGATGATGCTCCAGTGTATGATGGGCCAAAATCAAGCTCCATATATAATGCGCCCCATTATTAATGTTCCAGCGTGTAATGGGCCACGTTAATGCTGCTCCAGTGTCTGATGTCCCCCATGTTGAATGCTTCACTATATGATGGGCCCCATGCCTGCTGCTCCAGTCTCTCTGGTGTATTGCCGTTTTTGCCTGCTCTCCTCAGCTACCAAATCATAACACTCTGATTGGCCCCATGGCTGCTGCTCCAGTCTCTGAACTGCCCAATTGACAATGCTACAGTATATGATGGGCCCCATGCCTGCTGCTCCAGTCTCTGATCTGCCCCATGCCTGCTGCTCCAGTCTCTGATTGGCCCCATGCCTGCTGCTCCAGTCTCTGATTGGCCCCATGCCTGCTGCTCTAGTCTCTGATCGACCCCATGCCTGCTGCTCCAGACTCTGATCGGCCCCATGCCTGGTGCTCCTGTCTCTGATCGGTCCCATGCCTGCTGCTCTCGTCTTTGATTGGCCCCATTACTGCTGCTTCAGTCTCTGATTGGCCCCATGCCTGCTGCTAAAATCTCTGATCGGCCCTATGCCTGCTGCTCCAGTCTCTGAACTGCCTAATTGACAATGCTACAGTATATGATGGGCCCTATGGCTGCTGCTCCAGCCCCTGATGCCTGCTGCTCCAGTCTCTGAACTGCCCAATTGACAATGTTACAGCATATGATGGGCCCTATGGCTGCTGCTCCTGTCTCTGATTGGCCCCAAGGCTGCTGCTCCAGTCTCTGATCTGCCACATTGACAATGCTACTGTTTATGATGGGCCCCATGGCTGCTGCTGCAGTCTCTGATTGGCCCCATGCCTGCTGCTCCAGTCTCTGATCTGCCCCGTGGCTGCTGCTCCAGTCTTTGATTTGCCCCATGCCTGCTGCTCCAGTCTCTGATGGGCCCCATGCCTGCTGCTCCAGTCTCTGATTGGCCCCATGGCTGCTGCTCCAGTCTCTGATTGGCCCCATGCCTGCTGCTCCAGTCTCTTATTGGCCCCATGCCTGCTGCTCCAGTCTCTGATTGGCCCCATGCCTGCTGCTCCAGTCTCTGATCGGCCCCATGCCTGCTGCTCCAGTCTATGAAATGCCCAATTGACAATGCTACAGCATATGATGGGCCCTATGACTGCTGCTCCAGTCTCTGATTGGCCCTATGGCTGCTGCTCCAGTCTCTGATTGGCCCCATGGCTGCTGCTCCAGTCTCTGATTGGCCCCATGCCTGCTGCTCCAGTCTCTTATTGGCCCCATGCCTGCTGCTCCAGTCTCTGATTGGCCCCATGCCTGCTGCTCCAGTCTCTGATCGGCCCCATGCCTGCTGCTCCAGTCTCTGAACTGCCCAATTGACAATGCTACTGTATATGATGGGCCCCATGGCTGTTGCTCCAGTCTCTGATTGGCCCCATGCCTGCTGCTCCAGTCTCTGATCTGCCCCATGGCTGCTGCTCCAGTCTCTGATTGGCCCCATGCCTGCTGCTCCAGTCTCTGATCTGCCCCATGGCTGCTGCTCCAGTCTCTGATTGGCCCCATGCCTGCTGCTCCTGTCTCTGAAAGGCCCCATGCCTGCTGCTCCAGTCTCTGAACTGCCTAATTGACAATGCTACAGTATATGATGGGCCCTATGGCTGTTTCTCCAGTCTCTGATTGGCCCCATGCCTGCTGCTCCAGTCTCTGATTGGCCCCATGCCTGCTGCTCCAGTCTCTGATTGCCCCCATGCCTGCTGCTCCAGTCTCTGATGGGCCTCATGCCTGCTGCTACAGTCTCTGATTGGCCCATGCCTGCTGCTCCAGTCTCTGATTTGCCCCATGTCTGCTGCTCCAGTCTCTGTTCGGCCCCATACCTGCTGCTCCAGTCTCTGATTGGCCCCATGCCTGCTGCTCCATTCTCTGATTGGCCCCATGCCTGCTGCTCCAGTCTCTGATTGGCCCCATGCCTGCTGCTCCAGTCTCTGATCGGCCCCATGCCTGGTGCTCCAGTCTCTGAACTGCCCAATTGACAATGCTACAGTATATGATGGGACCCTATGGCTGCTTCTCCAGTCTCTGATTGGCCCCATGCCTGCTGCTCCAGTCTCTGATCGGCCCCATGCCTGCTGCTCCAGTCTCTGATCGGCCCCATGCCTGCTGCTCCAGTCTCTGATCTGCCCCATGGCAGCTGCTCCAGTCTCTGATTGGCCCCATGCCTGCTGCTCCAGTCTCTGATGGGCCCAATGCCTGCTGCTCTAGTCTCTGATAGGCCCCATGCCTGCTGCTCCTGTCTCTGATCAGCCCCATGCCTGGTGCTCCTGTCTCTGATCGGTCCCATGCCTGCTGCTCTCATCTCTGATTGGCCCCATTACTGCTGCTTCAGTCTCTGATTGGCCCCATGCCTGCTGCTCCAGTCTCTGATCGGCCCCATGCCTGCTGCTCCAGTCTCTGAACTGCCCAATTGACAATGCTACAGTATATGATGGGCCCTATGGCTGCTGCTCCAGTCCCTGATTGGCCCCATGCCTGCTGCTCCAGTCTCTGAACTGCCCAATTGACAATGTTACAGCATATGATGGGCCCTATGGCTGCTGCTCCAGTCTCTGATTGGCCCCATGGCTGCTGCTCAAGTCTCTGATCTGCCACATTGACAATGATACTGTTTATGATGGGCCCCATGGCTGCAGCTCCATTCTCTGATTGGCCCCATGCCTGCTGCTCCAGTCTCTGATTGGCCCCATGCCTGCTGCTCCAGTCTCTGATTCGCCCCATGCCTTCTGCTCCAGTCTCTGATTTTCCCCATGCCTGCTGCTCCAGTCTCTGATCGGCCCCATGCCTGGTGCTCCAGTCTCTGAACTGCCCAATTGACAATGCTACAGTATATGATGGGACCCTATGGCTGCTTCTCCAGTCTCTGATTGGCCCCATGCCTGCTGCTCCAGTCTCTGATCGGCCCCATGCCTGCTGCTCCAGTCTCTGATCGGCCCCATGCCTGCTGCTCCAGTCTCTGATCGGCCCCATGCCTGCTGCTCCAGTCTCTGATCTGCCCCATGGCTGCTGCTCCAGTCTCTGATTGGCCCCATGCCTGCTGCTCCAGTCTCTGATGGGCCCAATGCCTGCTGCTCTAGTCTGTGATAGGCCCCATGCCTGGTGCTCCTGTCTCTGATCGGCCCCATGCCTGGTGCTCCTGTCTCTGATCGGTCCCATGCCTGCTGCTCTCGTCTCTGATTGGCCCCATTACTGCTGCTTCAGTCTCTGATTGGCCCCATGCCTGCTGCTCCAGTCTCTGATCGCCCCATGCCTGCTGCTCCAGTCTCTGAACTGCCCAATTGACAATGCTACAGTATATGATGGGCCCTATGGCTGCTGCTCCAGTCCCTGATTGGCCCCATGCCTGTTGCTCCAGTCTCTGATCGGCCCCATGCCTGCTGCTCCAGTCTCTGAACTGCCCAATTGACAATGTTACAGCATATGATGGGCCCTATGGCTGCTGCTCCAGTCTCTGATTGGCCCCATGGCTGCTGCTCAAGTCTCTGATCTGCCACATTGACAATGATACTGTTTATGATGGGCCCCATGGCTGCTGCTGCAGTCTCTGATTGGCCCCATGCCTGCTGCTCCAGTCTCTGATCTGCCCCGTGGCTGCTGCTCCAGTCTTTGATTTGCCCCATGCCTGCTGCTCCAGTCTCTGATGGGCCCCATGCCTGCTGCTCCAGTCTTTGATTGGCCCCATGGCTGCTGTTCCAGTCTCTGTCCAGTCTCTGATTGGCCCCATGCCTGCTGCTCCAGTCTCTGATTGGCCCCATGCCTGCTGCTCCAGTCTCTGATTGGCCCCATGGCTGCTGCTCAAGTCTCTGATCTGCCACATTGACAATGATACTGTTTATGATGGGCCCCATGGCTGCTGCTGCAGTCTCTGATTGGCCCCATGCCTGCTGCTCCAGTCTCTGATCTGCCCCGTGGCTGCTGCTCCAGTCTTTGATTTGCCCCATGCCTGCTGCTCCAGTCTCTGATTGGTCCCATGGCTGCTGCTCCAGTCTCTGATTTGCCCCAAGGCTGCAGCTCCATTCTCTGATTGGCCCCGTGCCTGCTGCTCCAGTCTCTGATTGGCCCCATGCCTGCTGCTCCAGTCTCTGATTGGCCCCATGCCTGCTGCTCCAGTCTCTGATCTGCCCCGTGGCTGCTGCTCCAGTCTTTGATTTGCCCCATGCCTGCTGCTCCAGTCTCTGATGGGCCCCATGCCTGCTGCTCCAGTCTCTGATTGGCCCCATGGCTGCTGTTCCAGTCTCTGTCCAGTCTCTGATTGGCCCCATGCCTGCTGCTCCAGTCTCTGATTGGCCCCATGCCGGCTGCTCCAGTCTCTGAACTGCCCAATTGACAATGCTACAGTATATGATGGGCCCTACGGCTGCTGCTCCAGTCTCTGATCGGCCCCATGGCTGCTGCTCCAGTCTCTTATCTGCAACATTGACAATGCTACTGTATATGATGGGCCCCATGCCTGCTGCTCCAGTCTCTGATTGGCCCCATGCCTGCTGCTCCAGTCTCTGATCTGCCCCATGGCTGCTGCTCCAGTCTGTGATTGGCCCCATGCCTGCTTCTCCAGTCTCTGATGGGCCCCATGGCTGCTGCTCCAGTCTCTGATTGGCCCCAAGGCTGCAGCTCCATTCTCTGATTGGCCCCGTGCCTGCTGCTCCAGTCTCTGATTGGTCCCATGGCTGCTGCTCCAGTCTCTGATTGGCCCCAAGGCTGCAGCTCCATTCTCTGATTGGCCCCGTGCCTGCTGCTCCAGTCTCTGATTGGCCCCATGCCTGCTGCTCCAGTCTCTGATTGGCCCCATGCCTGCTGCTCCAGTCTCTGATCGGACTCATGCCGGCTACTCCAGTCTCTGAACTACCCAATTGACAATGCAACAGTATATGATGGGCCCTATGGCTGCTGCTCCAGTCTCTGATCGACCCCATGGCTGTTGCTCCAGTCTCTGATCTGCCACATTGACAATGCTACTGTATATGATGGGCCCCATGGATGATGCTCCAGTGTATTATGGGCCAAAATCATAGTCCATATTATTAATGATCCAGTGTATAATGTGTCCCATAAATTCTGCTCCAGTCTCTGTTCTGCCCCATTGACAATGCTTCAGTATATGATCGGCCCAATGCCTGCTGCTCCAGTCTCTGATTGGCCCCATGCCTGCTGCTCTAGTCTCTGTTCGGCCCCATGCCTGCTGCTCCAGTCTCTGATTGGCCCCATGCCTGCTGCTTCAGTCTCTGATTGCCCCCATGCCTGTTGCTCCAGTCGCTGATGGGCCCCATGCCTGCTGCTCCAGTCTCTGATTGGCCCCATGCCTGCTGCTCCAGTCTCTGATTTGCCCCATGTCTGCTGCTCCAGACTCTGTTCGGCCCCATGCCTGGTGCTCCAGTCTCTGATTGGCACCATGCCTGCTGCTCCAGTATCTGATTGGCCCCATGCCTGCTGCTCCTGTCTCTGATTGGCCCCATGCCTGCTGCTCCAGTCTCTGATCAGCCCAATGCCTGCTGCTCCAGTTTCTGAACTGCCCAATTGACAATGCTACAGTATATGATGGAACTGTTATGAACGTGCTAGAGATGGTTTCTGAGCAGAGGCTCCCTCTTGTGGTTACAGACAGTACTGAACCTTTCAGCGAAGAATGGCAATCTGGGTTCACTGACTGGTCTGATATAAGGGAGGTTCCCTCCCATGATGATTGCCGGTGATCAATTGTTCTTGTCTCAATTGTTGTTCCTGGTTCATTTGGAAGTTTGCTGGAGTCTTGCCTGCATCTCCTGCTTTCAGATAAAAAATTTTTTGCTTTTCTTTTTGTGATTGCTTTTTGCATTGTTTTCTGGACTTTTGTGGAGGTCAGCCAGGTCCCCTCCTGGGGCCTGAGCTCCTCACGGTTTATCTGCAGCCACTGTTATTTGCTTATTTGCTTTTTCCTGTTTTTAAAGCGGCTGCAGCTTGGTTTTGTTCACACTGAGATCTGATTTAGCGGGTGGCGAGATCGTGTGATCTCAGTATTTTTGTAATCAGAATTGTTGGATTTTTGTAGGGTTTTCTGGGTTGCAGAAGGTAATCTCTCCTTTCCTATCCTATTTAGTCAGCTTGTGGCCCCAGCGTTTGCTCAGTTTGTTTTCTGCCTATGTTTGTATTTTCATCTTGTTTAACCGCCATTATATGTTTGGGGGCTTCCTATTTTCTTTGGGGATCTGCTCCGGGGCAGATAGCTTTCATCTTTCTGCCTTTAGGTGTAGTTATCTCTCAGGCTGTGACGAGGCGTCTAGGATCAACGTAGGAACGCTCCACGGCTACCTCTAGTTGTGTCGTTGTTAGGGTCTGCGGAACGCACCAAATATAAGATGTGGAGAGGTGCGTTTGTAGCCCGGGGTCCACTGTGCAGGCGGAGCCTGTTGCTAGTAAAATGGCGCAAGAATCGAACTCTGTTATCCCGCAGAGATGCCAAAATAAACGCCGTAACTGTTATGATTTGGTAGCTGAGGAGATTAAGCAAAAACGGCAATACACCAGAGAGGTTGGAATCTACTGGATTGCAGTACCCTGACTAACCATCACAACTAAAGGCAGCCGTGGAGCGTACCTACGTTGGTCCTAGACTCCTCGTCACAGCCTGAGAGGTTAACTACACCTAAAGATAGAAAGAGGAAAGCTATCTGCCCCGGAGCCGATCCCCAAAGAACATAGGAAGCCCCCAAACATGTAATGGCGGTTAGACAAGAGGTAATACAGACACAGACAGAAAATAGTATGAGCAAACGTTGGGGCCCAATCTTCCTAGACAGAAAAGGATAGGAAGGACACTTACTGCAATCCCAAAAAACCCTAAAAAGTACCAACTCTACTAATTGCAAAAACACCTGAGATCACACGACCTCTACCACCTAAATTAGTTCTCTGGTGTAACAAAACTAAGCCGCAGCCACTGAAAAAACTGGAAAAGGCAAATGAACAAATAACAGTGGCTCAGACAAACTGAGAGGAGCACAAGCCCATGGAGGGGACCTGGCTGACCTCCACAAAAGTGCAGGAAACAATGAAAAAAGCAAGCACAAAAATAAAAACAGAAAATGTCTTATCTGAGAGCAGAAGATGCAGGTAAGATTCAGCAAGCTTCCAAGTGAACCAGGAACCACAGTTGAGACAAGAACAATTGATCACCGGCAACCCTGATGGGAGGGAACCTCCCTTATATAGGACCAGTCTGTAACTCCTGATTGCCAATCTTCACTAAATGGTTCAGCACTGTCTGCAACCACCAGAGGGAGCTTCTGCTCAGAACTCATTTCTAACACATTCACAACACGTAACGCGCTGTTGCAATATGTGCGAACTCTGTTAATCCACAGAGCCGCTAGAAGGAGTGCCGCAGCGCTATATGGCGATGTGTGCGAACTCACTTAACACAACTGAGTCGCAAAATAAACACGCTAGGGCGCTGTCTAGCGTTGAAAGCGAACCCTGTTACGTCACAGAGCCGCTGAGACAAACTTCTGTGTCCTGTCAGGCACCCAGGTACACAGTGAACATAGAACGTGATCATGCGCTAATGTCCTCGCGGGAGTCACCCGCAATCTATGGCGTCTGAACGCCAGGCCCTGAATACGGCAATCAAACTCCTCACCGGTTATGCCAGCAATCTAGGGCATCTAGGACACCGACCCTGACCAGCTAGCATACAAAATTCCTCACCGATTAAGTCGGTATTCTAGGGGCTTATTTCATCCCGGCCCTAACCACACACACGCATGACCACACTGGCGCTAAGCATATAATGATTGATATTAGCGCATGGCGGCCCAGCCATGCCACCCTTTTATAGCAACAGCTACAGGACCTGCCAGAAACAAGGACCAATGAGAAACTGTTCCAAACACATGTAGTTTCATGACCTTCCTGGCGGACCAATACGAGCTGCTGCAGTACCTGAACATGTGACCACTGATCTCCAATGAGAGATCTTACCCTGGGCATGCTCAGAAGGGGAAACGCAGGACTTCGTCCCAAAGACGTCTGCTCCAGTACTGGCTATAATAGCAGATCCAGGAGAGGCAGCAGCAAGTCTCTGCACAGTACTGGAATGGGCAAGACGCTGGGACCGACGTCTCTGCTGAGCAGGCTCCACTGCAGCCGGAGATGAATGGGGGACCGCAGCGGGACTGGTTCGAGACTCCCCTTGTGCAGCAGCGGGAACTCGAACCCTAACATTATCCCCCCTCCTAGGGCCCCCCCTTCTTTGGGTCTCGCTGCGCTCAAAGGCAGCAATGAGCTGCGGAGCGTGAACATGCTCGGCAGGCTCCCAGGACGTATTCTCAGGCCCATAACCCCTCCAATCCACCAAATAAATTTTTTTGCCTCGTACCACCTTGCACCCAACAATGGCGTTCACCTCATGATCGTCGGTAGATGAACCCGACGTCCCGGCAGATGACTCGGAAAACCTGGAAATGGCCACGGGTTTCTGGAGGGACACGTGAAAGGTGTCAGTGCTACCAAGGCGAGGCGGAAGGGCTAGGCATTAAACCACCGGGTTCACCTGCTCAAGAACTTTAAAGGGGTCCAAAAAGCAAGGTGCCAACTTGGTGGACTCTACACGTAGCCTGATGTTTCAGGCAGAAAGCCACACTAGGTCACCCGGAACAAATGTAGGAGCGGGGAGCCGATGAGCATCGGCCGAAGACCTCATCCTCCCTTTGGAGGCCTGAATGGCATACTGGGTGCGGTCCCAAATGTCCCGTGCCTCCACAGCCAGTCTGCCACCCTGGAATCGGCGGAAGACACGGGCATGGGCACTGGTACCCGTGGATGCTGACCGTAGTTCAGGAGGAATGGGGTCTGTCCGGTGGAGTCAGCCACAGCATTATTTAGAGCGAACTCAGCCCACGGTAGCAAGGATGCCCAGTCATCCTGCCTGGCAGAGACAAAATGTCGCAAGTATGTGACCAAGGTCTGGTTGGCCCTCTCTACCAACCCATTCGTCTCACGATGGTATGCAGAGGAGAGATTCAACTCAATGCTGAGTAAAGGACACAGCTCTCTCCAGAACCGAGACGCAAACTGGGGACCTCGATCACTGACAATTTTGTCTGGCATACCGTGTAGGCGGAAAATATGCCTAATGAATAATGCTGGCAAGGCCCGTGCAGACGGTAACCGTGGTAACGGCACTAAGTGCACCATTTTGGAGAAGTGGTCGGTTATCACCCAGATGATGGTGCAGCCCCGAGACTTGGGTAAGCCCACCACAAAATCCATCCCGACCATCTCCCAAGGCCTGTCTGCCACCGGTAAAGGGAAAAGTAACCCAGCTGGCCGTTGTCGAGGGGACTTATTTTTGGCGCAGGAGACGCACGCCTGAACATATTCCCTGACGTCACAGGCCATCTGCGGCCACCAGTATGTCCTCACCAGCAACTCAGATGTCCTTTTTGTCCCAAAATGTCCACCCACCCTGGACGAATGTGCCCAAGAGAGTACTTCCAGTCGCAAATTGGTGGGCACAAAAGTCTTGCCCGGAGGCACAGACTCAAGCGAAACCGGAGCCACCGTTCTTAGACTTTCTGTGGGGACAATAAGCCGAGGCTCCTCCTCCACCTCCTCAGAGGACACCACGGAGTGGGATAGAACGTCTGCGCGAATGTTCTTCTCACCGGAGAGGAAATGGAGGGTGAAATGGAACCGGGAGAAAAACAAGGACCATCTGGCCTGACGGGAATTTAGCCGCTGGGCTGTCTGCAAATACACCAAGTTCTTGTGGTCCGTGAATACTTGGAAGGGGAAGCGAGCCCCCTCCAGAAGATGTCTCCACTCGGAGAAGGCCAACTTCATAGCCAGTAACTCCCTGTCCCCGATGGAATAATTCCTCTCTGCTGGTGTAAAGGTCTTGGAAAAGAAGAAGCAGGGATGCTTCCGACCCTGGGCATCCTTTTGAAAAAGGACTGCTCCAGCACCAACAGAAGAGGCATCCACCTCTAAGATAAACGGTTTATCGACATCGGGGCAATGTAAGATGGGAGCACTGGCGAAATGCGACTTGATGGAGGAGAACGCCTTGGTGACCTCCTCTGACCACAACTTGGGATTAGCTATCTTCTTGGTGAGGGCTACCAAGGGAGCTACCAAAGTAGAGAAGTGGGGAATGAATTGGCGATAGTAGTTAATGAACCCCATAAAGCGCTGCACCGCCTTAAGGGAGTGGGGTTCTTGCCAATCCATCACAGCCTGTAGTTTGGCAGGATCCATAGCCAATCCCTGGGTGGAGATGATATAGCCCAGGAAAGGTAGAGACTCCTGCTCAAACATGCACTTCTCCAACTTCGCATATAGGGAATTTGCTCGCAAGAGGTCGAAGACCTTGCAGACATCTCTCCGGTGGGAGGCCATATCTGGAGAAAAGATGAGAATGTCATCCAGATAGACTACCACCGAGGTGGTCAACATATCCCGGAAGATGTCGTTCACAAAGTCTTGGAAGACAGCTGGGGCATTACAGAGCCCAAAAGGCATTACCAGATATTCATAATGCCCATCCCTGGTGTTAAATGCCGTCTTCCATTCGTCCCCCTCACGGATGCGAATCAGGTTATACGCACCCCGCAGATCTAGCTTAGTAAATACCCTTGCTCCCCAAAGCCTGTCAAAGAGCTCAGAGATTAGCGGCAAAGGATACTTATTTTTCACGGTGATAGCGTTGAGACCCCTATAATCAATGCACGGACGTAATTCTCCGTTCTTCTTCTGCACAAAGAAGAACCCCGCTCCCGCTGGTTACACCGACTTCCTAATGAATCCCCTTGCCAAGTTCTCCTGAATATATTGGGACATGGCCTCTGTCTCAGGAAGAGAGAGGGGATAAACCCTTCCTCTAGGAGGCTCAGCTCCAGGCAAGTGGTCGATAGGACAGTCATAGGGGCGATGAGGCGGAAGAGTATACGCAGCCTTCTTCGAGAAAAACGTTGGCATAAGACCAATAGACCTTGGGAAGAGGAGAGAGGTCTATGGATATCTCAGTGGTGTTGACCTGCACGCTGTCCCTAATGCATCTGCCTTTACATAAATTACCCCAACTCAGAATTCTCCCTGAAGACCACTCAATATGGGGAGAGTGGTGGCGGAGCCAGGGTAATCCCAACAAAACCTCCTCTATACCCTCAGGGAGGATAAAAAATGATATATTCTCCTGATGGGAAGCAGACATAGACAAGGTGAGTGGGACAGATTGATGGGTGATTTGTGAGGGCAGAATTGCTCCGTTCAACACCCATACCGATACTGGTTCAGCCAGCAACACCAAAGGCATGGTGTGGCGAGAAGCAAAGGAGGATGACATAAAATTCCCCTCTGCCCAAGAATCCACACACAGCTTGACGGTAGGGTGGTAGAACCGTGGGTAATTATCCCCTTGAGGAGCACTTTAGGGGCAAAACTCATGGCGTCCAGTGACCCTGTTCCTACGGTTACTGGGCGCGACTGTTTATTCAGCCGCTGTGGACATCGGTTGGCAAAATGTCCCTGCTGCTGGCAAATATAACAAATCGGGGATGGACGAGTGACCCGAGATTTAGATCCTGCAGGAGCAACCTCCTGAAGGTCGGGCGCCTGAACAGGCGACACCAGAGGGGTGGCGAAGGTAGGAGCCAACCGGACACTCTGCCTACACTGGGCACGTTCGAGCCTCCTCTCGTGGAAACGGAGGTTGACGCGGGTGGAAATAGCGATAAGCTTCTCCAGTGTGGCAGGAATCTCCCTGGTAGCCAAGGCGTCTTTCACATGACCCGCCAGTCCTCTCCAGAACACGGCGATGAGGACTTTATCTGGCCACTCTAATTCCGAGGCCAGAGTCCGAAATTGGACAGCAAAATGGCTGGCCAAATCCGAACCCTGGGTACTTGCCAGCAGTTTGAGCGCCGTATCGTGGGTGACCTGAGGTCCTAGAAAAACCTTTTTCAGAGCCTCCAGAAAACGAGAAGCGCTCTGCACCACACGGTCGTCGCGCTCCCACAGCGGCGTTGCCCACTCCAATGCTCTGCCCGACAGAAGAGCTATCACAAAGCCCACTTGTGCCCGATCCGTGGGGAAACATGCAGCCAGAAGCTCGAGGTGTATGGAGCACTGACTTACGAATCCCCGACATTGCTTGCTGTCACCAGCAAACTTGTCTGGAAGCGGGAGGTGGGACAATGTAGGGACAGAGGTGGCAGAGGACAAACTGGCTGCAGCTACGCTAGCAGCCTGAACAGCGACTGCGGTAACATCCACAGCTGAGGTTGTGCGCTCAAGAGCCGCCAACCTACCCTCCAGCTGCTGGATGTACAGCTGTAAACGGTGTTCATCCGCCATTTTACTAGCCAGACCCTGGCGCTAATATTATGTTAGGGTCTGCGGAATGCACCAAATATCAGATGTGGAGAGGTGCTTTTGCAGCCCGGGGTCCACCGTGCAGGTGGAGCCTGCTGCTAGTAAAATGGCGCAAGAAGCAAACTCTGTTATCCCGCAGAGTCGCCAAAATAAACGCCGTAAAGCACTGTGGCAATATGTGCGAACTCTGTTAATCCACAGAGCTGCTAGAAGGAGTGCCGCAGCGCTATATGGCGATGTGTGCGAACTCACTTAACACCACTGAGTCGCAAAATAAACACGCTAGGGCGCTGTCTAGCGCTGAAAGCGAACCCTGTTACATCACAGAGCCGCTGAGACAAACTTCTGTGTCCTGTCAGGCACCCAGGTACACAGTGAATAGCTAAGCGAACATAGAATGTGATCATGCGCTAATGTCCTCGCGGGAGTCACCCGCAATCTATGGCGTCTGAACGCCAGGCCCTGAATACGGCAATCAAACTCCTCACCGGTTATGCCAGCAATCTAGGGCATCTAGGACACCAACCATGACCAGCTAGCATACCAAACTCCTCACCGATTAAGTCGGTATTCTAGGGGCTTATTTCAGCCGGGCCCTAACCACACACACGCATGACCACACTGGCGCTAAGCATATAATGATTGATATTAGTGCATGGCGGCCCAGCCATGCCACCCTTTTATAGCAACAGCTACAGGACCTGTCAGAAACAAGGACCAATGAGAAACTGTTCCAAACACATGTAGTTTCATGACCTTCCTGGCGGACCAATAGGAGCTGCTGCAGTACCTGAACATGTGACCCCTGATCTCCAATGGAGATCTTAACTGGGCATGCTCAGAAGGGGAAACGCAGGACTTCGTCCCAAAGACGTCTGCTCCAGTACTGGCTATAATAGCAGATCCACGAGAGGCAGCAGCAAGTCTCTGCACAGTACTGGAATGGGCAAGATGCTGGGACCGACGTCTCTGCTGAGCAGGCTCCACTGTGGCTGGAGATGAATGGGGGACCACAGCGGGACTGGTTCGAGACTTCTCTTCTGCAGCAGCGGGAACTCTAACCCTAACAGTCGTTAGTTTAGGAATCTGCAACCCATCAGTTACCAACATCTCAGGTGTTTGGCTGCCCTGCTGTTGTTCCTGTCCTTCTCAGCTACTGTAACACAACAGCATTGCTTTAAAAATGAATGGCATCAGTGACAGTGTTTGAAATCTGGCGATAAGAATGTGATCCATGATCCTCTAGTGGATAGGAATAACATTGTCTTTCCTCCCTTGCACATAAAACTTGGATTGATGAAGCAGTTCGTCAAACCTCTCAATCACTGTGGAGAATGCTTTAACTGTATTTGTACAACTTCCTGGTCTTAGTGAAGAGAAGAAAAAGGCTGGAATTTTTGATGGACCTCAAGTAAGAACACTTCTGGGAGACCCAAATTTTATCACATCAATGAATGAGACATAATAAAGAGCTTGGAATGCATTTTGAAATGTGGTGCAGAATTTTCTAGGGAATAGGAAAGCAGACAACCATGAAGACATTGTGGAAGAGCTACAAGTGAGTCTGCAAAATATTGGATGTAGAAGGAGTAACAAGATTCACTATTTACACAGCCATTTTTACTTTTTTCAAGACCACCTTGGGTATGTGAGTGAGGAGCAAGGGGAGCATTTTCATCAGGACATTAAAACAATGGAAGAACGGTATGAAGGCCGCTGGGACTCACACAAGATGGCTGACTATTGCATGAGCTTGCTGAGAGACAACCCAGAAGCTGTACATCACAGATCAGCCAATAAAATAGATTTCAAATAACTGACATTTTCCATTCATCTGTGTGCCATATATATGTGTTTTTATATTTTGTATTTGAATTCTGTAAGTATATTTCATTTGCAGTACATAGACTTTGTAATCTTTGTTCTTCCTTAATTAAAAATATACAAAATGTAGTACCGAAAATCATGTGTTTTTATCATAAAACATTCGATAGTAGTAATTTTCAGCACAAATGGAAAATATCTCTAAATCCTGATGTGATAGCCAAACACAGAGTTCATATTTATAATCGGCAGCCAAAATTGAAAATATGGTTTAAAACCTTTTGCCTGAAATATTGCGTTGAACAGTGAATATTTTCAGGCTAGGCCTAGCAGTCACCAGCCAAACCACATAACAGCTGCAGCAGGCCGTGTTTGCCCATCGTGCCCAACAGCCCCCACTTTTCAGGCTCCTGTTCCTTTTTGGCAACCCAGAAGCTGTACATCACAGATCAGCCAATAAAATAAATTTCAAATAACTGACATTTTCCATTCATCTGTGTGCCATATATATGTGTTTTTATATTTTGTATTTGAATTCTGTAAGTATATTTCATTTGCAGTACATAGACTTTGTAATCTTTGTTCTTCCTTAATTAAAAATATACAAAATGTAGTACCGAAAATCATGTGTTTTTATCATAAAACATTCGATAGTAGTAATTTTCAGCACAAATGGAAAATATCTCTAAATCCTGATGTGATAGCCAAACACAGAGTTCATATTTATAATCGGCAGCCAAAATTGAAAATATGGTTTAAAACCTTTTGCCTGAAATATTGCGTTGAACAGTGAATATTTTCAGGCTAGGCCTAGCAGTCACCAGCCAAACCACATAACAGCTGCAGCAGGCCGTGTTTGCCCATCGTGCCCAACAGCCCCCACTTTTCAGGCTCCTGTTCCTTTTTGGCAACGATCCAGCTGCCATGTTTGATCCTTCAACCTAGTATGGCCCATCCCAACTGTCATGTGTGCATTGCCACAAAGATCGTCGCGGTTGCACATTTTGACTTCTCACAGCTGAGCTGCTGTTTCTTTGTGTTTGGCAGCTAGGGAGTTAATTCTGTCTGTGCTCGTTCTGGGACTGGGTGCAGTTTCTCCCGGCTGCAATTGATTATTTGTTGATTGGTTTCCTTTAAATTCCTGGTTGTCTGCTTGGGGAGTTGCCAGTGAAACCTTCATGCAGACCACAGATAGGAATGAATCTGTATAGACTTTAGTTGTGAGCTCCTTAGTTGTTCTAAGCTCAACTTGGTTAGAGTTTATTTCCCAGACTATTTATTTTCCTTTGGTGTTTGAGTGTGTATGCAAGCGAGTGTTATCCTGTCTGTCGTATATGTCTAATCTGTGTATTTAGCTAAGATCAGCCCATATCCCTTTGGTGGTAGTCAGGATCCTTCTTAGGACTGATTACAGGGTTCAGGGTCTGATAGGAGACAGGGTTAGGTTGGAGACTTGGACCTCTGAACCATTATCAGTACCTCCAAGGTGAGGGATTAGTTAGGACCCCAGTTTAGGGTCAGGTTAGATCCCGGTCCACCTCTTTCCTGTTTCAGCTCAGCAAGTCCTCAAGATTAACCCTGAGTTCAGCAGATATAGTGTCAGGTAAATCTATTCTATACTTACATGCTGATGTTGCTATACTAGTTGTTGTATAGAGTGTTGTTCCTGTATTAATAGTTTACTGACATTGTATACATATCATTAGACAGCGTGACATTTTCACTGGCCATAAAAATTATCTCCAGTTACCATGGATCCAGTAGCCCAGCTGGCTCTGCAGTTGCAGGGATTATCCATGGAGCTGACGGACATTAAGTCCAGAGTTTTGTCTCCCCTGGAGCAAACCAGAGTTGAACCTAAGGTTGCTCTCCCGGACAGGTTCACTGGTGGGCGAGACAAATTTTTCACCTTCCGGGAGGCATGTAAATTGTATTTTCGGCTTCGGCCTCGATCATCAGGGAGTGAGGAGCAGAGAGTGGGAATTGTTATCTCACTTCTGCAAGGGGACCCTCAATCCTGGGCATTTTCCCTTCCTCCGGGATCCCCAGCTCTACTGTCTGTAGATCAATTTTTTACTGCCCTGGGATTGGTATATGATGACCCAGATCGGGTCTCTCTTGCTGAGACAAAATTACGTAAGATACAGCAGGGAGATCGTCCGGCAGAGGAATTTGCTTCTGAGTTTCGTAGATGGGCCACAGATACTCAGTGGAATGACCCAGCTCTTAGGAGCCAGTTTTGTCATGGGCTTTCTGATAAATTAAAAGACGTTTTGGCTCAGTATGAGTCTCCTCCTTCTCTGGAGGCTGCTATGGCCTTAGCTATCCGTACTGATAGACGGCTTCGGGAGAGGGGTGAGGTAACCCCACTCCCTGTTGTTTCTCCACCTACCACTAAAGTCCCTTATGTTGAGGTTCCCCTTGTCTGTTCGGATGAGCCTATGCAGTTGGGAGGGACATCATTTCGTAGGAGGGGATTGGCGGTACGCCGCAGGACTAGAAGATGTTTTTTCTGCGGGAAAGAGGGACATTTTGTTGGAGAATGTCCATCCCGTGCCTTGTTGAGCCAAAAGTCGCCGGAAAACTGTTAATCCCAGGTTGTGTGGTGGACGACGACCTGGGAGTATGTATTTCATCCGCCAGTTCTTCTCAGTTCCTTGTACCAGTGGAGGTGGTAGTTGGTACGAGAGTGGAGAGATTGTCTGTTCTTCTTGATAGTGGTTCCGGGGCTAATCTGGTTGATGCTCAGTTTGCTCAGGCTCAAGGTATGCATCTGAGTGTATTGGTCAAACCGATCCCTATATTCTCCATTGACGCCAGGCCTCTCGGCCAAGGTAGCTTTGTTCATGAGGTTCATAACATTGACCTTCGGGTAGGGGCAATACATAGGGAACAATTATCTTGTTATGTGTTGGAGGGTCTACCTACTCCCATTGTGGTGGGACTTCCTTGGTTGGTTAAACATAACCCTGTGATTAATTGGCAGTCCAGAGAAATAAGCCAATGGGGTGAGTTTTGCAAAAGCAACTGCATGAACACAGTCATCAGTGCGGTCGTGCCTAGTACATTGCCTCCTTTTTTGGAGGATTTTGGGGATGTTTTCTCTGAGGAGGGGTGTCAGGAGTTGCCTCCTCATCGCGTGTATGACTGCTCTATTAATCTCCTTCCTGATGCTAAGTTGCCTAAAGCTAGGTTGTATAATCTTTCTGGTCCTGAGAGGCAGGCTATGAAAGATTATATTTCTGAAAGTCTGGCCAAAGGGCATATTAGACCTTCATCTTCCCCAGTAGCCGCGGGGTTCTTCTTTGTGAAGAAGAAAGATGGAGGCCTACGCCCTTGCTTGGATTTCCGCGAACTTAATCGGATTACTGTTCGAGATCCGTATCCACTCCCTCTTATTCCTGATCTCTTCAATCAAATTGTTGGCGCCAAATGGTTTTCTAAATTGGATCTCAGGGGGGCGTTTAATCTGATTAGGATAAAAGAGGGGGATGAGTGGAAAACGGCGTTTAACACGCCGGAGGGACATTATGAGAACCTAGTCATGCCTTTTGGTCTGACTACTGCACCAGCAGTATTCCAACATTTTGTTAATGACATTTTTCGTCACCTTGTGGGGCTGTTTGTGGTTGTATATTTGGACGACATTTTAATTTACTCGCCAGATCTTGTGTCTCATCAGGAGCATGTGAGACAGGTGTTGCAGATCTTGCGAGACAATAAATTATACGCCAAACTGGAGAAGTGTGTATTTGCCGTACAGGAACTTCAGTTTTTGGGTTTTTTGGTGTCAGCCTCCGGTTTCCGTATGGACCCTGAAAAGGTGAGAGCAGTGCTTGAATGGGATCAGCCAGGGGATCTTAAGGCTCTGCAGCGTTTTTTGGGGTTTGCTAACTACTACCGGAAATTTATTTGTAATTTCTCATCTGTCGTCAAACCTCTCACTGACATGACAAGAAAAGGGACGGATTTTTCTAAATGGTCGGACAAAGCTTGCCAAGCCTTTTCCTCTTTGAAGAAATGTTTTGCTTCGGCACCCGTTCTCATCCAACCAGATGCATCTCAGCCGTTCATTGTGGAGGTGGATGCGTCTGACGTAGGGGTGGGTGCTATATTGTCCCAGGGTCCGTCCCCTGGTAAATGGCATCCGTGCGCTTTCTTTTCTAAGAAATTGTCGTCCGCCGAAAGGAATTATGATATCGGCAATAGGGAACTTTTGGCCATTAAGTTAGCTTTTGAAGAATGGCGTCACTTTTTGGAGGGGGCAGTCCACCCGGTTACCGTTATTACTGATCACAAGAACCTGTTGTATTTGGAATCCGCTAAGCGTCTGAATTCCAGACAAGCTCGATGGTCGTTGTTTTTTACCAGGTTTAATTTTGTCGTCACTTATCGCCCGGGGTCTAAGAATGTAAAGGCTGATGCCTTGTCTCGCAGTTTCCCAGGGGCCGGGAAAACGGATGACCCGAGTCCTATCCTTCAGGAGGGGGTGGTAGTGTCGGCTGTATTTTCTGAGCTTGAGGAGGAGGTGTTAGAGGCTCAGGGGGACGCCCCTGCAGGACCTCCAGGGAGACTGTTTGTCCCAAATCTGTTGAGACAAAAGGTTATTGAGGCACATCATAATTCTGCTCTAGCAGGACATCCAGGGAGTAAGGCTACTTTAGATCTCCTTTCTCGCCGGTTTTGGTGGCCTAATGCTAATAAAGATGTTATAACTTTTGTCGCGTCATGTGGGGTGTGTGCTCGCTCTAAAACCCCTCATACCCGTCCGTCTGGGACCCTTTTACCCTTGAAACTTCCGGAGCGTCCATGGACTCATTTATCTATGGACTTCATTACGGACCTTCCTCCGTCGTCAGGGAATACTGTCATACTGGTGGTTGTTGACAGGTTCAGTAAGATGGCACATTTCGTTGCTCTTCCTGCACTCCCTAATGCTAAAACTCTGGCGCAGGTGTTCATTAGGGAGATCGTTAGACTTCATGGGTTGCCTTCTGATGTGGTGTCAGATAGGGGGTCTCAGTTTGTGTCCAAATTTTGGAGGGCATTTTGTTTACGTCGGGGGATGCAATTGTCATTTTCCTCGGCTTTTCATCCGCAGACCAATGGTCAGACAGAGCGTCTGAATCAGAGCTTAGAGACATATCTCCGGTGTTTTGTCTCAGAGAACCAAGAGGACTGGTCTTCTTTCTTACCTCTGGCAGAGTTCGCTCTTAACAACAGGCGGAGCGAGTCCACTGGTAAGTCCCCGTTTTTTGGGGCATATGGTTTTCATCCCCAGTTTTGTACTTTCAATGGGGGGGCCCTTCTGGGGTTCCTGAGGAGGAGCGTTTCTCGTCGTCACTTGCTTCTGTGTGGAGAGGTGTATTGAATAATCTGAGTGCGGGAACCGTTACAAACGTATGGCTGATAGGAGGAGAGTTTCTGGTCCAGATCTGAATGTGAACGATCTGGTATGGTTGTCTACCAGGAATATAAAACTTAAAGTGCCCTCCTGGAAACTGGGTCCCAGATTCATCGGGCCGTACAGGATCAGTTCCATAATTAATCCTGTGGCATTTCGTCTGGACCTCCCTCCTACGTTTAAAATTCATAATGTGTTCCACAAGTCATTACTTAAAAGGTATGTGGCACCAGTCATACCATCACCTCTACCTCCTCCTCCTGTGTTGGTCAATGGTAACTTGGAATTTCAAGTATCAAAGATCATTGACTCACGTCTGAATCGCCGGTCCCTTCAGTACTTGGTGCATTGGAAGGGGTATGGTCCAGAGGAGAGGACGTGGGTCCCTGCGTCTGATGTTAACGCAGATCGTTTGGTTCGGACCTTCCACAGAACTCACCCGGGCAGGCCTGGCCCTGAGGGTCCGGGGGCCCCTCGTAGAAGGGGGGGTGCTGTCATGTGTGCATTGCCACGAAGATCGTTGCGGTTGCACATTTTGACTTCTCACAGCTGAGCTGCTGTTTCTTTGTGTTTGGCAGCTAGGGAGTTAATTCTGTCTGTGCTCGGTTCTGGGACTGGGTGCAGTTTCTCCCTGCTGCAATTGATTATTTGTTGATTGGTTTCCTTTAAATTCCTGGTTGTCTGCTTGGGGAGTTGCCAGTGAAACCTTCATGCAGACCACAGATAGGAATGAATCTGTATAGACTTTAGTTGTGAGCTCCTTAGTTGTTCTAAGCTCAACTTGGTTAGAGTTTATTTCCCAGACTATTTATTTTCCTTTGGTGTTTGAGTGTGTATGCAAGCGAGTGTTATCCTGTCTGTCGTATATGTCTAATCTGTGTATTTAGCTAAGATCAGCCCATATCCCTTTGGTGGTAGTCAGGATCCTTCTTAGGACTGATTACAGGGTTCAGGGTCTGATAGGAGACAGGGTTAGGTTGGAGACTTGGACCTCTGAACCATTATCAGTACCTCCAAGGTGAGGGATTAGTTAGGACCCCAGTTTAGGGTCAGGTTAGATCCCGGTCCACCTCTTTCCTGTTTCAGCTCATCAAGTCCTCAAGATTAACCCTGAGTTCAGCAGATATCGTGTCAGGTAAATCTATTCTATACTTACATGCTGATGTTGCTATACTAGTTGTTGTATAGAGTGTTGTTCCTTTATTAATAGTTTACTGACATTGTATACATATCATTAGACAGCGTGACACCAACCTTTAAACTTTATAAACGCAATGTGCCAACAGGTTTCTCACACAATTCTTTAATTACGAGAGGGGCCTGAAAAGTTCAAGGCCCACCCATGAAATCTTTTTTGCATAGTCTTGTTTTGCAATGCAATATCTTATTTACTTTGTTGAATGGTCTAATGATGAGCAATCTTGATTTATTTACATTTTTTTGTTTCCGTGACAGCATTTTAAAGTTTGGTGGCAAGGCTGAAATATGGGAATGGATAAATTGGCAAAAGCGAGCAGTCATTCAATACCTTCAGAAAAAAGGACTGACACCATTGGAAATTCACAAGGACATGCTGGAGACATTAGGGGACAATGCTCCTTCTTATACAATGGTGAAAAAGTGGGTTGCAGATTTTAAGCGGGGACAGACATCATTTGAAGATGCTACTCGCAGTGGTCATCCCTCAACCGCATGCACAGAAGAAAATTTTCAAAACAGTGCAAGACATTGTAATGGCAGATCGACGGGTCAAACAGCGGCACATTGCACAATGTGTGGGCATATCAGTGGAGAGGGTTGGCCATGTCCTAACACAGCTGCTGAACATGCATAAAGTTTCGGCACGATGGGTGCCCAGACTTTTTACATTAGAGAACAAACGCCTGAGAGAACTTCGCTCTGCGGAAAATGTGCAACTGTTTGAAGCTGATATTCAACTTTTTATGCAGAGATTTGTTACAATGGATGAAACTTGGGTACACCACTTTTGTCTGGAGTCAAAAGAAGACTCAAAACAGTGGAAACATCCCACCTCCCCACGCCCCAAAAGGCAAAGGTTGTTCCATCCGCTGGCAAGGTGATGGCATCAGTGTTGTGGGATTCCAAGGGTGTCATTCTTCTGGAATTCCTCCAGAAAGGTCAAACCATCAATGGGGAATATTATGCAGCTCAGATTCATCTTCTGAGGTCATCAATTAAGGAAAAACTTTGAGTGATGCTGCGAAAAGGGGTGTTGTTTCACCAGGACAATGCGCCAGTTCACACATCAGAGGTTGCAATGGCTGCAATTCACTTCTGTGGTTTCCAACTGCTTCAGCACCCACCCTATTCCCCTGATTTGGCTCCCTCAGACTATCACCTATTTCCACAGATGAAAAAGCACCTTTGTGGAAGTCGTTTTCCTTCTGATGAAGCCGTCATGGACGCCGTAAAGGAGTTTTTGGAGGAGCAAGACGGAACGTTCTACCACAGTGGACTAATGAAACTCCAAGAGCGATGGCATACCTGTGTGACCCTCAAGGGAGACTATGTCGAGAACTGACTGTAAAATTTTTTGACCCACGGTCACTACTTCTGGTCCGGCCTCGAAATTTTCAGGCACCCCTCGTATATACAAAAGTGTGGTCAGGGTTTCAAGAACATTTCTGGGTACAGTTTAAAACATCGACATTTTATTCTTAACACACAGACCTAGTAAAGCAGTCTGTGTAAAGATATTTTTCATCTTTTTCGGTTACTTAATGTTTGTATTGTTCATGTTCACAAAGCATATAAACATATGGCAATACTATTGGATTGGCAGGAGAGGAGACATTTAAAAAGGGTGCCACGAATATCAGACGTCTGTGACTATGTGTGAAAGAAGATCACCATAAACCGCCAATGCATCCAATTGTGAGTAGACGTCCATTCAAAATGGTAGCCAATGGCATTGAGCATCGTAAGGTAGAGGCCAGCAGGACAGGCCATAGCTAAGTCTTATCCAGCATGGATCAGTTAACAAAATTAGTAGTGGCTGTCCCTGTGAATGATTTCAGTGCCAAGACTCCACAGCTGTGGAGCAGGGAGAGGGAACTATTGCGAATGCTGGGGTCATAAGCAAGCAGGGGGGGCCCAGTCATGTGCGCCAGCACTGGCACAGTGCCCCTCATAGTACGCCTGTGTGTCTGACGGTGAGAGGGCCCATCCCACCATCAGAGACACTTTTTGGTACTATGAGGGACCCTGTGCCAGTGCCGTCGCCCAAGAGTGGGAGCCCCCACCTACTCAGGCTAACCGGCACTAGCCCTGGGGCGCCAGGAGGTGACCCCGGCCCTGTGGGAGAGGCAGGCAGATAGAGAGGTGGCAAAAAGTTACATATGTTGAGGTGTATGCTGGACATTCTGCAGCTGATAATGGAGGAATTTTGAGAATTCAGAGGAAGACGATGACAAAACGAGCCATTTTGCTGACATCCTATGTGTCCTGAGGGGAAGGTGGGACAAAATCATTTGCATAGTTCATTTTAATAAAGGTTAGATCATCTACGTTTTTTTACTCCACCAAATTAATTGCCCCTTAACACAGTCGGGCAGCTTACTATTCAGATGTGATGCTCCACTAAAGCAATTTGTACACTGTCACTGGCAGGCAGCTCAGCTACTACACCCAATTAATTGTCCCTTTATCCCAGGCAGGCAGCATGTAATCAGATCAGATGGTCCACTCAAGCAATTGTTGTTTAACACTGTACACCTATGTTTTAAGGCAGGCAGGCAGCTATCGATGATTCACTTTACACTACGACCAGCACTTAATTATGCGCCTTTATCACAGGCAGGCAGCATGTAATCAGATCAGATGTCCACTCAAGCAATTTGTACGACTGTCACTAGCAGGCAGGCAGCTCAGCTACTACACCCAATTAATTGCCACTTAATAACAGGCAGGCAGCCTGTAATCAGATCTGATGGTCCACTCAAGCAATTTGTAGACTGTCACTAGCAGGCAGGCAGCTCAGCTACTAGACCCAATTAATTGCCCCTTTATCACAGGCAGGCAGGCAGCCTGTAATCAGATCTGATGGTCCACTCAAGCAATTTGTACACTGTCACTAGCAGGCAGTCAGCTCAGCTACTTCACCCAATTAATTTCCCCTTTATCACAGGCAGGCAGCCTGTAATCAGATCAGATGGTCCACTCAAGCAATTTGTAGACTGTCACTAGCAGGCAGGCAGCTCAGCTACTACACCCAATTAAATTGCCACTTTATCACAGGCAGGCAGGCAGCCTGTAAGGTTCTGTGTACATGTTCCTGAAACTCAGTTTGTTCGTCAGCCATTTTACTTTCTGTCTTGCTGCAGCTATCTTGCCCTCAGTCAAAATGGAGTTTCCAGCTTGCATGTTCCCGCCCTGATTCTCTCCTTTTGCTTCTTAAGCAGCCACAGCTGAGCAATCAGTGCTTCAGAATCTAGCCTGCAGTGAACCTGTGACCTGACTCCTAAAGCCTTGGACCTTGTACTCCAGCTATTCCTACTGAGGAACTCTGAAGCACTTGTGGACTCTGAACCCTGCTCTTTGAAAGACCCACGTTTGCATGGACTTACGGTAAAAGAGAAGAAGATCCTGAACCTGTTGTGGAGAGTGATTGCTGAGCTTAGATTACTCTGGCCTGCTGTGTCTCCTGCTTCTGTGTCTGCAAACTGTGTGACTATTTTTGCCAACTTGTATGAAGTAATACAAGACTTTCTATATCAAACCTGTGTCTCATGTATTTTCATCGCACCCAAGCACAAGACGCTATATGAACTGTACTACATACATTACACAGCCTGTAATCAGATCAGATGGTCCACTCAAGCAATTTGTACACTCTCAGTAGCAGGCAGGCAGCTCAACTACTACACCAAATCAATTGCCCCTTTATCACAGGCAGGCAGCCTGTAATCAGATCTGAAGGTCCACTCAAGCAATTTGTACATTGTCACTAGCAGGCAGGCAGCTCAGCTACTACATCCAATTAATTGCCCCTTTATCACAGGCAGGCAGCCTGTAATCAGATCTGGTGGTCCACTCAAGCAATTTGTACACTGTCACTAGCAAGCAGGCAGCTCAGCTACTACACCCAATTAATTGCCCCTTTATCACAGGCAGGCAGCCTGTAATCAGATCTGATGGTCCACTCAAGCAATTTGTACACTGTTACTAGCAGGCAGGCAGCTCAGCTACTACACCCAATTAATTGCCCCTTTATCACAGGCAGCAGCCTGTAATCAGATCTGATGGTCCACTCAAGCAATTTGTACACTTTCACTAGCAGGTAGGCTGCTCAGCTACTACACCCAATTAATTGCCCCTTTATCACAGGCAGGCAGCCTGTAATCAGACCTGATGGTCCACTCAAGCAATTTGTACACTGTCACTGGCAGGCAGGCAGCTCAGCTACTACACCCAATTAATTGGCCCTTTATCACAGGCAGGCAGCCTGTAATCAGATCTGATGGTCCTCTCAAGCAATTTGTACACTGTCACTAGCAGGCAGTCAGCTCAGCTACTTCACCCAATTAATTTCCCCTTTATCACAGGCAGGCAGCCTGTAATCAGATCAGATGGTCCACTCAAGCAATATGTAGACTGTCACTAGCAGGCAGGCAGCTCAGCTACTTCACCCAATTAATTTCCCCTTAATAACAGGCAGGCAGCCTGTAATCAGATCAGATGGTCCACTCAAGCAATTTGCAGACTGTCACTAGCAGGCAGGCAGCTCAGCTACTACACCCAATTAAATTGCCACTTTATCACAGGCAGGCAGGCAGCCTGAAATCAGATCAGATGGTGCACTCAAGCAATTTGTACACTCTCACTAGCAGGCAGGCAGCTCAACTACTACACCAAATCAATTGCCCCTTTATCACAGGCAGGCAACCTATAATCAGATCTGGTGGTCCACTCAAGCAATTTGTACACTGTTACTAGCAGGCAGGCAGCTCAGCTACTACACCCAATTAATTGCCCCTTTATCACAGGCAGGCAGCCTGTAATCAGATCTGATGGTCCACTCAAGCAATTTGTACACTGTTACTAGCAGGCAGGCAGCTCAGCTACTATACCCAATTAATTGCCCCTTTATCACAGGCAGGCAGCCTGTAATCAGATCTGATGGTCCACACAAGCAATTTGTACACTCTCACTAGCAGGTAGGCAGCTCAGCTACTACACCCAATTAATTGCCCCTTTATCACAGGCAGGCAGCCTGTAATCAGATCTGATGGTCCACTCAAGCAATTTGTACACTGTCACTAGCAGGCAGGCAGCTCAGCTACTACACCCAATTAATTGCCGCTTAATAACAGGCAGGCAGCCTGTAATCAGATCTGATGGTCCACTCAAGCAATTTGTAGACTGTCACTAGCAGGCAGGCAGCTCAGCTACTAGACCCAATTAATTGCCCCTTTATCACAGGCAGGCAGCCTGTAATCAGATCTGATTGTCCACTCAAGCAATTTGTACATTGTCACTAGCAGGCAGTCAGCTCAGCTACTTCACCCAATTAATTTCCCCTTTATCACAGGCAGGCAGCCTGTAATCAGATCAGATAGTCCACTCAAGCAATTTGTAGACTGTCACTAGCAGGCAGGCAGCTCAGCTACTACACCCAATTAATTGCCCCTTAATAACAGGCAGGCAGTCTGTAATCAGATCTGATGGTCCACTCAAGCAATTTGTAGACTGTCACTAGCAGGCAGGAAGCTCAGCTACTAGACCCAATTAATTGCCCCTTTATCATAGGCAGGCAGGCAGCCTGTAATCAGATCTGATGGTCCTCTCAAGCAATTTGTACAATGTCACTAGCAGGCAGTCAGCTCAGCTACTTCACCCAATTAATATCCCCTTTATCACAGGCAGGCAGCATGTAATCAGATCAGATGGTCCACTCAAGCAATTTGTAGACTGTCACTAGCAGGCAGGCAGCTCAGCTACTTCACCCAATTAATTTCCCCTTTATCACAGGCAAGCAGCCTGTCATCAGATCAGATGGTCCACTCAAGCAATTTGTAGACTGTCACTAGCAGGCAGGCAGCTCAGCTACTACACCAATTAAATTGCCACTTTATCACAGGCAGGCAGGCAGCCTGTAATCAGATCAGATGGTCCACTCAAGCAATTTGTACACTCTCACTAGCAGGCAGGCAGCTACACTACTACACCAAATCAATTGCCCCTTTATCACAGGCAGGCAGCCTGTAATCAGATCTGAAGGTCCACTCAAGCAATTTGTACATTGTCACTAGCAGGCAGGCAGCTCAGCTACTACACCCAATTAATTGAACCTTTATCACAGGCAGGCAGCCTGTAATCAGATCTGGTGGTCCACTCAAGCAATTTGTACACTGTCACTAGCGGGCAGGCAGCTCAGCTACTACACCCAATTAATTGCGCCTTTATCACAGGCAGGCAGCCTGTAATCAGATCTGATTGTCCACTCAAGCAATTTGTAGACTTTCACTAGCAGGCAGCAGCTCAGCTACTAGACCCAATTAATTGCCCCTTTATCACAGGCAGGCAGGCAGCCTGTAATCAGATCTGAAGGTCCACTCAAGCAATTTGTACATTGTCACTAGCAGGCAGTCAGCTCAGCTACTTCACCCAATTAATTTCCCCTTTATCACAGGCAGGCAGCCTGTAATCAGATCAGATGGTCCACTCAAGCAATTTGTAGACTGTCACTAGCAGGCAGGCAGCTCAGCTACTACACCCAATTAATTGCCCCTTAATAACAGGCAGGTAGCCTGTAATCAGATCTGATGGTCCACTCAAGCAATTTGTAGACTGTCACTAGCAGGCAGGCAGCTCAGCTACTAGACCCAATTAATTGCCCCTTTATCATAGGCAGGCAGGCAGCCTGTAATCAGATCTGATGGTCCTCTCAAGCAATTTGTACAATGTCACAGCAGGCAGTCAGCTCAGCTACTTCACCCAATTAATATCCCCTTTATCACAGGCAGGCAGCATGTAATCAGATCAGATGGTCCACTCAAGCAATTTGTAGACTGTCACTAGCAGGCAGGCAGCTCAGCTACTACACCCAATTAAATTGCCACTTTATCACAGGCAGGCAGGCAGCCTGTAATCAGATCAGATGGTCCATTCAAGCAATTTGTACACTCTCACTAGCAGGCAGGCAGCTACACTACTACACCAAATCAATTGCCCCTTTATCACAGGCAGGCAGCCTGTAATCAGATCTGAAGGTCCACTCAAGCAATTTGTACATTGTCACTAGCAGGCAGGCAGCTCAGCTACTACACCCAATTAATTGAACCTTTATCACAGGCAGGCAGCCTGTAATCAGATCTGGTGGTCCACTCAAGCAATTTGTACACTGTCACTAGCGGGCAGGCAGCTCAGCTACTACACCCAATTAATTGCGCCTTTATCACAGGCAGGCAGCCTGTAATCAGATCTGATTGTCCACTCAAGCAATTTGTAGACTTTCACTAGCAGGCAGGCAGCTCAGCTACTAGACCCAATTAATTGCCCCTTTATCACAGGCAGGCAGGCAGCCTGTAATCAGATCTGAGGTCCACTCAAGCAATTTGTACATTGTCACTAGCAGGCAGTCAGCTCAG
>JARQOD010000002.1:417825908-417916591 GCA_033576555.1 Oophaga sylvatica
AAGGTCCTGGATCTTGGCTCCTAAACAGCCGAAAAATCCACCTCAGGGTCTGCTTCATCGGGCTGGTTAAAAAAAAAGGGGGACCCCACGCCATTTTTTTCGAAGGAACCCCTATTTTTGTTAATCATTCCCTCTGACGTCACTGAGGTGTCCCTGGCTGACCTGAAGTAAAGTGGAAAGCAATAAATTTAAAACCCTTCCACTTAAGGGCCGTCTCACATACATATGCTACCGAGATCGCGCTGAGTCACTATTTTGTGACGCAGCAGCGAGCCACCAGCGATATCGCGTGTGTGACATTCAGCGACGATCAGCCCCCCTGCCGGTATCGCTGATCGGCGCTGAAATGTCAGGACCTTTTTTTGATCGCTGGTTTCCCGCTGACAGGCACACATCGCTGCGTGTGACAGGCGGGAGACCAGCGATCCGCTGGTAACCAAGGTACACAGCGGTTTCCAGGCCCGGGCTGTGCCTGAAACCCGCTGTGTACCTTGGATACCAGCGCCTGATGCAGGGAGTGGTATCCAAGGTACACAGCGGGTTTCCAAGCGCTGCACGGTGCTGGAAACCCGCTGTGTACCTTGGTTACCACGGATCGCTGGTCTCCCGCCTGTCACACGCAGCGATGCGTGCCTGTCAGAGGGAAACCAGCGATCAAAAAAAGGTCCTGACATTTCTGCGACGATCAGCGATACCCGGCAGGGGGGCTGATCGTCGCTGAATGTCACACACAGCGATATCGCTGGTGAGCTCGCTGCTGCGTCACAAAACTAGTGACTCAGCAGCGATCTCGGTAGCGATATCGCTTATGTGAGACGGGCCTTAAGCGATGTTACCCGCAGTGTCGCTGTCCCAGATCGCTGCCTGAGCTGCCTGTTTGGCAGCTCAGCAGCGATCATGTAGCGATACAACCAGCGATCCTGACAAGTGCATATCGTTGTCGGGATCGCTGGTGTATCGTATGTGACACCCAGCCTTTACTCTCCTGTCAGGCAGGAGAGGAACTCATTCATTTGGGGTTTACTGTGAGGCTGCAGCATTAGCTGCGGTCCCTGCAGTAAACATTAACCCTTTCTAAAGGGATTACACCGTGGGACCTGACTGTGCATGGATAGGTAAGAATAATTTTGCTTTTTTATTTTATTTTTATTACAGGAAATGGTTTTTGCAGTAAAATAAAAGTGGTCAAAAACATGTGTCTTTATTTCATTAAAACGATTTTTAATTAAAGTGTGTGTGTTTTATTTTTATTTCATGCAATAGGATTAATAATTTGATAGTTGTCTAATTGACAGCTCTCAATTATTAACCTGGCTTAAGGTCACCTTTCAATAGCAAGGTGGCTTTAACCCCATATTAACCCATTCGCCACCGCTACAGGGCAATGGGAATAGACGGGCAAAGTGCCAGAAAGGGCGAATCTAATTATAGATTTGTCTTTCCTGGGGTGTCTGGGGGCAGATGTTAGTAGCCGGGGGGGGCAAAAATAATGGTCCCTCTCTGGGCTATTATTATCTGCCCCCACTCACTGGCTTTGTCTGTCTGGTTGCGAAAATAGGGCGGGAGCCCACGCATTTTTTTTCAGCAATTTTACACTCATATATATATATACATGTCATTGAATTTGTGACACATATATATATATATATTTATATTTGTAGTTCATACACTTCTACATAGTATAATAGCCGCTAATTCAATTTGCCGGCTTTTGTGAAAATGCAGAACCCGACATGAAATGACACTTGGTGTACATAGGGTTAACCATGTCTTTTCATGTCCTTTGTATCTAATTTGCACAAACAATTAAATCAGTCTATGTGTCAAAATTTCACACCTGTAGGGGTTAATTAAAGGTGTAAATTCGTAGCAAAAAAGTCCGTTTTTTTTACAATGAATTTACACCTTTAATTAACCCTACAGGTGTGAAATTTTGCACACATAGACTGATTTAATTGTTTGTGCAAATCAGATAGCAAACGACATGAAAAGACATGGTTAACCTATGTACACCAAGTGTCATTTCATGTCGGGTGCTTCTGTCTTTTCATGAAGCCGGCTTTACCGGCAATTCAATCAGAGGATATTTTACTATGTAGAAGTGTATAAACTATACATATATGTATATATATATGTCACAATGACATGTATATATATATATGTATTCTATGTGTGTTATATTTAGTGTTTACAAGGAAAGAATGGGGCTTTTTTAGTTGCGATATTTTGTTCCCATAGACTTACATGGGACTTCCGGTATCGGTATCGGGTATCGCCGTATTTTAGTGATATCGGCGATACCATTCCGATTCCGATACTTTAGGATATCGGAAAGTATCGCTCAACTCTAGTTGTGAGGCAGCTGAGTATTTTATGAAGTGAAACAGTTCACTTCCTTCAGAACAAATTTCTTTTGTTTTAGAATGTATTTTCTTTTATTTTGTCCCATAATTACTTTCGCTTCGGGGTGCACTACTATTCCCAGCAGTGGGGCACCGCGATGGGCACCAGGTTCGCACCGAGTTACGCAAATCTATATGTTGGGAAATGGAGGATGAGACCATTTATCCCAATGGTGAGCTGCGGGCAAACCTGGTGCTTTGGCAACGTTTTATTGATGACATTATTTTTATCTGGTCTGATGGTCCTAATTTATTGTTAGATTTTATCAGTGAGCTTAATAAAAATCAATATTTTTTAAATTTTACGTCCACCACCAGTCCACGAGATGTTAATTTTTTAGATCTAAATATTTTTATTGAGAACTATAAGATTCAGACCCAAATCTACCACAACCTACTGACTCTAACAATTTTATTTCTCTGAATAGTTGCCACCTCCCTAGCTGGCTTTTGATTGTTCCTCAAAGTCAGTTTATTAGGGCACATAGGAATTGTTCAAATTTTGATGATTTTAATAAAGAGGCCAATTTTTTGACTGGACGATTCCAAAAGAGAGGATACAACAGAGAAATGTTATTAGAAATGAGAAAAGTGGTAGAACAGGTGCATACCAAGAGAGAGAGTGAACAACAACAGAATCATCGAAGAGATCCCCGTCATTACACAATACAATGCCAACACTAAGATTTTGAGGAAAATTGTATTAAAACAATGGGGTATCTTAAAGGAAGATAAAATCATCAGGGAAAAGCTACCGGAGGGGCACTCTTTATATATAGAAAAGCGAATAATCTAGGCAACATGATAGCCCCAACTGTTCCCAAACTTCTAGCTTCCGGCACCTCATATCCACAACACCTCCCTTCAGGTTTCTTTCCCTGTAAAAAATGTCCATCATGCAAAAAACTTATGATCACCTACCAATCGAGTATCTCACCCCAATCTATTAAAGCTGAAATTAAAGACTTTATCTCTTGCTCCACGAAAGGGCTCATTTATGGTATCCAATGTCCATGTGGGAAACTATATATAGGACGTACAATACGTCCCATGAAGGTCAGAATTGGTGAACATCTAAGGAACATCAAGAATTAATTCATGGGTCACCCATTATCACAACACTTTGTGAAGAAGCATGGAGGTTGAATAAGTAATATAAAAATCACTGGTATCAAAATAGTTAAGAAAAAGTGGAGAAGAGGTAATTTCATCCACCAGATGTCCAGGGAGGAGAGTAAATGGATTTTTCATATGAACACCCTGGTGCCGAATGGCCTGAACAGTGAAATTTAATTATTTGCTTTCTACACAGGATGATAAATGGATCTCTGGGAGGATATATATAGCACATATGTGGTGCACAGGACCATCCCTGACTAAGGAATCGGAAGCATTCCGAAACGCGTAGGATATTGGTCCCTTGTGTGCTCCACAGCCGGTCACGTGTCTCTGACGCGTGACAGTGACGTCACGTAAGGTCCTGCGGCTTGTCTGCACCTTGCCGGCTCTGAATCACAGACTGTGTCAATGCTGACAGTCTCTTCAACGCAATATAACACAGGGCTTCCTCCACCGGCCGGGACGGTACACCAAATAGAAGAGATCTTTCCTCCTGCTAGTCTTATCTATTTATTTATCTAAGCTATGTAAATACTTCTCTTGTGGGAAGTACCAGGACCTGCCAACTAGTGAGTTATACTCCTACAGCTACAAAGAGTTTGGCCAGAGGAACTTTCACACAGGCGGCCAGAGGAACTTTTTGTTTACAGTGGACACATCCTTCTGAATACCGTTTCATTGGGGATTGTAATCAGGATTTATGGACAAGTGGATTTTATCCATCTAACCATGGGCACACATATATTGTAAAAGGTATTTGGACTTATATTGTATATTAACATGTTTAGGGGCTAATTTATTATAAGTAGCACATATCTTTTTGTTATTATTTGGTATATACTATCCCCACTTCTCTAGCGCAAAATCTTTATAAAATGTGAAAGTAATTATCATCTTTACTATTTCTACATTGCGTGTGCGGCTAACTTCCTCATTGATCTTATTTTTTTTCTTTGGCAAGAAAACAAATGCCCCATCAATAAGACATGCTTTTCCAATTAATTAATCATGCTGGTAAAGTAGAGGTGAGATTAGGGATCTACAACATCTGTGGACTGTAGTCAACATGACACTATGATAAGACCCACTGGGATCTAGCTGCAAATTTGACATAGTTTGTGCACAGCTGAACAGATTTGCGAGAAAAATTTTTTTATTCAGTAACATGTTGGATGGATTGTCTAGTGGAAACATCCATATAGTAGAAGTCACATCTTCGAACATCATGCTCTACAATTGACGCCTCTTGAAATACAACCGAAATGTCAAAATCTCTAGTTTCTGTTATAGAAAGTGCAGGGGCTCCTTTTTTACGTCCTCGTCCAACAAGTTCCGAATTAGTAGGTGATGGATTGTCAGAATCAGGCCCAGGAACACAAGGCTTAAGTGGTTGCAAGTTCTGGCCCTGTGCTCTTCCACATGCTCTTCTTCTGGCTCTTCCAGTCCTGATTTAGACAGATTGCAAAAACGCCCAAGCATTCACCCTCTGCTCCTCTTTCTATCTGTGCAGCGACTGTCTCTAGTCTGAAGATGATGATGGTGGTAGTAGTTGGTGCATTTAAGACACAGTCCTGAATCAGCCATAACAACTTGAAACAAAAGTATTTTTACAGAGATACGACACTGTTCAATATGTGGCCATTGTTTTTATTTTTTCCCACAAAATAGTGTATAGAACTAAAGTAACAGACAGCAAACAATGTGGAATGTAGGCCTGAATTGCCACAATTTGTAGGCCACAAACAGCTCAGCCGTTTGACAGCGATACCACACTGTTCAATATGTGGGCAGTATTTTTTAAATTTTTAGCTAACAATAGTTTTTACAGCTAGGGTAACACACAGCAAATAAAGGTGAATGGAAGCTTCCAAAGCACACTTTGTAGCCCTCAGATACATGAGTTGTGTCACAGAGATAGCAGACTGTTCAATATGTCGCCTGTCTTTCTGTATTTTTTACACCAAAAAAACTGTTTTGAGCTACCGTAACACACAGCAAAAAAAGCTGAAGGGAAGGCTCAAAAGCACACTTTGCAGCCCACAGATAGATGATGCGTGCCACTGAGATACCAGCCTGTTCAATATGAGGCCGGTATTTTTTAATTTTTTAGGCCAAAATAGTGTATACTACACCTAGAGAAGCAGAGAGAAAAAAAGGTCAAGGTAGGCCTGAAAAGCAACTATTTGTAGAGCACAGATACAACTGGTGTCTGACGGAAATAACAGTCTGTTCAATATCTGAAGTTTTTTTAAAAAAATTTTTACCCAAAAAGACTGTCTAGAAATAGGGTAAGACACAGCAAAAAGGGGTAATGTTTCCCTGATATGCCACAATTTTTGTCACACAGAAAAATAGGACTCTGACACAGATACCACACTGGTCACTCGATATAGCCTGTATTTTTTAAGGTTATACCCAAAATATTGTACAGAACTAGGGTAACAGACAGCAAATACAGTGGAATATAGGCCAGAAATTCCACAATTTGTAGACCACAGATAGATCTGGTGTCTGACTGAGATAGAACACTGTTACTATCGCAATAATATGGGATGCGTGTGGCGTTAAAAACACAGTGATAAATATAAGAACTGTAGATAAATATTTTTTGGCCACCTAAAGATTTTTTGGTCAGCAAAATGGTGGCCAAAAATGTTGTAAGACACTCCAAAAAATACTTCAGTAACAAAAAAAAAAATACAGAATTTTCTGTGCACTCAGATCTGATGCCTGAGACAATAAAAAATCACTTTTAAATTGCTAGATTTTAACGATGTTGTATTAAAATGACCTGGCTGTAGTCTGCAGTGTGACCAAGCAAATAAATGTACAAAAATTAGCAGGATTCAGGTGCAAAAATAAAAAAAATCCTACCCACAGATACCTGCAGCTAGGTATATATATACACTCCGTGTATACTCGAGTATAAGCCGACCTGAGTATAAGCCGAGGCCCCTAATTTTGTCACAAAAAACTGCGAAAACGTATTGACTCGTATAAGCCTAGGGTTGGAAATGCAGCAGCTACTGGTAAATTTCAAAAATAAAAATAGATACAAATAAAAGTAAAAGTAATTGAGACATTATTACGTTATATGGTTTTGAATATCCATATTGAATCAGGAACCCCCTATAATGCTCCATACAGTTTATGATCAGCCCCATAAGATGCTCCATAGAAAATTTGCCCCATATAATGGTCCATAAAGTTCATGGTGGGCTCCATGAGATGCTCCATACAAAAGATATGCTCCATATAATGCTACATAAAAGGTTAATGATGGCCCCATAAGATGCTCCATAGATATATATGCCTCAAATGCTGCCCCATAAGATGCTCCATAATAAAATATGCCCCATATAATCCTCCATAAAGGTTGATGGCCCCATAAGATGCTCCATATATATATATATATATATATATATATATATATATATATATATATGCCCCATATGCTGCTGCTGCGATTAAAAAAAAATAAAAATAAAATACTCGCCTCTCGTCGCTGGGGGCCAGGTGCCTGTGTCCTGAGCAGGCGGGGACACCGGCGCGCTATCGGGGCCAGGTGCCGGTGTCGCCGCTGGCTCAGGCCCCCAGCACCTGCGATATACACCTGTCCCCGTTCCACCACTGTATAAATAAGCAGATGGTTTAGACACTATTGGCTTATATGCTGCCGACATGGTGATATTTATGGATAAAGCAGAAGAAACTTTACCACGCGTGATTACCACTATAGACAAATTAATAAATATTCTGGACTATACATAAATTGGGATAAATCCGCTTTAATGCCTTTCCTATGATCCAATGGATCACCTTGAAACATTGTCCTCCCTGCCTGTTGTATCTAATTTTAAATATCTAGGAATAAATATACCAAACCACAGCAGACTCGATTTTCAATGTAATATTCTCCAGTTGTTAGAACTCGCCAAGCTTAAATTTGCTATCTGGAGTAAATTACTGTTATCTGTCTCCAGACGTATAAACCTGAATAAAATGATTCTACTCCCAATGCTCAGTTATTCCCTACAGCATAGTGCAGTATTGATTTCAAAATCTTTCTTCTCAAACCTAAATTCATTAATCTCGTCTTTTATATGGGGGAAGACTAGACCCAAACTCAAATTGTCCACCTTACATAAATCTAAACAAATGGGAGGAGCGGCACTGCCGGATTTCTTTTTGTAATATTTGGCCAGGCAAATCAAAGCTTTGAGTAAGTGGATGCCCAATAATTACCTAATTCGGAGAGCCATTTGGCCCATGCTTCAAAGATCAACTGCCTACTGGGTTTTTTAGAAACAGATAAACCTAATACCCCTAGATTATTACCCTTAGGCCGGCGTCACACTGGCGACAGAATCGGACGACTGCAATGCGATGAAAAATCGTATTGCAGTCTGCCCTATGTTAATCTATGGAGCAGCTCCCAGTATCCGTTATTTTGTGGTCCGTTTTAAACGTCCGTGAGCAATCGCAGCATGCTGCGATTGTCACCGATTGTGGGTCGACAATCGCCAATGCAAGTTTATGGGAGCGATGAAAAATCGGATTACAAACGGACTGCATGTGTGACTTGCGATGAAATCGCATCGGTGTCCTTTAGAAAAGCCGGCAATTCATCCCCGGCTATACTGTAAAATCACACTGACAGCTTTAATAAAGACTAGAAAGAATAGATATACACACATAGAATACATATATATATATATATATTATATATATGTAATTGTGACATGTATATATATATATATTTATATTTCCTAGACTTCTACATACTGTAATAGCCGCAAATTCAATTGCCGGCTTCTGTGAAATCACAGAAGCCGACATGAAATGATACATTGTTTCCACACAGTTAACCATGTCATTTCCTGTATTTTGATATTTGTTTAGAACTTACAATTACATGAGTGTATTTGTGCAAAATTTCAGACATGTAGGGGTTAATTAAAGGTGTAAATTCGTTGAAAAAAATGCGTGGGCTCCGCTGTATTTTCTCCACCAGACAGACAAAGCAAGCGAGTGGGGGCAGATAATAATAGCCTAGGGAGGGTAAATTTTTTTGGTGCCTGCCCTGGCTACTAACATCTGCCCCCAGACACCCCAGAAAGGGCAAATCTATAATTAGATTCGCCCTTTCTGGCACTTTGCCCGTCTATTCCCATTGCCCTGTAGCGGTGGCGAATGGGTTAATAATCTTACCTTAATGTCACCTTAGTATTGAAAGGTGACCTTAAGGCAGGTTAATAATTGAGAGCTGTCAATTAGACAACTATCAATTATTAATCCTATTGAAGTAAATTAAAAAACACAGACACATTAATAAAAATTACTTTTAATGAAATAAAAACACATTTTTTTGACCATCTTTTATTTTACACTTAATCCGTGCGAAGCCATTGATCTCCTAAAATAAAGAAAAAAAAATAAAACAACATTATTCTTACCTATTCCGCCGATCTGTCACGTCCCACGCTGTAATCCTTCACAAAGGGTTAACTAGCTTTGAGCCAAGCAGTGCAAGTAATCCTGCATGCTCAGCTCAAAGCTCCTGAATGAATAAGTTCCTCTCCTGGCGACAGGAGAGGATGTGATTCATGAATGAAGCTTAATTGATTGTGTCCACTTTCCCTTTAGGTCAGGTCACTAAAGTTTAATTGCCAATAAATCAATTAAGCTCCATTCATGATTCACTTCCTCTACTTTCTGTGGTAGAGGAACTTATTCATTCAGGGGTTTACAGCTAGGAGACAGAATTATCTCTCTGCTAACTGTAACCTGTTAACCCTTTCTGATGGATTACAGCGTGGGACCTGACTGTACATCGGATTGGTAAGTATGATTTTGCTTTTTTATTTTATTTTTATTACAGGAAATGGTTTTAGCAGGAAAATAAAATATTGTCAAAAACTGTGTTATTATTTCATTAAAATTCTTTTTTATTAAACTGTGTGTTTGATTTTTCTTTCATACAATAGGATTAATAATTGATAGTTGTCTAATTGACAGCTCTCAATTATTAACCTGCTTTAAGGTCACCTTTCAATACTAAGATGACATTAAGGTAAGATTATTAACCCATTCGCCACCGCTACAGGGCAATGGGAATAGACGGGCAAAGTGCCAGAAAGGGTGAATCTAATTATAGATTTGCCCTTTCTGGGGTGTCTGGGGGCAGATGTTAGTAGCCAGGGGGGCACCAAAAAAATGTACCCTCCCTAGGCTATTATTATCTGCCCCCACTCGCTTGCTTTGTCTGTCTGGTGGAGAAAATTCAGCGGGAGCCCACGCATTTTTTTTCAACGAATTTACACCTTTAATTAACCCCTACATGTCTGAAATTTTGCACAAATACACTCATGTAATTGTAAGTTCTAAACAAATATCAAAATACAGGAAACGACATGGTTAACTGTGTGGAAACAATGTATCATTTCATGTCGGCTTCTGTGATTTCACAGAAGCCGGCAATTGAATTAGCGGCTATAACAGTATGTAGAAGTCTAGGAACTATAAATATATGTATATATACATGTCACAATGACATGTATATATATATATATATATATGTGTTCTATGTGTATATATCTATTCTTTTTTTTGTGATTGAAATACTATTCTTTTGGATCCATTATATGTCAGTTTTGCAAGCCTGCGAGAAAATCTCGCAAGTCGGATGAAAATCGGATGTTACAAGGTACACACACATGCGACTAAATCGCATCTTTGAAGGAAAATCGGATGCCAGAAGGATGTGTGATGTTTGCATTTTTATCCGACAATCGACCGTCTAAAACGGACCGATATTTTGTCGTTGTGTGTGACGCCGGCCTTACTCTGATTGGCACGATCAGTCTGGAGACAAAATAAAAAAGTGATTTGCTTTGATGACATCATAGCTGAAATGCCATTATGGAATAATACTTTCTTCCCAGTGATATTAAACCACCCGTCCACTCAGTTCTGGATCTCACATAATGTTTCCTCGATTAAAGATTTATATGATCACAATGTCCTTTGAACAAATGCAAACTAAATACAGAATCCCAAGGCCCCAATTTTTTGCTACCTTCAGTTCAGATCAGCAATTCAATCACACAATATAAATACAACTCAAACAATATCGTTCTTCCCTTTAATAGGGATCCTCAAATCACAGTGTCCCCAAGGTCTTATTTCCACCTTATATAAATACATGTTGTCCGTGGGTAATGATTCTGCTTTTTTGACAGTAAGAGAAAAATGGAAACTCCTCATTCCTGATATCCAAGATGAAGATTGGGAGGAGATTCTTGATTTTTGGCTAATAACAAAATGACCCAATTATATATATTACACCAATCATACCTGACCCCGTTACGGTTATTCAGAATGGAATGGTCGCAATCTTCAGAATGCTTAAGATGTCATACAATGGATGTGGATTTTATACATATGGTGTGAGGATGCCCAGTTATCCTATCCTTTTGGAACGAGGTAACCTCGTTGTTAACCTCCCTTATATATATTCCTGTTCCTCTTAGTCCATTAGTATGCTTATTTGGTGTGCTAGAGGAAGAGATATGGGGATACCATGTTAAAATTTTCCTGCGGGAGATGCTTTTCTTAGCTAGGAAAATATTGGCCTTACGCTGGATGGGTAATTTTACATCCATCTCTTAGAGCTTGGATTGAGCTGGTAAATTCAATTATACCTTACAAGCGGACAATGTATCAGACTAGGGGCTGCTTGGGGAAATTCAATAAGATTTGGGATATGTGGAACTAATTTCACCTTGCTATATCAACACATAGAGAATGGTCTGGTACCATTATAATAGCTGTAGTAAAGAATACATTGAATCACACTTTATAGTATCATAAGGTTATTAACAATGTCAAAATTGTTCTTGGCAGCAGGGTAGTTTTAGTTTTTCTTTCTTTAAGAATATGATAGATATGTTGGATGTATTGTATCATTCTGAGTTATGTATAGCCAAACAAATATAAATTTGAATAATGAGTCTTCTAAATACTCCTCAATTGTTCCATAAGCCTCACAAAAGAATATGGACTTGTGGAATTGAAGTATGTACAAATAACTCATTATGCAACTTGCTGCTTTCTTATAATTATTATGATGAGTGTGTAAATGTTATATTGGTTATATACAAAATGTGTACTTTTTTTGTTGTTGTTTAACAAACGAATTAAAAAAAAAAAAGATGATAAAGAAAGTGAAAGCAGAAATGATTGCATTAGGAGGAACCTAAAAGTAAATTGCATGTTACCTTGGGGAAGAGTTTGGAGAACACACCAGGTCAGGTGATAGCTGTGGCGCAGTAATTATAGATGGCCCAGCAGGGCAGTGAAGGGGAGGAGTTGGCACCTGAACCTGTAGCAGAACTGACGTGTGTTACAGGAGCAAGCTAATAGCTATGAGAGACCAGACCCGAGTGAACACCATAGAGATACCAGATCTAAGTGACAACATCAGAATTAAGATCCCAGAGAGATCAGACGTGAGTGAAGGTCTTTTATTGAACCAGCTAGTTTACCAAACCTTAGGTTTTGTTTTAAGTTCAGATCTCTGCATAGGGGTCAAAAGTCTAAGATCTGCTGGATAGAGTGGCTAGTGATAAGTTTGTCCAAGGTAGCCTCTCTTTTCCAATGGACTCTGACAGACATATCTCTCTGGTATTTGTTTCTAATCTACCTTTTCTCTCACATTTTTCAGTCCTTGTCTTGTTTTCCTCATAGACACAGAAATGTAAATAAACAAATATCAATCCCACTAGCACTCGACACTGCGACCTAGTTTGATGAACAACTACCAACTGTTGTCAAGGGTTATAAGACTTAAAAAGTTTGTCCAAACGGCGCTTAGGACCTAGGATCATATAAACCTGTAATGCCCCATGTGGATTTCAAATGGCAGTATAATGCAGTAGTATTATGCACGTACCAGTGCATACAATAGCAAAAAGAAAAGAAGGTGTGCTCCAGCGATGAAATAATCCACTGATGTATAAAAATAGTAGTTTATTTAATTCTTAAAAAACATAGAAAAACAATGTGGGTATCACAAAACGCGTTTCAGCAATTAAGCCTTAATCATGGTACACCATGATTAAGGCTTAATTGCTGAGTGTTGGTCATATTACCCTTTTTTTATTTTTGTACATCAGTGGATTGTTTCATCGCTGGAACACACCTTTTCTTTTTGCTGATTACTGACGCCCTAAACTGGGGTGGCTCCGTGCAGAGGACTTCCACTAATACAGAGCAACATCCTTTGGTGAGCTGACTTTCCTATTTGCCTCTTCCTATTTTTTTGAGTGCCTACAATAAAAGTTGGTGATCTGTATGGAGCAGTGATGTCAAATGGAGTACAGCGATATGCATGCAGATAACTGAAAGTAGTGTACAGAGGTATTACCTGCTCCAACTGCTGTATAAGGGAAGCGTGACATGCTCTATTTCAATGTTTGGGTTTTGGCGGATATATACAAGATGTGCCATATAGTACTGATCCTGCCATGGGGTCGCTGGAGGTTCAGCTCATGCACACGGTGAGGGTGAAGGAGTCCAAGGTGTGTGCGCTGCAGCACAAGCAGTAGTCAAGCCACGGACGTTGGTGTAAGGACACGATCCTTTGGCTGTTGCTGGAATCTCTCGCTAGAGGTGAGTAGTGACCGTGATCTCTCAGTAGTCTGTCAAAGAGATCAAGATACTGTGGTGCACTGATCCTGGGTAGAAGGACCTGCAGGATTGCGGGATGTGGAGAAACGAGGCAGGTAACCATGCAGACAAGTTTGTAGGAAACTGCAGTGCAGTGATTCAAAGTAACTAGCGCAGCCTCGGCTGGTGGCGAACGCAGAGGGAATCACTGCTGGTTGACCCAAACGGTGTTAAACTGGTGATGGATCGGGATTTTGACATCACTCCCATACAAGAATGTCAGACTGATAGTGGGCTTGTAATCCAATGCGTTTCTAAAGCTTGAGGCTTCCTTTGTCAGGGATTATACTGCCATATGAAATCCAAACGGTGTATTTATATGATCCTTGGTTCCAAGCGCCATTTGGACAAACTTTTTAAGAAATGTAAATAGGCAGCTTTAGCCTTGGGAAAAATCTGCTTACTGATGAACTACAATTTTTCATGCTAATACAGGTTACTGAATTAGAGGTAAATCAATACACAATCTCTGCTGTCTACTTAACAGACGCTTGATGCTTTTCAATTCATCAGACTGTGTTATCTAATTTTTTTTATATATATATTTCAAATAAATTTTGCACCTTGAAAAATGAATTATTTACTGCATCTTCATTCTGAACACAAGATTGCCTCACCAGGTTTCTGACTTGATGCTTTAGTGGCACTTAAGTGTGACAATGCTGTCTCTTTCTTTTCCTCAGTAGGCTCCATGGATTTTTTTTTCACCGCCTTTTCTTCACTTTTTCCTCCTTTCTTCTTTGTTGTTTTTTTTGCAACTGTATTGTTGTAAATAGGAAGCAACAGAATGAAAGACATTAATTTCTCCCCTGGAATTCTGAACAATACAACATACAAATTTTTGTCTATCATCATTGTTTGAAAAGTTGCTACAATTCGTGGAGGGAAACACAAAACTTGTCTATGGTCAAGAAAACTAGATTATTTAATGAAAAAATATTTATGTTGCTATTAATATCTAACTTTTTTCCTTATTTTGTCCACCTTCAAAACACCTAGAGACTAATTCAAATTCTCCTATTCAATTGAATCGTTTATTGAAATTTGTCAGCACACCGATGCCATGCAAGTTGCATTAGTATGCTGTCCATTTTTCACTGCATACAAGGAAAACTGTTAAAAATGGGCATGATGAACATTTTCTTACAACTGTCCTGCATTCAATGGGACTGTCCTGTATATAGAGAGCTGTCCCATTGTGTTGGGTAATAAGGAGGACACAGAGTTGAATATAATGATGGATCAAAAATCCTTCAGATCCCTTCAGTTCAGGAAATAGAAAGAATTAATAGTCCAGCCAGGACCTTTGGGTCAAATGATTAGACAGTGAAGTGCAGGAGTAAGCACACAGGCAAGCGGTTTGTTGATGTAGAAGAGTTGTGCGTGTTGATATAGCAGAGTTGTGCATTTGCAGAAGTTGCAGAGCTGCACAGTTTGTCAATTTAGAAGCGCTGGTCATGTGTTAATGTAGCAGTTTTGTGTATACTGATGATGCAGATGTGTTTGTGTGTGTGTGTGTGTGTATTGTAGCAGAGTTGTGGGTTGATGAAGCAGAGTTAAGTGTGTGTCTCTAGCAGATTTACGTTAGTGTTGAGGTAATAGAGTTGTGTGTATTGATATACCAGAGTTGTGTGGGTTGGTATATTGTACTGTGTGATGAGCTCTGTGAGGAAGTCTTTAGGAGGGGCATTAATTTGTGGGGAGAATGTACTGAAGGGACATCATACAGTGTGTTGGTGCTGTGGAAACATCATATGGTGTATGATGTAATACATTTTGGAAAAAGCATACTGTGTGGGGCGATGTAGGGGCTGTGGGTACATCATATTGTGTGTGGCAGAATATGTTGTTGAGATATTAAACTGTATGTGGAGGAATGTACTGTGGGAGCACCAAACTATGTGTGGGGGAATATACTGTATATCATATTGTGCAAGGGGCTGATGTCATACTATGTGTATGTGGGGGATGAAATGTGTAGGTTTCTATGGAGATATCATACTTTGGGGACATCACACTGTGTGTAGGATTCTATGGCGACATCCTACTGTGTATCTATGGGAATTTCCGATAAGTAATTAATTATACTAAATATGAAGGACTTAGGAAGCATTATGCTATCTATGATGGGCACTGTGAGAGTCATGAAAGGAGTACTATACACCACTGGGTGTACTTCACCAGAAGTACATGGGTATATATAAAGGACAAGGTGAGGTTAACCCCTTCATGACCCAGCCTATTTTGACCTTAAAGACCTTGCCATTTTTTGCAATTCTGACCAGTGTCCCTTTATGACGTAATAACTCAGGAACGCTTCAACGGATCCTAGCGATTATGAGATTGTTTTTTCGTGACATATTGGGCTTCATGTTAGTGGTAAACTTAGGTCGATAATTTTTGCATTTATTTGTGAAAAAAATGGAAAATTTTGAACATTTCAGAATTTTCAAATTTTTAATTTTTATTCTGTTAAACCAGAGAGTTTTGTGACACAAAATAGTTAATAAATAACATTTCTCACATGTCTACTTTACATCAGCACAATTTTGGAAACAACATTTTTTTTTTAGGAAGTTATAAGGGTTAAAAGTTGACCAGCAATTTCTCATTTTTACAAAAAAATTTACAAAACCATTTTTTTTACGGACCACCTCACATTTAAAGTCACTTTGAGTGGTCTATATGGCAGAAAATACCCAAAAGTGACACCATTATAAAAACTGCACCCTTCAAGCTACTCAAAATTACATTCAAGAATATTATTAACCCTTCAGGTGCTTCACAGGAACTAAAGCAACGTGGAATGAAAAAATGGACATTTTAATTTTTCCAATAAAAATTTTCTTTTAGCATCAATTTTTTCATTTTCACATGGGCAGCAGGATAAAATGGATCCTAAAATTTGTTGGGTATTTCCCTCGAGTACACAGATACCTCATATGTGGTCATAAACCACTGTTTGGGTGCTCGGCAGGGCTCAGAAGGGAAGGAGCGCCATTTGACCTTTTGAATGGAAAATATGCTGGAATATTTAGCGGTTGCCATGTCTCATTTGGAGAGTCCCTGGGTGCCTAAACATTGTGACCCCATTTTTGAAACTAGACCCCCCAAGGAACTTATCTAGATGCATAGTGAGCACTTTGAACCCCCAGGTGCTTCACAAATTGATCCGTAAAAAAAAGAAAGTACTTTTTTTTCACAAAAATTTTCTTTTAGCCTCAGTTTTTTCATTTTCACATGGGCAACAGGATAAAATGGATCATAAAATTTGTTGGGCAATTTATCCTGAGTACACAGATACCTCATATGTGGTCATTAACCACTGTTTGGGCGCACGGCAGGGCCCAGAAGGGAAGGAGCGCCATTTGACTTTTTGAATGGAAAATTAACTCCAATCGTTAGCGGATACCATGAAGCGTTTGGAGAGCGCGTGTGCCTAAGCAGTGAAAACCCCTCACATGTGACACCATTTTGGAAACTAGACCCCTTATGGAACTTATCTAGATGTGTTGTGAGCACTCTGAACCCCCAAATGCTTGAAAGAAGTTTATAACGCAGAGCAGTGAAAATAAAAAAATCATTTTTTTTCACAAAAATGATTTTTTAGCCCGCTATTTTTTATTTTCACAAGGGTAACAGGAGAAATTGGACCACAAAAGTTGTTGTGCAATTTGTCCTAAGTACACCAATATCCCATATGTGGGGGGAACCACTGTTATGGCATGCGAGAGCTCAGAAGGGAAGGAGCGCCATTTTGCAATGCAGACTTGATGGATTGTTCTGCGGGCGTCATGTTGCATTTGCAGAGCCCCTGATGTGCCTCAGCAGTAGAAACCCCCCACAAGTGACCCCATTTTGGAAACGACCCCCCAAGGAGCTTATCTAGATGTGTAGTGAGCCCTTTGAACCTCCAAGTGCTTCACAGAAGTTTATAAAGGTAGAGCAATGAAAATAAAAAAATAATTTTTGTTCCTCAAAAATCATTTTTTAGCCTGCTATTTTTTATTTTCCCAAGGGTAACAGGATAAATTGGACCCCAAAAGTTGTTGTCCAGTTTTTTCTGAGTACGCTGGTGCCCCATATGTGGGGGGTAACCACTGTTTGGGCGCACGGCAGGGCTCAGAAGGGAAGGAGCGCCATTTGACTTTTTAATGGAAAATTAGCTCCAATAGTTAGCTGACACCATGTCGTGTTTGGAGAGCTCCTGTGTGCCTAAACTTTGGAGCTGCCCCACAAATGACCCCATTTTGGAAACTAGACCCCCTAAGGAACTTATCTACATGCACAGTGAGCACTTTGAACCCCCAAATGCTTCACAGAAGTTTATAACGCAGAGCCAAGAAATAAAAAATCTTTTTTTTCTCAAAAAATGATTTTTTAGCCCACTATTTTGTATTTTCACAATGGTTTCAGGAGAAATTGGACCCCAAAAGTTGTTGTACAGTTTGTCCTGAGTGCGCTTGTACCCCATATGTGGGGGGAACCACTGTTTGGGCACACGTCAGGGCTCGGAAGGGATGTAGTGATGCTTTGAAATGCCGGCTTCATGGAATGGTCTGCTGGCATCTTGTTATGTTTGCAGAGCCCCTGATGTGCCTAAACAGTAGAAACCCTCACAAGTGACCACATTTTGGAAACGAGACCCCCAAGAAACTTTTCCAGATGTGTGGGGAGCACCTTGAACCCCCACGTGCTTCACAGAATTTTATAATGCAGAGCCGTGAAAATAAAAAATCATTTTTTTCCTCAAAAACTGATTTTTTTAACCCGCAATTTTTTATTTTCACAAGGGTAACTGGAGAAATTGGACCCCAAAAGTTATTGTACAGTTTGTCCTGAGTACACTGGTAACCCATATGTGGGGGGAACCACTCTTCGCACACACGTTAGGGCTAAGAAGGGAAGTAGTGACTTTTTGAAATGCTGACATTGATGGAATGGTCTGCGGGCGTCATGTTACGTTTGCAGAGCCCCTGATGTGCCTAAACAGTATAAACTCCCCACAAGTGACCCAATTTTGGAAACTAGACCCCGCAAGGAACTTATCTAGATGTGTGGTGAGCACTTTGAACCCCCAAGGGCTACACAGAAGTTTATAACCCCGGGCATGAAAATAAAAAAATCATATTTTTTTCCACAAACATGATCTTTTAGTCCCCAATTTTTTTTATTTTCCCAAGGGTAACAGGAGAAATTAGACCCAAAAGTGTTAGGGTCTACGGAACGCACCAAATATTTGATGTAGAGAGGTGCGTTCGCAGCCCGGGGTCCACCGTGCAGGCGGAGCCTGCTGCTGGTAAAATGGCGCAAGAAGCGAATTCTGTTATCCCGCAGAGTTGCCAAAATAAACGCCGTAACGCGCTGTGGCAATAAGTGCGAACTCTGTTATTCCACAGAGCCGCTAGAAGGAGTGCAGGTAGGTAACCGGGGTAGCGGCACCAAGTGCACAATTTTAGAGAAGTGATCGGTGATAACCCATATGATGGTACACCCACGAGATTTGGGCAAGCCTACCACAAAGTCCATCCCGACCATTTCCCAAGGCCGGCAGGCATTTCCCAATGGGTAAAGTAACCCAGCTGGCCGTTGACGAGGGGACTTATTTTTGGCACAGGAGAAACATGCCCGAATATAATCTCCATTGTCCCGGACCATATGCGGCCGCCGGTATGTCCTCGCGAGTAGCTCAGATGTCCTTTTTTTCCCAAAATGTCCACCCACCCTGGACGAATGGGCCCAAGAGAGAACCTCCGGTCGCAAATTAGATGGTACAAAGGTCTTGCCCGGAGGGACAGACTCTAGCGAGACCGGAGCTACAGTTCTTAGGCTCTCAGAGGGGACAATAAGCCATGACTCCCCCTCCTCCTCCTCAGAAGACACAACGGAGCGAGAGAGAGCGTCAGCCCGAATGTTCTTCTCTCCCGACAGAAAATGGAGGGTGAAGTGAAAGCGGGAGAAAAACAAGGACCATCTGGCCTGACGGGAATTTAGCCGCTTGGCAATCTGTAAATACACCAGATTTTTGTGATCCATGAAGACTTGGAAGGGAAAGCGAGCTCCCTCCAACAGATGTCTCCACTCCGAGAAGGCCAACTTCATTGCTAGCAACTCCCTGTCCCCAATGGAAAAATTCCTCTCCGCTGGTGTGAAGGTCTTGGAGAAAAAGAAGCATGGATGCTTCCGACCTTGAGCATCCTTTTGGAAGAGGACTGCTCCAGCACCAACGGATGAGGCATCCACCTCCAATATAAATGGCTTATCAACATCGGGGCGATGTAGGATGGGAGCGCTAGCGAAATAGGACTTAATAGAAGTGAAGGCCTTGGAGACCTCTTCAGACCACAATTTGGGATTTGTTCCCTTTTTGGTGAGGGCAACCACGGGAGCTACCAAAGTTGAGAAGTGAGGGATAAACTGGCGGTAGTAATTAATGAACCCCATAAAGCACTGCACCGCCTTCAGAGAATGGGGTTCTTGCCAGTCCATCACCGCCTGTAGTTTGGCAGGATCCATAGCCAATCCCTGGGCGGAGATGATATAGCCCAGGAAAGGTAAGGACTCCTGCTCAAACACATATTTCTCCAACTTTGCGTAGAGGGAATTTGCCCGTAAGAGGTCGAAGACTCTGCAGACATCTCTCCGAAGGGAGTCAATATCTGGGGAAAAGATGAGAATATCATCCAGATAGACTACGACTGAGGTGGAGAGCATATAACGGAAGATGTCATTAACAAAGTCTTGGTAGACGGCTGGGGCATTACAGAGCCCGAAGGGCATCACCAGATATTCATAGTGCACATCCCTGGTATTAAAAGCCGTCTTCCATTCGTCCCCCTCACGAATGCGAATCAGGTTATAAGCACCCCGCAGATCTAATTTCGTAAATAACCTTGCCCCCCGTAGCCTATCAAATAGCTCAGAAATCAGGGGCAACGGGTATTTATTCTTAACGGTGATGGCATTAAGACCCCTGTAATCCATGCATGGATGTAATTCTCCGTTCTTCTTCTGCACGAAGAAGAACCCCGCCCCTGCAGGTGACACTGACTTCCTAATGAATCCTCTTGCCAGGTTCTCCTGAATATATTGGGACATAGCCTCCGTCTCCGGGAGAGAAAGGGGATAGACCCGTCTCCGAGGAGGTTCTGCTCCAGGCAAGAGGTCAATAGGACAGTCATAAGGACAGTGAGGTGGAAGGACTTCTGCAGCCTTTTTGGAGAATATGTCTGCATATGACCAATAGTATTTAGGAAGTGAAGTAAGATCTGCGGGCATCTCTGTAGTGGCCACCTGAATGCATTCCCTCATAAATCTGCCTTTACATGACTCACCCCAACCCAATATCCTCCCAGAGTTCCACTCAATGTGTGGGGAGTGGAAACGGACCCAGGGCATCCCTAACAAAATCTCGTCTATTCCCTCGGGAATGACCAGAAGTGAGATAATCTCCTGATGGGAAGGGGACATTGACAACGTGAAAGGGATGGTCTGATGTGTGATTGGTGAAGGCAGTGTCGACCCATTCACTACTCGAACAGTCACGGGTTTGGCGAGCATCACCAGAGGTATAGAGTGGCGGAGAGCGAAGGTAGAAAACATGAAATTTCCTTCGGCTCCAGAATCCACACAAAGCGTGACTGTTAAAGTGGATGAGCCAAAATTGATTGTCCCCCTAAAGGACAGCTTGGAGGCGTGTATTGCTGTGTCTAGTGAACCCCTCCCAATTGTTACTAGACGCGGTCGTTTTCCCGACCGCCGTGGACATTTATTTGCATAATGCCCTATTTGTTGGCAAGGATTACAAGTCACAGATACTCGAGCGGCCCGAGACTTAGGTCTCGCTCGAGAAATCTCCATGGCCTCAGGGGAATCAGACACCTGAATGGAAGATTCAAAAGGTCTGGCGAAGGTGGGCGCCACCCGGAACCTCTGCCTACACTGGGCCCGCTCCAACCTCCGCTCGTTAAAACGGAGGTTGATGCGGGTAGATATGATAATGAGCTCCTCCAGTGTGGCAGGAATCTCCCTGGTGGACAAGGCGTCCTTCACATGGTCTGCCAGTCCCCTCCAGTACACGGGTATAAGGACTTTATCTGGCCAGTACAGCTCAGAGACCAGAGTCCGAAATTGGACGGCAAACTGGCTGACCATGGATGAACCCTGGGTGATAGCCAACAGTTGAAGAGCCGTATCGTGGGTGACGCGAGGTCCTAAAAAGACCTGTTTCAGAGTGTCCAAGAAGAGAGGAGCACTCTGCACCACACGATCATCGTGCTCCCACAACGGTGTTGCCCACTCCAACGCCCTGCCCGACAAAAGGGATATGATAAAACCCACTTTCGCCCGCTCCGTGGGAAAACATGCAGCCAGAAGCTCTAGATGTATGGAGCACTGACTGACGAAACCCCGACATTGTTTACTGTCACCGGTAAACTTGTCTGGAAGTGGGAGGCGGGAAATAGTCGGAGCAGGGGTGGCAGAGGACAAACTGGCGGCGGCCACACTAGCAGCCTGAACTGCGACTGCGGTAACATCCACAGCTGAGGTTGTGCGCTCTAGAGTCGCCAACCTACCCTCCAGCTGCTGGATATACCGCTGCAGACGCTGGTCGTCCGCCATTTTACCAGCCAGACCCTGGCGCTAGTATTATGTAAGGGTCTGCGGAACACACCAAATATTTGATGTAGAGAGGTGGGTTCGCAGCCCGGGGTCCAACGTGCAGGCGGAGCCTGCTGCTGGTAAAATGGCGCAAGAAGCGAACTCTTTTATCCCGCAGAGTTGCCAAAATAAACGCCATAATGCGCTGTGGCAATAAGTGTGAACTCTGTTATTCCACAGAGCCACTAGAAGGAGTGCCGCAGCGCTATATGGCGATGTGTGCGAACTCACTAAACACAGCTGAGTAGCAAAGTAAACACGCTAGGGCGCTGTCTAGCGTTGAAAGCGAACCCTGTTACGTCACAGAGCCGCTGAGAAAAAGTTCTGTGTCCTGTCAGGCACCCAGGTACACAGTTAAGTGCTAAGCAAACATAAAACGTGATCATGCGCTAATGTCCTCGCGGGAGTCACCCGCAATCTATGGCGTCTGAACGCCAGGCCCTGAATACGGAAATCAAACTCCTCACCGGTTATGCCGGTAATCTAGGGCATCTAGGACACCGACCCTGACCAGCTAGCATACCAAACTCCTCACCGATTAAGTCGGTATTCTAGGGGCTTATTTCAGCCGGGGCCCTAACCACACACACGCATGACCACACTGGCGCAAAGCATATAATGGTTGATACTAGCGCATGGCGGCTCAGCATTGCCACCCTTTTATAATAACAGCTACAGGACCTGCCAGAAACAAGGACCAATGAAACTTGTTCCAGAACTCCAGTAGTCACAGGACCTTCCTGGCAGACCAATAGGAGCTGCTGAAGTACCTGAGCATGTGACCTCTGATCTCCAATGAGAGATCTCACCCTGGGCATGCTCAGAATGGGAAACGCAGGACTTCGTCCCAAAGACGTCTGCTCCAGCACTGGCTATAATAGCAGATCCAGGAGAGGCAGCAGCAAGTCACTGCATAGGACTGGAATGGGCAAGACGCTGGGACCTACATCTCTGCTGAGCAGGCTCCATTGCGGCCGGAGATGAATGGTGGACCACAGTGGGACTGGTTTGAGACTCCCCTTGTGCAGCAGCTGGAACTCGAACCCTAACAAAAAGTTGTTGTCCAATTTGTCCTGAGTACGCTGATATCCCATATGTTGGAGAAAACTACTGTATGGGCACACATCGGGTCGGAAGGGAAGTAGTGACGTTTTGAAATGCCGACTTGATGGAATGGTCTGCGGGCATCATGTTACGTTTGCAGAGCACCTGATGTGCCTAAACTGTGGAAACCCCTCCCAAGTGACCCCATTTTGGAAACTAGACCACCCAAGGAACTTATCTAGATGTGTAGTGAGCACTTTGAACCCCCAAGTGCTTCACAGAAGTTTATAACCCAGAGCCATGAAAATAAAAAAATATTTTTTCCCTCAAAAAATGATTTTTAAGACCACAATTTTTTATTTTCACAAGGGTAACAGGAGAAATTGGACCCCAAAAGTTGTTGTCCTGTTAGTCCTGAGTACGCTGGTGCCCCATATGTGGGGGGAACAACTGTTTGGGCACACGTCGGGGCTCGGAAGGGAAGTAGTGACGTTTTGTAATACCGACTTGATGGAATGGTCTGCGGGCTTCATGTTACGTTTGCAGAGCCCATGATGTGCCTAAACAGTAGACACCCCCCCAAGTGACCCCATTTTGGAAACTAGATCCCTCAAAGAACTCCTCTAGATGTGTGGTGAGCACTTTGAATCTCCAAGTTCTTCACAGAAGTTTATAACGCAGAGCTGTGCAAATAAAAAATCATTTTTTTTCCACAAACATGATCTTTTAGTCCCCATTTTTTTTCCCTAGGGTAACAGGAGAAATTAGACCCCAAAAGTTGTTGTGCAATTTTTCCTGAGTATGCTGATACCCCATACGTGGGGGTAAACCACTGTTTGGGCACATGTCGGGGCTCGGAATACAGGGAGCACTGTTTGACTTTTTGAACGTAATACTTGCAGGAATCAATGGTGGCGCCATGTCGCGTTTGGAGACCCCCTGATGTGCCTAAATAGTGGAAACCCCTCAATTCTAACTCCAACCCTAACCCAACACACCCCTAACCACAACCCTAACCCCTACATACCCCTAACCCTAATCCAAGCCCTAACCATAAACCTAACCATAACCCTAACCACAAGCCTTACCCTAATCCCAACCTTAACCCCAAAACACTCCTAACACTAATCCTAACTCTAACCCTAACCAAAAGCCTAACCCTAATCCCAACCCTAACCCCAACCCTAACCCTAATTCCAACCCTAAACTTAATTCTAACCGTAACCCTAATTCCAACCCTAACCCAAATTCCAACCCTAACCCTAATTCTAACCGTAACCCTAATTCTAACCCTAACCCTAATTCTAACCCTAATTCTAACCCTAATGCTAAAGGCTAGGTTCACATTACATTTTACCAGCCCGTTCAACACATAGCGGTGACGGGCTGGTAACGGTACAGCATAACGCGATCGCGTTATGCTATACCCGCTAGCGCAGATGAATCAGCAAATGATTCATCTCTGCTAGCGGTGAGGGAGCCGAGACGCTGCAGCCCGCGTCCGAGGCTCCGTCACTGAATGACGGCATGTCGTGAACGCATGCCACTTTACAGCATGCGTCGTGATGCGCCCACAAACGGGGGTGAATGGCAGAAATAACGGACTTAAAACGTTATAACGGACTTATAACGTTATAACGCGGTGTAACACAGTCCGTCTAGCGGACTGCCTTAACGCGATATGAATCCACCCTAACCCTAATGCTAACCCTAACCTTAAGGCTAACCCTAACCCTAACCCTAATAGAAACAAAAATATATATTTTCTTTATTTTATTATTTGTCCCTACCTATGGGGGTGATAAAGGAGGCGTTTATTTATTTTTTTATTTATTTTGATCACTGTGAGAGTTTATCACAGTGATCAAAATAAATGTATTGAATCTGCTGGCCGGTGGGCGCACTGCACATGCGCCCGCCATTTTCCAGGATGGCGGAGCTCATGAAGAGTCCCGGACGGATGCCGGGACGGATCCAGGGACACCAGAGGACCGGGGGAGGTGAGTGGAGCTGAGGGGGGACGGAGGCAAGGAGGAGGGGAGCAGACCGGAGCCCCGTCACTCGGTGTGGGGAGGGTCGGAACTCGGTGTCCAGCCATGGCAGATACTATTGCAGCATCGGCCATGGCTGGATTGTAATATTTCACCAAATTTCATTGGTGAAATATTGCAAATCGGTCTGATTGGCTGTTTCACTTTTAACGGCCAATCAGAGCGATCGTAGCCATGTGGGGGTTAAGCCACCCCCACTGTGGTGATACACAAAGGGTCTTGCTACTGCGGGTCAGGTGACCTTTCAGTGACCCCGGTCACCCAACCTGCAGGAACATGATTTATACCATGACGCCTACGCTGGCGTCATGGGTCAGGATGCCACTGGTTTTCATGGCGCCGACGTAGGCGACATGGGTCGGGAAGGGGTTAAGGTAATGTCTTAACATAAAGTAAATATTGATGTCCCTCTTTATTATCAATGTTGGAAGGTATGACAATAAATCCCTGAAGAAAATGCCTAAACACAGGTTGATGGTATAATTATTTGGTAATTGAGGACCAGCACAGAAATATGGTCTCTGTAAGTGCTGCAATGTTAGTGGAAATGTACTTGTGTCATGAAAAAAAGATAAGGGCCTTTTTATTTTTGATATCTGTTAGCACCACGATGGAGTCCTGCTCTAACAGGCAGGGTCTCTGATGTGTCTCTTCACTCACCCATGCTGCCGTCAGTTCTTCACTTTCCCATGCTCTGCATTCTTCCAGCCGGTCCTCTAGCCATGTGCTTAGGTCAGCGTGTGCACTTGCTATTTCCTCCCCAGCCAACAGCTGTGGGACATTATGTATATATTGCTTCCTCCTCACTGGGAAGGTGCCTGAGCAACCTTCCTGTTTTGCAGTCTAAGTAGTGTAAGGTTGCATATCAGTTTCAGATGCACTCTTCTGCAGACCCTGGCTGCTGCACTCTACTGAAGATCCTGCCTGTTGCACTCTACTGCATACCCTGCCTGCTGCACTCTGTGTCAGAGTGCAGCAGGCAGGGTCTGCATTTAATACTGCCTTCTGCACTCTGATACAAACCCTGTTTGCTGCACTCAGGTGGAAACTTTGTCTGCTGCATTCTAATGCAAACTCTGCCTATTGCATTCTGATACAAACCTTGTCTGCTGCACTCTGGTGCGAACTCTGTCTGCTGCACTCTGGTGCAAACTCTGTCTGCTGCACTCTGACGAAAACTCTGCTGCACTTTGAGGTGAACTGTCTGCTGCACTCTGACTCGAACTCTGCTGCACTCTGACGCGAACTCTGCTGCACTTTGACGTGAGCTCTGCTACACTCTGAAGCAAACTCTGTCTGCTGCAGTCTGACGCAAACTCTGTCTGCTGCACTCTGACGCGAACTCTGCTGTGAACTCTGTCTGCTGCATTCTAACACAAACCCTGCCAGCTGCTCCTTCCAGTCTGTCCTCTGGGTCTAGCTGCTGGGCGTCTGTTGGTCTGTCCTGGATTGGCACCTGGCGTTCATCGGGAGCCAAGTCTAACCTCACCATCACAAGCTCTAGTGAACAGTAAGGCGTTTGCTTAGTCACGCCCCTCCAGGCTCTCCACGGTCCGTGGCACAGTGGTTCCACAACCACGTCCGTGACAGTTTGCTCAGACGATGGACCCCCCTGGACACCGGATCCTACCCATTCGGACCATGTATCAGGAGCTCTTCTGACAGAAAGACGCACTGGAAGAGCTGCCTATACAGTTGCAGTCCTTAACTACTAAGTTGGAGGCCTTAAACATCCCTCTAGAGTTCCAGCAAGTTCAAGCAGCTGGGTCTTCTCCAGAGACATCCCAGATGGTTTGCCTAGTTCAAGATCCAGGTCCCCGACTCGCATCTCAGCCACGTTTCGACGGCAATCCGAAGCTATGGTGCGGGCTCATCAATCAGTGCCAACTACATTTTGAACTTCTTACGCACCACTTCCCCTTTGACCCAGCAAAAGTGGCGTTCTTATGGCGCATCTTGGAGGTGAGGCCCTGGCGTGGTTGAACCCATTATGGGAGAGAGAAGATCCGATCATCTCGAATTTGCCAGCATCCTTGGCAGCTTTTTGCAAAGTGTTCAATGAACCCGGACAAACCACCTCAGCAGCTTCCGCTCTTCTACGTTTACGCCAGTCCAATTCTTCTGTGGGGCAATATGTGGTACGCTTTCGTACCCTGGGGTCCAAACTCGATGGACTAAAGAAGCTTTGGGGGGACATTCCAGGAGGGGCTTTACTGAGATATTAAGGATGAGCTAGCCGGTCAAGACCTACCAACTACCCTCGACGACCTGATCTCCCTCGCCATCCATATAGACCTCCTCTTCCGTCAGGTGGCACATGAAAAAAAACCACGGTGCCTGGATCCATTTTTCAAGGATTGCCTGTTTCTTCACCCTCCCTTGTCGAGGCCTCACCAGAAATAGTGATGGGTGAGCTCTAAAATGCTTGTGTGCTCGTTGCTCGGGTCGAGCAAATTGGAATGCTTTGCTACTCGACCCAAGCAACGAGCCCAATGTAAGTCTATGGAAACCCGAGCTTTTTTGATGCGGACCCCCCGGTGGTCTTTTTATGGTCTAAAAAATGTCAGAAATCAATGGGAACAGTGCTCAAATGACATGGGAACATCATGGGGAAGACCCCTGGAAATATTTCTGACTCCTAGGTCACTGCTATGAGCAATGTTGTCAGAGTCTTACGCCACTTTTACAGGCGCACACTAAGGGCTCATACTCACTGGCGACGAAAACGGATGATATTCAGCAGATTAAAAATCGGAATGAAATCTGACCAATGTTATTCAATAGGTGACATCTCATTTGTGATTTTTTTCTCAGCCGAAATCGGTGTGAGAAAAAAATCGCAACATGCTGCGATTTGATGCGATTTTGGCATGATAATCGCTAATGCAAGTCAATGGGTGCGAGAAATCATCGCACAGCACTCACACCATGCGAGTGCTGTCCGATTTATACGCACCAGTCTCCTTTGAAAAGCCGACAATTCATCCCCGGCTACTGTAAAATCACACTGACAGCTCACAAAATACTAGATACCTACACATAGAATACATATATATATATATACATGTCATTATGACATATAGATACATATATTTATAGTTCATACACTTCTATATACTGTAATAGCCGTTAATTAAATTGCCGGCTTTTGTGAAATCACAGAACCCGACATGAAGTGACACATGGTTTACAAACAGTTAACCATGTAATTTCATGTATTTTGATATATGGTTTTAACTTACAATTACATGAGTGTATGTGTGCAAAATTGTAGACATGTAGGGGTTAATTAAAGGTGTAAATTCATTGACAAAAAATGCGTGGGCTCCCGCTGTATTTTCTCCACCAGACAGACAAAGCAAGCGAGTGGGGGCAAATAATAATAGCCCAGGGAGGGTGCATTTATTTTGTGCCCCCCCTGGCTACTAACATCTGCCCCCAGACACCCCAGAAAAGGCAAATCTATAATTAGATTAGCCCTTTCTGGCACTTTGCCCATCTATTCCCATTGCCCTGTAGCGGTGGCGAATGGGTTAATAAGGGGTTAAAGCCACCTTGCAATTGAAAGGTGACTTTAAGCCAGGTTATATAATTGAGAGCTGTCAATTAGACAACTATCAATTATTAATCCTATTGTATGAAAGAAAAATCAAACATATATATAATTATTTGCTTTTTGTGTACATTTTTTTTTACAATGTGATTTTTACATGACTTTTTACATAGAGATAACTGCTCTATGTAAAACGTCAAGTTAAAATCGCATTGCATACAGATGGAAAACTGATGGAAAACGGATGGAGCAATTAAAAATCGCATACAAATCACATGACAATCACATGACAATTGTATATATTCAGACCGTTTTTTCCATCCAGAAAACGGACCATTTTTTTTTCCACAAATGGGTATGAGCCCTTAAACATACAAAAGCGAAACCGAAATAGATTTTCCTTGGAAATACGGTCATGGCCAAAAGTTTTGAGAATGACACAAATATTAATTTTTACAAAGTCTACTGCTTCACTTTTTCTAATGGCAATTTGCATATACTCCAGAATGTTATAAAGAGTGATCAGCTTAACAGCAATTACTTGCAAAGTCAATATTTGGCTAGAAAATGAACTTTATCCCTCAAAGCACATTTCAACATTATTGCAGCCTTGCCTTAAAAGGACCAGCTAACCTCTTTTCAGTGATTGCTCCATTAACACAGGTGTGGGTGTTGATGAGGACATGGCTGGAGATCAATCTGTCATGATTAAGTAAGAATGACACCACAGGACACTTTAAAAGGAGGCTGGTGCTTGGCATCATTGTTTCTCTTCTGTTAACCATGGTTATCTCTAAAGAAACATGTGCAGTCATCATTGCAATGCACAAAAATGGCCTAACAGGGAAGAGTATCACAGCTAGAAAGATTGCACCTCAGTCAACAATCTATAGCATCATCAAGAACTTCAAGGAGAGAGGTTCCATTGTTGCCAAAAAGGCTTCAGGGTGCCCAAGAAAGACCAGCAAGCGCCAGGACCGTCTCTTAAAAGTGTTTCAGCTGTGGGATCGGGCTACCAGCAGTGCAGAGCTTGCTCAGGAAAGGCAGCAGGCAGGTGTGAGTGCATCTGCACGCACTGTGAGGCAGAGACTCTTGGAGCAAGGCCTGGTCTCAAGGAGGGCAGCAAAGAAGCCACTTCTCTCCAGAAAAAACATCATGGACAGACTGATATTCTGCAAAAGGTACAGGCAGTGGACTACTGAGGACTGGGGTAAAGTTATTTTCTCTGATGAATCCCCTTTTCGATTGTTTGGGACATCAGGAAAACGCCTCATTCAGAGAAGACAAGGTGAGCACTACCACCAGTCTTGTCTCATGCCAACTGTTAAGCATCCTGAAACCATTCATGTGTGGGGTTGCTTCTCAGCCAAGGGAATCGGCTCTCTCACAGTCTTGCCTAAAAACACAGCCATGAATAAAGAATGGTACCAGAATGTCCTCCAAGAGCAACTTCTCCCAACCCTCCAAGAGCAGTTTGGCGATCAACAATGCCTTTTCCAGCATGATGGAGCACCTTGCCATAAAGCAAAGGTGATAACTAAATGGCTCAGGGAACAAAACATAGAGATTTTGGGTCCATGGCCTGGAAACTCCCCAGATCTTAATCCCATTGAGAACTTGTGGTCAATCATCAAGAGACGGGTGGACAAACAAAAACCTAAAAATTCTGACAAAATGAAAGCATTGATTGTGCAAGAATGGACTGCTATCAATCAGGATTTGGTCCAGAAGTTGATTGACAGCATGCCAGGGAGAATTGCAGAGGTCCTGAAGAAGAAAGGTCAACACTGCAAATATTGACTTGCTGCATTAACTCATTCTAACTGTTAATATAAGCTTTTGTTACTCATATGTTTGCAATTATTATATTTCTGTCTGTGATAAAAACATCTGTCAAACACACATAAAAAACAGAGGGCAGCAGATCATGTGAAAATATAATATTTGTGTCATTCTCGAAACTTTTGGCCATGACTGTATGTTAAGGAACATCCTTTCCAGGGTAATGATTTGTATGTAAGGCAAAATAAATAACCCAAAACAAAAATGTTCCTCCATCACAAAGCCTATTTTTATAGGGCCATCGGGCGACCTTTACTATTCTTAGAGAGCCATCAGCTGGAATTGCGTTGATGTTCACATTATTAAACAGTGGGACCCTTATACTGTTATTGCATATGCAGTGAGTGGCAGGGCTGCCCAAAATTTGGACGCACCCCAATAACCCACTGAACAGACATCATGGATAACCACATGCAACCAAAGTTAAGATTTGGTACTCCCATACCGTTCGCTTATGCATTGACTGCAAGGCCTGCCCTGCCCCAAAGTTACACGCACCCCAATAAGCCTTTGAACCCACGTACTGGATGGCCACAGGAAAACCAAGTTAACATTATTAATTTCGTACTCCCATACTGTTTGCTTATGCATTGAATGCATGGCCTGCCATGCCCCAAAGTTACACACCCTCAATAACCCTTGGAAGAGACTTAGAGGTGGGCCTCCTGAAAACAATGTTCCCATTTTCAGGAAGTGGGTCTCCCATATGTTTTGCCTATGCAGTGAATGCAAGGCCTGCAAAAAATTATGAAGCACTTTAATGCCCCTTGAAAGAGACATGGAGGAGGGCCTCATAAAAATAGTTCCTATTATAAAGGAGCGGGTCTCCTATACTTGTAATGGGCTGAAAAATATTTCCTCCTGGGGGGAACACATCAACCTACTGCGTCAACTTTTTTTTATGGCATCATAAACACCCTTAAAAATAATAGCATGGTTGTTGCATCACGGAACACATTCACCCAAGTGATCTAGTGGTGGTGTATTACGAGGATGCGGAGAAGGAGGAGGACTAGAAAGGAGCGGGTCTCCTATACTTGTAATGCCCATGCCCTAAGTGTATGGGATGACAAACATTTACCCCTGGAGGGTATGCATGAACATACTTTATAACATTTTTTTAAGGGCATCATAAACACCCTTTAAAAAAATTATGTGGGTTGCACCACAGACCACAGTCATATTGGTGATATGGTGGTGAAGAATGAGGATGAGGAGAAGAAGGACAACAGCAAATAGCCAAAATCAGGAAGTGTATACCCATGTGTGGGTGTAAAGAGGTGCATGGGAATAGACCTCCCAAAAAAAGACAATGGATTGGAGGTTAGGTTTCACTGTTATCATGTGGTGGTGTACAGAAGTCTGGCACAATCCAGGCCTTGTTCATTTTTATAAGAGTCAGCCTGTCAGCATTTTCAGTTGACAGGCGGATGCGCTTATCAGTTGTAATTCCAACAGCGGAACTAAAACTCGCTCTGACAAAACGCTAGCGGCAGGACAGGCCAGGACCTCCAAGGCATAGAGTGCCAGGTCATGCTACATATCCAGCTTTGAGACCCAATAATTATAAGGCACAGAGGAATCACGGAGGACGGTGGTACAGTCAGCAAGGTACTCCCTCAGCTTCTTACAAATCTTTGCACTCCTTGTGACAGTACCCAAATCATAAGGGCCACTGCGATTGGAGGGTGTGAGAAAACTCTCACAGAACTTTGCCAGTGTTCCCCTGCCTCTGCTGGATTGGAGTTGTGTCTCTGTTGCCTGTACTCCTTGGTTGTCCAACAAACTGTGACCTCTGTCGCCAGCGTTTACAGATGGGAATTTTTTTAATAATTCCGCCACAAGAGCCTTCTGGTACTGCATCATTTTAGTACACTTGTCTGCCTCTGGAAGAAGAGATTGAAAGTTCTCCTTGTAGCATGGGTCTAGAAGTGTCACCAACCAGTAAGAACCGTCACCCAAAATTTTGAGAATATGAGGGTAACGGGAAAGGCAGCGCAACATAAAGTCTGCCATGCGTGCCAGACTGCTAACAGGCAAGACTTTCGCATCCTCACCAAGAGGCCAACTGACAATGCTCTCCTCCCTATCCTCAAGGCATCCACGCTGAACAAAAGGTATGACAGTTTTGCTTGCAGTACCATCTATAGCGCATAAAAGTAGCTCCTGTTCTTCCTCCCCCTCCTTTTCCTCATTGTCAACCAATCCACATTGGGGCAACATGAGGCTGGGCTGTGTGTAAAAACTCTGTATGCTTCCTTGCTCCATCTCATCGTGCTCTGCCAACAATCATTTCAGAACACAGAGAAGCGGGATGGTGACGCTAATTAAGACGTCATCGCCGCTCACCACTTGGTGGACTCCTCAAAGCTTTGTTGGATGGTACATATGTCTGACATCCATGTCCACTCCTGAGGTTTTATGTGTGTAGTCTGAACTGAATACCGACAGCCTTGTTGATGCTGGTAGACAACAACTGCCCTTTTCTGCTCCCAAATCCTTTCCAACATATGCAGTGTAGAGTTCCAACACATGGGGACATTACAAGCCAGTCGGTGAGCCGGAAGCTGCAAATGCTGCTGAAGCACGGCAAGGGCGGCTGAAGCTGTAGCTGACTTTCTAAAATGGGCACACAGGCGGCGTACCTTGACAAGAAGATCCGGCAACTCGGGGTAGCTTTTGAGAAACCATTGAACAATGAGATTAAGTACATGGATCAGGCAAGGCACGTGTGTGAGCTCGCCTTGACTCAGAGTCGCCACCAGGTCCCAGCCATTGTCACACATGACAATGCCTGGCTGTAGGTTCATCGGTGTCAGCCACAGATCTGCCTGCTCTTTCAGAGCTATCCACAATTCTTCAGCACTGTGCGGTTTGTCACCTAAGCATATTAGCTTCAGCACAGCCTGTTGCCGCTTGGCTGAGGCAGTGCTTCCAGCTTGTTACTGATGTGGTCATTTCAGAGATGGAGGCTGAAGAGGAGAAGGAGGAGGAGGAGCAGGAGCTGTAGACTGTGGGGCAACCCTGATTGATGTAGGGTCCGCAACCCTCGGTGTCGGGAGGATGTGTTCCATCCCAAGGTCCGACTGGGTCCCAGCTTCCACTATGTTAACACAGTGTGCCTTCAGTGAGATGTACCATCCCTGCCCACAATCACTTTTCAATGTGTCCGTGATTAGGTGGACTTTCCCAGTAACAACATTGTTGAGGGCACAGGTAATACGATACGATATGATGTTGTGTGATACGTGCTTGTGTAATGCCAGGACAGCACACCAGGAAAAATAGTGGTGGCTGGGGACCGAGTACTTTGAGACTGCCACCCCCATCAGGTTGTGGAAAGTTTCTGTCTCCACGAGCCTAAGAGGCAACAATTCCAGTGCAAGCAGATGAGAAACGTGTGAATTTAATATTGTGTCCTGGGGGCGTTGGCTGCGTATTTCTATTTGCTTTCCAATGACTGGGGTATGGATAACTGAAGGCTGCGCTGGGAAAAGGACATGGATGTTCTTGAAGGTGGTGCTAGTTGAGTGTGGGCAACGACATGTGCAGGGCAGGAGGAATCTTCACATGCACCGTAGAAAGGGGATTGGCTTGCATGCACAACAGTGGAAGAAGCAGTGGTGTCACCCGCAGATACTGTTCCTGGAGCCTGTGGTTCGGCCCACAAAGTCGGGTGCTTTACTGCCATATGCCTGATCAGGCTGGTGGTCGTCAGGCTGGTAGTTTTGCTGCCCCTGCTGATGCGGACATGGCAGGTTGTGAAAATGGCCTGTTTGGGATTATCGGCAGAGTCTTTAAAAAACAACCAGACTCGGAAAGACCTAACAGTTGTACGGCCAACTTCCGTCGTGTTGGTGTTATGAGGAATGGTTCACGCCTTCTGTCTGCGGCCACCACATTGCTTCTTCCTGCCTGTTGGGGTGCTACGCCTCCCTCTTCATGTGTGTTGCTGTCCTCGCTCTGCATGTCCTCCTGCCAGCTTGGGTCAGTTACTATATCATTCAACACCTCGTCTTCCACCTGACTTAATGGCAATTGTGTCTCATCATCATCCACCTCTTGCGACACATTCCCACTTTTGCCTTCGTGTGACCGTGGCTGCTCAAATATTTGGGCATCGCTACATGCAATCTCGTCTTGCCCCGCTTCAAGTGGACCGGGCGAGAGGCGCAAATCTATAAAAGGAAAAGTGAACAGCTCTTCGGAGTGTCCAAGTGTGGGATCAGTTGTCTCTGGGCACTCAGCATGGTGGGAGGAATGAGGTTCAGGGAGAGTAATATGTGGTCCAGACTCACGGCTACTCAGACATGACCATGTGGATGACAGGGTGCTGGTGGTGGTGGCAAAGTGACTGGAAGCATTATCCGCTATCCAACCAACAGTCTTTGGCACTGCTCTGGATTCAATAGTGGTGTGCTGCTGCAGTACCCTAGTAATTGGGATAGGAAGGTCAAGGGAGAAGATGTGATTGTTTGTTGTAGACCAGTTTCAGCTTGCCCACGGCCTCGGCCTTGGCATGCACCATCACTTCCACTTTCTTTTCCCTTGTCACGCACCATGCCCATTTTAAATGGACTACAATATTTCCACATTCACTACAAATGGCTACATTTGGAGCGAACTTATATGTGTTTCCTGTTCGGGAAAACCAGTTTAAAATATCTTGCCTGTCGGTACATTTTTTTTTTTTTAGCAAACTGGTGTCAATAACTTTGGATAACACACAGCAAAAAAAGTTGAATTGAGGCCTGAAATGCCCAAATTTGTAGCCCTCAGATAGATTGTGGCGTCTGACAGAGATACCACACTGTTTAATATGTGGCATGTATTTTTTGATTTTTAACACAAAAATAGTGTATGGAACTAGGGTAACACAACAAAAATAGTTGAATGTAGGCCTCAAATGCCACAATTTGTAGCCCACAGATAGATGAGGCGTCTGACGGAGGTACCACACTGTTCAATATGTGGCCTGTATTACTTCTTTTTAAGGCAAAATATTATATAGAACTAGGGTAACATACAGCAAAAAAAGGTGAATGGAAACCTCAAATGCCACAATTTGTAGCCCACAGATAGGTGAGGCATGTGACAGAGATAGCCCACTTTCAAATATCTGGCCTGTATTTTTTTTGGCCAGCAAAATTGTGTCAATAGGTAGGTTATGACACAACAAAAAAAATTCTATGGAGGCTCAATTTTGAACGCAATGATATGCGATCTGTGAGGCGGACAAAACCCAATGTAAAATATCTGCCCTGTAGCTAAATATTTTTTTGGCAGCTAAATATTTTTTTGGCAGAAAAATAGTATCAAGAAATTGTATAAGACATTCTAAAAAAGTTCTACAGTACCACAAAAAATGGCAGAATTTTCTGCGCACTCAAATGTGATGGCTGAGACAGGCAAACCCATTTAAAATTGCTGGATTTTTATGCTGTACTATGAAAGGATCTGGCTGTAGTCTGCAGTGTCAACAGGCAAATGGAGAAAAAAGGAGGCTCTGGATTGCTTAGGAATAAAATAATCAGGATTAAGATGCAAAAAAAATTATTCCTAGCTACTGATACCTGGAGCTAGGTATATATATCGTCAATATATGTAATAGGCAGCAGCAGCAGACAGTAATGGAATGTACCCTCTTGATGTATGCAATGATATCTATACTGTATACCCACATACAGTGCCTGCATGTGTGGCACCCCAGGAGTTTGGTTGCCACAGTGACCTTGCCTTCCTTCAGGGGAGGGTGATGTCATGACTGAAAGCAAAGAGGGATCCCTTAGCAGGTAACACAGCATGCAACACATTTTCTTACTCCATACCAGAAGGAGGAGCTCTAGCGCCTGATTTTCAGGAGAGCTTCTCTGAAATATTCTGGCTGGGGGAGGAGTTGGGAGTCTGGCTGGAGGGATGAGAGAGGACAGACGTGTGGAGACAAGCTGAGGGGACAGGAGCCATAGCAGGGCTCACCCAAAGGTCTGAGCGCCAGAAACCGGACCCCTGGAATCTGAGGCTGAGAGGGTGCAGTAAAGTCCCAGCAGCAGAATCCGGAGGGCAGAGGATAGCAGGTCCTCTGTCCCAATTAAGACTCTTCTTCAAAGCAGCAGCACATGTGAGCCGGAGACTCCATAGAGAGTGATTTCTGAAACAGGTTACAGCTGCCTGTTATGAGAGTGAAGTTCAACTTAAATAAGAGAGAGAGAGAAAGGGGAACTTGGACGGAGCTTATAGCAGCCAGTGCCTCAGAGAGCAGCGCTAGGAAGGAGACCTCACATCCCACCTGTAGTAAGGGGATCCTAAACTGCTTTCAGGCCGACCTACTCCAGTACGATCTGCATTCAATGTCCTGGATACTTTGCCTGCAAAACTGTAAGCAAAGCTTTGGAAACTGCAACTCGCTGACTGTTTCTCAGTTTCTTCCTGCATCACCTACTACACCCAGCTACATCTCCCAGCACCATTACCACCTTTTGTAACATCTACCTGCCCCGGGATCTCATAGCCTCACCCGTGGGAGGCTGTATCAACTCAGCTGCATCTCCCCACCTATCCCAGAGGATCTGCATCGCAACGCTGGTCATCATTGACCAGATACCACAGGTGGCATCACGAATACCTTACTACAAACTCTAACATCCCCTGTAAATATTCCTCTTTTGTTGGATGCCCAGAGCCACGGATCGGGTCACTACCGCTGTGACACATCCCTTCAATACAACGGCCTGGTACCGAGTATCCCACTGCCCTGGCGAGCGATCCATTTTGGCGTCATGAACAGGATCACGAAGCCTGGTATCACCGGGTCCTGTGTGCCTTCTTTGAACTGTATTTTGTGCAAGGAGAATTACTTAAAGCGTTAAAAACTCTGCTGGAAATTGTGAGAGACTATCGCCATATTTGCACCACGAGGCACTCAAGAAGAAGAAGAGAGGCGTGCCGTCGTGGGCGGAGCCAGAGGGAGAGCGTGCAAAAAGTGAGGTGCTGCGCGCGCGAGAAAACTGCAGCTTGCAGAGCTGTGGCCTGGGATCAGGGCGCGCACCACTCATCTAGCCGACGGAGCCTGGTAAGCCAGTGGAAACGCAGAGCCTGGCTAAGATTAACTAGGGGGGGAATAGAATGTCTCATGTAGAAGAAGATATAGCGGCGGACGCAGCTGCAGCCCCTATAGCGCCGCAAGATGCAGTCAGGTGCAGCCACAGCTCCCCTAGCGCAGCAGAATCCAGCAGCCAGCGCAGCCACAGTCCCCAGAACGCAGCAACATCTGGTGACCGCCGCAGCAGTCCCTATAATGTCGCTGTCAATGCCATATATACCTGGAGTGGCCTGGCAACCACAATACTCAGGGGAGCCATATACCCTGAGTGATTTCAGGGAGAGACTGTGCAGTTTATTTGATGTATACCCCCTGTCTGAAAACCAAAAAGTAAGCATTCTCATTGGACAGTTAACTGGTGCAGCGCAAAGAGAAGTAAAGTCCTGGCAGGGCACTGATAAAGAGACTGTTAAGCAAATCCTGGCTAAACTGAGGAGCACCTTTGACACCCGCACTGCAGCAGAAATAAAGATGAGGTTCTTTGGGTGCAAACAAAGGATGCAGGACAGTATATGGGACTATGCTCTTAACCTTCAGGAGGCACTGCGGGCCATAAAGCAGATTGACCCAGACAGGGTGCAGGATGGAGACAGATTGTTAAAGGAGCAGTTTGTTGAGGGACTCCTGTCTAGCACCCACAGGTCACAGCTCATGGCCCAACAAAATCCTGACCTGAGCTTTGCAGACTTTAAAAACAGGGCTATCCGGGCATTACATGAACCAAATGTCAGCCGTCCAGCACCACCCAGGCGCCCAGCCATTACATACCTCCAGGAGGCAGCATCCTTCCCACAGGCTCTCGCTGAGGCTGACGCACAGACCCTGGATGATGACCCGTCTGCAGAGCTGCGTCTGCAGGTTTACGAGCTGACCAAAAGTGTGGCTGCACTAACTAAAACCATGCAGTCCTTGCAAGTGCCCCAAAAGGAGAAGATAGAGTTAGCCTCCAGTCCAGATGATGTCCCATGGCGATGGAAGAAGAGGATCCCAACAATTTCCATTTGCCGCCGCTGCTGAAAAGCAGGGCACCTCTCAAGATTCTGTTATTTAAACGAGCAACCCCTGGGGCAGAGTGCCAACCCCCAGGAGTAAGACGACCCGGCCCACAGAACTGGCGAGCCAAGTACGTCGGAGGACGACCTGTCCTCCAAGTGGTGATTGATGGCATCCCAATAAACGCTTTGCTGGACACTGGCTCGCAGGTGACAACTATGCCATATATCCTATACTAACGGTACTGGCTGACTCTGATTTTACTCGCAGCCCAGATGATGAGCTGACAGTAGTCGCCAGTAATGGTCAGCCATTGCCACAAAAGGGGTATAAGGAAGTGACCATTAAGTTGGGGCGGGAAGAATTAAAAGCCCAAGGTATGATAATTGTAGACATTGATCAACGAGAATGTAACCCAATGATAACCTTAGGTACTAATGTGATAGAAAATTGTCTTGCCGAGGTTATTGTTTTATTGCAACAGGTAGTTGAAACTGCTGGTTCCAGTGAACAACGGGTCCTGCAAAAGGAGATCAAGGCCCTGATGGAAAGACTGCAGGTAGAACTATCTGGCGGAGAAGTCGGCAGTGTCAGAGTGAGTGATGCATTCCCCATTGCAATACCCAAAAAAGTGAAATGTTAATTTGGTGTCGGGCAGCTATAGGTCTCAGGGGAAGAGATTACCAAGCTCTGGTAGAACAAGTGTACTCTGATAGTAGGCCCACTATCCTGACAGCCAGAGGGGTAGTTGATGTATGCAAGGAGAGGGTACCTGTACGCATCTTAAATTGTGGGGAGGAGGAGGCCAAACTACCTCGGTATGCCACCGTTGCTAAGCTGTTCACTGTCAATAACAACGCAATTCAGACAGCAGAACCCCTGGTCTAGTCCAAACAGGCAGAGGACAATGGCTCTGCAAAACAGCTGGAGGATTGGTATCAGCAGCTGCATGTAGGCACCGACTCCACCCCTCAACACCAAAAGAATGGGGTTTACCGTGTGGTTCAAGAGTTTGAACGGGTATTCAGCAAACACCCTTTAGATTTTGGGCAGGCAAAAGGGGTCCAACATCATATCCCTCTGGAAATCATCCGCCCATTAAAGAAAGGTACCGGCCTGTACCTCCAAATCACTACCAATGTGCCAAGAGTATGTTACGAGAGATGAAGGAGGCTGGGGTGATCAGAGACAGTTGTAGCCCCTGGGCAGCTCCACTAGTCCTTGTTAGAAAGAAAGCTGGTACAATGAGGATGTGTGTTGATTACAGGAAACTTAACAGCATTACCCACAAAGATGCCTATCCGTTACCTAGGATAGAGGAATCACTAGCTGCACTGAGAACTGCTAACTATTTCTCTACCTTAGATCTCACTAGTGGGTATTGGCAGGTTCCCGTGGCAGAGGCAGACAAAGAGAAGACCGCCTTTGCAACACCAATGGGTCTCTCAGAATTTAACTACATGCTGTTTGGGCTTTGCAGCGCGCCAGGAACGTTCCAGAGGTTGATGGAGTGCTGTTTTGGACACATGAACTTTGAGACAGTTCTGTTGTACCTTGATGACGTCATTGTCTTCTCCAAGACCTATGAGGAACATTTGGAGCACCTGGCCAAGGTGTTCGAAGCCCTGTCCAAATTTGGCCTAAAGGTGAAGCCGTCCAAATGCCACCTCCTGAAGCCCAAGGCCATGTAGTGAGTGCAGAAGGCATGGCTCCAGACCCTGACAAAGTCACCGATATCAAGGACTGGCAGAGGCCCAGCAACATCCATGTAATTCGTCAGTTCCTCGGGTTGGTAGGCTACTACCGAAGGTTCATCAAGGGCTTCACTGAAATAGCCGCACCTCTGCAAATTCTCTTTGTGGGCCAGCCCAAGAAGGCCAGGAAGAAGAGTTCTACGTTTCATTGGAATGACGAACTGGAAAGATCCTTCACTCGATTGAAGATGGCCCTTATGGGGGATTAAGTTCTGGCCTACCCAGACTATAACCAACCATTCATCCTCTATACTGATGCCAGCAATGTTGGACTGGGAGCAGTGCTGTCGCAGGTACAGAATGGCAAAGAAAGAGTGATCTCCTATGCCAGCAGGAAACTTCGTCCCACTGAAAGGAACCCTGACAACTACAGCTTCTTCAAGTTAGAGTTCCTCGTCATCATTTGGGCTGTGACCGAGCGATTGAAACACTACCTGGCTGCGGCAAAGTTTACCATCTTCACGGACAACAATCCGCTAACTCACTTGGAAACCGCAAAGCTAGGTGCGCTGGAGCAGCAATGGATGGCCCGGCTGTCCAACTCCGAGTTCACCATCAAGTACCGAGCGGGCATAAAAATGCCAATGCTGACGCGCTCTCCAGAATGCCCAACTTATCAGACGGAGGAGAAGATCTGGACACACTTGAAGAAATTGAATTACCAGCCTTCCACCTTCCAATTGCGACCCAATGTGCTCAAGGGGTGAAAAACAAGCACTACATCACGAAAGAGGCTACCTTAAACCCATTGCCTCACCATGAGTGGGCAGAGACACAGGATAGCGACCCAGCAGTCCCTTGGTAAAGGAGCTACTGGCACAAGCTGATTCGCGTCCTGGTTAAGATGCTCCACAAGAGACCCAACAGCTGTGGAAGGAAAAGGGCAGACTGTTTATCTACGAGGGAAAGCTGTGTAGGAGGAGTGTCAACGCCTGAACTCACAAACTGGTCTGGCAGGTGGTAGTCCCAAGGCGAGATGCATCAATGGTCCTGGAAGCGTACCACAATGGAGCAGGACACTTCGGATGGAAGAAGTTGGAACTCCTACTTCGCGAGAGGTTCTACTGGATATGTATGAGGAAGGCCATTGAAGATTGGTGCCGAGAGTGTGGACCATGCAACTTGCGAAGGAAAGTCTGTAACAGCCAGCGAGCCCCATCGCAGCCAATAATCAGCAAACAGCCACTTAAACAGGTTGCCTTGGACCATGTGAATCTAACTCCAAGCCGGTCAGGCTATGTCTACGGACTTACCATTGTTGATCACTACTCAAGGTTCCTGGTAGTCATGCCTGTCAAGGACCAAACAGCAAAGACAGCAGCCAAGGCATTCCAACAACACTTTTGTCGACCACATGGTTACCCTGAACGAGTGCTTACTGACCAAGGTCCAGCTTTTGAAGCAGAAGTGTTCCAGGAGTTCTGTAACATGTACGGCTGCAAGAAAATCAGAACAACACCGTACCAACCACAGACAAATGGCATGTGTGAGAAGATGAACCAAGTGGTAATTGACCTCTTGAAGTCTTTGCCTCTGGAAGAGAGAAAACTTGTGGCCAGAAAAGTTGCCAGATCTTGTGGATCTCTACAACCACATCATGGGCGTACCCACCGTGGGGCAGGGGGGGCCGTTGCCCCCCCCTAGGAGCAGGGGCGCGCCGTGCCAAGATGAGGCCATCGCATCAGCCGGCCCTTTAAAAGGTGCTTCCGGGCTGGCTGCGACTCACATACTAGACTGTATGGGCTCTTTCCAGCGGTGTGACATCGTTCCCGGGGGCGTGTTCTGCAAAGCCAGGAAGAGAAGCCGTGTGCTTGCTGCAGGAGGGAAATCTGAGGTCAGTCAGAGTCCTCAGTGACATAGGAGGATTTATTAATTAATGGGTTGATGTCTCCTTATCTACAGTAATATATACCTGACAGGAGCCCATACAGTCTATATCTACAGTAATATATACCTGACAGGAGCCTGTACAGTCTATATCTACAGTCTGTAGATATAGACTGTATGGGCTCCTGTCAGGTATATATTACTGTAGATATAGACTGTATAGGCTCCTGTCAGGTATATATTACTGTAGATATAGACTGTACAGGCTCCTGTCAGGTATACATTACTGTAGATATAGACTGTACAGGTTCCTGTCAGGTTTATATTACTGTAGATATAGACTGTACAGGCTCCTGTCAGGTATATATTACTGTAGATATAGACTGTACGGGCTCCTGTCAGGTATATATTACTGTAGATATAGACTGTATGGGCTCCTGTCAGGTATATATTACTGTAGATATAGACTGTACAGGCTCCTGTCAGGTATACATTACTGTAGATATAGACTGTACAGGTTCCTGTCAGGTTTATATTACTGTAGATATAGACTGTACAGGCTCCTGTCAGGTATATATTACTGTAGATATAGACTGTACGGCTCCTGTCAGGTATATATTACTGTAGATATAGACTGTATGGGCTCCTGTCAGGTATATATTACTGTAGATATAGACTGTACAGGCTCCTGTCAGGATATATATTACTGTAGATATAGACTGTATGGCTCCAGTCAGGTATATATTACTGTAGATATAGACTGTATGGGCTCCTGTAAGGTTTATATTACTGTAGATATAGACTGTATGGGCTCCTGTCAGGTATATATTACTGTAGATATAGACTGTACAGGCTCCTGTCAGGTATATATTACTGTAGATATAGACTGTATGGGCTCCAGTCAGGTATATATTACTGTAGATATAGACTGTATGGGCTCCTGTAAGGTTTATATTACTGTAGATATAGACTGTACGGGCTCCTGTCAGGTATATATTACTGTAGATATAGACTGTATGGGCTCCTGTCAGGTATATATTACTGTAGATATAGACTGTATGGGCTCCTGTCAGGTATATATTACTGTAGATATAGACTGTATGGGCTCCTGTCAGGTATATATTACTGTATAGACTGTACAGGCTCCTGTCAGGTATATATTACTGTAGATATAGACTGTACGGGCTCCTGTCAGGTATATATTACTGTAGATATAGACTGTATGGGCTCCTGTCAGGTATATATTACTGTAGATATAGACTGTATGGGCTCCTGTCAGGTATATATTACTGTATAGACTGTACAGGCTCCTGTCAGGTATATATTACTGTAGATATAGACTGTACGGGCTCCTGTCAGGTATATATTACTGTAGATATAGACTGTATGGGCTCCTGTCAGGTATATATTACTGTAGATATAGACTGTACGGGCTCCTGTCAGGTATATATTACTGTAGATATAGACTGTACGGGCTCCTGTCAGGTATATATTACTGTAGATATAGACTGTACGGGCTCTTGTCAGGTATATATTACTGTAGATATAGACTGTACAGGATCCTGTCAGGTATATATTACTGTAGTATAGACTGTATGGGCTCCTGTCAGGTATATATTACTGTAGATATAGACTGTACAGGCTCCTGTCAGGTATATATTACTGTAGATATAGACTGTATGGGCTCCTGTCAGGTATATATTACTGTAGATATAGACTGTACGGGCTCCTGTCAGGTATATATTACTGTAGATATAGACTGTACGGGCTCCTGTCAGGTATATATTACTGTAGATATAGACTGTATGGGCTCCTGTCAGGTATATATTACTGTAGATATAGACTGTACGGGCTCCTGTCAGGTATATATTACTGTAGATATAGACTGTACGGGCTCCTGTCAGGTATATATTACTGTAGATACAGACTGTATGGGCTCCTGTCAGGTATATATTACTGTAGATATAGACTGTACGGGCTCCTGTCAGGTATATATTACTGTAGATATAGACTGTACGGGCTCCTGTCAGGTGTATATTACTGTAGATATAGACTGTACAGGCTCCTGTCAGGTATATATTACTGTAGATATAGACTGTATGGGCTCCTGTCAGGTATATATTATTGTAGATATAGACTGTATGGGCTCCTGTCAGGTATATATTACTGTAGATATAGACTGTATGGGCTCCTGTCAGGTATATATTACTGTATAGACTGTACGGGCTCCTGTCAGGTATATATTACTGTAGATATAGACTGTACGGGCTCCTGTCAGGTATATATTACTGTAGATATAGACTGTACAGGCTCCTGTCAGGTATATATTACTGTAGACATAGAATGTATGGGCCCCTGTCAGGTATATATTACTGTAGATATAGACTGTATGGGCTCCTGTCAGGTATATATTACTGTAGATATAGACTGTACGGGCTCCTGTCATATTACTGTAGATATAGACTGTACGGGCTCCTGTCAGGTTTATATTACAGTAGATATAGACTGTACAGGCTCCTGTCAGGTATATATTACATCTACAATAATATATACCTGACAGGAGCCCATACAGTCTATATCTACAGTAATATATACCTGACAGGAGCCTGTACAGTCTATATCTACAGTAATATATACCTGACAGGAGCCTGTACAGTCTATATCTACAATAATATATACCTGACAGAGCCCATACAGTCTATATCTACAGTAAATATATACCTGACAGGAGCCCGTACAGTCTATATCTACAGTAATATATACCTGACAGGAGCCCATACAGTCTATATCTACAGTAATATATACCTGACAGGAGCCCATACAGTCTATATCTACAGTAACATATACCTGACAGGAGCCCATACAGTCTATATCTACAATAATATATACCTGACAGGAGCCCATACAGTCTATATCTACAGTAATATATACCTGACAGGAGCCCGTACAGTCTATATCTACAGTAATATATACCTGACTTGAGCCTGTACAGTCTATATCTACAGTAATATATACCTGACAGGAGCCCGTACAGTCTATATCTACAGTAATATATACCTGACAGGAGCCCGTACAGTCTATATCTACAGTAATATATACCTGACAGGAGCCCGTACAGTCTATATCTACAGTAATATATACCTGACAGGAGCCCATACAGTCTATATCTACAATAATATATACCTGACAGGAGCCCATACAGTCTATATCTACAGTAATATATACCTGACAGGAACCTGTACAGTCTATATCTACAGTAATATATACCTGACAGGAGCCTGTACAGTCTATATCTACAGTAATATATACCTGACAGGAGCCCATACAGTCTATATCTACAGTAATATATACCTGACAGGAGCCCGTACAGTCTATATCTACTGTAATATATACCTGACAGGAGTCCGTACAGTCTATATCTTCAGTAATATACTGTATATCTGACATACAGAGGCTGGGCTGGGGCTGATGTATATACAGGTGCTGGTCTGGGGCACATTATTAAAAGAAGGAGACAATGATGGGGCATATTACTACAAGAAGGGGACAATGATGGGGCATATTTCAGGGTGGAATCTACTTGCATTCCATGCTTAAATCTATCTATCTATCTATCTATCTATCTATCTATCTATCTATCTATCTATCTAAAAAGAAGAAAATTAGAGCAGCACAAAGAAAGAGTCCTGGTGCAGAGCCCCCCAGGCAAATACCAAACATCAATTATAGAAATCCAGACAAATTGGAGGCAGCACACCGTTTGTAGTGAATAAAAAGCTGTTTAATAAGACCAAAAGGCGACGTTTTGGTCCAAACAACAGAACCTTTCTCAAGGCTTGAGAAAGGTTTGTGTTGTTTGGACCGAAATGTCGCCTTTTGACCTTATTAAATAGCTTTTTTTTTCACTACAAACTATGTGCTGCCTCCAATTTGTCTGGTTTTCTATCTATCTATCTATCTATCTATCTATCTATCTATCTATCTATCTATCTATCTATTATCTATCTATCTATCTATCTATCATTCATTTTTTTTCCCCAAAGATCAATCCAATTGCTGTGTTTAGAAAGGGCAGTGTGAATGGCTCAGTGTCAGTGTGTGATAAACACGCATGAGCTTGAAGTCCCCCTGCTGAACAGAAGAGAAGACTGCAAAGGTAAGCCTAAAATCAATAAATTGTTTACATAATAGGATTGATCATGGTGGTATTTCTCCTTGTATGTGATATTATTGGTCTTGGTATAAGGAATTATGTTGTGTATGGCGTTCATTTTCGTTTTATTCACATTTTTTGTTCTTATATTTTACAACCTGAACGACCATGGCTTGCCCCCCCCTAGTTTTGATCCTGGGTACGCCCATGAACCACATTCCAGTGAATTCTACCAACTGTACCCCGGCCTACCTCATGAGAGCAAGACCTGGCAAATTACCAATTGATTTGGACATGGGAGTCCTGACACCTGAGGTAACATCACCAGATGCAGACTGGGATACTGAGCGGCAGCAACAGTACCACAAGGTGCAAGAATATGTAGAGAAGAGTTTGTCTCAGGTAAGACAAAAACAAGAAAGAAATTACAACCAGCATGCACCTGCAGTTCCCTTGGCACCTGGAGAACAGGTACTCAAAAGGAAAAGGCGACTCCACAAGCTTGACGACCAGTGGGAAGCGGAGCCATATACCATTATGCCCTCGGGCTTCGACAATACAAAGGTGTGCCTTATCAGTAAGGATGGAGGAGAAAACTCCACATCAGTGTCCAAGGATCACCTAAAATCGTGCCTTGACCAGTTAAAGGGAAAGATTTGAGAAAAGGACATTCCTTCGTCAGTAGAAAAAGTGGAAGAAAAGGTCCGCACTGTACTTGGCGAGTTCCCGTCGAACTGGACAAGAGTAAACCAGGCTATAGTAGTGCCCGTCTTGACCTTTGCCCAACCAGCAGTACCTGAAAGAGAAATGACTCAGGATCAGCCTGAAGAACTGCGAGTTCCAGTGATAGAAGCCACCCCTGCAGTGGAACGTGAAAATCTGCCACCTGCTGATGAATCTGTCACACCCACAGTGAGTCTAGGAAGTTGCAGAAGGTTACTGCCCAGCTTACCAACACACACACTAGACCAGGCTAGATCACTAGAGACACCTGTACTGCATAAATCAGTCTGTAGTAATAGAGGTGAGATCCCAGTCAGGTATATGGACTAACATGTTATTGTTCTAGTAATGTAAATAAGTTAATGTTTATAGTTGCAACTTTTAACCATTCTTATTTCATTCTTTAAATGGACGATGGGGTCACTGGACTCGGAGTGACCAGGACAATGCTTGTAAATAGTTAATATTAATGACCACAGAATAAAAACCGCCTGGTGTGGCTGAAGACGTGGTCCAGGAGGGGAGTCATCCATGCCTTGTAGCCCGCCCAAGGCCTACGTTGAGGGTTTGAGGCGGGTCCCTCACATTATACTTTGTACGGTGAAAAAGGACACCCCATTTCAGACTCTGCCAAATGTATATATTTAATGTTATAATTCCTGTAAATAGTTATAATATGTTTTTCTTTGTTTCCTCAGTCCAGGAGTGCTGAATTGCACTAGGGGGGAATGTGGCACCCCAGGAGTTTGATTGCCACAGTGACCTTGCCTTCTTCCAGGGGAGGGTGATGTCATGCCTGAAAGCAAAGAGGGATCCCTTAGCAGGTAACACAGCATGCAACACCTTTTCTTTCTCCAGACCAGAAGGAGGAGCTCTAACGCCTGATTCTCAGGAGAGCTTCTCTGGAATATTCTGGCTGGGGGAGGAGTTGGGGAGTCTGGCTGGAGGGACGAGAGAGGACAGATGTGTGGAGACAAGCTGGGGGACAGGAGCCATAGCAGGGCTCACCCAAAGGTCTGAGCACCAGAAACCAGACCCCTGGAGTCCGAGGCTGAGAGGGTGCAGTAAAGTCCCAGCAGCAGAATCCGGAGGGCAGAGGATAGCAGGTCCTCTGTCCCAATTAAGACTCTTCTTCAAAGGAGCAGCACATGTGAGCCGGAGACTCCATAAAGAGTGATTCCTGAAACAGGTTACAGCTGCCTGTTATGAGAGTGAAGTTCAACTTAAATAAGAAAGAGAGAGAAAGGGGAACTTGGACGGAGTTTATAGCAGTCAGTGCCTCAGAGAGCAGCGCTTGGAAGGAGACCTCACATCCCACCTGTAGTAAGGGGATCCTAAACTACTTTCAGGCCTACCTACTCCAGTACGATCGTATTCAATGCCCTGGATACTTTGACTGCAAAACTGTAAGTAAAGCTTTGCAAACTGCAACTCGCTGACTGTTTCTCAGTTTCTTCCTGCGTCACCTACTACACCCAGCTACATCTCCCAGCACCATTACCACCTTTTACTACATCTACCTGCCCTAGGATCTCATAGCCTCACCTGTGGGAGGCTGTACCAACTCAGCTGCATCTCACCACCTATCCCAGAGGATCTGCACCACAGCGCTGGTCATCATTGACCAGATACCACAGGTGGCGTCACGAATACCTTACTACAAACTATAACATCCCCTGTAAATATTCCCCTTTTATTGGATGCCCAGGGCAACGGACCGGGTCACTACCGCTGTGACACATCCCTTCAATACCACTGGCCCGGTACCGAGTATCCCACTGCCCTGCATGCCTTGCACTGATATGTATAGAGCCACATACACACCCCTGCCTGCCTAGCACTGAAATCTATATACTCCGTAATTAGTCTTAGTCCTTAGAAGGACTGTTGGTTTAGCTGGATTTGTGTATTCTATAATGGTATACCCACACTAACTGATAAACCTACACTGTCTGAATCCAGAGCTGAATGTGACAAGCAGGGTGGCGGCAGGTCTCTTATAGACTTGATGATGCTGTGTGGCCAGCCAATCACTGTAATGCCATAACTGTTATGAATCTGTAACCGAGGAGGATAGTAGAGAAATAAGCTAGGCAACCAGACACCCAGAGAGACTGGTAACTTAGCAGATTGCAGACCCCTAAACTGACAACACAACTAGAATTAGCCGTGGGACGTACCTACGATGCCCTACATGCCTCGACACAGCCAAAGAGTTAACTAAGCCTAAAGAGAGAAAGGGGAAAGCTAAACTGCCCTGGAGTAGAGCCCCAAAGGAATAGATAGCCCCCAAACATATATTGCTGGTGAGACAGATGAAGTACAAAACACAGGCAGAAAATAGAGTAAGCAAATGCTGGGGCCCGAACTGTCTGGATAGAACAGGACAGGGAAGGATACTGTCTGCAATCCCACAAAAACCCTAAGAAAAATTCCAATACGTCTGATATGCAAAAATACTGAGGCCACACGACTCTCCCCCACTAAATCAGAACTCTGGTGTGAACTGGACGCAAAACAACAGATACTGAAATAACAGGGGACTAGAAATACAGAAAAGACTGACATAAGCTGTGGCAAAGGAAAACAGAGTCCAGCACAGATCCCAGCAGGGGACCGGCTGAACTCACACCAGCAAGGCAGAGAACAGAGAAAAGCAAAAAGGGAAAACATGCCACAGAGTAAAACAAATCACCGGCAACAACTAAGGGAAGGCTGCTCACTTAAATCTCTCCAGTCTGTAACACCTGACCTCCAATCATCCCATTCAGGTGATTGACTTCTGTCTGCCAGACCAGCTCCATTACCAGCAACAACCACCAGAGGAAGCCCAAACTCAGAAACCAGATCAAAAGTGTTCACAACACATAACAAACATGGCTGCGGCATTACAGTGCGTGGCAAACAATCCCTGCATGATGATTTGCGCTCTAAAGAGTGACAAACATGCAGGGCGGGGATCCGAGCTCCTGCCAAATAATCCCGGAAATGCTCGGTGCTCGCCGAGCACCGCGAGTACAGCGATGCACCCCCGAGTACTGAGCATTACCAAGTATACTCGCTTATCACTAATCGGAACCCATGCAGATTGACCACATTGCCATTGCCAGACAGCAACTGAGGGATCGTCGAGCAAAAGGTCAGTGCCTGTATTGTGAAGTTATGGGTCACTCCATTCAAGTTTGCCCAGTGAGACCGGAGAAGCTCTGGTATCTAGGGGAGGTAGGAGAGGCCTCCCTAGACAGAAAGGACATCTCCCTACACCTGACCCTTACTTTGGCCATGACAACCAGTGAATCCCAGTTTGTTGAGTCAGAGTATTTAAATTCCGGGGCAGCCGGAAATGTTATCCTCCAGGCTGTAGTGGATCGGTTCCAAATTCCAATTTATCTGCTCAAGAACCCCCTGGCAATAACATTTGTCGATGGGAACTCTTCGTGTGATGGTTCGTCTGGCTGCTGAGCCACTTGAGGTCCGTATTGGGATGCTTCATACTGAGAAGATTGCCTTCTATGTTCTTTCCCATAAGTCTCACGCCTTTCTCTGAGGCTCACTATGGCTGCGGCAGCATGAACCTGTGTTGGACTGGAGAACTGGAGAGGTGCTCCGCTGGGGACATTCCTGTCATTAGAAGTGTCTGGTTCCAGTACGTCTGGTTAAGGCCCCGTCTTGTCTGGCATCGCTGCCAGGTTTGCCATCTACCTATTGGTCCTTTGCCGATGTTTTCGACAAGAAGGAAGCAGAGACGTTGTCGCCTCACAGGCGTATGACTGCCCTATCGACTTGATTCCCGGATCTACACCCCCTAGAGGCCGAATTTACCCTCTGTTCCCAGCTGACACTCAAGCTATGACAGACTAAATTCAGGAGAATTTGGCCACGGGGTTCATTGAGAAATCCTCCTCTCCTGCTGGGGCCGGGTTTTTCTTCATTTAAGAAGAATGGATCACTCCGACCCTGTATTGATTATCGAGGTCTCAACCAGATCACGGTGAAGAATAAATAACCTATCCCACTGATTCCTGAGTTGTTCGACTGATTAAGAGGTGCCAGGATCTTCACCAAATTATACCTTAGAGGCACCTCCAATCTAATCCGCATTTACCAGGGAGACGAATGGAAGACAGCTTTTAACATCAGGGCCAGACATTATGAATACCAAGTGATGCACTTCAGTTTCAGTAATGCACGGGCAGTTTTTCAAGAATTCGTCAACGACATGTTCCGGGACGTGCTTTATTCCTGCGTAGTCGTGTATCTAGACAATTTTCTGGTATTTTCCTCGGATCTGGCCTCCCACCAGATGAGCAGTTTGGCAGGTTCATCAGTATCTTAGGGAGAATTGCCTCTACGCCAAGTATGAGAAATGCTTTTTCGAACAGTCCTCTCTGCCCTTCTCTTGGGCTCCATTATCTTGCTTTCGGGACTCAGGATGGATCCTGAGAAAGTCTCTTCCATCTTTAAATGGCTGCTGCCCATGGGAATCAAAGCAATTCAGCAATTCCTTGGCTTTGCTAATTACTATCAGCAATTCATTCCACACTTCTCTACGCTGACCGCTCCTATCTATGCTATGACACGAAAAGGAGAAGATCTGAAGAACTGGTCCTCCGAGGCTGAAGACGCCTTTCGCTCTCTTAAACAGTTCTCCTCCACTACTCTCGTTCTGCATTGCCCAGATTTGAACAAACAGTTCTTCCTAGAGGTGGATGCATCCTCAATAGGGGCTGGAGCTGTGCTCACCAGAAGTTCTCCTGGGGTCACCAAGTGTCCTGCGGTTTCTTTTTTAAGGCCTTCTCCACTCCTGAGCGTAATTAATCTACCGCAGATAAGATAGCTCTGGAGGAGAGGCAATACCTGCTGGAGGGCGCAGTCTATCCAGTGGTCATCTATATGGACCATAAGAAACTGGCGTATCTCCAGTCCACCCAGAGACTTAATCAACGGTTTTTGTTTTTTGCCTACTTTAACCCCTTAAGGACCAAGACATTTTGTAGGTTAATGACCAGGCCAATTTTGACCACTGTCACTTTATGTGCTTATAACTCTGGAATGTTTCAACGGATCTTGGCGGTTCTGAGAATGTTTTCTCGTGACATATTGTCAGGGCTGCCACTAGGAATTTCGGGGCCCCATACTGGCAAAATTTATGGGCCCCCCCTTGAGACTCTGCCCAGGCTGCACCCCCCAGTTCTGCATCCACCCTAGCTCCTCCTCCACCACGCAAACCTTCCAAAATCCCTCCGCCCTTTCATGGAAAAACTTCACTTCTGCACCATGCCCTCACCAATGACACTAACATCAATCACTCGATGAAAATGCAGCATTTGCTTGTTTAGTATAATACACCCCATAGTCCTCCATATATTATAATGTGCACCACAGTCCTCCATATTGTAAAGTGGACACTCCATAGTCCTCCATATTTTATAATGTATCCATAGACCTCTATATAGTATAATACACTCCTAATAGCCCTCCATATATTAAAATACACTCAGTCATCCATATAGTATAATACACTCCTCATAGTGCTCCATATAGTATAATGCACCGCCATAGTCATCCATGTAGTACAATTCACTTCCCATAGTATAATGCACCCCATAGTCCTTCATATGGTATAATGCATTCCCCATAGTCCTCGATACAGTATAATGCAGCCCACATATTGTATATTGTATTGTTAACGTTGTTACCTATGACTTGTGTTTTGAAACTGTTAAACTGTAAAGCGCTGCGGAATATGTTGGCGCTATATAAATAAAGATTATTATTATTATTATTAATGCAGTCACCCTATAGAGCATAATGCAGCCACCCCACATAGCATAATGCAGCCACCCCACAGCGTATAATGCAACCACCCCACAGAGTATAATGCAACCACCCACAGAGTATAATGCAACCACCCTACAGAGTATAATGTAAACCCCCATAGAATATAATTGAGCTCCCTTATATAATATAATGTAGCCCCTCCATAAAATACAAAGTAGCCCTCCTCATATAGCATAATGCAGCCCCTATAGAATATAATGTAGCCCCTCATAAAGTATAATGAAGCCCCCATACAATATAATCTAGGCCCCCATAGAATATAACGTAGCCACCTCATATAGTATAATGTAGCCCCCTCATAGAGTATGATGCAATCACCCCTCATAGAATATAATAAATATAATACAGCCCCCCATAGAATATAATGTATCCCCGAATATAATATCATACAGCCCGCCTCCCAAAGGAATATAATGTAGCCCCCATAGTATATAACAAAGCCACAAAGTATATAACACAGCCGCATATTATATAACACAGACACCCTATAAAATATAATATATCAACCAATAGCATATAACACAGCCCACATAGTGTATAGTGCGGCCCACATAGTATATAGCAGGGCCCACATAGTATATAGCTTGGCCCACATAGTATACAGCAGGGCCCACATAGTATAAAGCAGGGCCCACATAGTATATAGCAGGGCCCACATTGTACAGCAGGGCCCACATAGTATATAGGAGGGCCCACATAGTGTACAGTGTGGCCCACATAGTATATAGCAGGGCCCACATAGTATATAGCAGGGCCCACATAGTATATAGCAGGGCCCACGTTGTACAGCAGGGCCCACATAGTATATAGCAGGGCCCACATAGTATATAGCAGGGCCCACATATATTTTATGTGGGCCCTGCTATATACAATGTGGGCCACGCTGTACACTATGTGGGCACTGCTATATACTATGTGGGCCCTGCTATATACTATGTGGGCCCTGCTATATACTATGTGGGCCCAGCTGTATACTATGTGGGCCACGCTGTACTATGTGAGCCCTGCTATATACTATGTGGGCCCTGCTGTACAATATGGGCCCTGCTATATACTATGTGGGCCGTGCTATATACTATGTGGGCTTTGCTATATACTATGTAGATATACCCAAAATTCGCCTATTGTGGTATACAAAGTATCTGTTCTCAAACATATTTATTAACCTCCACAAATCGGTGCATATGTACTATGTCCCGATACAAAGAACAGTTTAACCATATATATAATAAATAGCTTTATTGATAACAAATTCAAAATTATCACAATTACATACAATTGTTTTTATCAAAAAAAACCGGCATCCTACTTGATATATACCGCTGTATGAAAAAATGGACTAGTGACCTCCCCATGTAAAGGCAGTTCAGCCTGAGACAAACAACAGTTCATGTCTGACTGGTACCTCAATAGTTAATTGTTTCGAAATTTGCCTCATGCGTTCAGTTAAACCACCGTGCACAAGCGATATACAATCACCAAATTAGAAACCAAACAGGGAGACATAACATTACAACATGGGGATGGCCGAAGCCATTACCTGTGTCACAGCAATAGAAAGGAATGATAGGAGCCTTAGTCCCACATAGCCCATATTGTATCTCCAGTCCACCCAGAGACTTAATCAACGGTTTTTGTTTTTGCCCACTTTAACCCCTTAAGGACCAAGCCATTTTGTAGGTTAATGACCAGGCCAATTTTGACCACTGTCACTTTATGTGCTTATAACTCTGGAACGCTTCAAGGATCTTGGCGATTCTGAGATTGTTTTCTCGTGACATATTGTCAGGGCTGCCACTAGGAATTTCGGGGCCCCATACTGGCAAAATTTATGGGTCCCTGTTGTGAATGGGTTTGAGATGAGTTCTGAGCAGAGGCTCCCTCTGGTGGTTACAAGCGGTACTAGTGAGGATTGGGAATCAGGTGTTACTGATTGGTCTTATTTAAGGGAATCATTTTCCCATCAGGGTTGCCGGTGATCAATTGTTCTGGTCTGAATCCTTCTTTCCAGTTTCCCTTGTAGCCTGCTGTGTCGTGTCTGCATCTCCTGCTATCAGATAAGACAATTTCTTATTTTGTGTTTTTGCTATATTTTTGCATTTTGTCCTGCACTTCTGTGGGGGCCTTCTGGGTCCCCTCCGGGGGCTTTTGCCCTCTCAGTTTAGTCCAGCCACTGTGTTTTGTACTTTTGCTTTTTGCAGTTTTTTCAGTGGCTGCTGTTTTTGTTACACCAGAGAACTAATTTAGGTGGTAGAGGTCGTGTGATCTCAGGTGATTTTGAAATTAGTAGAGTTGGTGCCTTTCAGGGTTTTCTGGGATTGCAGTAAGTACCCTTCCTATCCTTTTCTATTTAGTTAGTTTGGGCCCCAGCGTTTGCTCATACTATTTTCTTTCTATGTCAGTATTTCCTCTTGTCTAACCGCCATTACATGTTTGGGGGCTTTCTATTATCTTTGGGGTTCTGCTCCGGGCAGATAGCTTTCCTATTTCTATCTTTAGGTGTAGTTAGTTTCTCAGGCTGTGACGAGGCGTCTAGGACCATCGTAGGAACGCTCCACGGCTGCCTCTAGTTGCGGTGGTTAGTCAGGGTACTGCAATCTCATAGATTCCAACTGCTCTGGTGTATTTCTTTTTTTACCTGCACTCCTCAGCTACCGTAACATAACAGTATCACCGGCCATAAAAATTGTATGGTACTCACAGAAGGGAAAAAATATTTTGAAGGAAGAAAAGTTGTCAGAGATATTTTTCTGTTTGTTGCATTTTTTTTTTTTTTTTTTTCCCTCTGTATCTCTGGGTGCTGGGGAGGATCTTTTCTCCCAATGGAGTTTGCACAGTTGTCTGGCCGTGTGGATCAGCTTGCCACTGAGGTTCGGAGTATTGCTGCATATCTTGCTAGGTTGCCTGTTGTGGAACCTAGGATCCCCATGCCAGATTTGTTTTCAGGGGATCGAGCTAAGTTTCAGAATTTCAAAAATAATTGTAAATTGTTTCTTGCCTTAAAATCTAAGTCCTCAGGAAACGCAGCGCAGCAGGTTCAAATTGTCATCTCTCTCCTGCGCGGCGATCCTCAGGATTGGGCTTTTTCCCTCACACCTGGGGATCCTGTTTTGAGTGATGTTGATGCATTTTTTCAGGCTTTGGGGTTATTGTACGATGAGCCTAATGTCACTGATCAAGCTGAAAAAGTCTTGTTGGCATTAAATCAGGGGCTTGATGACGCTGAGTTATACTGTCAGAGATTCCGTAGGTGGGCAGTCCTGACCAAATGGAATGACGACGCTTTGGCGGCCCTTTTCCGGAAGGGTCTGTCGGATAATGTAAAGGATGTTATGGTGGGATTCCCTGTCCCCTCTGGTCTCAATGATTCTATGTCATTAGCGATTCAAATTGACAGACGTTTGCGTGAGCGGAGAAGTATGCGTGGAGTGGTGTTGCCTTGTGAGCCAGCTGCTGAGCCCATGCAGTGTGATGGAGTGGTGTCTGGGGCACAGCGTCATGAGTTTCGAAAGCGCAATGGGTTATGTTTCTACTGTGGTGATGCCTCTCATGCTATTTCAGTCTGCCCTAAGCGGGGAAGACGTTTTGCACGCTCAGTTGTCTTGGGTGGTGTTCAGACTAAGTTTTTATTAACTGTCACTCTGATATGCTCTCTGTCCTCATTTTCTGCTCAGGCTTTTGTTGATTCTGGAGCAGCTATTAACCTGATGGATTATGATTTTGCTAAACGTTGTGGATTTCCTTGATACCCCTACAGAAGTCTATTCCCCTATGGGGATCGATTCTACCCCTTTGGCTGAGAATAAACCCCAGTTTTCTACTCAGGTGATAATGAGGGTTGAACCTGATCACCAGGAGTGCTGAAATTTTTGGTTCTATATAATCTGCATGACATTATCGTGCTGGGTTTCCCTTGGTTACAGTCTCATAATCCTGTTTTGGATTGGAAATCTGTGTCTGTAACCAGTTGGGGCTGCCAATGTGTTAATACCAACACTCTTGTTTTTTCTGCCTCCCCCAGGCTGAGGATGTTCCTGACTTTTTGTTTGATTTTTCTGATGTGTTTAGCGAAAGTAAATCTGCATCCTTACCTCCCCATAGGAGCTATGACTGCGCTATTGAATTAGTGCCAGGTAGTAAATTCCCTAAGGGTCGCCTTTTTAACTTGTCTGTACCTGAACATGACGCTATGCGGTCTTATATCAAGGAATCATTGGAGAAGGGTCATATCAGACCATCCTCTTCACCCTTAGGTGCCGGTTTTTTCTTTGTGGCCAAAAAAGATGGTTCATTAAGGCCGTGTATTGATTATCGTCTCTTGAACAATATTACTGTGAAATATCAATACCGTTACCCTTGATTTCTGACCTGTTTTCCAGGGTGAAAAACGCTACTTGGTTTACCAAGCTTGACCTCAGGGGGGCGTATAACCTTATTCGCATTAAGCACGGGGATGAATGGAAGACGGCATTTAACACCCTGAAGGGCATTTTGAGTACCTTGTGATGCCCTTTGGGCTCACTAATGCTCCTTCCGTCTTCCAGTCCTTCATGAATGACATTTTCAGGGATTTTGTGGACAAGTTTCTGATTGTTTATTTGGATGATATCTTGATTTTTTCTAATGACTGGGACTCTCATGTGAAACATGTTCGAACTGTATTCCAGATTTTGAGAGAGAATGCTCTGTATGTGAAGGGATCAAAGTGTCTTTTTGGCGTACAGAAGATCTCATTTCTGGGATTCATTTTGTCCCCATCTGTTATTGAAATGGACCCAGGTCAAGGTTCAGGCCATCTGTGATTGGGTCCAACCTACTTCATTAAAGGCTCTTCAGAGATTTTTGGGTTTTGCCAATTTTTATCGTAAATTTATTGGTAATTTCTCTGTTATTGTTAAACCATTGACTGATTTGACCAGAAAGGGTTCTGATGTGGTGAATTGGCCTCCTGAGGCAGTCTCTGCGTTTCAGGAACTTAAGCAGAGATTCACTTCTGCTCCTGTTCTACGGCAGCCTGATGTTTCTCTGCCATTTCAGGTGGAGGTTGATGCCTCTGAAATTGGGGCAGGTGCCGTTTTGTCCCAAAAAGATCCAGAGACCTCTAAAAGTAACCCTTGTGCCTTTTTCTCTCGAAAATTTTCTCCTACTGAACGTAATTATGACGTGGGTAATCGGGAGTTATTGGCCATGAAGTGGGCTTTTGAAGAGTGGAGACATTGGCTGGAGGGAGCCAAACATCAGGTGGTGGTCCTTACGGACCATAAGAATCTGGTCTATCTGGAATCTGCCAAGCGACTCAATCCTAGACAGGCCAGGTGGGCCTTGTTTTTCACACGTTTTAATTTTGTGGTTTCCTTTCTTCCTGGCACTAAGAATGTTAAGGCGGATGCCCTCTCGAGGAGTTTCCTTGCGGACTCTCCTGAGCTATCTGATCCCTCTGTTATTTTGAAGGAGGGTGTAGTTCTTTCCGCCATCTCGCCTAATTTGAGACTTGCTCTGGAGGGGTGTCAGGAGGATAGGCCCGAGCGCTGCCCTGTTGGAAAGTTGTTTGTCCCGGACCGATGGAAAAAGAGTGTGATGTCTGAGATTCATTGTTCCGCATTGGCTGGGCATCCCGGAATTTTTGGTACCAGAGACTTGGTTAGTCGGTCCTTTTGGTGGCCTACCTTGTCTCGCGATGTCAGGGAATTTGTGCAGTCCTGCGGGACTTGCTCTCGCTCCAAGCCTTGCTCTCGCTCTAGTGGTTTGTTGATGCCATTGCCTGTGCCCAAGAGACCATGGACCCATATCTCTATGGATTTCATTTCCGATCTTCCTGTTTCTCAGAGAATGACCACCATCTGGGTAATTTGTGATAGGTTTTCCAAAATGATACATCTTGTGCCATTACCTAAGTTGCCTTCCTCCTCTGAATTGGTGCCGTTGTTCCTTCAGCACGTGGTTCGTTTACACGGCATTCCTGAGAACATTGTGTCTGACAGAGGAGTCCAGTTTGTTTCCAGATTTTGGAGGACTTTTTGTTCTAAACTGGGTGTTCAATTGTCTTTCTCCTCGGCATTTCATCCTCAGACCAATGGTCAAACTGAGAGAACAAACCAGACATTGGAGACTTATCTAAGATGCTTTGTGTCTGCTGATCAGGATGACTGGGTCTCTTTTTTGCCTTTGGCTGAGTTTGCTCTTAATAATAGGGCTAGCTCTGCCACTTTGATGTCTCCGTTTTTCTGTAATTCTGGGTTTCACCCTCGATTTTCTTCAGGACAGACGGAGGCTTCTGTCTGTCCAGGTGTTGACTCTGTTGTTGAGCGTATGCAGCAGATTTGGGACCAGGTAGTGGAGAGGTTGTCCCTCTCTCAGGAGAAGGCCCAGCGGTTTGCTAACCGGCATAGGACTGATGGTCCTCGGTTTAAAGTGGGGGACTTGGTCTGGTTGTCCTCAAAGAATATTCCTATGAGAGTAGCATCTCCTAAATTTAAGCCTAGGTTCATTGGACCTTATAAGATCATGGAGATTATTAATCCTGTTTCTTTTCGTTTGCTTCTTCCAGGGACATTTAAGATCCATAACGTGTTCCACAAGTCCTTGTTGAAGAGGTTTGTTGAGCCAGTGGTTCCTGCTGCTGTGCCTCCTGACCCTGTTTTGGTTGAGGGCAATCTGGAGTATGTGGTTGAGAAAATATTGGATTCTCGTTTTTCTAGACGAAGACTCCAGTATTTGGTTAAATGGAGAGGTTATGGTCAGGAAGATAATTCTTGGGTGTTTGCTTCGGACATCCATGCTAGGAGACTTATCCGTGCGTATCATAGAACTCATCCTGACCGACCTGGTTGCTCAAATGAGGGTTCGGTGACCCCTCCTCAAGGGGGGGGTACTGTTGTGAATGGGTTTGAGATGAGTTCTGAGCAGAGGCTCCCTCTGGTGGTTACAAGCGGTACTAGTGAGGATTGGGAATCAGGTGTTACTGATTGGTCTTATTTAAGGGAATCATTTTCCCATCAGGGTTGCCGGTGATCAATTGTTCTGGTCTGAATCCTTCTTTCCAGTTTCCCTTGTAGCCTGCTGTGTCGTGTCTGCATCTCCTGCTATCAGATAAGACAATTTCTTATTTTGTGTTTTTGCTATATTTTTGCATTTTGTCCTGCACTTCTGTGGGGGCCTTCTGGGTCCCCTCCGGGGGCTTTTGCCCTCTCAGTTTAGTCCAGCCACTGTGTTTTGTACTTTTGCTTTTTGCAGTTTTTTCAGTGGCTGCTGTTTTTGTTACACCAGAGAACTAATTTAGGTGGTAGAGGTCGTGTGATCTCAGGTGTTTTGAAATTAGTAGAGTTGGTGTCTTTCAGGGTTTTCTGGGATTGCAGTAAGTACCCTTCCTATCCTTTTCTATTTAGTAGTTTGGGCCCCAGCGTTTGCTCATACTATTTTCTTTCTGTGTCAGTATTTCCTCTTGTCTAACCGCCATTACATGTTTGGGGGCTTTCTATTATCTTTGGGGTTCTGCTCCGGGGCAGATAGCTTTCCTATTTCTATCTTTAGGTGTAGTTAGTTTCTCAGGCTGTGACGAGGCGTCTAGGACCATCGTAGGAACGCTCCACGGCTGCCTCTAGTTGCGGTGGTTAGTCAGGGTACTGCAATCTCATAGATTCCAACTGCTCTGGTGTATTTCCTTTTTTACCTGCACTCCTCAGCTACCGTAACATAACAGGTCCCCCCTTGAGACTCCGCCAGGCTCCACCCCCCAGTTCTGCATCCACCCTAGCTCCTCCTCCACCACGCAAAACCTTCCAAAATCCCTCCGCCCTTTCATGGAAAAACTTCACTTCTGCACCATGCCCTCACCAATGACACAGTAACACCAATCACTCGATGAAAATGCAGCATTTTGCTTGTTTAGTATAATACACCCCATAGTCCTCCATATATTATAATGTGCACCACAGTCCTCCATATTGTAAAGTGCACACTCCATAGTCCTCCATATTTTATAATGTATCCATAGACCTCCATATAGTATAATACACTCCTAATAGCCCTCCAGATATTAAAATACACTCAGTCATCCATATAGTATAATACACTCCTCATAGTGCTCCATATAGTATAATGCACCACCATAGTCATCCATGTAGTACAATTCACTTCCCATAGTATAATGCACCCCATAGTCCTTCATATGCTATAATGTATTCCCCATAGTCCTCGATACAGTATAATGCAGCCCACATATTGTATAATGCAGTCACCCTATAGAGCATAATGCAGCCACCCCACAGAGAATAATGCAGCCACCCCACAGAGTATAATGCAACCACCCCACAGAGTATAATGCAACCACCCTACAGAGTATAATGTAAACCCCCATAGAATATAATTGAGCCCCCTTATATAGTATAATGTAGCCCCTCCATAAAATACAAAGTAGCCCTCCTCATATAGTATAATGCAGCCCCTATAGAATATAATGTAGCCCCCTCATAAAGTATAATGAAGCCCCCATACAATATAATCTAGCCCCCCATAGAATACAACGTAGCCACCTCATATAGTATAATGTAGCCCCCTCATAGAGTGTGATGCAATCACCCCTCATAGAATATAATACAGCCCCCCATAGAATATAATGTATCCTCGAATATAATATCATACAGCTCGCCTCCCCAAAGGAATATAATGTAGCCCCCATAGTATATAACACAGCCACAAAGTATATAACACAGCCGCATATTATATAACACAGACACCCTATAAAATATAATATATCAACCAATAGCATATAACACAGCCCACATAGTGTATAGTGCGGCCCACATAGTATATAGCAGGGCCCACATAGTATATAGCATGGCCCACATAGTATACAGCAGGGCCCACATAGTATATAGCGCCGCCTACATAGAATATAGCAGGGCCCACATAGTATATAGAACGGCCCACATAGTATATAGCAGGGCCCACATAGTACAGCGTGGCCCACATAGTATATAGCAGGGCCCACATAGTATATAGCAGGGCCCACATAGTATATAGCAGGGCCCACATAGTATATAGCAGGGCCAACATAATATATAGCGCGGCCCACATAGTAATATAGCGGGCCCACATAGTATACAGCGTGGCCCACATAGTATACAGCATGGCCCACATAGTATACAGCAGGACCCACATAGTATATAGCAGGGCCCACATAGTATATAGCAGGGCCCACATAGTATACAGCAGGGCCCACATTGTATATAGCAGGGCATACATAGTATACAGCAGGGCCCACATAGTGTACAGCGTGGCCCACATAGTATACAGCAGGGCCCACATTGTATATAGCAGGGCCCACATAGTATACAGCAGGGCCCACATTGTATATAGCAGGGCCCAGATAGTATACAGCAGGGCCCATATTGTATCTCCAGTCCACCCAGAGACTTAATCAATGGTTTTTGTTTTTGCCCACTTTAACCCCTTAAGGACCAAGCCATTTTGTAGGTTAATGACCAGGCCAATTTTGACCACTGTCACTTTATGTGCTCATAACTCTGGAACGCTTCAACGGATCTTGGCGATTCTGAGATTCTTTTCTCGTGACATATTGTTAGGGCTGCCACTAGGAATTTCGGGGCCCCATACTGGCAAAATTTATGGGTCCCCCCTTGAGACTCCGCCCAGGCTCCACCCCCCAGTTTTGCATACACCCTAGCTCCTCCTCCACCACGCAAACCTTCCAAAATCCCTCCGCCCTTTCATGGAAAAACTTCACTTCTGCACCATGCTCTCACCAATGACACAGTAACACCAATCACTCGATGAAAATGCAGCATTTTGCTTGTTTAGTATAATACACCCCATAGTCCTCCATATATTATAATGTGCACCACAGTCCTCCATATTGTAAAGTGCACACTCCATAGTCCTCCATATTTTATAATGTATCCATAGACCTCCATATAGTATAATACACTCCTAATAGCCCTCCATATATTAAAATACACTCAGTCATCCATATAGTATAATACATTCCTCATAGTGTTCCATATAGTATAATGCACCGCCATAGTCATCCATGTAGTACAATTCACTTCCCATAGTATAATGCACCCCATAGTCCTTCATATGGTATAATGTATTCCCCATAGTCCTCTATACAGTATAATGCAGCCCACATATTGTATAATGCAGTCACCCTATATAGAATAATGCAGCCACCCACAGAGCATAATGCAGCCACCCCACAGAGTATAATGCAACCACCCCACAGAGTATAATGCAACCACCCCACAGAGTATAATGCAACCACCCTACAGAGCATAATGTAAACCCCCCATAGAATATAATTGAGCCCCCTTATATAGTATAATGTAGCCCCTCCATAAAATACAAAGTAGCCCTCCTCATATAGTATAATGCAACCCCTATAGAATATAATGTAGCCCCCTCATAAAGTATAATGAAGCCCCCATACAGTATAATCTAGCCCCCCCATAGAATACAACGTAGCCATCTCATACAGTATAATGTAGCCCCCTCATAGAGTATGATGCAATCACCCCTCATAGAATATAATAAATATAATACAGCCCCCCATAGAATATAATGTATCCCCGAATATAATATCATACAGCCCGCCTCCCCAAAGGAATATAATGTAGCCCCCATAGTATATAACAAAGCCACAAAGTATATAACACAGCCGCATATTATATAACACAGACACCCTATAAAATATAATATATCAAACAATAGCATATAACTAAGCCCACATAGTGTATAGTGCGGCCCACATAGTATATAGCAGGGCCCACATAGTATATAGCATGGCCCACATAGTATACAGCAGAGCCCACATAGTATATAGCAGGGCCCACATAGTATATAGCAGGGCCCACATTGTACAGCAGGGCCCACATACTATATAGCAGGGCCCACATAGTGTACAGTGTGGCCCACATAGTATATAGCAGGACCCAGATAGTATATAGCAGGGCCCACATAGTATATAGCAGGGCCCACATTGTACAGCAGGGCCCACATAGTATATAGCAGGGCCCACATAGTATATAGCAGGGCCCATATACTATGTGGGCCCTGCTATATACAATGTGGGCCATGCTGTACTATGTGGGCACTGCTATATACTATGTGGGCCCTGCTATATACTATGTGGGCCCAGCTGTATACTATGTGGGCCACGCTGTACTATGTGGGCACTGCTATATACTATGTGGGCCCTGCTGTACATTGTGGGCCCTGCTATATACTATGTGGGCCGTGCTATATACTATGCGGGCTCTGCTATATACTATGTAGGCGGCGCTATATACTATGTGGGCCCTGCTGTACAATGTGGGCCCTGCTATATACTATGTGGGCCCTGCTATATACTATGCGGGCCCTGTTATATACTATGTGGGCCCTGCTATATACAATTTGGGCCACGCTGTACACTAACAGGGCCCACATAGTATATAGCAGGGCCCACATAGTATATAGCAGGGCCCACATTGTACAGCAGGGCCCACATAGTATATAGCGCCGCCTACATAGTATATAGCAGGGCCCACATAGTGTATAGCACGGCCCACATAGTATATAGCAGGGCCCACATAGTACAGCGTGGCCCACATAGTATACAACAGGGCCCACATAGTATATAGCAGGGCCCACATAGTAAATAGCAGGGCCAACATAGTATATAGCGGGCCCACATAGTATACAACGTGGCCCACATAGTATACAGCACGGCCCACATAGTATACAGCAGGACCCACATAGTATATAGCAGGGCCCACATAGTATATAGCAGGGCCCACATTGTATATAGCAGGGCCCACATAGTATACAGCAGGGCCCACATAGTATATAGCAGGGCCCACATAGTATATAGCAGGGCCCACATAGTATATAGCATGGCCCACATAGTACAGCGTGGCCCATATAATATACAGCAGGGCCCACATAGTATACAGCAGGGCCCACATAGTATACAGCACGGCCCACATAGTATACAGCAGGACCCACATAGTATATAGCAGGGCCCACATAGTATATAGCAGGGCCCACATTGTATATAGCAGGGCCCACATAGTATACAGCAGGGCCCACATAGTATATAGCAGGGCCCACATAGTATATAGCAGGGCCCACATAGTATATAGCATGGCCCACATAGTACAGCGTGGCCCATATAATATACAGCAGGGCCCACATAGCATACAGCAGGGCCCACATAGTATACAGCAGGGCCCACATAGTGTACAGCAGGGCCCACATAGTGTACAGCAGGGCCCACATAGTGTACAGCATGGCCCACATAGTATACAGCAGGGCCCACATTGTATATAGCAGGGCCCACATAGTATACAGCAGGGCCAACATTGTATATAGCAGGGCCCACATAGTATACAGCAGGGCCCATATTGTACAGCCCTCATCTCTCTTCCCCCTCAGGAATGGCCCCACAGACACAGCAATAAAAATTGACAGATTTATAATAAAAAAAAAACACTCCTCACCTTCTCCTCGTGCCAGCGCTGCTCCCGGCTCCTGTCTCCTGCTCTGCCCGGCACATTATGAGTGCACGATGACGTCACGCGCTGTGTCAGAGACAGACCGGGGAATGATGAGAGAGGGAGCGTCAGCTGACGCTCTGTCCTCCATCATTGCTTTGAACTGTACCGGCGGACGCTGGTATAGTTCAAAGCAGAGGCGGGGGGAGTCGGCGCTGGGGGCAGGCGGGCCCCCTTGCCTTACAGGGGCCCAATAGTGGCTGCGTGATGTGCCGCTAGCTGGGGGCCCATAGGGGAGCAGGGGGAGCCTCAAAATGTTGGGGGCCCCCGTGCACCGGGCCCCATACATCTGTAAGGGTTGTCATGCCGTGATGGCGGCCCTGCATATTGTACTTCATGTTAGTGGTAAAATTTCTTTGATATAACTTGCGTTTATGAAAAAACAGAAATATGCAATTTTCAAAATTTTAATTTTTATGCCCTTAAATCAGAGAGATATGTCACAAAAAATAGTTAATAAATAACATTTCCCATATGTCTACTTTACATCAGCACAATTTTGGAACAAAATTTTTTTTTAGTTAGGAAATTATAAGGGTTAAAAGTTGACAAGCGATTTCTCATTTTTACAACAAAATTTACAAAACCATTTTTTTTGGGACCACCTCACATTTGAAGTGACTTTGAGGGGTCAATATGACAGAAAATACCCAAAAGTGACACCATTCTAAAAACTGCAACCCTCAAGGTGTTCAAAACCACATTCAAGAAGTTAATTAACCCTTTAGGTACTTCACAAGAATTGAAACAATGTGGAAGCAAAAAATGAACATTTAACTTTTTTCCCCAAAATTTTTTCTTTCTACACAATTTTTTCAATTTTGTCAAAGGTATCCGGAGAAAATAAACCACAATATTTGTTGTACAATTTATCCTGAACACACCGATACCCAATGTGTGGAGGAAGACCAATCTTTAGGCACACGGCACTGCTCAGAATGTAAGGAGCATCATTTGAGATTTTGAATGTCAAATTGGCTGGAATCGAGAGCGGACACCATGTCGCTTTTGGAGAGCCTCTGATGTACCTAAACAGTGGAAACCTCCCATAAGTGACCCAATTTTGGAAACTAGACCCCCAAGAAACTTATCTAAATGTGTAGTGAGCACTTTGAACCCCCAAGGGCTTCACAGAAGGTTATAACGTAGAGCCATAAAATTAAAAAATCATATTTTTTCCTCAAAAATTATCTTTTCATCCCCAATTTTTATTTTTCAAATGATAACAGGACCCCAAAATCTATTGTGCAATTTGTCCTGAATATGCTGATACCCCATATGTGGGGGTAAACCACTATTTGGGCGCATGGCAGAGCTCAGAAGGGAAGCAGCGTCATTTGACTTTTTTGGCTGGAATTGAGATTGGATGCCATGTCACATTTGGAGAGTCCCTGATGTGCCTAAACAGTGGAAACCCCCAGAAGTGAACCCATTTTGGAAACTAGACCCCCCAAGGAACTTATCTAAATGAGTGGTGAGCACTTTGAACCCCAAGGGCTTCACAGCAGGTTATAACGTAGAGCTGTATAATTAAAAAATCATATTTTTTCCACAAAAATGATCTTTTCTCCCCCAATTTTTATTTTCCAAAGGATAACAGGACCCCAAAAGTTATTGTGCAATTTGTCCTGACTGCGCTGATCCCCATTTGTGGGGATAAACCACTATTTGGGCACATGGCAGAACTCGGAAGGTAAGCAGCGCCATTTGACTTTTTTGGCTGCAATTGAGATTGGACGCTATGTAGCATTTGGAGAGTCCCTGATGTGCCTAAACAGTGGAAACCCCCCACAAGTGACCCCATTTTGGAAACTATACCCCCCAAGGAACTTATCTAAATGTGTGTTGAGCACTTTGAACCCCAAGGGCTTCACAGAAGGTTATAACGTAGAGCCGTAAAATTAAAAAATCATATTTTTTACACAAAAATGATCCCCCCCCCCAATTTTTAATTTCCAAAGGATAACAGGACCCCAAAAGTTATTGTGTAATTTGTCCTGAGTACACTGATACCCCATTTGTGGGGGTAAACCACTATTTGGGCGCATGGCAGAACTCGAAAGGGAAGCAGCGCCATTTGAATTTTTTGGCTGGAATTGAGATTGGACGCTATGTAGCATTTGGAGAGTCCCTGATGTGCCTAAACAGTGGAAACCCCCACAAGTGACCCCATTTTGGAAACTATACCCCCAAGGAACTTATCTAAATGTGTGTTAAGCACTTTGAACCCCCAAGGGCTTCACAGAAGGTTATAACGTAGAGCCATAAAATTAAAAAATCATATTTTTTCCACAAAAATGATCTTTTCACCCCAAATTTTTATTTTCCAAACGATAACAGGACCCCAAAATCTTTTGTGCAATTTGTCCTGAGTACGCTGATACCCCATATGTGGGGGTAAACCACTATTTGGGCGCATGGCAGAACTCAGAAGGGAAGCAGCGTCATTTGACTTTTTTGGCTGGAATTGAGATTGGATGCCATGTCACATTTGGAGTGTGCCTAAACAGTGGAAACCCCCACAAGTGACCCCATTTTTGAAACTAGACCCCCCAAGGAACTTATCTAGATGTGTGGTGAGCACTTTGAACCCCTAAGGGCTTAACAGCAGGTTATAACGTAGAGCCGTAAAATTAAAAAATCATATCTTTTCCACAAAAATTATCTTTTCTCCCCAATTTTTATTTTCCAAAGGGTAACAGGATCCCAAAAGTTATTGTGCAATTTGTTCTGAGTACGCTGATACCCCATATATGGGGGTAAACCACTATTTGGGCACATGGCAGAGCTGGAAGGGAAGGAGCGCCATTTTCGAATGCAGACTTTGATGGAATGTTCTGCTGGCATCATGTCGCGTTTGGAGAGCCCCTGATGTGCCTAAACAGTAGAAACCCCACACAAGTGATGCCATTTTGGAAACTAGACCCCCCAAGGAATTTATCTAGATGTGTGCTGAGCACATTGAACCCCCAAGTGCTTCACAGCAGTTTATAACGTATAGCCGTGAAAATAAAAAAATCATATTTTTTTCCACAAAAATGATCTTATAACAGGAGAAACAGGACCCCAAAAGTTGATGTGCAATTTGTCCTGAGTGCGCTGATACCCCATATGTTGGGGGGAACCACTGTGGTCGCCTTACTGAGATCTTTGGGAGGCAGAATGAACAAATCACAAAAGGTGAAGAATTGGTTTTATTTTTTACGCCGTTTCTCGTGCGGTATTAGTGATTAGGTGACTTTATTCTTCGGGTTGGTGCGATTACAGTGATACCTGATTTACATCCTTTTTTCATGTTTAGCTTCTGTCACACACTAAAAGACGCTTTTTTGGAAGAATTTTTTGTAAGAAATTTTTGCATTGCCGTATTTTGAGAGCTATAATTTTTCCATATTTCAGTCGACAGAGTTATTTGTGGGCTTATATTTTGCGGGACGAGCGGACGTTTTTATCGGTACTATATTCGGGCACATAACATTTTTTGATCACTTCCTATTCCGATTTTTGTGGAAGCAGAATGAGCAAAAACCAGCAATTCAGAAATTTTTTTTTTCTCCGTTCCGCGTGTGGTAAAATTGGTAAGGCAGCTTTATTCTTCGGGTCACTACGATTACAGTGATACCTCATTTAGATCTTTTTTTATGTTTTGGCGTTTTTACACAGTAAAAACTTTTATAGAAAAAATAATTAATTTTGCATCACTTTATTCTGCGAGCTATAACTTTTTTATTTTTTCACTGATGATGCTGTTTGACGACATGTTTTTTGCGGGACAAGATGACGTTTTCAGCGGTACCATGTTTATTTATATCCGTCTTTTTGGTCACGTGTTATTGCACTTTTTCCAAGTGGTATGGTGATACCGCTTGGAAAAAGTATAATTTACTACTTTTTTGTGTTTTGTTTTTATGGCTTTCACTAAAGGGGTTAACTAGGGTTATGCTTTTATAGCTGGGATTTTTATGGACACGGCGATACCAAACATGTGTATTTTTATTGTTTTTTCTTTACATAAAAATGTGTATTTATTAGGGGAATTTTTTTAAATTATTTTTTAATATTTTTTTTTTTACAAATTTTTTTAAAAAATGTTTTTTTTTATACCTAGTTTATGGGACTTTCACTTTTTCACTTTTGTTGCAGGTATAATGCATTGCAATGCCCCAGCATTGCAATGCATTATACAATGGAGAAAGCTGCTGTGACCATGTTGTGAGCATGGTCACAGCGGCTTTCCGTAGCTGGATGACCCGGAAGTTGTCATGACAACCACGGGTCATCAAGGCAGAGATTGAGCCCTGCAATTACCTTGCGGGGATGCCGATCTGAGGCAGAGGGAGCTCCCGACCCTCTGCCTCTGTCATGGGTGCATCGCCACGAAAATCGTCGCGATTGCACATTCTGACTTCTCACAGCTGAGCTGCTGTTTCTTTGTGTTTGGTAATGAGAGAGTTAATTTTACCTAGCTCTTTGCTAAGACTAGGTCCAGCCTCGCCCGGCTGCTTTGGATTATGTTCTAATTAGTTTCCTTTATATTCCTGCCAGTCTGGGTGTTGGATGCCGGTGAAAGCATTCATATAGTTTAGCAGACTGGATCGGTTCTGGGAATACTTAAGCTAAGAGCTCCTTAGTTGTTTTTACTCTTACAGCTTATAGTTTATCTCTGAGACCTAAGGTGTTCCTACTGTGTGTGAGTGTTGTATGTAAGACTTTATTTACTTTATTTCTTATCTTTCTTGTATGTCTTTCTGTTCATTAACCGTTACCTGGTCATTCCCTTTGGTGGTATTCAGGGTCCTTCTTAGGACTAGAATACAGTTGGCAGGGATTGATAGGACACAGGGTTTACGCTGGTGGCCTGGACCTCTGTACCTTTAACAGTACCTCCAGGTTGAGGGATAAGTTAGGACCCCAGTTAGGGTCAGCTTAGACCCCGGTCACTCTCTAGCCGGAGACAGCGTATAACGGATTCCGTTTTGACCCACTGGACTTCTGTCAGGTAAATCTATGTTATCATACAGCTATGCGCATGTTATATAGTATGTTGCCCTTTTGATATAGATTATTGTCATCACATATATATATCTGCTATACAGCGTGACATTTTCACCGGCCCATACTAAAGATTCTCCCCAGCTGTCATGGATCCAGTAGCCCAGCTGGCCCGGCAGTTGCAGGGATTGTCCATGGAGTTGGCAGACATTAAGTCCAAGGTTTTGTCCCCCCCGGAGCAAACCAGATCTGAACCTAAGGTTGCTCTCCCAGACAGGTTCACTGGTGGGCGGGACAAATTTTTTACTTTCCGGGAGGCATGTAGATTGTACTTTCGGCTGCGGCCTCGGTCATCTGGGAGTGAAGAGCAGAGGGTGGGAATTGTTATCTCGCTCTTACAAGGGGATCCTCAATCTTGGGCGTTCTCTATTCCTCCAGGCTCCCCAGATCTCCAGTCAGTGGATCGATTTTTTACTGCCCTGGGTCTGGTATATGATGATCCGGATCGAGTCTCCCTTGCTGAAACAAGGTTACGTAAAATACGGCAAGGAAATCGTCCAGCGGAGGAATATTCTTCTGAGTTCCGTAGATGGGCAACAGATACTCAATGGAATGACCCAGCTCTTAGGAGCCAGTTTTGTCAAGGGTTGTCTGACAAATTAAAAGATGTGTTGGCTCAGTATGATTCTCCTCCATCACTGGAGGCTGCTATGGCCCTCGCTATTCGCATTGATAGACGTCTTCGGGGAAGACGCGAGGTAACTCCACCCCCCGTGATGACTCCACCTACTACTAAAGTCCCTTATACTGAGGTTCCCCTAGTCTGTTCTGAGGAACCCATGCAGTTGGGAGGGACATCATTTTGTAGGAGGGAATCAGCGGTGCGCCGCAAGACTAGAAGGTGTTTCTTTTGCGGGAGAGAGGGACATTTTGTTGGGGGGTGTCCATCCCGGACCTCTTTGAACCAAGGAGTTAACCTGGGAGTGTGTATTTCGTCCCCAAATCCATCTCAGTTTCTCGTGCCTGCGGAGGTGGTGATTGGTACTAGAACTGAGAGGATTTCTGTTTTTCTTGATAGTGGATCCGGGGCTAATCTGGTGGACACTCGGTTTGCCCAGGTGCATGGTATGCAACTGAGTGTATTGGCCAAACCGGTCCCTATACTCTCTATTGATTCTAGACCTCTTGGTCAAGGTAGCTTGGTACAAGCTGTTCATAACATAGATCTTCGAGTAGGGGCAATACATAAAGAGCAATTGTCTTGTTATGTGTTGGAGGGTCTGCCTGCTCCCATTGTGTTGGGACTTCCTTGGTTGGCTAAACATAACCCAGTGATTGATTGGCAATCCAGAAAGATAAGCCAGTGGGGTGAATTTTGCAAGAATAACTGCATGAGCACGGTCATCGGTGCGGTTGTGCCTAGGACTTTGCCTCCTTTTCTGGAGGACTTTTGGGAGAAGTTCTCAGAGGAGGGGTGTAAAGAGTTACCTCCTCATCGCACATATGACTTCTCAATAAAGTCGCTTCCTGATGCCTTATCTCGTACTTTCCCAGGGGTCGGGAAGACGGATGATCCGGTTCCTATTCCTCAGGAGGGAGTTGTAGTGTCAGCTGTATGCTCTGAGCTTGAGGGGGAGGTATTGGGGGCTCAGGGGGACGCCCCTGTGGGACTTCCAGGGAGACTGATAGTTCCAGATCGCTTAAGACTGAAGGTTACGGAGAACCCTTACAAACGGATGGCTGATAGGAGGAGAGTTTCTGGTCTAGATCTGAGGGTGAACGATCTGGTGTGGTTGTCTACCAGGAATATAAAACTTAAAGTTCCCTCCTGGAGGTTGGGTCCCAGATTCATCGGGCCATACAGGATCAGTTCCATAATTAATCCTGTGGCATTTCGTCTGGACCTCCCTCCTACGTTTAAAATTCATAATGTGTTTCACAAGTCATTACTTAAAAAGTATATGGCACCAGTCATACCGTCACCTCTACCTCCTCCTTCAGTGGTAGTCAATGATAACGTGGAAGTTCATTGGAGGGGGTATGGTCCTGAGGAGAGGACGTGGGTCCCTGCGTCTGATGATAACGCAGATCGATTGGTTCGGACCTTTCACACAATTTACCCGGACAGACCTGGTCATGAGGGTCCGGAGGCCCTCGTAGAAGGGGGGGTACTGTCATGGGTGCATCGCCACGAAGATCGTCGCGATTGCACATTCTGACTTCTCACAGCTGAGCTGCTGTTTCTTTGTGTTTGGTAATGAGAGAGTTAATTTTACCTAGCTCTTTGCTAAGACTAGGTCCAGCCTCGCCCGGCTGCTTTGGATTATGTTCTAATTAGTTTCCTTTATATTCCTGCCAGTCTGGGTGTTGGATGCCGGTGAAAGCATTCATATAGTTTAGCAGACTGGATCGGTTCTGGGAATACTTAAGCTAAGAGCTCCTTAGTTGTTTTTACTCTTACAGCTTATAGTTTATCTCTGAGACCTAAGGTGTTCCTACTGTGTGTGAGTGTTGTATGTAAGACTTTATTTACTTTATTTCTTATCTTTCTTGTATGTCTTTCTGTTCATTAACCGTTACCTGGTCATTCCCTTTGGTGGTATTCAGGGTCCTTCTTAGGACTAGAATACAGTTGGCAGGGATTGATAGGAGACAGGGTTTACGCTGGTGGCCTGGACCTCTGTACCTTTAACAGTACCTCCAGGTTGAGGGATAAGTTAGGACCCCAGTTAGGGTCAGCTTAGACCCCGGTCACTCTCTAGCCGGAGACAGCGTATAACGGATTCCGTTTTGACCCACTGGACTTTCTGTCAGGTAAATCTATGTTATCATACAGCTATGCGCATGTTATATAGTATGTTGCCCTTTTGATATAGATTATTGTCATCACATATATATATCTGCTATACAGCGTGACAGCCTCCCCCCTGAACGCTGCGATCGCTCTTGATCGCAGCAGTCAGGGGGTTAACAGCCAGGGGCGGCGCGGACGCCGCTCCTGGCTGTCAGTGCAGGAAGCTCGGCCACTGCAGCGCTGAGCTCCTGCACTGATCGGGCAGGAGAAGCTGAAATTTCAGCCTCTCCTGCCGATCGCTGCTGTGCTTGGTCAGTCAGGTTGACTGACCAATCACAGTGCTCTGGGTGCGGAGACCGACTGCAAGGGTCCCCGCACCTCTTGCCGTGCCTGTCAGCTGTCATAGACAGCTGTCGGAACTGACCTACCACTGCGTGTTTACACGCAGTGGTAGTTCAAAGGCATGACGTGCACAGTCCGTCCTGGTGCCGGAACTGACATCCTGCCATTACGGACTGTGCACGTCAATGGACAGTAAGGGGTTAACTTTCTTTTGCATATCAGGTCCGGTGACAAGAATGTCAGAGCTGATGCCCTTTTTCTGTCTGAGGATCAAGAGGAGGATCCAAAATTTATCATTGAACCTTCTAAGATGGTCACTGTCGCTCCAGTTAGTCTGTCACGAATTCCTCCAGGGAAGACCCTTGTGACTGAATCCAAGAAGGAGCGAGTTTTATCTTGGGGACACTTGTCCAAGGTGGCTGGTCACGCTGGACAAAAGAAGACTCTACAGTTGATTTTTCACCACTACTGGTGGCCATTAGTGATGAGTGTACATGCTCGGTAATGCTCGGTACTCGGCGAGAGCCGAGCATTTCCGGTATTATTTGCCTGGTGCTCTGGTCCCCGCCCTGCACTTTTGGTGCTCTTTAGAGCGCCAATCAACATGCAGGGATTATCTGCCATGCACTGTAATGCCGCAGCCATCTTGGTTGTGGTATTACAGTGATTGGCTGGCCGCACATTGTCATCAGGTGTATAAAAGACCTGGCGCTGCCATGCTCGTCGCAGTCTGTTCCAGAATCAGTGGAGCATTTCAGTGTTGAGCCTGAAGAACCATCAGTGGATAATTTCACTGGTGAGGCTTAAGAACCTGCATTGATCAGTTGCTGTGATGAGTCAGAAGACCCTGCATTTTAGCATTGCAGTGTTGAGGCTGAAGAACTGGCATAGAAGAATTTCATTGTTGAATATTAACAACCAACAAAGTTCACATTATTATAAAGTGGGTCTCCCATACTATTTGCCTATGCATTGAATGGAAGGCCTGCCCCAAATTTGGACAAACCAAAATACCACTTTGAAGAAACGTGTATGAACTCCTCCTAAAAATCAGTTTCCATTACAAAAGAGTGGGCCTCCTATACTTGTAATGGCCATACACTAAGTGCATAGGCTGAAAAACATTTTCTCCTATGGGGGGACACATCACCCGACTGTGTAAATTTTTGTAGTTACTGACATTCAAAACACCCCTGCAAAACAATCTAGTGGCTGTTTCATCACTGAACACGGTCACCCTGGTGTTCTAGTTGTGGTGTCTGAAGAGATGTGTGGTATGGCCTGCGAAACAGGTCTTCCCAGTTTAAAGGAGCGGGTCTCCTATACTTGTAATGGCCATACACATACAAGTGCATAGGCTGAAAACATTTTTCCCTGGGGGGTACGTATCAACATAGTGTGTAATTTTTTTTTTAGGGGCATCATAAACACCTTGGAAAGCAGTAACGTGGTTTCCTACACAGTCTCCTCTGGAAAGGTGCAGGTTTTTAGTAAAAATCTGGTGGACAAATCATTGGCTGAAGTGATCAAGAAAAGGGGTATGGTGATGACAGGAATGGTAGCGTACAGGATTAATAATAGCAGTGGCAATGGGAGGTATGAGATCCAGGATACAGCCTACAATGGTTAGTTGTTTAGCTGCCCACCACCAATTACCAAAATGTGTTTCATGCCCATCAGAAAATTGTTGTAACAGATGCACGTGTGAAGCTCAGCATGAAAAATGGCCGTAAATAATATGTTGCCAAAGACGCGCGTGTGTATAAACGGCAGAGGGCAACATGTTCGTGAGATGCTGAATTAGAAAAAGCAGATCAGTGTTGGAGGAAAACCAAACCAACTGATGGATGCTCGAGAAAAACTAAGTTTAACCCCTTTACCCCCAAGGGTGGTTTGCACATTAATGACCATGCCAATTTTTACAATTCTGACCATGGTCTTTTATGAGGTAGTAACTCTGGAACGCTTCCATGGATCCCGGTGATTCTGACATTGTTTTCTCATGACATATCGTACTTCATGATAGTGGTAAAATTTCTTTGATATAACTTGCGTTTATTTGTGAAAAAAACGGAAATGTTGCAAAAATTTTTCAAATTTGAATTTTCATGTTCTTTAATAATAATAATAATAATAATCTTTATTTATATAGCGCCATCATATTCCGCAGCGCTTTACAGTTTAACAGTTTCAAAACACAAGTCATAAGTAACAACGTTAACAATACGATAATTAAAGCAAAATAAGACGACCCTGCTCGTGAGAGCTTACAATCTACAATGAGGTGGGAGATACAAAGTACAGGTGTGTATATACAATGGTGCATTTACAATGATGGTCCAGCCATCTGGGGAGTGAGGGATGGATGGAGATAGTGAATGGGCTACACACACACACACACGTAGAATGACTTTGATTAGTGAATTTGATAGGCAACTCTGAACAGATGTGTTTTGAGGGAGCGCCTGAAACCATGCAAATTGTGGATAGTCCTAATTTCCTGGGGTAGAGCATTCCAGAGGATTGGCGCAGTGCTGGAGAAGTCTTGGAGTCGGGAGTGGGAGGTACGGATTAGTGCAGAGGTTAGTCGAAAGTCGTTTGCAGAGATCACAGAGATAGGGCACAAAAATACCTAATATGTAACATTTCCCACATGTCTACTTTACATCAGCACAATTTTGGAAACAATTTTTTTTTTTGTTAGGAAGTTATAAGGGTTAAAAGTTAACCAGCTATTTCTCATTTTTACAACACCATTTTTTTTGGGAGGACCACATCACATTTGAAATCACTTTGAGGGGTCTATATGAAAGAAAATACCCGAAAGTGATACCATTCTAAAAAGTGCACCCCTCAAGGTGCTCAAAACCACATTCAAGAAGTTTATTAACCCTTCAAATGCTTCACAGGAATTTTCTGAATGTTTAAAAAAAATGAACATAACTTTTTTATCACAAAAGAATTATTTCAGGTCCAATTTTTTTATTTTCCCAAGAATAACAGGAAAAATTGGACCCCAAAAGTTATTGTGCAATTTGCAATTTGTCCTGAGTAGAGTTGAGCGAAACAGGTTGGCCAAAGTCGGTTTTCCCAGAATGCTTTTCAGGTGCCATTTTCAGCTAATGAGCAAGGACGTACACTGCGGGCAACGAGATGACATGTGCAGCGTCCACCACCATCTTAGAGAAGGGCATTGCAGTGGTTGGCTTGCTTTGGGGGGCATCATAGTGTCTATAAAAGCCCTGAGCGCCGACCTCCATTTTACTTCTGCCGATCTTAACAGTAGGGAGAGGTTGCTGACGCTGTTTATCAGTAGGGAGAGACTTAGGGCAGGAAAGAGAAGTTCTTCTGTACTTGTGCTGATAGCAATTGTGCTATACAGTTAGTGTGCAGTGACAGGGGAGGATTTTCTTGTGTGCAGCAGCGCTGATTAATAGACTGTCTGCTAGCTGTATTGCTGTGTGTACACTGCTGTGCAGACTGCTTTTTACACAGCACTAATACTTTTAGTCTTTTTTTCTGCACAGTTACCGAGCGTTAATTTTTTCCCAACACCGTATAGAGCTGTACGCTCCTCCCACACTATCGTGTACCGGCTGGTATCACGGACAAATACATGCTGACTATCTTTGAGTGACTCCGGAAATATATACGGAGATTGAAATTGTCCCGTACACTATATACAGCTGTCTGCTTCTGATACAGTACCATATATCTGCTCTTTGTATTACGGTCAAATCCATACTGAGTGAGCGTCTGTGTGTGACTCCGGAAATACTGTATATATAGAGATTCAAATTTTCCCATATACAGCTGTCCGCTTGTGATACAGTACCGTATATCTACTCTTTGTATTACGGTCAAATCCATACTGAGTGAGCGTCTGTGTGTGACTCCGGAAATATATATGGGGATTGAAATTTTCCCATACACCGTATGCAGCTGTCCGCTTCTGATACAGTACAGTTTTTCTGCTCTTTGTATTACGGTCAAATCCATACTGAGAGGGCGTCTGTGTGTGACTCCAGAAATATATACGGAGATTTAAATTTTCCCCTACACCGTATACAGCTGTACGCTCCTCATACAGTACCATATATCTGCAGGCATTTTTGGTACATTTTCCCAAACATGAGGAAGTATGCTGGAAGATCCCGCGAATGTGGGCGGGAGGAGCCAGTTGGTACTGATGGTGGTGGTATTGCATCTGCTGCTAGTGCCAAAAGCACAATAGCACCTAAGGCAGGAGGTGTTGAGCCTGCGTCATCGTCTGGCTCCAGAAGGCCTGGAAGGCTCCCTTTTCTGGGAGCAGGTAAACCGATTTTAAAGCAGGAGCATGAGGAACAGGTTTTGGCTTACATTGCTAAAACAGCCTCCAGCTCTATCGCCTCCTCTTCTGAAGTTTCAAAAAATGCAAGCACTGAGTCGTCAGTGCCGGCTACTGACCAGGAACAACACCTATCCTTGTGTCCTTCACCCCACCACAAATGAAGTATGCGGCAGGCCACACTTAAGATTACTCCCTGGAGCTCTTTTCACATACCATGCCTGGGTTATCAAGTCAAATCCTGAATTCCCCAGTCCAAGATGAATATGACATGGAGTGCACTGATGCACAGCCAGTGCTATATGATTCTGCTGTTACATTCATCCAGAGCACTACATTGCCCTCGCAGTCTACTGAGCCAGATTCTGACCCTGATGAAACTCAGGTGCCTCTTTCGGCATACTATACCACCTTAGACAGTGATACAGAGGAAGGTGCAGATGAAATTGAAGAGGAGGTGATGGATGACCCAGTTGTTGACCCAGATTGGCATCCATTGGGGGAAGAGGGTGCCGCCGGCAATAGCTCAGAAGAGGAGCAGGATCTGCAGCAGGCATCGACATCGCAACTGCAGTTACCTGGCAGGCCCGTAGCAGTCCAAAAATGTGTAAAAAAAACAAATTGAGTTGCAGGACAGCTTGGCCAGATGGTCAAATTAGCACAGTATGCAAGCCCTGAAAATTTATCCCATAGTAGGAAGAGTGCAGTGTGGCACTTTTTTGACCAAAATCCTATTGATGAGGCAAAGGTTATCTGTAAGAAGTGCGGAAGGACCTTTAGCCAAGGGAAAACTCTCCGAAAATTGAATACCAGCTGCATGCTTAGACATTTAAATACCATGCACTTGCAAGTGTGGATGGACTACAAAACCTCATGGGCTTTGAACACCTACATTGCCAAACTGATATCATTAGAGATGATGCCCTTCCGTTTGGTTGAAAGCGCAGCGTTCCGAGAGCTCATGGCCTACGCTGTCCCACACTATGACCTACCCAGTCGGCACTTTTTTTCCAGAAAAGCCATCCCTGCCCTCTACCTGCATGTGAAAGACCGCATTGTCCATGTACTCAAACAATTAATGAGTGGAAAGGTGCACCTCACAACAGATGCATGGTCCAGTAGGCATGGCCAGGGCTGTTACATGTCCATCACTGTGCACTGGGTTAATTTGGTGGATGCAGGGTCCACAGTGGATAGCGTAGGTGGGACAGTGCTGTCTAGCCCACGATATAGGCAACAGTTGGCTGCAGGCGTTCGACCCTCCTCCTCCAGAAGCAAAAGCTCATCAACAGAGCACTCCATCCGCAGCTGCCAGTGTTGCAAACGAGGTGTCCCAATATGGAACAGCTAGTGGTAAGCGTCAGCAGGCTGTTTTAAAGATGATGTCTTTGGGCGACAGCAGACACACTGCAGAGGTACTGACCGACTATTTGCAGCGAGAAACTGAGTCATGGCTGGGCTGCCTACATCTTGAGCCAGGCAAAACTCAAACACATACCTTGCCTTGCTTACACCTTGAACCTGGTGGTGCAGTGCTTCATAAATTATTATCTGGAGTTAACAGCCCAGCTCCATAAGGTGTGAAGACCGTCGCTCGCCCGTAGACTCCAGTCATATGCAGAGCCTGCAGCGTTCGCTCCACATCCCCAAGCACCGCCTAATCATAGACGATGCAACAAGGTGGAACTCCACCATGCACATGGTTGAGAGGCTGTGCGAACAGAGGCAGGCTGTAATGCATTTGTGGGAGGATACACGGGCAGGCAGTTTGAGGGCAGACATCGAGTTGTCGGGTGTGCAGTGGTCAAAGCTGAAAGACCTCTGTAAAGTCCTTCAGTGTTTTGAGGAATGCACACGGCTTGTAAGCGCAGACGACGCCATCATAAGCATGAGCATCCCACTTATGTGTCTGCTTATGCAAACTTTGACGCACATTAAGGATCAGGTGTCTGCAGCGGAGGAGGAAGAGGAGGAGGAGGAAGGAAGCCTTGATGACAGTCAGCCATTGTCTGCTCAGGGAACTGTCCTGGACGAGGTGGAGGAAGAAGAGGAAGAGGAGGAGGATGAGGGGGATGATTATTTTGGGGAGGAGGATGCTTCTCAGGGGGCAGAGAAAATGTTGGCTTGCCAAGGTCAGGTACAGGGTTTGTGCGTGACTGGAGGGATGTGGATTTGGCAGAAAGTGCTCCTCCACTCACCACTGGCAGTGCATCATTGACACCTGGAACATTGGCCCACATATGTGATTATGCCTTGCGGATCCTAAAAAGGGACCCCCGAATTGCCAAAATTATGAAGGATGACGACTACTGGTTGGCCAGCATCCTCGATCCACGCTATAAAGGCAAATTACATAACATCATGCCACAGGAGAACCTAGAGCAAATATTGGTGAACAAACAAGCAACTCTGGTAAACCGTTTGTTAGAGGCATTCCCAGCACACAGCAGCGGTGCAGGTTCTACCACGAGCCGTACTGGGCAACATGGAAGATGTGTTCATGGTGCACACAGCCGAAGTGGCGTTGGAGACAGATGTTTCATGACCATGTTGTGGACTGATTTCTCGAGTACCGCTCACACGACTGTTAATACTGAATCTATTGCAACAGACAGGAGACAGCAGTTGTCAACTATGGTTCAAAATTACCTCTCCTCCCCTATCGATGTTCTCCCTCACAGTTCATTCCCCTTTGACTACTGGGCCTGTAAACTGGACACCTGGCCTGAATTGGCACAATATGTATCGCTTTGTCCTCCTCTTCCTCCGACTTCTCCAATTCCTCCATTTGCAGCTCCTGAGTGTCAAGCCTACACCTCAACATATGCCAGTTTTTCCTCCTCTCTAACTGGGCTGTACCCCCCCTGGGACGGCATCAGCACCTGGTGCACCCGGGCAAGTGCCGGTGCCCTGAGAAGGTGGGGGGGCCCACTCGCCGTCAGAGACACCGGCATACTATGAGGGACCCTGTGCCAGTGTCGGCGCCCACGAGTGGTCCCCCCCTGCTTGCTCAAGGCCCCAGCACTTGCAATACCCAGCAAGTAGAGGTATTTCATTTTTCTTTAATGTTTGGAGCTATATATGGGGACTGGGAGCATTATACATGGGAGAATTATATATGGGGCCCATCATACTCTTGAGCATCATAGATAGGGCCCATTATACACTGGAACATTATATTTGGGGCCCATCATACACTGGAGCATTATAAATGGGGCCCATCATACACTGGAGCATCATATACGGGGCCCATTATACACTGGAGCATCATATATGGGGCCCATTATACACTGGAACATCATATATGGGGCCCATTATATACTGGAGCCTCACATGGAGCTCATTCTATATGGAGCATTATATATGGGGACCATTATATTTGGAGAATTATATGAGGCTCATCATACACTGGAGCATCATATATGGAGCCCATCATATACAGTACTAGAGCATCATATGGGGTTCATTATTTATGGGGCATCATATAGGGCCCTTTATATATGGAGCATCATATGGAGCACATATGGGGCCTATTCTGTATGGAGCATTATATGGTGCCCATAATACTGTATGGAGTACTATACTGTTCGGTTTTTGAGCTATTGTAAAATTTACAATAGATATCACTCATGTAATGTAAGAAGTGAAGAATTTGGCATTGTACTATACCTATATTTCTCTGCCGTATCGGAGCATCATGAATTGTGGTATGTGTTAAAGGAGCCCACTGAGACTCTTTCGCCCGGAGCCCACAAAAACATGAAGCCAGCCCTGCCCCCTCACAACTTTAGCCAAATAACCTCCAGTTTTCAATGCGTTACTAATATAAAGTTAATTAAGGTTGACAAGCTTAAGTAATAAGAATTAATGTCGTTGGTATTGAAATGGGCACTGTAGGTGTGTTTACTGTCCTCCACTCCCTGCCAACTTTTATTCCCCATTGACTTGCATTGGGGTCGGGTTTTCGACTCCGACTCGACTTTTTGCGATTGTGTTCCAACTTCGTTGGACTCGAATTTTGGAAAAGTCGAGCCGACCGAAACCCGACTCGACCCTCTCGGAGGCAAAGTCGCTCATCTCTAGTCCTGAGTATGCTGATAACCCATATGTAGGGGGGAACCACTGTTTCGGCGCATGGCAGAGCACGGAAAGGAAGGAGCGCCGTTTGACTTTTTCATGGCAAAATTGGGTGGAATTGAGATTGGACGCCATGTTGCGTTTGGAGAGTCCCTGATGTGCCTAAACAGTGGAAACCCCCAATTCTAACTCCAACCCTAACCCCAACACACCCCAAACCCTAATCCCAACGCCGACCCTAGCACTGACCCTAGCCCTAAACCTAGCCCTAACCCTAACCCTAATGGAAAATGGAAATAAATATATTTTTTTTAAATTTTATTATTTTTCCCTAACTAAGGGGGTGATGAAGGGAGGTTGATTTACTATTTATAGTGGGTTTTTATATTGGGTTTTAATGTTTGGTAGCTGTCACATGCTAAAAGACTTTTTATTGCAAAAAATAGTTTTTGCATCACAACATTTTGAGAGCTATAATTTTTCTATAAGTCTTTTTTTTTTTGCTGACGAGTTGACGTTTTTATTGGCACCATTTTTGGGCACATGACATTTTTTGATCGCTTTTTATTACGATTTTTGGGAGGCAGAATGAACAAAAACCAGCAATTTATGAATTTCTTTTGGGGGGGCGTTTACACCTTTCCACGTGAGGTAAAATTGATAAAGCGGTTTTATTCTTTGGGTTAGTATGATTACAGCGATACCTCATTTAAATCATTTAAATGTTTTGGGGTCTTTATACAATAAACTCTATTTTATATAAAAAATAATTATTTTTGCATCGCTTTATTCAGCGAGCTATAACTTTTTTTATTTTTCCGCTCTTGATGCTGTTTGGAGGCGCAGTTTTTACGGGATAAGATGTCGTTTTCAGCAGTAGCATGTTTATTTATATCTGTCTTTTAGATCGCGTGTTATTCCATTTTTGTCTGCGGTATGATGATAAAAGCATTGTTTTTTTGCCTTGTTTTTTTTTTTTAGAAGTTCACTAAAGGAGTTAACTAGTGGGACAGTTTTATAGGGCAGGTCTTTACAGACGTGGCAATACAAAATATGTGTATTTTTATTGTTGTTTTTTTATTTACATAAAGAAATGAATTTATTGGGGAATTTTTTTTTTCTTTATTTAGGAATTTTTTTTTAATTTTTATTACACATGTTTTTTTTTTATACTTTTTTACTTTGTCCCAGGGTAGGACATCACTATATAGTGTCAGATTGCTGATCTGACAGTTTGCAGAGCACAGTCAGCGATCTGACAGGCAGTGCAGGAGACTTCTCAGCACCTGCTCTCAGCAGGCACTGAGAAGCCACCTCCCTGCAGGACCTGGAAGGACCCCGCGGCCATCTTGGATCCTTGGGCCTACAGGGAGGAGGCCCTCGGAACAGCGCAATCACAACACGCTGTTCTGAGGGTCTCAGGGAAGCACGCAGGGATGCCGGATGCTTCACTATGCCGCCGGAACACTGCGATCGCATTTGATCGCAGTGTGCTGGGGGTTAAGTGCCAGGAGTGGCCCTTAGCGCCAGGTGTCAGCTGTGAGAATCAGCTTCCCTCGTGAGCGCGGCCGATCGCATATGACGTACTATCCCGTCCACGGTCATATGTGTCAGAAAGGGGTTAAAGAGGAGTGCACTGTTCATAACTATCAACAAACCTGTGGCCCAAGGTTCTTCATCTTCACCCATACATTACCAATAATATCAAAATGTCACAGCCAAAAATTATTTGTTTTAGTGTAACGACCACTCTTAAAGGAATGCCACTAAACGTAGATAACAACGACCCTGGGAAACACCATATTTCCTCTTTACAAGATATTAACGATGATGATATTGATGATGATTTTGAACTTTACCACATCCCCACTAAGAACATGAAGATCACAGATGACAACAATGTTCAAAAAAGGCCATGATTGTCTGGAAATTCATTTTCTCTTGCTTTCCCTTTTACTAAAGTGGTACCGAATGATGCATACACAGCTCTCATGTCTACTCAACGTGAGATGGTTGAAAGATGATGTATTCCTTTTTGTCCATGTCCACTTTTTGAAAGCGAGCAGAAAAGAAGGATGAAATAGCAAGAAGACGTGATTTTGGTCAGTATGGAGGTGATGTCAGGTACAGATTGGATGATCTTTGTGTCATCGGCGTACTGAGCACGCTGGCGCAATCCAAATTGCAGGCCTAGCAGCGCATCCCCTGCTCTGCAGCTCCATCACCGTTGGTAGGCCATTCCTCTCCTCCACAGAACCTCCTGCGACGGGGATGAGACAACGGAGACCCGGGAGACTCTAAGTCCCATGACCGCTGCAGCCGGATGACAGGGGGCGCCGGGGTAGCGGGTCGACGGGGGCACGCATCACCCACCGATGGCATAAGGGAAGCCGACCGCTCCTCTCTTTATGTTCGCTGCTCCACTCAGGCCCGGACCTCCTGAAGGTACCGCTGCACCACCTGGGCTAAGTCATCCGACCCCGGGGCTGTAGCAGCTTCGGAATCCTCCTTCGCCCGCACAGGTGCCTCCGGATCGGGTCCCGTCTGTACAAGGAGCTGGGAGACACAGGGCCAGCAGGGTAAGGAAGAAAGAGGCCGTGCTCCGCGGACGCGGGCGCACTGTTTCCAGCCGCATGGCCATCTCCTCCTCTGCCATCTCCTGCCACATTACGCTGGGCCGGACTTTCTCCATGGCCCTCGTCCACTGCCACTCCATAAGGAAAACTCCTTGCCTGTGGCCTCGAGGAATCGTTCCCGCCGTCTCAGATGTCAAAGAAGACGGTTCGGAACACTCAGGGCCATCTTCAAAGCCACTCCCGCTCCAGGGTGGGGCTCTCGTGGGCCTCTCCACTCATTTTGCAGCATTAGGTGGGAAGCCGCAAATGTCCATCTCAGCATTCTCCTCCTCGCAGGGGAGGTCTTGACATGGTTGACTGTTATGATTTGGTAGCTGAGGAGAGCAGGCAAAAAAGGCAATACACCAGAGAGGTTGGAATCTATTGGATTGCAGTACCCTGACTAATCACCACAACTAGAGGAAGCCGTGGAGCGTACCTACGTTGGTCCTAGACGCCTCGTCACAGCCTGAGAAGCTAACTACACCTAAAGATAGAAAGAGGAAAACTATCTGCCCCGGAGCAGATCCCCAAAGAACATAGGAAGCCCCCAAACATGTAATGGCGGTTAGTCAAGAGGAAATACAGACACAGACAGAAAATCGTATGAACAAACGTTGGGGCCCAATCTTCCTAGACAGAAAAGGATAGGAAGGTCACTTACTGCAATCCCAAAAACCCTAAAAAAATACCAACACACTAATTGCAAAAACACCTGAGATCACACGACCTCTACCACCTAAATTAGTTCTCTGGTGTAACAAAACTAAGCCGCAGCCACAGAAAAAACTGGAAAAGGCAAATGAACAAACAACTGGCTGAACTAAACTGAGAGGAGCACAAGCCCCGGAGGGGACCTGGCAGACCCCCACAGAAGTGCAGGAAAAAATGCAAAAAGCAAGCACAAAAAACTAAAAGAAGAAAATGTCTTATCTGATAGCAGAAGATGCAGGCACGAAACAGCAAGCTTCAATGTGAACCAGGAACAAAAGTTGAGACTAGTGTTGAGCGATACAATACCGCAAGTATCGGGTATCGGCCGATATTAGCTTTATCGGCCTTTCGATACTTAGTTCCGATATTTTCGTTTTATCGGATACCGGAATCGGAATTGTCACTGTCACTGTCAGTGTCCGTCGGTCGGGTCTGTCAGGAGTCAGCGGCACTTACCTGGCAGAAGATCTCCGGCGGTCACGGGCTGGACTGCTTCATGGCCGCCATCATCTTTCCCCGGCGGTCACATGCAGTTTCTCGCGATAACTGCAGTGACTGCTGGGTAATCCCGGCCGTAAAGCAGTCAGTCCGATGACGTCACCGCCGGGGAAGCAGGTAATCAGCTGTGCTGCGTCGCGATGACAGGCTCTGCCTGTCATTGCGACGTAGCAGAGCTGGATCGTCGTGGGACTGTCGTTACTATGGACTGCGTCGGACAGGTGGTATACTGTTGGTTTGTTTTTTTTCTTTTTTTACAGGAGATCGATGGCGTCGCAGGAATGAGTGTATAATAAAATTAATGAAAACTGTGTTGTCTCATTTATTTCATTAAAAGACTTTTTTCTTGCTTTGTCTTTTTTTTATACATTTAATAACTTTGGGATTAATAATGGATCGGTGTCTTATTGACACCTCTCCATTATTAACCGGGCTTATTGTCACCGTGCAATCAACGGTGACATTAACCCCTTATTACCCCACTTGCCACCGCTACAGGGCAGTGGGAAGAGCCGGGTAAAATGCCACAATTGGCACATCTTTTGATGCGCCAAATGTGGGGCTGCTGTAGCCTGGTATTATCAGGCTGTTGAGGGCCAAAATCCATGGGCCTTGACAGTCTTTTAATACCAGGCCGCAGCAGTCTGCATTTTACTTGGCTGGTTAACAAAAATAGGGGGACCCCTACGCCGATTTTTTTTCGAGGGGATCCCCTATTTTTGTTAACCAGCCAAGCTAAGCAGACTGCTGTGGCCTGGTATTATCAGGCTTGCAAGGTCCATGGATATTGGATCCTTACCAGCCTGAAAAAACCAGGCCTCAGCGGTCTGCTTCATCTGGCTGGTTAACAAAAATAGGGGGGACCCCACGCCAATTTTTTTCGAGGGGATCCCCTATTTTTGTTAATCAGCCAAGATATGCAGACTGCTGTGGCCTGGTATTATCAGGCTGGCAAGGTCCATGGATCTTGGCTCCTTAACAGCCTGAAAATCCAGGCCTCAGCGGTCTGCTTCATCTGGCTGGTTAACAAAAATAGGGGGGACCCCACGCCAATTTTTTTCGAGGGGATCCCCTATTTTTGTTAATCAGCCAAGATATGCAGACTGCTGTGGCCTGGTATTATCAGGCTGGCAAGGTCCATGGATCTTGGCTCCTTAACAGCCTGAAAATCCAGGCCTCAGCGGTCTGCTTCATCAGGCTGGTTAACAAAAATAGGGGGGACCCGACGCCATTTTTTATTCGAAGGGAACCCCTATTTTTGTTAATCAGTTCCCTCTGACGTCACTGATTGTGTCCCTGGCTGACCTGAAATGAAAGTGGAAAGCAATCAATTAAGCTTTCCACTTCCTCTCCTGTCAGCCAGGAGAGGAACTCATTCATTTTGGGGTTTACTGTGAGGCTGCAGCATTAGCTGCGGTCCCTGCAGTAAACATTAACCCTTTCTGAAGGATTACACCGTGGGACCTGACTGTGCATGGGATAGGTAAGAATAATTTTGCTTTTTTATTTTATTTTTATTACAGGAAATGGTTTTTGCAGTCAAATAAAAGATGGTCAAAAACATGTGTCTTTATTTCATTAAAATGATTTTTAATTAAAGTGTGTGTGTTTTATTTTTATTTCATGCAATAGGATTAATAATTGATAGTTGTCTAATTGACAGCTCTCAATTATTAACCTGGCTTAAGGTCACCTTTCAATTGCAATGTGGCTTTAACCCCATATTAACCCATTCGCCACCGCTACAGGGCAATGGGAATAGACGGGCAAAGTGCCAGAAAGGGCGAATCTAATTATAGATTTGTCTTTTCTGGGGTGTCTGGGGGCAGATGTTAGTAGCCAGGGGGGGCCAAAAATAATGGTCCCTCTCTGGGCTATTATTATCTGCCCCATTAGCTGGCTTTGTCTGTCTGGTTGCGAAAATAGGGCGGGAGCCCACGCATTTTTTTTAAACAATTTTACACCTCATATATATATATATATATATTATATAATTACATTGAATTTGTGACACATATATATATATATTTATATTTATAGTTCATACACTTCTACATAGTATAATAGCCGCTAAGTCAATTGACGGCTTTTGTGAAAATGCAGAACCCGACATGAAATGACACTTGGTGTACATAGGGTTAACCATGTCTTTTCATGTCCTTTGCTATCTGATTTGCACAAACAATTACATCAGTCTATGTGTGCAAAATTTCACACCTGTAGGGGTTAATTAAAGGTGTAAATTCGTAGCAAAAAAGTCCGTATTTTTTACAACGAATTTACACCTTTAATTAACCCCTACAGGTGTGAAATTTTGCACACATAGACTGATGTAATTGTTTGTGCAAATCAGATTGCAAACGACATGAAAAGACATGGTTAACCCTATGTACACCTAATGTCATTTCATGTCGGGTGCTTCTGTCTTTTCACAGAAGCCGGCTTTACCCGGCAATTGAATCAGAGGATATTTTACTATGTAGAAGTGTATAAACTATACATATATGTATATATATATGTCACAATGACATGTATATATATATATATATATATGTATTCTATGTGTGTATATTTAGTGTTTACAAGGAAATAAAGGTTTTTTTTAGTTGCGATATTTTGTTCCCATAGACATACATGGGACTTCTGGTATCGGAATCGGATATCGCCGATATTTAGTGATATCGGCAATACCATTCCGATCCGATATTTTTAGATATCGAGCAGTATCGCTCAACACTAGTTGAGACCAGAACAATTGATCACCGGCAACCCTGATGGGAGGGAACCTCCCTTATATAAGACCAGTCAGTAACACCTGATCGCCAATCTTCACATTCTTCATTGATTAGTTCAGTACTGTTTGTAGCCACCAGAGGGAGCTTCTGCTCAGAATTCATTTCTAGCACATTCACAACAGTACCCCCCCTTGAGGAGGGGTCACCGAACCCTCATTTGGGCAACCAGGTCGGTCAGGATGAGCTCTGTGATACGCACGGATGAGTCTTCCAGCATGGATGTCTGAAGCAAACACCCAAGAATTGTCCTCCTGACCATAACCTCTCCACTTAACCAAATACTGGAGTTTCCGTCTAGAAAAACGAGAATCCAATATTTTCTCAACCACATACTCCAGATTGCCCTCAACCAAAACAGGGTCAGGAGGCACAGCCATAGGAACCACTGGCTCGACAAACCTCTTCAATAAGGACTTGTGGAACACGTTATGGATCTTAAATGTCCCTGTAAGAAGTAAACGAAAGGAAACAGGATTAAGAATCTCCATGATCTTATAAGGTCCAATGAACCTAGGCTTAAACTTAGGAGATGCAACTCTCATAGGGATATTTCTTGAGGATAACCAGACCAAGTCCGCCACTTCAAACCGAGGACCATCAGTCCTATGCCGGTTGGTAAACCGCTGGGCCCTCTCCTGAGAGAGGGACAACCTCTCCACTACCTGGTCCCAAATCTGCTGCATAGCTCCACAACAGAGTCAACACCTGGACAGACAGAAGCCTCCGTCTGTCCTGAAGAAAATCAAGGGTGAAACCCAAAATTGCAGAAAAATGGAGACATCAAGGTTGCAGAGCTAGCCCTATTATTAAGGGCAAACTCAGCCAAAGGCAAAAAAGAGACCCAGTCATCCTGATCAGCAGACACAAAGCATCTCAGATAAGTCTCCAATGTCTGGTTTGTTCTCTCAGTTTGTCCATTGGTCTGAGGATGAAAAGCTGAGGAGAAAGACAATTGAACACCAAGTTTAGAACAAAAATTCCTCCAAAATCTGGAAACAAACTGGACTCCTCTGTCAGACACAATGTTCTCAGGAATACCGTGTAACCGAACCACGTGCTGAAGGAACAAAGGCACCAATTCGGAGAAGGAAGGCAACTTAAGTAATGGCACAAGATGTATCATTTTGGAAAACCTATCACAAATCACCCAGATAACGGTCATTCTCTGAGAAACAGGGAGATCGGAAATGAAATCCATAGAGATATGGGTCCATGGTCTCTTGGGCAAAGGCAATGGCATCAACAAACCACTAGGGCGAGAGCAAGGCTTGGAGCGAGAGCAAGTCCCGCAGGACTGCACAAATTCCCTGACGTCACGAGACAAAGTAGGCCACCAAAAGGACCGACTAACCAAGTCTCTGGTACCAAAAATTCCGGGATGACCGGCCAATGCGGAACAATGAATCTCAGACATCACACTCTTTTTCCACCGGTCTGGGACAAACAATTTCCCAATAGGGCAGAGTTCGGGTTTATCCTCCTGACACCCTTCCAGAGCCAGTCTCAAATTGGGCGAGATGGCGGAAAGAACCACACCCTCTTTCAAATAACAGTAGGATCAGATAACTCAGGAGAGTCAGCAAGGAAACTCCTCAAGAGGGCATCCGCTTTAACATTCTTAGTGCCAGGAAGAAAGGAAACCACAAAATTAAAACGTGTGAAAAACAATGCCCACCTGGCCTGTCTAGGATTAAGTCGCTTGGCTGATTCCAGATAAACCAGATTCTTATGGTCCGTGAGGACCACCACCTGATGTTTGGCTCCCTCCAGCCAATGTCTCCACTCTTCAAAAGCCCACTTCATGGCCAATAACTCCCGATTACCCACGTCATAATTACGTTCAGTTGGAGAAAATTTTTGAGAGAAAAAGGCACAAGGGTTACTTTTAGAGGTCTCTGGATCTCTTTGGGACAAAACGGCACCTGCCCCAATTTCAGAGGCATCAACCTCCACCTGAAATGGCAGAGAAACATCAGGCTGCCGTAGAACAGGAGCAGAAGTGAATCTCTGCTTAAGTTCCTGAAACGCAGAAACTGCCTCAGGAGGCCAATTCACCACATCAGAACCCTTCTTGGTCAAATGAGTCAATGGTTTAACAATAACAGAGAAATTACCAATAAATTTACGATAAAAATTGGCAAAACCCAAGAATCTCTGAAGAGCCTTTAATGAAGTAGGTCGGACCCA
>JARQOD010000002.1:417916691-417941723 GCA_033576555.1 Oophaga sylvatica
TTGCCTTCCTCCTCCGAATTGGTGCCTATGTTCCTTCAGCAGTGGTTCGGTTACATGGCATTCCTGAGACATTGTGTCTGACAGAGGAGTCCAGTTTGTTTCCAGATTTTGGAGGACTTTTTGTTGTAAACTTGGTGTTCAGTTGTCTTTCTCCTCGGCTTTTCATCCTCAGACCAATGGACAAAACTGAGAGAACAAACCAGACATTGGAGACTTATCTGAGATGCTTTGTGTCTGCTGATCAAGATGACTGGGTCTCTTTTTTCCCTTTTGGCTGAGTTTGCTCTTAATAATAGGGCTAGCTCTGCCACTTTAATGTCTCCATTTTTTTGCAATTTTGGGTTTCACCCTCGATTTTCTTTGGGACAGAGGGGAGGCTTCTGTCTGTCCAGGTGTTGACTCTGTTGTGGAGCGTATGCAGCAGATTTGGGACCAGGTAGTGGAGAGGTTGTCCCTCTCTCAGGAGAGGGCCAGCGGTTTTGCCAACCGGCATAGGACTGATGGTCCTCGGTTTGAAGTGGGGGACTTGGTCTGGTTGTCCTCAAGAAATATCCCTATGAGAGTTGCATCTACTAAGTTTAAGCCTAGGTTCATTGGACCTTATAAGATCATGGAGATTCTAATCCTGTTTCCTTTTGTTTTACTTCTTCCAGGGACATTTAAGATCCATAACGTGTTCCACAAGTCCTTATTGAAGAGGTTTGTCGAGCCAGTGGTTCCTATGGCTGCGCCTCCTGACCCTGTTTTGGTTGAGGGCAATCTGGAGTATGTGGTTGAGAAAATATGGATTCTCGTTTTTCTAGACGGGAAACTCCAGTATTTGGTTAAGTGGATAGGTTATGGTCAGGAGGACAATTCTTGGGTGTTTGCTTCGGACATCCATGCAGGAGACTGATCCGTGCGTATCACAGAGCTCATCCTGACTGACCTGGTTGCCCAAGTGAGGGTTTGGTGACCCCTCCTCAAGAGGGGGGTACTGTTGTGAATGTGTTAGAAATGAGTTCTGAGCAGAAGCTCCCTCTGGTGGTTGCAGACAGTGTGAAACCATTTAGTGAAGATTGGCAATCAGGAGTTACAGATTGGTTTATATAAGGGAGGTTCCCTCCCATCATGGTTGCCGGGTGATTCAATTGTTCTTTGTCTCAACTGTGATTCCTGGTTCACTTGGAAGCTTGCGAGTCTTGCCTGCATCTCCTGCTCTCAGATAAGAAATTTTCTGTTTTTATTTTTGTGCTTGTTTTTTGCATTGTTTCCTTGCACTTTTGTGGAGGTCAGCCAGGTCCCCTCCAGGGGTTGTGCTCCTCTCAGTTTGTCTGAGCCACTGTTGTTTGTTCATTTGCCTTTTCCAGTTTTTTCGTGGCTGCGGCTTAGTTTTGTTACACCAGAGAACTAATTTAGGTGGTAGAGGTCGTGTGATCTCAGGTGTTTTTTGCAATTAGTAGAGTTGGTACTTTTTAGGGTTTTTTGGGATTGCAGTAAGTGTCCTTCCTATCCTTTTCTGTCCAGGTAGATTGGGCCCCAACGTTTGCTCATACTATTTTCTGTCTGTGTCTGTATTTCCTCTTGTCTAACCGCCATTACATGTTTGGGGGCTTCCTATGTTCTTTGGGGATAGTTTTCCTCTTTCTATCTTTAGGTGAAGTTAGCTTCTTAGGCTGTGACGAGGCGTCTAGGACCAACGTAGGTACGCTCCATGGCTGCTTTTAGTTGTGGTGGTTAGTCAGGGTAGTGCAATCGTGTAGATTCCAACCTCTCTGGTGTATTGCCATTTTTGCTTGCTCTCCTCAGCTACCAAATCATAACACATGAGCCAGGTTCCAAGAATTGAGAACCACAACGAGTAGTATAGAGCACGTTCGCTCATCACTAGAAGAGAAGTCTGTTTGAAAATATATTTTTCAAACTTGGCATATAAGCAATTCTCCCTCAGACGCTGTAGCATCAAACGAACATTCTTCCTATGAGACAAAGATCAGGGGAGAAGGGGAGAATGTCATCCAAGTAAACCATCACACAGGAGAATAACAGGTCCCGGAAGATGTCATTGACAAACTCCTGGATGACTGCGGAAGCATTATAGAGACCGAAGGGCATGACCAAATACTCGTAATGGCCATCCCGCGTATTGAATTCAGCCTTTCACTCATCCCCAGAACGAATACGGATCAGAGTGTAAACACCACGAAGATGGAGTTCGGTGAAGATCCAGGACCCCCTTAAACGATCAAAGAGTTCTTGGGTAAGCGGCAGTGGGTATTTGTTCTTGACTGTGATACGGTTTAATCCCCTGTAGTCTATACAGGGACAAAGAGAGCCGTGCTTTTTTTTGACAAAGAGGAACCCCGCGCCAAAAGGAAAGGAGGACTTCCGAAAAAACCCCTTAGCCAGATTCTCCTTGATGTAATTTGACATGGCCTGAGTCTCAGCAAGGGATAAAGGATAAATTCTTCCTCTGGGAGAGGTAGCACCAGGAATTAGATTGATCAAACAGTCATATGGCCGATGCGGCGGCAGACTCTCCGCCTCCTTCTTGCCGAAGATGTCAGCAAAAGAGCGACAGGCAGCAGGAAGTCCAGCAGGATGTGAACAGGCCCAGGGAGAACAGGCAGGACGAACAGACTGCAGACACTGTTCAAGGAAAAATTGTCCCCATCGAAGTACGTCACCGGAATGCCAATCGAGAATGGGTTCATGCACCTCAGCCAGGGAAGTCCAAGAAGCGCGTGAGAGAGCTTAGGCAGAACGTAAAAGTCTATTCTCTCCCGATGCAGGGCCCCGGTCTGCAATTCCACCTCCTCAGTAACCAATGTGATAGTCTCCTGTAGGGTCTGCCATCCACAGATGTAATCACATGAGGATTCTTTAATGAAAAAAATAGGATCCAATATTTGTCGACCTCTTTGAGCCTAATGAAGTTCTTTGCTGCGCCCGAATCCACATTCTCCAATTCAGAAAAGCGACCCTGACAGAAGACAGACAGAGGATCACTTGCACGGGCAAGGTTAGAGGTAGCGAGGAATCTGAGACACCTAGGGAGGCCTCTCTTTCCTGTCTCCTGACAGGAGCGAAGAAGATGGGACGTGTTTCCACAGTAGAAACATAATCCGTGCACGAGTCCCTCCAGCGTTGCTCCACCATTTTGAGCCGATCCACCTGCATAGGTTTTGGTGCAGAGACAGAGGAAGATGCGGAAGATCGCGGGCTGGTTAGCCTGAGAACAGAAGAGGAGGTGGAGGATCAGGGGAATCTCCTATCTCATCCCAACTCTCAAGAGCGCTCCTGGAAACACAGGTCAATGCATGTAGCAAGGGAGATGAGGTCTCCCCCAGTTCATCTTTGATCTTGCCAGACAAACCTCGCCAGAAGGCTCTGACCAACGCCTCATTATTCCAACCCAACTCCGAAGACAAAGTGCGAAAGCGGATAGCATTTTGGCCGACCATAAGAGTACCCTGATGAAGATTGAAAAGAGACTCAGTCGTAGAGGCCAGTTGATCAGGCTCATCAAAAATCCTGAGGAAAGTATCCAGGAAAAGTGGAAACTGAGAGACGATAGGGTCATCCCATTTCCAGAAGGGAGTAACCCTTGCCAGGGCCTCTCCCTCCAAGTGGGAGACCAGGGTCAGGAAGGGTTCACAGAATCCAGGGACCAACAGGAGCGAGGATGGTAGGAGACACTGAGGAAAAGACCAGAGCAAGACAGAGTTAAGCGGGCATAAAGAGAGCAGTACACAGCAATACAGGGCCTGAGCATTAGGGAACCTAACACAATAATCAGGCACGGCCCCAGGGAGGGAATGGCAAGAAATACCTTGTACAAACCCGCTATTGGAGAAGATGCTTCTGGGTCAGGACGCGACAGCCCAATAGAGCGCAGGAGATGCGCGCCCCCACGACCGAAGCTGACCTGAACGTTCACGTGACAACTGGAAGTCAGCCGCCGGCCAGGAAGCAGGAAGTTCCGGGGAGGAGAGGGCATGCCTCCAACCCACAGAGCGCCTGGAAGCTGCGTGGTGAGTCACAGGAGAGCGACGGACCACCGCAGTTGTAATATTCTGACTTCTGTAACATCATTTGGGTGATAATAATTAATACCTATTTGCTTCATATTCATCATCTTCTTCAGCCTTCGGAATATAATGTTGTAAAAGTGAAAGCAAGTTGGTGAAGTTATTGGTAAGTCGTTTGTGAAAGTAATTGTAATCTTTACTATTTCTCCATTGTGTTTGCATCTTACCACTGTTAGGGTCTGCGGAACGCACCAAATATATGATGTAGAGAGGTGCGTTCGCAGCCCGGGGTCCACCGTGCATGCGGAGCCTGCTGCTAGTAAAATGGTGCAAGAAGCGAACTCTGTTATCCCGCAGAGTCGCCAAAATAAATGCCGTAATGCACTGTGGCAATATGTGCGAACTCTGTTATTCCACAGAGCCGCTAGAAGGAGTGCCGCAGCGCTATATGGCGATGTGTGCGAACTCACTTAACACCACTGAGTCACAAAATAAACACGCTAGGGCGCTGTCTAGCGTTGAAAGCGAACCCTGTTACGTCACAGAGCCGCTGAGACAAACTTCTGTGTCCTGTCAGGCACCCAGGTACACAGTTGACTGCTAAGCGAACATAGAACGTGATCATGCGCTAATGTCCTCGCGGAGTCACCCGCAATCTATGGCGTCTGAACGCCAGGCCCTGAATACGGCAATCAAACTCCTCACCGGTTATGCCGGTAATCTAGGGCATCTAGGACACCGACCCTGACCAGCTAGCATACCAAACTCCTCACCGATTAAGTGGGTATTCTAGGGGCTTATTTCAGCCTGGCCCTGACCACACACACGCACGACCACACTGGCGCAAAGCATATAACGATTGATATTAGCGCATGGCGGCCCAGCCATGCCCCCCTTTTATAGTAACAGCTACAGGACCTGCCAGAAACAAGGACCAATGAAACCGTTCCAGAACACCAGTAGTCACAGGACCTTCCTGGCGGACCAATAGGAGCTGCTGCAGTACCTGAGCATGTGACCCCTGATCTCCAATGAGAGATCTCACCCTGGGCATGCTCAGAAGGGGAAAACAAGGACTTTGTCCTAAAGACGTCTGCTGGCCGCTAACCAGTACTGGCCACAATAGCAGAGCCTGGAGAGGCAGCAGTAACCCTCTGCACACTGTTAGACTGGGTGAGACGCTGGGACCGACGTCTAAGCTGAGCAGAATCCACTGCGGCCGGAGACGGATGGGAGACCGCAGCAGGGATGGCTCGAGATTCCCCTTGTGCAGAAGCGGAACTTGACCTCTAACAACCACCTCACTGATCTCATTTAGTTTCTTGGCAAAGAAAAGAACAGCTCCATCAAAACCATCAAAAACTTTTCCTATTCCCATTAAGGATCTAGATAACATCTGTGGACTGTAGTCAACATGGTACTGTGAGAAGACCCAATGGGGTCTAGCTATCAATTTGACATAGTTTGTGCACAGCTGAATAAAGTTGAGAGAAAAACCAGATTTTGATTCAAAGTTGGCTGGATTGTCTAGTGGAAACACCCATATCATGAAGTCATGTCTACGACCACCATGCTCTCCAATTGACACATCTTGAAATCCAGCCGAAATGTCAAAATCTCTAGCTTCTGTTCTAGAAACTGCAGGTGCTTCTTTTTGACATCCTCGTCCAATAAGTTCAGTATTAGTAGGTGATAGATTGTCAGAATCTGGCCCAGGAACACCAGATTTGGGTAGTTGTGAGTCCTGGCCTCGTGCTCTTGCACGTGCTCTTGCTCTGGCACTTCCAGTCTTGATTTAATCTAGAAGTTTTCGCCTTCATAATCCACTGACAGAGTACACCACTGCCAAAGCATTCATCCTCTGCTCCTCAGACTTTCTATCTGCGCAGTGACAGACTCTAGGCAGAAGATGATGATGGAGGTAGTAGTTGGTGCGTTTGAGACCTAGTCATGAAGCACCCATAATAATTTGAAACAAAAGTATTTTTACCAAAATACCAGACTGTTCAATATGTGGCCTGTATTTTTTTTTGGGGGGCCAGCAAAATTGTGTCAATAAGTAGGCTGTGACAACAAAAAAATTCTATGGAGGCCTGAAATTGCACAATTTTGAGCACAATGATATGCGATCCGTGTGGCGGACAAAACACAGTGTTAAATATCTGCCCTTGTAGCTACATATTTTTTGGCAGCTAAATATTTTTTTTGCAGCAAAATGGTGTAAAAAAATTGTATAAGACACTCCAGAAAAATATAACTGTACCACAAAAATGTCAGAAATTTCTGCGCACTCAGATGTGATGGATGGGATGGGCAAAGCCATTAAAATTGCTGGATTTTCACGCTGTACTATTAAAAGGATCTGGCTGTAGTCTGCAGTGTTAACAAGCAAATGGATTGCTTTGGAATAAAATAATCAGGATTAAAATGTAAAAAAAATATTCCTAGCAACTGATACCTGGGGCTAATACACTGTTAAATAACAGAAACAAAAAAATAATTTGAAATGACACAAAAAATAAATTAAAAAAAATAAATGTATTAACTATTAAAAACATTTTTTTCAAAAATATTTTTGCAGGAAAAGGTACTGAAAATGTAGGAGCCTTCAGGAGTTCTCAAAATGACAATTAGAATAACACTATAATTCAATTTTCTTATACATTTATAATGTGGAATAGCAAAGTGCAAAAGTGTGCCATAATTATTCATAGAAAAATTATCTCACAATTAGATTGAATAAAGTGCATAGTGCTATATATACAGTATATATCTCATAGAGAAAAATATTTTTTTTCTCAGAAAAATGTTGTAATATCTAATCAAGCGACAAAGTGGCAGTTTTGCTCCACAAATAGATAATATATCAGAAAAGAAACATCCGAAAAAAAGTGAGGTTCAATAACAAGCAAATCTCTAGCGCAGTATATTTATATCTCACATTATATGTATGTCAGCTACAATACCTTATTCATATACAATATATATTTATTGCTAATTCAATGATTATGCAAATTTGCAATGACTAATGGGCAATTTTCCTATTTGTAGAATCTAGTATTTATACATATATGTCCATCAATGCAGGACACGCCCCCGGAAGAAGCTGGGCGAAACGCGCTCGTTGGGGCTAGGAAGCAGAGAGTCTTGTGACAGCAGCATTTCATATCTTTAAATTCAGACAATAAGGTAAAAAAATATTTATATGGCACTTGGTGCTCTCATTTATAAAAGGAATTATGCTCAGTACTAGACAGAATCATAGTTATTGCATAATGATTGAATTAGCAATAAAGATATATTGTATATGAATAAGGTATTGTAGCTGACTTACATATAATGTGAGATATAAATATACTGCGCTAGAGATTTGCTTGTTATTGAATCTCACTTTTTTTTTGGATGTTTCTTTTCTGATATATTATCTATTTGTGGAGCAATACTGCCACTTTGTGGCTTGATTAGATATTACAACATTTTTCTTAGAAAAAAATATTTTTCTCTATGAGATACTGTATATATACAGTATATAGCACTATGCACTTTGTTCTATCTAATTGTGAGATAAGTTTTCTATGAATAATTATGGCACACTTTTGCACTTTGCTGTTCCACATTATAAATGTATAAGCAAATTGAATTATAGTGTTATTCTAATTGTCATTTTGAGAACTCCTGAAGGCTACTACATTTTCAGTACCTTTTCCTGCAAAAATATTTTTGAAAAAATGTTTTTAATAATTAAGTAATCAATTTATTTTTTCTGAATTTATTTTTTTGTGTCACTTCAAATTATTTTTTTGTTTCTCGGTTAATGAGATAGCTATACAAAAAAATAGGTGGTAAAATTGTTATATGAAGTAAATGCGGCCTATAGATTATAGGCATTTGTGATTGTGAAGGACCTTGTATATAAAAAAAAGTGAATGTAGGTCTGAAATGCCCAAATTTGTAGCCCACAGATAGATGAGACATGTGACGGAGATAGCCCACTGTAAAATATCTGGCCTTTTTTTTTGCCCAGTTAAATTGTGTCAACAAGTTGGCTATGACACAACAAAATAAATTATATGGAGGCCTGAAATGGCACAATTTTGAGCGCAATGATATGTGATACGTGTGGCGGACAAAACACAGTGTTAAATATCTGCCCTGTAGCTACATATTTTTTTGGCAGCAAAATGATGTCAAAAGTTGTATAAGGCTAAAACAAAAACTGCTGCCCACTGAGACCTAGGGCTGTGTACATACAGTCAATATATGTAATATGCATGACGTTGGTATTGTCAAGTTGTTTACCTGATGGGAGTCAAGAACCTCCCACCACCAATGCCACCCCCGCTGCAATTAACCTGTTACGCCGCTCACCAAGACACGGAGGCCTAAGTTCTTTTGGAATTAGTATGGCCACAGCAGCCTTTATTAAATACATAAACAACATTAACAAAGTAACATTAACACATAGCATTAAATACTTGAACAGTGAGGAGGAGTCCTTGAAGCCACAAGATCTTGGTGAATTAACGAGAAATTGCTATGAACAACACTCATAATCTTGCTCCCAGCCGTTACCCCACAGGCTCGGGAGCACCAACACACCAGGATATGCTGTTCACAAAGCTCCTTGGTGATCCGCCCACTCTTGTCGGAACTCCCCGTCCACCTTTCACCAGATCACCATGAACATAACTTCAGACAGAGGAGACCCTATCCACTGAATCCCCAAAACCAATTTCCAACCAACTTCAAGGACTCCCCCCCTGAACCACCATGACCTGAAAAATACAGAGAAAATTAATACCCCTAAAGTACAGGGAGGGAGGGCGGGACTGCTTCTTTTTTCCAGGGAGCCGGAACTGAATAAGGGGCCGCACCCCACACCCATATATACCCCCCTGATCTACATACTCCTCCCCCCATCTAAACCTTCCAACCCCCCGTCATGCTGGCTTCCGCCCAAGCCTCGTGGGGGAAGGGGGAGGCTCGACTCCAGCCATTTCTTGACGGTATTGTCAAGTTGTTTACCTGATGGGAAGTCAAGAACCTCCCACCACCAATGCCACTCCCACTGCAATGAACCCATTACGCCGCTCACCAAGACACGGAGGCCTAAGTTCTTTTGGAATTAGTATGGTCACAGCAGCCTTTATTAAATACATAAACAACATCACCAAAGTACCATTAACACATAGAATTAAAATACTTGAACAGTGAAGAGGAGTCCTTGAAGCCACAAAATCTTGGTGAATTAACCAGCAATTTCTGTGAACAACACCCATAATCTTGCTCTCAGCCGTTACCCCACAGGCTCAGGAGCACCAACACACCAGGATATGCTGTTCACAAAGCTCCTTGGGGATCCGCTCACTCTTGTCGGAACTCCCCGTCCACCTTTCACCAGATCACCATCAACATAACTTCAGACAGAGGAGACCCTATCCACTGAGTCCCCAAAACCAATTTCCAACCAACTTCTAGGACTCCCCCCCCGAACCGCCACAACGAGGGCCCTTGAACACCTCAAAGGCCCGAGACACCCCCAACCAGCAAAGCCATGGCCCTCTCTCTACCCTCTTAAAGACCGAGCGCCCAGAACCAACCGCGTTTAAATGGACCCCGTCAGCCAACCAGAAGTCGCACTCACCCTTCTCCAGATCAAAATGCCACACAGACACATCCCCATTCCTAACAATGAAAGAAGACACTGCCCTATTAACTTTTATCCTGGCCTTATTCACCTTTGCCAAGGACCGCATAGTACGCCATCGCCTGCGTGGAACAATTTCAGACCAGACGATCAGGGCTGGCTCCAGGTTTTCGTGGGCCCCGGGCGAAAGAGTCTCAGTGGGACCCTTTAACACATACCACAATTCATGATGCTTCGATACGGCAGAGAAATATAGGTATAGTACAATGCCAAATACTTCACTTCTTACATTACATGAGTGATATCTATTGTAAATTCTACAATGGCTCAAAAAACGGACAGTATAGTCCTCCATACAGTATTATGGCCACCACATACAGATATATATATATCTGTATATATATCTGTATATATATATTTGGGGCCATACAGAATAATGAGCCCCATATATTGCTTTATACAAAATGGGCTTCATATAATGCTCCATACAGAATAGGCCCCATATGTGCTCCATATGATGCTCCTCATATAAAGGGCCGTATATGATGCCCCATAAATAATGAACCCCGTATGATGCTCTAGTATATGATGGGCCCCATATATGATGCTCCAGTGTGTGATTATCCCCATATAATGCTCCATATATAATGGTCCCCATATATAATGCTCCATATATAATGGGCTCCATGTAATGCTCCATATGTAATGTGCCCCATATGATGTGCCATATATAATGGGTCTCATATGATGCTCCAGTATATGATGGGCCCCATGGATGATGCTCCAGTGTATGATGGGCCTATATAATGCTCCATATATAATGGGCCCCATATGATGCTCCAGTATGTAATGGGCCCCATATATGATGTTCCAGTGTACAATGGGCCCCGATATATGATGCTCCAGTATATGATGGGCCCCATGGATGATGCTCCAGTGTATGATGGGCCTATATAATGCTCCATATATAATGGGCCCCATATGATGCTCCAGTATGTAATGGGCCCCATATATGATGTTCCAGTGTATAATGGGCCCCGTATATGATGCTCCAGTGTATGATGGGCCCCATTTATAATACTCCAGTGTATAATGAGTGTTACACTCGGTCCCAGCGCTGGCTCTGCACTCCGTTCTGCTCACTCACCTGTTCCTCTAGCTGTCCCTCTGCAGCAGTCTGCGCGCAGGCTGGGTTCTCCTGTCCCATCTGCTTCTCAGCATCCTGTGTCCTCTTCCACTTCCTGGCACGCTGCTGGCAGGCCTCCAGATAGACTGCTTAGGATGCGAGGCCGCGCCCACCGTCTCTCTTAAAGGGGCAGCGTGCATTTTTTGAAATAGCTAATTAACCAATGGCTGCGCACTCAGTACTATATCTGGTCACTCCACCATTAGGGGAGTGCCGGAGCAACGTGTTCTATCATTGCTACATCCGGTTCTGTTCCTGATCTGTCTGCGCTGCGTCTGCAGTCTCTGTGCTTCGCTGATACTGTTTGTCTCCTCAGATCATTGCTAACCTGTATCTGGCTAACCTGGACAATCTCGGCTATTACTGGCGCAAGTGTCATCCCGTTCCGCCATCAGCCATCCGTACCCGTGGACCGTGACAAGGTCACTGGAGCCAGCCTACTACCATCCGTTCTGGACCAGGACCTTACCCTTCTCCGTCAAGAACCCTCCACAGACTCTGTAAATACCTGTTACCCTTTTGGTCCCTCTGGGACAGCTGCCACGTGTCCGGGGTCTAACTGGAGGTAGCACCTGTGTCCTCCGGGTATTCCATTCTGGTCCTGTTCGAGGGGCCTTACTACGGGTACCCGGGGCTCACTAGTCACGCCCCCTTCAGAGCCACCTGGACCGCGGTCTCGAGGTTCCACATTAAAAAATAAAAACGAATGTGAACTTCACCACCTCTGCCTCCGCTTCCATTCGTTACAGATTGCTCCGGCCATGGAACCCGCTGGATCCCAGAGATCTCCGACCACGGATCTGTGCCAGGAGGTGACCCGTTTGGGAGTTCAACAGGACAAGATCACGACTTATCTACACAGCTTGTCTACCCGCATGGATTCCTTGGGGTCCTCGTCTGCACCTGACTCTTCTATCAATAATCAGGTACCAGTTCCCATGGCAAGTCAAGGTCCCCGTCTGGCGGCTCCTACCCGTTTCCAGGGTGACCATACTCTGTGTCGGTGTTTTCTCAATCAGTGCACTCTACACTTCGAAATCTTGGGGCATATGTTTGCTTCTGACCGAGCCAAGGTGGGCTTCATCATGTCACACCTGGGAGGAGAGGCCCTCGCATGGCTGAACCCGCTATGGAGAGAGGGGATCCGCTGGTTAACGATCTTCAATCTTTCCTAGAGGCTTTTCGCAGGACTTTCGATGAACCTGGTAGCACCACTTCGACTGCCTCAGCTCTGCTCCGCCTGCGCCAAGGTACTCTCACGGTAGCTCAGTATGCTGTTAAATTCCGTACCCTCTCGTCTGAATTATCGTGGAACAATGAGGCCCTGGTTGCTAACTTCTGGGAAGGCCTATCCGGAAGAATCAAGGATGAGCTGGTGGGACGGGACAGACCTACCCTCTTGGAAGAGCTAATATCCTTGGCAACCCGAATTGACCTGCGTTTTCAGGAGCGCTCCATGGAGATCAAGCGGGACAAAAGGTCCTATCACCTGGACTCTAGTTTGTACAAAACAGATACTTCGCCCTCCGCCTCCGAGGCCATGGAGGTGGACCATGTAAGTTTGGCCACCCGCCGCCTGGAGGCACGTCGCAAGGAGGGAAGTTGTTACTACTGCGGTAGTTCTGAACATTTGATCCATTTCTGTCCTAAAAAGTCGGGAAACTCCAGTGCCTAGGTCCGGTAGGAGGGGCCAACCTAGGTAGAGAACAGTCCTCTCCCTCTTTACACATCTCAGTCTCCGTGTCCTATGGAGCAATAATATTCTCTGAACATTGTCTACTGGATTCTGGAGCGGCAGGGAACTTCATCCAGCAGGCGGTTGTGGATCATTACCGCTTACCAGTCCAGCGTCTTCCTAATCCGTTACAGGTGTCCGCCGTGGATGGCAAACCGCTGACCGAGCCCGTCCAGTTTCAAACCGAGTTGGTGGAACTCCGGGTAGGTCTAATGCATACTGAACGAATGCGATTTTATGTATATCCCGGTTTATCCCATCCCATGCTTTTAGGTTTACCTTGGCTCCAGATGCATGAACCAGTCCTTAATTGGAAAACTGGAGAAGTTCTGCGTTGGGGAGATACCTGCATGAATCGTTGCTTAACCCGGATTCAACCTGTTTCGCCTCCAGTCCAGCCTGATACCCTGCCAGGGTTGCCTTCCGTCTATTGGTCCTTCTCTGACGTCTTTGGGAAAAAGGAGGCTGAGAGACTACCTCCACACAGTTCGTATGACTGTCAGATAGAGCTTCTTCCTGGAGCATCTCCTCCTCGCGGGAGAGTTTATCCCCTTTCACAGGCAGAGACTCAGGCCATGTCGGACTACATCCAAGAGAATCTAGCTAGAGGATTTATCCGAAAGTCATCGTCACCGGCAGGAGCTGGATTCTTCTTTGTGAAGAAAAAGGATGGATCCTTGCGGCCCTGCATTGACTATCGGGGTCTAAATCAAATCACGGTAAAAAACAGGTATCCATTACCTCTTATTTCAGAGCTGTTTGATCATCTCCGAGGGGCCAAGATCTTCACCAAATTGGACCTCAGAGGGGCCTACAACCTGATCCGAGTCAGAGAGGGGGACGAATGGAAAACAGCCTTCAACACCCGTGACGGCCACTATGAATACCTGGTAATGCCATTCGGCCTAAGCAATGCACCTGCGGTTTTTCAGGAATTTGTTAATGACATTTTCAGGGACTTGCTCTATACTTGTGTCGTGGTTTACCTGGACGATATTTGATTTTTTCTGCTGACTTGACGTCACACCGGAGGCAAGTACGCCTGGTCTTACAAAGACTGAGAGAGAACAGGCTATATGCCAAATATGAGAAATGCCTCTTTGAGCACTCTTCTTTGCCTTTCCTTGGGTACATTGTATCTTCCACAGGATTAAAGATGGATCCGGAGAAGTTGTCTGCAGTTCTCAACTGGCCTCGTCCGTCTGGGCTAAAAGCCATACAAAGGTTCCTCGGGTTCGCCAATTACTATCGGCAATTTATTCCACACTTTTCCACCCGAGTGGCTCCAATCACAGCCTTAACCCGGAAAGGTGTAAACTCTAAGGAATGGTCCTCCGAGGCAGAAGAGGCCTTTGTTTCTCTCAAAAAAGCCTTCGCTTCCGCACCCGTTCTCCATCGTCCTAATTCAAGTGAGCAATTTTTTCTTGAAGTTGACGCTTCTTCCATAGGTGCAGGAGCAGTTCTGACCCAGAAGTCGTCTACCGGGCGGATGATCTCGTGTGGTTTTTTTTCCAAGGTTTTTTCTCCTGCAGAAAGGAACTACTCTGTTGGTGATCGCGAACTGTTGGCCATCAAATTGGCTCTGCAAGAATGGAGACATCTTCTTGAAGGAGCTCATCACCAGGTAATCATATTCACCGACCATAAAAACCTTGCCTATCTCCAATCTGCTTTAAGACTGAATTATTTTTTGCCCGTTTCAATTTTGTACTTCATTTCCGTCCAGCTGACAAGAACATCAAGGCAGATGCACTCTCTAGAGCCTTCTTGCCTCCTGAACTGGAGGAGGAACCTCAGCACATTATTGAACCTTCTAAGTTAATCTCTGTTGCCTCCACTGATCTGGCCCGGCTTCCTCCTGGGAAGACTTTCATGTCCGCTTCTGATCGTAGTCGTGTTCTGCGCTGGGGTCATTCTTCTAAATTGGCTGGCCATGCTGGTCAGAGAAAGACGCAGCAACTCATCTCCCGTTATTACTGGTGGCCTACCATGGGCAAGGATATCCAGGAGTTCGTTGCAGCCTGTCCTTCATATGCCCGTAACAAAACTGTTAAACATCTACCAGCCGGCAGGCTTTTGCCTCTTCCGATTCCGTCCGCTCCCTGGCAGCACATCGCGATGGATTTCATAACGGATCTTCCCATTTCTTCTGGCTGCTCAGTGGTATGTTTTGTGGTGGACCGCTTCTCTAAAATGGCCCACTTCGTTCCGCTATCTGGCCTCCCGTCTGCTCCAGAACTGGCCATTCACTTCATTCAGCACATCTTCCGTCTACATGGATTTCCTCTCCACATCGTGTCCGACAGGGGCGTCCAGTTCACCTCTAAGTTCTGGAGAGGACTCTGTAAAATGGTAAAGATTGAACTAGATTTTTCTTCTGCATATCATCCCCAGTCTAATGGGCAAGTGGAGAGGATCAATCAAATCCTGGCTGGATACCTGCGTCACTTCGTCAACGCTCATCATAATGACTGGGTAGAATTACTGCCCTGGGCGGAATTCTCCTACAACAACCAAGTAAGTGAATCTTCTGGAAAGTCTCCCTTTCAGATTGTGTTTGGACTGCAACCCGGAATTCCTCTTCCTGTCTCGGGATTGTCTGATGTTCCGGCAGTCGATACCTTGTCTAAGAATTTCTCGGACATTTGGAGAGAGACCAGGTCGGCTTTGGAGAAAGCTTCTCAACGTATGAAAACGCATGCGGACAAAAGACGTTTGGAGGCTCCCATCTTTCGTCCAAACATATCTTGGCCTCTAAGAGAGTAAGAGGTAGGATCTATTACCTGGTGGACTGGAAGGGTTTTGGTCCTGAGGAGAGGTCTTGGGAGCCTAAAGAGAACATCCAGGCCCCTCTTCTTCTTAAAAGATTTCACGCAGGCTTGAAAAAGAGGGGGAGTAAAGAGGGGGATACTGTTACACTCAGTCCCAGCGCTGGCTCTGCACTCCGTTCTGCTCACTCACCTGTTCCTCTAGCTGTCCCTCGGCAGCAGTCTGCGCGCAGGCTGGGGTCTCCTGTCCCATCTGCTTCTCGGCATCCTGTGTCCTCTTCCAGTTCCTGGCACGCTGCTGGCAGGCCTCCAGATAGACTGCTTAGGACGCGAGGCCGCGCCCACCGTCTCTCTTAAAGGGGCAGCGTGCATTTTTTGAAATAGCTACTTAACCAATGGCTGCGCACTCAGTACTATATCTGGTCACTCCACCATTAGGGGAGTGCCGGAGCAACGTGTTCTATCATTGCTACATCCGGTTCTGTTCCTGATCTGTCTGCGCTGCGTCTGCAGTCTCTGTGCTTCGCTGATACTGTTTGTCTCCTCAGATCATTGCTAACCTGTATCTGGCTAACCTGGACAATCTCGGCTATTACTGGCGCAAGTGTCATCCCGTTCTGCCATCAGCCATCCGTACCCGTGGACCGTGACAAGGTCACTGGAGCCAGCCTACTACCATCCGTTCTGGACCAGGACCTTACCCTTCTCCGTCAAGAACCCTCCACAGACTCTGTAAATACCTGTTACCCTTTTGGTCCCTCTGGGACAGCTGCCACGTGTCCGGGGTCTAACTGGAGGTAGCACCTGTGTCCTCCGGGTATTCCATTCTGGTCCTGTTCGAGGGGCCTTACTACGGGTACCCGGGGCTCACTAGTCACGCCCCCTTCGGAGCCCCCTGGACCGCGGTCTCGAGGTTCCACATTAAAAAATAAAAACAAATGTGAACTTCACCACCTCTGCCTCCGCTTCCATTCGTTACAATGAGCCCCATATATAATTCTCCAGTGTATAATGCTCCCCATATATTACTCCAAACCTAAAAAAAAATTAAATACCTCTCCTCGCTGGGCACTGCTCTACTTTAGGCTCCTGAGCGTCACCATCTTCCAGCTCTCTGCACTGTGACTGTTCAGGCAGAGGGCGCACAGACGTGACGTCATCTCGCTCTCTGACCTGAATGTCACTGTCAGGAAACGCGGAAGACATCACAGCGATGGAGCAGGGAGAGGTAAGTATTGCTGGGGCCCTGAGCAAGCAGGGGGGCCACTCTTGGGCGCTGGCACTGGCACAGGGACCCTTATAGTACGCTGGTGTCTATGACGGCGAGTGGGCCCCCACACCTGCTCAGGGCCCCGTCACTTGCCCGGGTGCGCCAGGTGCTGACGCCTGCCCTGCAGACGATAGTGATTCCTGTGTACAACAACCACAACTGCAATGATAGACCACAAGAAAACAGAGCATCCAGCCCAAATATATCACACAAGAAAATAAAGTAAAAATATATAAACTTTATTGGAAATACTTAAAATGTTCACAATATTTTAATTCAAGATGAAAGATAAGATGGTGAGTCAGCAAGTATAAGCACCTGTGGCACATAAATTAGCACACCTAAATCTGCAAATAATCCCAAAATTGGTTCACAAAATGAGTGGGAGAATGAGTATAGATTCCAAACAGGGGAACATTAATGGTAGGCAAAAAAAAACTCATGTATAGTAAATCCCATAATAGGGCGGTATGCCATCCCATAAGTTAAATAGAGTAATCAACCCATTTGATCATGATTAAACAAAGCCCTAGTCTGGAGATATGATAAGTAAAATAAATGTGGCAGTGCAAAAGGAGAAAATCTTAAGTCTCACACCTCCTATAGGAGTGCCACACTGAATTGTAGAAACAGGTGCAAAAAGTGCTTACCCATATTAGGGAAATGTGCCGTGCCAGGTACGTGCCCCGACGCACGTTTCGCTCCTCTGGCTTCCTCGGACTGCCCCCCTGCACTGCCACATTTATTTTACTTATAAATTCAACCGAGTGCAACCATGTATCTCCTGCAGGACCCTTCTCCACTCCATTCCCCTAAAGTCAAGCCACTGCACCACCGCCATGGTCCTGGAGAAACCCAGTTGTTGGCCCGCGTTCCTAATGTCCGCACGCAGTGCTCCCCAGTAAGCGAAGGAATGCACGAAAATCCACACAAGCAAGGGGCCCAAACCTGAAACGAGAAAACAAGGCTAAAATACCACAATTTCTGAATTCCCAGGAACTTAACACTACCACCCCATGTTCCACCCAAACTTCCTGGTAAACTTAGGGCCTAATGTAACTCCGGTACCGATTAGACTTCCAACCTCCAATACGTTGGATAGGCACCGAACCCAAACCCCCCGCCGCCGCTTCCATTGCCGCACCTATGCGAAAAGAATGAGGAGCAAAGCGAAAGTCATCTAAGCCCAATGATCGAATAGACTTCTTGAAAATGGCGCCAAACTGATACCGAGATAAACTGGCTCCATCGGCGTGACACAACAGTGAACCTCCCCGGCTAGGATGAAGCTCACAAAAACGCTGCAAGCACTGAACCGGGCACATATAAGAGCCCTTCACACTGCCCAAAACCACCCTTACCCGCCTGATCGGTCTTGGACCTATGCAGCCAAAACTCAACTCCTTGTGAGGTAAGTACGACATCCTTAGCTAACAACCCACCTGTCGCCACTTTGTTAGGCAAAACAAGCTCTCCCACCCGCAAGGCCCCAAAAAAAGCGAGCGAAAAGGCTAAGCGAAACAATATAATCTCAAAACGCGAGGAACACGTCGACTCTAGAGTAATGTCCAACCGTTCCAACAAACTAAAAGATATTGGGCGCCTCGTATCCCCCCAGCTTTGCACACGGCGAAAACCTTTTGCCTCCTGTTTCACCAAAAAACGTCTTCGTCACATCCTGAGTCCCGCGAAATTGAAAACTGAAAGACAACGCGGCTAAAACACGCGATACCTATGCCCTAACCAGGACAACAAAAGATCCTCCTGATCATATGCCAGCCAAATGACCGAACCGGCTGCCAGAACCCCCCCGCACGTCCGCCATATTGCCTGATATGCATCCCATGTTTTAGGGGCTAACGAAGCTCTAATCAGTGACTCTGCTGCCCATAAACCACCTTCCACAGCTCCTCCGGGCACGCTAAACCCTTCACCTCTGCTTCTGGCACCAATGAGCGGAAACGATCCCACTGTGAATGAGAAAAAGCATCAGCTATTTCATTCTTAACACCGGGAACATGCGTCGCAGTCACTTGTGCATCCAAGGACAAGCACTCTAACACCAGTTGTTGCAACACTCAAACGACCGGGGGGACGACGCGGAAATACCATTAATCGCACACACCACACCCATATTATCGCAATTGAAGAGCACATGCCGGTTCCGAAACTCCCGCCCCCACAAATGCACGGGCACGAGGATTGGAAAGATCTCCAACAATGTTTTGTTGTGTATCAAGCCTGCCGTCACCCACTCGCCGGGCCAATGTGATGCGACCATTGCCCCTTGAAAAACACCCCAGAGCCGACCCCACCCGCGCATCTGTAAACAATTTCAAAGTACCGTTGTCAACCACCTCCACCATCACCAATGAGCGGCCATTATACTACCCCAAAAGCGAATCCCAAACTGCCAAATCCGCTCTAAGTTCTGCCGACAACCTGGTAAAATGATGAGTGGCCCGAATCCGCGCAGTAGCGCTCGCCAGCCTACATGAAAAGACTCGCCCCATTGGCATAACTCGACAAGCAAAGTTCAACTTCCCTAACAATGACTGAAGATCCCGCACAGACAGTTTTTTCAAACGGCGAGCCCTAACCACTTCTGCCCTCAGGGCCGATAACTTGTCCTTGGGGAGCCTAAACTCCCATGCCACGGTGTCAATAACGATCCCTAGAAAACACAGACACGTACTCGGGCCCTCAGTTTTTCCAGGCGCCAGTGGGACTCCGAAACGCTCAGACACCCACTCGATTGCTCTTAAAAATCGTGTGACAATGCAATAAATCCGTCGGACTGACGCACAAAATATCATCCAAATAATGAATGATTGAATCAAAACCGGAAACATCATGCACCTCCCACTCGAGGAAAGAACTGAAGGCTTCTAAATACATGCATGATAAGGAACACCCCATGGGTAAGCACCTGTCCACAAAAAACCCGCCATCCCAGTAGCAACCCAACAGCTTCATGCTGTCGGGGTGAACCGGTAATAAACGAAACGCGGATTCAACGTCGGTCTTAGCCATCAGTGCCCCACGACCGCATTTCCTCACCTACCACGCCGCTTCATCAAAGGAGGAGTAAACAACTGAACAAATTTCGGGATCAGTGCCATCGTTAAGTGACCTACCTCACGGGTAAGATAGGTGCTGAATAAGTCGAAATTTATTTGGCTCCTTTTTTGGAACCACCCCTAAAGGAGAAACCACCAAATCCGGAAACGGGGGGAAACGAAAGGGCCCACCATGCGACCCAACGAAACTTGCTTTGCCAGTTTTTTGGAAACAACCTCGGTATGTAGCAAAGCTGAACGCAGATTTTTCAGCACTCGCGGGATGGCAAATGGGGCAGGGGAATAAAAAAAACGTCCCTAAAACCACCGTACAACAATGCCGCCTTGTCTCTGTCCCCATATCTGTTTAGATAAGGGGCCATCCTTTCCAGATTCACCGGAGTCTCCCCCTTGCGATTCACCGCCGCTGGTTTTGGCTTCCCTCTTTTAAAACACTTGGATGCTCCGTGTGAGGCGCCGTTGCAGTTGGAACAGAGATGTTTGAATTTACAATTTGCCCCAAACTTACACTGGCTGTCATTAAATTGCCAGCATACCCCCAACTTGTGACCCCCTGCCTGCCCTTGCACACTTCCCCCTGCTCCGCTGGAGCTACTGTTACTCTGGCTGGTGCTCCCCGCCCCCCTGAGAAAGGAATGGCCAAATTTATTCTGTGCTATAACCCGCATCCAAAGACCAATATCCTTTTGGTCCCAGCGAATTGCAGGACAAATGACCTTCCTCTGCCGGAATTGCTCATCGTACCTAAGCCACACCTGTCCACCATACACCCTGTAAGCTTCTCCTATAGCATCCAAGTAGCAGATAAGGCAGAACAATTATCCTGAGCCTTTTCCCCAATGACGCTTGCCAAAATGGCTAAAGCTTGTTGCCAATTGACGAACGTCTGAGGAATTAAATGCCACCTACGTTTTTCTTCTTCCTCTTTTTTACCATCCTCTTTTTTTATCTTGTCCAAATTAAATTTCTCAAGAGGCAACAAAGACAATATTTCTACGTACTCATCCTTCCAAACACGCTCTTTAACTTCCTTTTTCAAATGTGCAACCAGGGGACCCTCGAAGCAAACGTATACCTCCACATGCTTTTCCTTCTCCATCTGCACTGACACCGACACTGGTTCCGCGATGCGCCCTACCATCTCAGACCCGGTATGCCCCCAACCTGCGACCCGACCCAAGCAGCCAACGGAGACGGAGCACCCAAACCCCGTTCTAAATGTGAAAGTAAGTTGCGCACGTCCACCAACATGTCCCTAACGCCTCCAGCCGCTTCCCCGCTCGCCGCCGACCCCCCGATACCATGATAATCTCCCACCTGACCACCCCCAAACAATGAAGAAGACAGAAGTGGATGACAAGCACTTGACATAGAGGTATACTCACCGGGCTGCGAGGGGGCTGTGGGCCCTCCAGTTGGAAAACCTGGATCCTCGGATCCTTCCAAGCCATCCTGGCCAGCGATGGCGACCCCGATGGCCTGCTGCTTATGTCTAGGACTCCCCTCGGAAAAAACTGAGGTATACGGCCTGAACCCCCGCAGGGATCCCGACACCTGAACCTCAAATGATGAATCTGCCTGGGTCACCACATCCAATGCACCAGATGTTGCGCCATAGTTCTGCCATGCGATGGCCCCCTGCTGCTGTTTGTAAGGGTCGGTGGCACGTGCCCTGCTGCGCTGCAGGCCGCTGACGGGCTTCCATGGGACCAATTCACACTGGGACCGGCGGGAAGAGCAGGCCGCCCATCAGGCACCCCACTGTGGCAGCCCCCCGAAATACCTGGTGCCCTACTGCATGTGGGAAGTGAAGATGCCGGGCCTTCCACCGAGCCAGCCGCTGCAATGCCGTCTACAGATCGCGGCCTGGGAGAATAGGCAGGCCGCACAGCCAGCACTACACTGCTGCAACCCCCCGACGGGCCTGGTGCCCCACTGCTCATGGGGGATGGGGGCGCCTGCTCCGCCGGTGAGCAGGTCCGCCGTCAATCCATTGTGGCCTGGAGAGGGAGGCAGGCAACGAGGCAGCCACACTGCTGCTGTGGCCCCCCGGAGAGCCTGGTCTCTGAAGTGATGCAAGACAGAGACCAAGACACCGCCGCAGGGCCTCACCTGGTGTGCGGATTCCTCCCAGGCCGGGGCCTGCTCGCATGGGACTCAGCGGCGCCCAGCCTGGAGGGTCCCGGGAGGGGCTCCTGCGCCAACAGGATGCCCTGGGAGCCGCATCAGGGGAGAGCCGTTCCAGAGGCCTCACCCGTCTCGCTCATCGCTCCCTCGCAGCCGGCAGGGCCGACTGCCCAGCAGTCCTAGGGACAATCCCTGCGACCTGCGGCTCCAACCAGCCAGGAGGCTGCAACAAGGCTGCTGCTCGCAGCCTCTCCAAGGCCCACTCCATATCAGGCATGGTGTGTACTGCTTCTTTTTATCAGGGAGCGGGAACTGAATAAGGGGCAGCCCCCCACACCCATATATACCCCCCTTGATCTACATACTCCTCCTCCCACCTAAATGTTCCAACCCCCCCGTCATGTTGGCTTCCACCCATGCCTCGTGGGGGAGGAGGAGGCTTGGCTCTAGCCATTTCTGCAGCAGCAGACAGAAAGGGAATGGACCCTCTTGATGTATGCAATGAAGTATGCCACATACACTGCCTGCTACCGAGATGTATATACCCACATACAGTGCGTGCAAATATATGTACAGCTCTGGTAAAAATTAAGAGATCACCACATCAAAACCCTGTCATGGGCAGCCCATTCTCCAGACCTGAACCCCATTGAAAACCTCTGGAATATGATCAAGAGGATGATGGATAGTCACAAGCCATCAAACAAAGAACTGCCTAAATTTTTGCGCCAGGAGCAGTGTGAAAGACTGGTGTAAAGCATGACAAGACACATGAAAGCTTTTTTTAAAAATCATGGTTATTCCACAAAATATTGATTTCAGAACTCTTCCTGAGATAAAACATTCGTATTGTTGTTTCTAAATGATTATGAACTTGTTTTCTTTGCATTATTTGAGGTTTGAAAGCACTGTTTTTTTTAAATTTTGACAATTTTTCTTTGTCAGAAAAAAATACAAAATTTATTGCTTGGAAATTCGTTGATATGTTGTCAGAAGCTTATAGACTAAAAGAACAATTTACATTTTACCAGTGATGAGCGAACGTGCGCTCCACTTTTCGTTACTCGCCCGAGCATCACTTTACTCGGTGTACTCGGCGAACACCAACCATTTCCGGTATTATTCGGCGGGAGCTCGTGTCTGTTCCCTGCAATTTTGGCACTCTTTAGGGCGCCAATGAACATGCAGGGATTGTCTGCCATGCACTGTAATTCCGCAGCCAACTTTGTTGTGGTATTACAGTGATTGGCTGGTCACACAGCGTCATCAGGTTTATAAGAGATGGGACGCTGCCTGCATTCAGCTCCGGATTCAGACAGTGTAGGAAGAGTTGCTGCTGAGATAGGGAGAGATTGTGCTTTTATTAGTTAGTTTGTGTCTACCATTGTTCAATCCATAAATACAGCTAAGCCAACAGTCCTTTTAATGGCTAATTAAGGGGTATATAGATTGCAGTGCTAGGTAGGCATATTCACATCAGGGTAAAGCATGTAGGCACTCTGTTAGAATCTATTCAGTTTGACCATCAGCCATCTTGTTGTGGTTTATGGCTGCTGGTCTTTTTTCCCCTGGTGCTGGGCTTGTCGTTGGTCAGGTGATTGTATCACCCTTTATTACCCTGTACCTGCCTTCCAGTCCTTGCTGGACATCAGTGTTAATCCGATTGAGTTCTGGCTAGGAGCCTTGTTAGCTTTGTGCTATACTTTGTGCAGTCCTGGGAACTCTAGTTCTGCTTGCTTAGTCTTTTTGTTTTTTCCTTTTGTTTCTGCAGCTTCCTCTATTTCCCTGCTTGGAGGTTACCAGTGTTTTGTTCCCAGTCCCTAGATCTTTCAGGGATCCCCTTCCCCCACCTTCAGGTCTTCGCTTGTGTCTATACTAGGATCGTCGGTGGGTCTATTCGCAAGGAATGGGTCGCCCGCTCCATTGTATTGATTGAGTCTAGTCCTAGTGCAGGATCAGATTCCCCCCGCTCTATTCCTGAGTTGCAGACCCCTAACACACTGTATGTGAGTGTATAGATATGACTGCATACTTCAAAAGGGTCCATTAATGTCTGGTGCTGCCTAATAAATATAGACCTAGCTGCAGGTATCCGTGGCTAGGATTATTTTTTTTTTGCACCTGAACCCTGCTAATTTTATTACAAAGCAATCCAGAGACACCATTTTTTTCTACATTTATTTGTTTGGTCACACTGCAGACTACAGCTAGGTAATTTTAATACAACAGCGTGAAAATCTGGCAATTTAAAACGGCTTTTTTTGTCCCATCAGATCTGAGTGTGCAGAAAATTCTGTTTTATTTTTAGTTACTGTAGTATTTTTTGGAGTGTCTTACAACAGTTTTGGCCACCATTTTGCTGACCAAAAAATCTTTAGGTGACCAAAAAATATTTATCTAAAGTTCTTATATTTATCACTGTGTTTTTTACGCCACACGCATCGCATATCATTGCGATAACTATTTTACAATTTTAGTACTCCAACAATTTGGTTTTTTAGTGTTATAGCCTAGTTATTGACACAATAATGGTGGTCCAAAAAAATCCAGCCCACATATGTAACAGTGTTCTATCTCCGTCAGACGCCAGATCTATCTGTGGTTTACAAATTGCGGCAATTCAGACCTACATTCCACTGTATTTGCTGTCTATTACCCTAGTACTGTACAATATTTTGGGGTATAAACTAAAAAAATACAGGATACATAGAGTGACCAGTGTGGTATCTGTGTCAGACTCCTATCTCTCTGTGTGCAAAAAATTGTGGCATATCAGGGAAACATTACCCTTTTTTGCTGTGTCTTACCCTATTTCTAGACAGTCTTTTTGGGTAAAAAAAAAAAATAAAAAACTCCAGGGCACATATTGAACAGTCTGCTATCTCCATCAGACGCCAGGTGTATCTGTGCTCTACAAATAGTTGCTTTTCAGGCCTACCTTGCCCTTTTTTTGCTGTCTGCTACCCTAGGTCTAGTATACACTATTTGGGCCAAAAAAATAAATAAAAATACCGGCCACATATTGAACAGTCTGGTATCTCAGTGGCACGCCTCATCTATCTGTGGGCTTGAAAGTGTGCTTTTGAGCCTTCCCTTCACCTTTTTTTGCTGTATGTTACTGTAGCTCAAAACAGTTTTTTTGGTGTAAAAAATACAAAAAGACCGGAGACATATTGAACAGTCTGGTATCTCTGTGACTCGCCTCACTG